>CM076086.1:41255362-41942862 GCA_038088235.1 Zacco platypus | reverse complement strand
TATCCGGCGTGTACGTGTGCTTTTCCATCGTCTCCATGTGTAAATTGCGTGTTTATTTCGTCCATTAGATTGAAAGATGTGTAAAACTCCACACATTTACCCGCCCATAGCCCCTTCCCTAGAAGAAATCAGGACAGAATTGGTCGAAAGTGGACAAAAGAGACAGATTAAAACACCAGGTGTAAACAGGTATTCCTGTCTCTCTCTCTGTCAGTCGGCCTCTTTTCTGTTTCTCTTTCTGTCTCTCTCAGCTTTTCTGTCTTTATATCTCTCCCGTCTCTGCCTGTCTTTCTCTCATGTTGTCGATCTTGGCCTGTCTCGCTCATTCTCTTTAAGCTTGCCTTTCATTTTCCTCGTCCTGTCTGTCTCTCTTCCCTTCATTTCTCTCAGCTTTTCTTTCTTTATATCTCTCCCGTCTCTGCCTGTCTTTCTCTCATGTTGTCGATCTTGGCCTGTCTCGCTCATTCTCTTTTTCCTCATCCTGTCTGTCTCTCTTCCCTTCATTTCTCTCAGCTTTTCTTTCTTTATATCTCTCACCCTCTCTGGCTGTCTTTCTCTCACATGGTTCTTGTCCTGTCGTTCAGTCTGTTTCTCTTTCTATCTGTCTCTTCTCTCCCTGGCTGTCTCAGTCAGTCATATTCCTCTGTCTGTCTGTCTTTCTTTCATCTTTTCTGCCTCTCTGCCTGCCTAGCTACCTGTCTCCCTCACTCTCTCTCTCTCTCTCTCAGCCGGTCTCTCTCTTGCTCTCTGATTGGTGTCATTCCAGGGATAATGTCGGAAGAATCTGACCTAGATACACGCGCTCACAGGCCAGATTAGCGGACATGACGTTATATGCACTATACCCTCAGATTAGCACGCTAACAGCCTCCAACTCAACCACATACACACAATATCTGTTCATTTTACCATTACCGACTCACCACAAGGTGAATTAATAAGACCGTTTAGAGATAAAAAATCAGACCAGGAAGAAATGAGCATTTAGCCTCTATTTAATTGCTAATAGCTTTAGCATAAAAGCAACTTGTTGCGCAATGCTGTGAATTTTGCTAATTTCTTATTAGCGATGAACCGTGAGGAGCGGTAAACAAACCTTTTAATTGTAGTTTTGGACAAAAATGGCTATACAAAACACCAGAAAGAGAGCTAATGTTCTTTTGCATTCATTTTTAGCATTTGTTTTCACTGAGGAATAAATGTCCCCGCAGAGCACCGCATCAGAAACATCAACATTTGAACAGTATGTCAGCTATACGCGGACATCTGCGGGACACACGGGTTGTGTTGGGACGGGGTGAAGGGTTAAGAACCTTAGGACACGTTGCCTCTCGTCTCATATCATCTCTCCTCCTCTCATCTAATCTCACGCCCCCCATCTCGTCTCTCTCTCTCTCTCTCTCTCTCCTCTGAATTGATTAGCATTCATCCTGATGCGCCGCTCTTCCGTGGAGAGCTGATGGCGTGCTGATAAATGGTCGGGGGGGAGAGAGGGCGTCGCTCTCGAACGGACTCGCTGACATCCTGCATTAACCAATCAATAACCAGACTCAGGGGACGGGGGGAGCCCAGCTCACCCAATCATTTGCATCGGCTCGTCTCCTATAAAGGAGACGGAAAGGAGAAAGAAAGCAGTTTGAGAGTCTGTGCAGCGGCCGAGAGCAGAATGCTTTCGTAGGCGTTAAAGAGGGAGAGAAAGCCGCAAGGGCAGCGGTTATTTTATCACAGCAGTTCTTCATTTTCACAGCGGTTCAGCACAGCCAGAGGCACCGAAACCCAATCTAACACAAACACACGCACATTTATCTAGCTGTCTACATGGGGACTGCCCATTGACTTCTATTGTTTTTACATTAAGCTAATTATAATTACCATAGATTAACACAGCACTCATACACACATTTCGGCATTTTTAGAAACTAATACTTTTAATTAGGCTATTTGGTTTTAAATATAAGGATGCCCCTAAAGGGGGTCCCTTTTAAGATTTGGCCATATTACCATGGTGTTGTCTGGAGTATCATGTAAATACCATAATTTATGGCGATATGGTAATCATGGTATATTTCAAAGTACTGATAGTATCACTGCATGGTATCACCACAGCACTGGTATGTAAAGAAAAAGCACTTGCCATGGTACAATATTCAGGTACCATAGTATTGTATATATTATACAAAAGCTCTGTGAGTAACATGGTAAATGTCCAAAAAAACATGGTAGTATGGTACTTTTTGGTATGGCATTTCACTGAATACCATGGTAGTATTTACTTTGTAAAGTGTTTCAGTGAAAATCATAGTGGAAAATGTCTAAAAAACATGGTAAAATCAGGGCAATTTTGTAGGCTATGTGGTGAGAAGATAGTAATGTTATGGTACATGTCCGGTATTTTTGTTATTTCACAGAATATCATGGTATTACCATAGTATTTACTTAGTAAAGTAACCATAGTATTACCCTATATAATACCAGAGTATTATATATATTTGAAACCCGTGGTATTTTTGATATGCCTTTTCACAGTGCTATTTCCATAGTATTTATAATATTTTAAAAAAACCATAGTATTACCACGGTAATTTTTTGAAAATACACATCTACTTTATGTATGTGCTGAATGAGGTTGATTAAAACAAGCACATACACGCTAATGTAAACTCAAACGAATATGCACACACAGTAGCCTAATATATCCGCTATAGCAGTCTGCGGGCTCTCGGCGTGCGCGCTCTCGCAACAAGGACGTCTAGAAAGGTCAGCTGCAGCATTAGATCGCGGCGGGGTGTGTGTTTGTGTGTGTCCGCAAGCAAGGACGATCCCATTCATCTCTGCTCAGAGCCGCTAATGCTGCTGATGAGAGAAACCCAACCTCATAAACAAGGTAAAAAAAAAAAACTCAGGGGAACTAAAGCACGGGGATCCGGGGTTCATCGCACACACACTCTTTGTGCGCACACGAACGTGTGGCGGTAATGAGTCTGCGTGTGGCGGCAATCAGAATGTGCTGTGGAGTATTCCCCGCTCGCCGAGCTAAAGGGGTAATCAAAATTTAATTACGCAGAAAATGAAGGGCAAAACCCCACGATCCAGGACCACACGAACGACCGCTGATTGGTGGATGACAGATACACGTTCGAGAGAGAGAGAGACAGAGAGAGAGAGAGCGGGAAATTAAATTCAAAGATAGCAATCGCCCTACATTGTTCTTGTCCCAAGATGACGTACTGTACCACAGGATATTTGACTGCTAAGCACGGCTATCTTTGTGACAATCCCCTTACTCAAAACATATGTCCCGTCTAAACATGGATAAGGTCGCTTTTCTACTGTACATTAAAGGGATAGTTCACCCAAAAATGAAAATTCTGTCATTAATTACTCACCTTCATGTCCTTCCACACCCGTAAGACTTTAAATTACGATATTTTTGATGAAATCCGAGAGGTATATGACAGCAGTTTAACAGACACTTTCAAGGTCCAGAAAGGTACAAAAGACATCAGTAAAACAGTCGACTTTCAACCTTAACGTTACGATGCGATGAGAATACTTTTTGTGCGCAGAAACAAAACAAAAATTACGACTTTATTCAGCAATATCTTCTGTCATTCTCAGATGTTGTTTACTCTCCAGGTTCTACGTCATTATTGGCTGGCTCCTGCGTCTGCATCACATGACTGTTTTAACAATGTCTTTAGTAGGGTAGTCGTTGCCTAGTGGTGAGGGAGTCGGGCTTGTAATCTGAAGGTTGCCGGTTCGATTCCCACACCGGCAGGAATTGAAAGTGGGATTGTGAATAAAACAGCACTCTCTCCACCTTCGATACCATGACTAAAGTGCCCTTGAGCAAGACACCTAACCCCTAATTGCTCCCCTTGTAAGTCGCTTTGGATAAAAGTGTCTGCTAAATGATGAAAAATGTAAAAAAATGTAATACTTTTCTGGACCTTGACAGCGGCGATTATATTGCTGTCTATGGACAAGCCATATATGTCATAAATATCTTAATGTGTGTTCCGAAGATGAACGAAGGTCTTACGGGTTTAGAACGATACACAGGTGAGTAATTAATAATAGAATTTACATTTTTGGGTGACCTAACCCTTTAACAACATACAGTCATGTAGGCTATAATCTATGAGTTCCATTTATGATAAACAATACCAGTATCCTCAACAATACTCATTATAGCAACTTACTTTTTGCCTCATCAACCAAATTCTCAGTGAGAACTGCAGCAATCAGATCAGTCCAATTCATGAATGAATCATTGTGCCTTTTGAATCATTCAGTGCCATTGATGAACCAACAGGTTCACTGAGAACTGCTTCTAAAGAACCATCCGTTAATGACTTCGGCATCGCTATCGCATCCCAGTGGGTCTTGAGTTCTTTACTTCGAATTTGAATGAGGAACGCCATGTTTTTTCTGACATTGTGCAGGGAACAATGAACTACATTTTTCTTCTTATATACAGTAAATGAGAAATACTTTGATGGCCCCTGGACACTTTGTATACTTTCATTGTGTTCCTTGGAAGAAAGGGTTTGAACTATTCCTTGCCCACAAAACCTAGGAAATCTAACTAAAGCATAGCATTTAATATTCAGTCTGCACCGCCTCAACGTTTTGTCACAGCTTCCTGACGGCTCAGGGTGTCCGCAGAGTTTAAGAGCGTGACATGGCTTCTCCTGACCTCCGACCCTCGTTTATCGGCTGCCGCCTGCCTGGCCGTCTAACTCACTTATGTATGGCTCTCTGCTCTTATCAACGGCTTCGCTGACAGACGACGAAGACACCGGAGAATAACTGCCTCACGTTGTCACCGACGGTACGGCGAGAGAGAGAGAGAAACAAGTAGAGGGAATTGTCGAACGCGGCGGCCTCAACACCCTACAGACTTTGATGGCCCTGAGCCCTGAGATGAAATTTCAAAGCGTTGTCTCGCTCTCTCTCTCTCTCTCCTCATCTTGCAGTCTCGCTGCAGAAGGCAATTACGAGTCCCTGGTCTCCGCGGCCGCCCACCTCCCTGCCGTCTCGTCTTTGCATTCCTCTTTTTTCCTCTTTCCTTCCCTCATTACCCACTTTCCCACTCTCTGCTTTTCTCTCCCTCTCCGCTGTGAGTCATGCAAATCAGCAACGCTTGCATGGAAAATATATCGGAATCATTAATAATTTTGGGGCGAATTTCAAAAAGGTGGAGAGGATGCTTGGGAAAAAATGGCAGGAAGGCTGAGAGGGGCCATTTTAATGGAAAGGAAGTAATCATGGCGGGCCATTCAAGATGAAACGCCGCCGAATCCTTTGACGACTAAATGACGGCGTGCTGCGCACAGGATGCCCTTGAGCACTGATCCGAGGTCAGCTTTCCTGTATTTAACTACTGCGTGCAGATGTAGCAAAACCTGAGCTCCGATCAGCACTGGAGGGCATCTGGCAGCCGCTTATTTCAATAACCAAATCCACAATGACGGGGAACCTGATCCCTCGGAGTTTGCAGGCCTGACCAGATCATATTCTGCTTTTCCCTGGAGATGCGAGATGTTATCTGAGGCGACGTTTTAAAAATAAAGGTTTCAGTTAGCAAAATGGATTGAACTTGAACAAAGAATTTTTTTTTTTTTACTTTCTAGATCTTTGGAAAACAATCTATTAGGAATGTGCCTGAAGCCTAAATACGAATTCGGAAAAGTATATAAAATGAGCAATGCATTCTACGGAACCCCTAAAGGAACAGTAGGATAGAGAAATACACTGTATACCCCCATAAGATGGCAAAACTCAAACAATTTGAGATAATCAGTTACAGTTACAGTAAGCAGAACTGGCAGATTTAAAAAATTTTAAGATTTTAATTTGCTCTTGAAATTTTTGAGTACATTAATTCATACATTTAACTTAAAATTATCATGTAATCTAGCTGTAATTTAGCTAACTATAATTAGGTATAATTCAGCAATGCTAATTGGTAACACAATGAAAACATTGTATTTGAAAACATTAACATAGCATAGCAATTGCTGAAAGAGTATGGCATTTAACATAGACCTGTTAGCACTCATGTTCCAATCGTCAACATGATGGTAATCCCCAAAAAACCCTACATAACAGAAGCTCTGTGCTAGCAAAGCATGAAACTACTAAATTCCCCACTTATCTTGCACGAAAAAACATTATTTGACACTTAATTTTATCATTTATTCTCCCTTTCGAGTGTCATGGCAAAGCATGCTGGGAAATAGAAATTCCAGCCCAGTTTCAGGTAAATCTAAGTTTGTCTAAATTAAAAGAAACAAGTTCATAAAACTCAAATCAATGAAACATTTCATCTTACTTAAAATGTGTCAGTTTCGTGAACTCAAAAGAAAAAGAAAGTTCTAAATACTCCTAAAAGTCAATTTGACTGAACTAAATTGTTTAATTTGAGTTCACAATACTCAAACCAATTAATTATTTTAAGCATTTGGGTTTACAGTGATAGCTGCGATAGTCGGATATATTACAGTACATCAGATTTCACTTATCACGTGAAGATAGTAAGGAGAGATGACTGACTGGATGATATCGGATGATTTGGTGCCCAACAGATCCTGAGCGTCATTGACAAATCTTATCTTGTAATGTGTGGTTCCATCTCTTCCTATACACAGAGTTCGCGTGATTATGAATTAGAAAGAGAAAGTAAAAAGCGAGTGTGCATTCAAAAGCGATTTCCATACTCTGCATATTGATAGCAGCTAACTGATAACTGCAAATTATATACAATATAATTACCTAACTATGTAATTGCCCAATAATATAATTATAATCTTTTTTTATAATCTCATGTTTTTTCCACATCATCATGTCACTTCAGCGGCACTATAGAATGTAAATAATAAAATACACACCATTTCCAAACACATTTTTGAGTGTACTATATTTTAATCATAATAAAGTGAAATTACACCAAATAACTAGATATTTAAACCCTCCAGAATCTCTTGCCCCTTAGACGTCCACTGTAAATGCATTACTGTAAACACATAGTTTTTTACTTGAAAATGCATTACTGTAAACACATAGTTTTTTACTTGAAAATGATCTTCTGTGGTGGTGCATTCTGGGACTGCACAGGTGAGCTTAGCTAAACTATGAGTTTGCGAACTGAATCTGGTCCTTATAAAGCATACAGACCACTTATGATATAAATTTACACCTAACATACCATACAGTCCCTTGTGCGAGTTAGCGCTTACATAAGCGAAAGAGCCTCCATGACGCACTGATAGCCTTAAATCTGCGGTTGTAAAAATAATTACCATGGCAAGATGATTTACAGTACAACTGAACCATTTATACGTTTTGATTACGGTTGAATCGCTGTTCCGTTCGTCACGCCTAATTTACAGTAATCTACTGTAACCTAAATACTTCAACTCACAGGTGATGACGTAAATTAATATCTCAGATGTTTTGAAATGTTTTTTTTTTTTGGATTTAAACATACAGGGGAGTTCTCAAACTTTTCAACAAAAGCCTCTTGAGGGTGTTTAAGTGTTTGGCTCCTTCCACCGAGTCCATGTTTATTGAATTCAGCTTCCTTTAAATCAATTTCCTAACCGAATTACACACCATCTTGTTTTGTTTCGCAGGAATCTTGTCATCTTGTCTCCAGAGCAGCAGCAGCTTCGCGACACTGCTTTTTGACCATCGCCATGTGGTTTGTTTCGGCCGCGATGGTGGCGACACTTGTGCACAGCTTGTCTTGTTATTGTCACTAGAGGAATAGAATGTCCTTCCCGACGTTTCTGAAGGGTTGCATTCTGGGAAGTCCCAGACAGTAACAGATGACCAGCAGCGAGACCACTGAGGAACCTGACAAGCTGCCACTGAAATAGCTCAGAGAGAGACGTCAGATATAGTGAGAGACTGTAATAAGACAGCTATTTTCTTGCACTCCGAGACAAGACACAATCCTCTTAACAAGAAGGCAGCATCCGTCCTCTCCATTATCCCTGCTAGTTTGTCGCTCTCCTAGCGAGTCACTTTTTAAGATAGCGTAAAATTAACACTTTGACGAATTCTAATTTCCCCTCTTTCTTCATCCTTGGAGTTTTTGCACCACAAGCATTTTGGTCTCTGCAAAGAAAAGCAATAGTGTGCGCTTTTGGGGTTGCACCTGATACCAGGACCCTTTTGTGCACCCAGAGGACACGTTGCATCATACCTCATATCTGCTACACCGTTGGTTTTACGGTCCTCCAAAACTCCATCATACTGCCTGGAAGTTTCAGTATGTCACGCCACGGGCTGGTCTTACATCAGCTAGATGGCAGACAAACAGTCGGAGTATGAGAAACACCAGATCAGCAAATCCAGCTGATGGCCTTCTTTCCCATATAGTTCTCCTCCAGCATCCCTAATTAGGGTGCGAAAAGGAAAACGAGAGAAAAATGTCAACCAGGAGGGTTTAGGCTATGAATATGGCGGGAAATACAATGGAAAGTAGGAACAAACAACCATCTGATACCCTCCTCAAATCTACTGTCTCATGTTTTATCTTAGCGACACTATTATGGATCCATTGGTGCTAAAGGTCAGTTTGTCTACTTGTCTGACCAGAAGTAATGTACATGATGTTCAAAGAGCAAATTGTAAGTTGTTTGGTGAAGTGAAAAAAATACGAAATGTGAGATGCATTGAATTGTGTGCAAAGTCAATATACTTCTACCTCAAATGCTTCGGCCAAATGGGTCGACAATAAATTTGTTTTGGACTCAGTAATGACTATATTTAGAACAACTTAAGAGAGCCGCGAGCTAGTATGTCAGAAACATGTATTGATTTATCAAGGACATACCAACTAGGCAAGTGACCTTTCTTAGTGGTGACAACTGCTTAACGGAGTATGTTTACATGCACAATCTTACATTTATATGCCAAAACGTAAATGCATATTATATCTTGTGCGCATGTTCATTTACATTTTAAATGTAAATATCTTTAATAGTTTAAGCAAAACCTGATTACAGTCCATTTATGTTGTTTCAAAACCAGACAAAAAGTTAAACGTAAATTTGTCTTGTGTGCGTATCGCTTTACATTTGATTTATACTTTACGTTTGACAGTTTATCCATGCATAAAATTTGTTTTGTGCTTGTCTGTTTTACATTTTATCAGTGTAAAGATCACTAACAGAAAACCTGATTACTTAAGGTGCAACAAATATGTTGTGCGACAAAACAAAAATGCCACAAAATGTATCTTGGATAGTGACAATATGTATTAGTTACCCCAAATGAAAATTACTGTGATACAAAATTCAAGTTTACAGTATTTTAGCGCATTACATTAAACTACTATATATATAATGTTGAATATAATGTATAACAATGCAATGGGGGAATTTTTGTGGCTCCTGATAATGCCAAACGGCTCATGTTACCAATTAAAAACTGGCATACGTTACTTTAAGTTTATCTTAAAAGCAAGCATACTCATCTAAAAAGGTTTCAGCTTCAGAATCATGAATATTTTCATTGTCCTGTGCATTGGGTTACCAGCACCAAGTCCAAGCCTATTCATTTCCACCTCCAATGTAATACCAAATTGAGCATTTTAACCTACAGTACATTTTTGTTAACCGTATATTTTGGAGTATCGCAATAATATCGCATCACGATAAGTATCGAATCGTGACATGAAGGTATTGTTACACCCCTACTAATTACAGTACGTTTACCATTTAAACATTACATTGAATTAGAATACAGGATTTTAGCATGAAATACTTTGACTCAACATTTTATGACTAATCAAGCTAGATTCTTTACAAATACTGTTAAATTTAACAGAATGCTTGTTAGCCAGGAACACAAGCATCATCTAAGATTGCTTTAGTTTCTAAGACTTTTTCCTTTCGGTAGTGCATTTAGGCGTATTAAACTAGTGAGGGCAGCTTAGATTGGAGACGTCCGTCATTAAGTGCAGCTCAAGCAGTGACTCAGCAGTGCGAATTGGAAAAATGCACTGCAGGTGCCTGGCTCTTCCAGACGTTGCCGGGTCTTAATATAACGTGCCTGATCCCTCTGTGGACCTCAGCGGCAGCTGCGCGCACCAACACAGGCCAGTGTACACGTACACTACTGTAAAGGGAGATTTTGCAAGGACATCACAGAAGAAAATGCATCATTGATAATCACTCAGAAATCAAACACTTGCAGAGTTGCATTTACAAAATTTTTATTTTTTGAACCATCTGTTATAGAAAAAAAAATACATGACAACGTGCCCTCTAGACAATTACCATCAGTAACGGTGACGTAATCTCCTGGAATCAGTCAGTACTCGGAAGAACCGTCATGCGATTCCATCATCGATTGTGACGTCATAAAGAACCAGCCGGTCTTTAGCATAGAAATGTGCGTTTTTATACATAATTAGTGATTTTAATTCTCACACCCAGGCTCAAACTGTTATAAATCAACATTAATACAACCGCCGAAACTACCATACCGGGACACGAAATGTCTTTTGCATATATATATATATGTATATATATTTTTTTTTTTAAAATGTTTGCTTGTTTGCGTATTTAAATAAATTGCATTTAATTTCAAAAGCCTGTTTCCAAGCCAGTATCCAGGTTGTGCAAACAATATCAAGGGATGTTAGCAGGGGAATTAAGGGTGCTTGTAAACCGGCCTCGAGTACAAGTCTTTTTTTTCGATCCGGGGAATTAAAAATGCATGGAAGCCACCAGGGGCCCATTTGGCTCCAACCCCTGCTGCACCCTCTCGTGAACTTTTTTTTTCGCCGTCCACCACCGGTGATGGATGGAGTAAACTCTAGTTGTTTTCAATTCCCACAGCCGCCGATACCAATTTCTTTCTTGTACCGGTTTGTCAGAGTGTTCGCTTTTCGGGTGAGCTTCGACAGTACCGTGTGCAGTCCGGTTAGATGAAAATGAAACAGCTTCTCCAAGTCCTCGTCGTTCGGTTCGATGCGAGACATTTCCAAGGACGCCGTCACGCCGTGCTTGTCCTTGCGCCTCTCGTCGGCTTGAAGCACGCCCCATTCGATATCGTTCCTAATTGATTTGAGGAGCACATAAGAGCCGTACATGTCTCCATCCTGGAAGGTGTTCACCTCTTTCTCCTCCTCCTGTTCCAACGGGACGTCCCTCAGCAAACTTGGCACCATGACCGTCTGGTCCATATTGTTCACGGCACCAATAAACCGGTTCATGGCGTTGAAGAGGGAGTTTTTTTGGTTGTAGGAATCGCAGATTTGCATCATCTTTGCTGTCCTATTGACCTGGAGGGCTTTGATCAAATGCAGAAGAGGCTTTAAGGCTCTGTATAGACAATAAAAAGCAGCAGAAGATGTAGTTACTCTTGGGCTGGATGGTTCAGGTAGATCTAATAGAGGGTTTATCCACTATTATTCGGGTCCGGGGGAGTGCTCAGATCCCTTGTGCGCTTAAGTAGAATGAGTTTCTGAAAGCGCAGGTGGATTTAAAGCACGGGCGTGGCTTCCACACGTCAATCAAACGCGTAACCAGGTTGTAACCGGATAATGTGACCTGGAATAACACAGATGTGTGAAAGATTATGGGAGGATGCACACAATATTATGTAATCAGAATTAATATCAGTGTGAAAAACGGCAAGAAATAAAGAATAAGATCACTAATCTTTGCATAACATTCACAATGATTAAACCGTTTTAAGTATTTAGCTAAACTAAACCTGATCTTCTTTAAATTTGTATTAAAATCTGTACGTGAATTATTCGCTTCCAACCACTCCTTGATTTCCTCAAGGAAAAGCCGGCCGGCGAACTAAGCGTCGATCTATCGAGGCTAACAAATAATAAAGGTTTCTGAATACCCACCTTTGCTGATACTCGTCCTCTTTCTTCAAATTCGAAAAGGTCCGGCAAAGTCCAAGGAAACCGGCGATAAAGTCGCTGAAAGATAACACAATCGTCTAGCAACCGACCGAGGGTGAGGCCGCATGTAGCTCTATAGCGCTTATGAATATTCATGAGAAGAAGCATCAGCCCACAACCGCTCAGCCGCTCTAGTCCAATTAGAAGCCAGTCGCTTAGTTCATCCAGGAGGACGGCGCATTTCGACAGCCAATCAGAGGGCAGAAAAGGAATCCGGCAACGTGCCAAGGCTGCAGCTCGTGGTCAAAGACACAACGGTGAGAAAGAGGGATACTACCCGACTGATGAAAGTACCTTCTACTTTGCGAGTACATTTTAGTGCCAAAAAGGTTTATTCCATCGATTTTAGTTAACTTCAGATACATACTTTAATATAAAATAAGCTAAATAATCCTCTGTCAAAAATAAATTAGGTACAGAAACTGTCATAAACTTTTACATTGCCGTGTCACATCATCAGAAAAGTATTTTATAGACTAAAAAGTGCGTCTTTTTTTTGCAAAATGAGACCAAAATACACTGCATAGTGTATACTTGACATATAGGCTATTTATTTTTTTTGTTCCTGAATGCAAACCCTGAACTCATCAGTGCTGAACTTGCAAACATTATGCAATATGTGCCAAGATGTATAACGACAAGGGTGAAAGTCAAAAATCAAATGCAGATCTACATACAGCGGCACAAAGTACACTTAAGGCACTTTTTCAGTCTTTGCTTTGAGTATGAACTGGAATAGTTCAGAAAGATAGCACTTACGTCACAAAATGAAGTTTGCTTGGGTTTTAAGTGATAAAACAATTGATAAATTGTTCAAAATGAGAACAAAACATATTAGATACTTGTTTTTTTTTTTCAATGGTTAGTGGAAAATGTTTACGTAAACGCCACTTGATATGACGTTTCAGTTGATTTTGAACACGATCAGACGTTAGTGGGATTTAAAGGGACAGTTCACCCCAAAATGATAAGTCTGTCATCATTTACACACACTCATGTTGTTCAAAACATGTATGAATTTCTTCTGCTGAACACAAAAGTTATTTTTGAAGAATGTCGGTAACCCAACAGCTGATGGACCCCATTGACATCCATAGTATTTTTTTTCTACACATTGTGGAAACTGTTTGGGTACACATATTCTTTAAAATATCTTATTTTGTGTTCAGCAGAAGAAAGAAATTCATACAGGTTGAGGATGAGTGAATGACGACAGAATGTTAATTTTTGCGTGAACTTTCCCTTTAAGATCTACCACTATAAGATCTGATCTCTATATATGATGAATTCAAAGTTCTCAGATGACAATATCTGCACGAAAATCCATGTTTGCATGATTATTTGCATGGGCTTTCCCCATTCACTAAGGTCTCCTGTGGTTTCTGTCCCGTTACGTTTTTCAACAACATTGTGGTGCCATCTAGCGGTCAGGAAGGGAATAAGAAACTGCCGTCAAGCCGTGAAAAAACAAGCCAGGCGACTTCCACATGACCCCATGGGCATCCATCCATCCATCCATCCATCCATCCATCCATCCATCCATCCATCCATCCATCCATCAAGTTCCAGTTCATACAGTAACATGCAAATTTCAAATGAAGACAAACCAGAATACGGTAACGACGAAGAACCATTTTATTCATAGAGATCACTGTTGTTTACAATATCAACGTACATATTGTTGGCATGCTAGCTGGTGGTGCATTTTAAAAAGTTGTATTTTTATTATACAAAGTATATTATTACTCCGCTCGTCTATCTGGAGATGTGCAGTTCATCACGTGTTTTCAGACTATGAATTCTGGATTCTAATACTTAATGACCCATCAACACAAGGGGCAGCTGCAGAAATGATCGTTAACATATTAATATAATAGCTAAGTCTGTATGATAATAAAATTAATGATCAATGAGAAAACCATACAAAACAGCAGCACAAAATTAAATAAAAAAAGAGATGCACATCGACACACGTAAATATGGAATTCGTTAACGGTACTTCACAGAACAATTCGAAATTAAAGAAAGCCAAAAGACTGCAGTGATTTCTACCACAAATGTAAATAAATAAACAATAAATAAAACAACAGAGGTCACTAAAGCTTGGCTTACGTTCGGAACAGCGAAAGAACTTGAGTGATGATCCTAGAATCCCTCCAGACTCCGACCTCCAGAAAATCTGCGTTTATTCCACTTATAGAGCCGTAAATCAAATTTCTCCAGCGTTTTAACTAGACATCTGTTTTTTAAGAGTTGTTCTCCTGCCAGTATAATCACTCTACTGTGACAAATATTTTTTGACTGTACTTTTTCCATTTGCCTGTGATCTGGTTGTGCGGAGTCCCCAAAGGGACACGGTGGTGGAAAAAAACCGGGATGGGAGAAGAAAAAAATTCTCGTAAAAGTTTTTTTGATCCCCCGAGAAACTTTGCGCTCCCTTACAAAGAACTCTAAAGTTTTGAGCGAAAACGCAAAAGCGTTAACGTATATATTTTCCTCCCATATATATATATGTATGTGTGTGTGTATACATATAAAATATACACACACAACAAAATAAAAGCATGGTAACCTATCGAAAAAGCTTTTTTTAGGTCTAACATTACTTTTTTTCAAACAATATAGCATCCTTAGAAATATAATTTGTCATAGCAAATGTCTCATCTTTCATATTTCTCATGCAAATATTCATCCGCTTGAAAATAACTAAAATTTTTCTGAGCTGTAAAGCAAGAACAACGCTGAAAGAGATGCTCTGTGTGATTACATTCGTACAGTAAAACACCACAAAATAATAGCAGATACAGTGTGTCACAAGGTAGATATGGTGTAAAACTGTAACTACAATCCATAAACTGTAGAATTAACCATTAAATAAACAGCATTTTGTTATTACTTTAGTTTGTGAAATACTGCATTTCATTTGCTTGAAAAATGCTCGTCTTACGACAGTGTAAAACCACTAGTTTTAAGGGCACATGTTCACACTTCAGTCTGAACGCATTTCAGTTCTGTATGTGGCAGAAAATTGCTTGTTTTTGGCTTTCACAACAAGACAAGACTGACGTTTTTTGACTGTACATGATTATGTCGAGTCACTTTCGACCCGGTGGAGCAAAAAATTAAATGATAAAAGACAAAAAAGCCATTTCTGAGATAAACCCCTTTGCCAAAGATTTTACAACAGCAACAACAACAACAAAAACATCTTGTTTTTTTCCCTCTCGAAAAAGCAAGTAACTAACAAATCTTCATTGAAGTCACTTTTTAGGGGTTAAGTAACACCATGTCCTAACCGAGTGAGCGAAGTTTCGAGTGTAAAGTAATTATGCCAACGCTGGGTAAAAAAGCCACGAAATAGCCAATCAGAACATTCATGTGTAATATACAGCTATCTGGACCAATGAGATTTCACTGTGGGCGGAGCTAACAAGAGCAAAATGACAAACAGAAACTAAGCTGACAAAATGGATGGTTAAGAAAAAAAAATAAAATCACCTAAAAAAAAAAACCCCAACATTCGATAACTAATCATTTAAGTCGGGTTTATGTCCCAATCAGGTCATTTTTCTGTCTGAAATAGAAAATTCTGTGCAAATTGACAAAACCAGAGCTAATCTGAACATATTTAATACACAGCTAGAGAGGGATTGAAATATCGATTGACTTTTATGCGAGCGGTTAGGACGTGGTGGTACAGAAACGCTGACGACTGTAGCTGTAGTGTGTGTGAGATGGTTTCCGCATGCAAGGCTTTGTACAGTAAAATACAGAAGTGCGTCTTAAAACCAGTTCCTTTTCCTCGCTAACGTTGACGTTTCGGAAGGAGAGGCTTTGGTCATGGCACAACTGCACGGTTAAGGAATGACAGAAGGGAGAAAAAAGAAGGCAGGAAAGACTGAATGAAAGATAAAAGCAGAGAGAGAGAATAAAAAGAGATGAGAAAGAATGAAGTGTGCTAGCATTTTTGGGTTGCTTTCCCTTCCCAAGGTGTCACACATCTTCGGTACCTGTAGAAACGGCGAAAAAAAGAGATTTAAACGTTTTCGCACACAGACTGTTTGAAGAATCTTCATGCAGTTTTTCGCTGCACTATTCTTAGTGACCACAATCACCAAAAAAGTGACATTTACGAATTATTTTATATTTTAGTCCAAGTCGTATGATAGCGTTCACTGAAAATCTTCCCCTCCACTTTAGCTCTGAAATCTTCTCCATTCCACATATTTAAACAGGTATAATCAAGTTCATTTACAAAACACATTTTGAGGCTTTTCTAAGGCATCATCACATTTATCCTTCCAGAATGCACTGGAACAATAATATTCACAGAAATTCACCACATTATGCAAGTTAAATGCATTGCAAGATAGCAATAACTTCACAATATTAATATTTTTTATGTGTATGTTTATTTATTTATATAATTAAAATATTTAAATATAATCCATATATATATGACAATTTAATCATTATTAAATTTATTTTTGGATTATATTTAAATATTTTAATGTTTTTTTTTTAATTTTTTAAAAATATTTTAATTATTTTAATTTAATTTTTTAAATATCTGCCATAACTTCACAAAAACTTTTAAATAAAATGTGTGAATATAATATATATATATATATATATATATATATATATATACACACAAATAAATACTAATTAATGTATATAATTTACAATTACTATAATATAAATATTATTCTTTAAAACAAACAAACAAACAAACAAACAAACAAAAAAATATATATATATTTATATATATAATATATATAAAATGTTTTTAAAAGAAATCGCTTCTGCTCACCAAGGCTGCATTTATTTGATTAAAAAGTTCATAAAAAAACAGTAATATTGTAAAAAATTTTATTACAATCTAAAATAACTGTTCTCTATTTGAATATTTTATAAAATGTAATTTATTCCTGTGATTCTTATCTATTCTTATTCAGGTCTTCAGTGTCACATGATCCTTCAGAAATCATTCTAATATACTGATTTGCTGCTCAAGAAACATTTAATATCATCTTCAATGTTGAAAACAGTCATGTACAACTTTCCCAGTATTCTCTGATGAATGCATCTGAAATAGAAAGCTGTTAATAGAAATCAATTCTTGTATTCAGCAAGGATGCATTAAGTTGATCAAAAGTCACCGTAAAGACATTTACAATGTTACAAAAGATTTTATTACAAATAAACGCTGTTCAAATATACTGCTGATATTCTTTATTAGTTTTTTCCACAGCAGCTTCATCGTCTCGTCTTGTTAAAGAAATGCATATTTACATATAAGAATAACCATTTGAAGCTACTCAGCGGAAGTAGCTTGTATTCGACCCAAAACCGCCAGTCTACTTTAGATAGCACAGCGTCACTGCGTTTTATTCACAATTAAATATCTTCAATAAATTATAGCTTTAATAAGATTTCCCCAAGAAACAGACAAGAATAAACCTGGTGTCCTCCACGATTTTCCGACAACAAAGCACTCAAATGTGATGAGCTCGTAATCACCACTTCAGAGGAGGGAAGTGGGAACTTTCAGATTTGCACGTGAAGGCAGTATAACTGAGAGGTGAGTCTCCTGTGACCTATTTGCTAGTGAGAAGCTCCCGTGTATAACGGAGCGTGTGTGTGTGTGTTACTCACCTGTGCCCGCGCCGCTACACCATCTCGTACTGATTGGCAGTGATGAATCGAGACAGACAGCAGGCCAACAGCATCCCGATCAACTGAAAAACACACGCACGTGGCCGTTACCATGGTAAAACTGTTTTCCAGAGCTTTTTTTGCTCCATCTTCCAACGTAATTGCTAATTAAATTAAATTGTGATAGTCGTTACCGCCGGCTGCTCTGCTGGGTTTGCGCTTCGCTCTCTCCGCGCTCAAGAAATCCTAGTTATGATCATAATGAATGTTTACTGATTCCCGTTTAACCGAGCCAAAAGAATTCCACATGCGCTGCGCAAGATTAGACGTATTAGCGGGGCCGCGTCTCTAAGAGATGTCATTGATTCAGGCCGCCCGTGTGCTCGCAGATAGCATTTACAGTTCAATTAGCATGGTGTGTGCGCGTCAGCGGGGTCGAGGTGTTCCTCCGTGCCCCTTTGGACCCATTAGTACGGATGGAGAGATATCTGCATAATGGCCCCGAGGCAGAAGCGTGAGTGACAGAGGGTCTGATTGTGTTTGAAACGGCACGTTCGCTAGCAAACCCCAGCTGCGCCACACGCTCGGCTCCTGCGTGTGTGTCTATGTGTGTTTACTAAATGAGGGCTGGGAAAACACAGACAGCCCGGGGTCGGCGTTCACCGCGGGGTTGTCATGGCAGCGCGGCTCTCGCTCCAGCTTTTAGACGTGAGCACACGCGGCGTTACCGAGTGACTCATTTCGCCGGCGTATAGAGCTACACCTGTGTGAGACAACACCAGCCAGATGTTCAACTCGCTTCCACGGTAAACGGAAAACAGACTGGAGTAAATATTAGCTCGCAAACGATCGCTTCAGGTGCGATTATTACGTCTCATGGAGAGGAAAGACATTCCTGTTTAAGTCTAGATGAAATTTAGGGTAATAAAAGATTTAAAAAAGCGTTGGGCGGGGCTATCTGTTTGAGCCAATCAAGAGGTCTTTACATATACATAACAGAGATCATTTAAGGCTATGGAAGCTTGTTTCCGCCACAAAATAAAAAAAATGCAAAAAAGGTAATTGCGACTTTTTATTTGT
The DNA here is from genome assembly GCA_038088235.1 of Zacco platypus. NCBI lineage: Eukaryota > Metazoa > Chordata > Actinopteri > Cypriniformes > Xenocyprididae > Zacco > Zacco platypus. The sequence continues at coordinate 41,924,186 of CM076086.1, read as the reverse complement.
ATTTGTGAGTTTACATATTCCAATTACAGAGTTTTTTCTCAGATTTGTGAGATATAAACTTGCGATTTCCTATTATAAAGTCCAATTCTGAGATAAAAGTCAGCTCACAATTGAGATTTTTGACTTTATTTCTCAGATTTCCAACTTTATTTCACTGAATTGTGACTTTATATTTCAGAATTGCGATTTTATTTCTCTGAGTTGTGACATTATATTTCAGAATTGCGATTTTATTTCTCTGAATTGCAACTTTATTTCACTGAATTGTGACTTTATATTTCAGATTTGCGACTATTTCTCTGAATTATGACTTAATATTTCAGAATTGCAACTTTATTTCTCTGAATTGACTTTATATTTCAGAATTGCGATTTTATTTCTCTGAATTGTGACTTTATATTTCAGAATTGCAACTTTATTTCACTGAATTGTGACTTTATATTTCAGAATTGCAACTTTATTTCACTGAATTGTGACTTTATATTTCAGAATTGCAACTTTATTTCACTGAATTGTGACTTTATATTTCAGATTTGTAACTATTTCTCTGAATTGTGACTTTATTTCTAAGACTTGCGACTTTGTCAGAATTGCAACTATTTGTCAGACTTGTGAATTTATATCTCACAATTGCAAATTTATATCTAGCAATTCAACCTTTAACTTGCAATGCAAGTTTATATCTCAATTCTAAGAAAAAAAGGCAGATTTGCGAGATGTAAACTCACAATTTGCAGGATAAAAAGGCACAATTGTTTTTAAATTTTTATGTAGTGGCAAAAACAAGCTTCCATACAAACAAAAGAGAAGAATCTTAAAAAGAGATAAAAAATACTAAAATGTTTTTAAAAAGTGTATAATATTTAAACATGTTTAAAATAAAAATAAAATGTTTAAAATAATTTAAAATAATAAAATTAAAAATTTAAATATTGTAAGGGAACAACATTTTTGTACAAATAAATCAATTAAAAAGTATAGAATATTTTTAAAATATTCTTAAAAATTAAAATTTGTTTCAGGTATTTAACAAGTTCCTGTTTCCTCAAAAAGTGAGTAAAAGATGGAAATAGTCTCCGTCCTACCTGCGAGAACGCAATTCCAAACGTTACTCCAGCGATAATGCCCATGTTAGTCTCAATAAAGGACGTCACAAGCTTATAGCAGCCCTGAAAACAAATAATATAGATCATAATAAAAATCAAATAAACAGATGAAAACAAAGACAGTGTGCTTGTGCGCATACGTGCGTGTGTTACCTGCTGATAGACTTTGGTGGCCGCAATGGTGGCATTTCGCAGGTCGGAGGTGTTGCAGTCGGAGATGTTAGCACAGCAGCTCGGAGGAATTCCATTCACATCGAAATAATCACTGGTGAGCCAGCTGGTGTGGTTCCAAACACCACAACAACGCAACTACAGACAGAGAGAATCCAGACCAGAGCTCACCATAGGTAACAGTAAATCCATCTGCCTAACAACCACAAAGAAAATCTAAGCAACCCCCTAACAACTTTCTGGAACACATCCCTTGCATCCACTAAGAAAACACTTGCAAATGCCAAACAACCACCCAAAGTATTTCAGCAACCACTTAGAACAACTTCCTGTAGCAATGCCCTACCAACTATCTGGAACCCCTTAGCAATGCCCTAGTAGTTCCCTAACAACCACCCAAAACACCTTAGCAACACCCTGGAAAAAACCTAGAACATCCTTAGAACTACCAAACAACTACCCAGAATATTTTAAATATGTGAATCAACTTTATTGGCCAAGTATTTTAACCAGTCTGTAACGCTGAATAGGCTGTGTGCAGGATGTGAGGGGTCACTAAGGGTGCGTTCACACTTGTAGTTCGGTTGGTTTGGTTCGTTTGGTCCGGACCAAAAAACAAAACAAAACATATAGTCCTGGTCCGCTTAGCGTTCACACTGGCATTTTTAACAGCGAACCTTAAGTTACCGAACCAAATGCTTAAGGATACGGTCACAACCTGATTGGTCGACTTTTATGACGTATATATTTCGCGACTAGGCTTCATTCACAAACATTCAAAATAATGCTGTGCACTGGATTAAACGCGATCATTTTATGCGTGTACATATGGTTTTATTTTTACCAGCTGAGAACTCATGAAGAGCTCATAAAATGTTCAAAACATTCAAAACAGCTCCAGGATTTCCTCCGTTGTGTGCAGAAACAAATATTGATGAGGCTCTTCACCTCCTCGTTGCTCCACGTTTGCCCTCGACTCATTTTGGATACACCGATCTTCCCGCGGCGTCAAATCAGCTTGTAGCATCGCGTCTTGTGACATCACGTCCTGTTTTTGGTTCGTTTACATGTCTTTGGTCCGTGTTGCGTTCATATATCAATCGAACCGCACCAGAGTTCGTTTGGAAGCGGACCGAGACCCGTCTTTTTAGCGGCCTCGGTCCGCTTGTTTGGTCCGCACCAGGGTTTGGATGGCAGCGTTCACATATGTTCAAACGAACCGCACTGACTGAGCAATCGCACCAGGGTTCGTTTTAATCGAACCAAACATGACAAGTGTGAACGCACCCTAACACTCCTCCCACCCTGTTTCTTGACATCAGACAAGCGCAGCTCCTGAAGGGCGGGCGAGTCAGACCCAATGATGCGTTCAGCTGTTCTGACTATTCTCTGGGCCTTTTCACACTTGAACTAGTTAACCCTGAGTCATTTTAAACCCTGGCTAAACGGAATTCTGGGTTATCTTACTTCACGTTTCACACTGCTCATTCACTGAGGTTAACAATTAATCCTGGATATTCATAAGCTGACGTTTCACACTGTACATACCTAAACCTTGGGTTAATGTTCTTATTTGCATATTTGCAGTGTCAGTGTCGTTGATTGGATAATCATAGCATGTGATCTGTTTACGTAGCTTTAGCATTGCGCATCCTTGTATTGGCGACTGTACGTGTTTATACAGAACGGACATTTCAGACTATAAAAAAACAGTCTCTTTTTTACTCAAATTGTTGCGTTTTCTGTCAGGAAGTCGACATTTTTCCACTCAAACGCTGATTTTACTGATTATATACAGTGCGCAGTGTTTCCGTGACTTTAGAAGGCAAATATGAGAACACGATTGGTTGTCCGTTGCTAAGCGTCTAGCTGTAACATTCTAACACCGCATCGTTTCACACTGTAGAAGTTTGGCAATGCAATGAGGGATTAACGGCACAAAAGCGGTGCTCCAGAGCAGGGTTTCATAACCCCAGATAAAAACAGTGCTAACCCCGCTTCTAAATTACAAGTGTGAAATGCTCCTTTACACCGGGGTTAAAAGCAGTGTTTAGAATTGATAACCCGGGGTTAAGCGCAGTGTGAAAAGCACTTTTGAAGTCTGTGCCTGTCCTGTTGGGTGGCCGAGCCGAACAGGACAGATTCATTCGTAGCCCTGTAAAATTTGCACAGAATTTCCCTTGAGGTGTTGCAAATATGGCACGACTTTCTGTGATAGGGACTGTGATTCAGTGCTTGTTACAGTACAACCATTAATTATGAGTGGAGACAAAATAACCTCAAGGAGAGCTGGTCCACCTCCCGCCTATATACAGACTCATCTCCATCCCGAATAAGGCCAATGACTGTACTGTTGTCAGCAAATTTTAAGAAATTGACAGCTAAGTCTGAGGAAGTTCAGCCGTTTGTCTATATGGGAAAATAACAGAGGGGAGAGAACGTACCCTTGAGGGGCACCGATGCTGAGGGTGCTTGTGCTGGATGGAAATACCCCCAGTTTCACCTGCAGTGCTCTATTAGTGAGAGAATTTGTAATCTATTTACAGATGGAGAATGCCAGGGATGACATTGTAATAAAAGCTGTGCTAAAATCCACAGAGAATAGCATAAGACCCCGGAGAGTCAAGGTGCTGTGAAATAAAATGCTCAGTGCCATGTTCAGTGCATCTTCCACAGGCCTGTTTAACCTGTATGCGAACTGGAACGGATCCAGCAGGGAGCCTGTTTTGACCTTCAGGTATGCTAATATTTAAGTAATGCCCTAGCAGCCACCCAAAACACCCTTACAACTGCCTAGCAACTACCCAGAATATCTTAGGAACATCCTAGCAACCACATCAGAATACATAAGCATTGTCCTAGCAACTACCTGGAAAACCTTAGCAACGCCCTAGCAACCATCCAGAACACCCTTGCAACTGCCTCACATCCACCCATAATACCTTAGCAACACCCTAGCAACTACCCAGAACACCAGCTGTCAGTCTATCTGACATTCGAACTATAACCTTCAAGCTCTAAATACTATTTGAAACATTCAGTCAAGGCTTTATCCAGCCAACAGCAAAGTTTGTCCTTATTATGAATAACATCTTTCCCAGGTATCCGTTAAAACACATTAGATAAACTGATGTTAACCGGTGTTTGAACGTACACTCTTCTGGACTTTGTCCACCGCGATGCTCCTCTCATCCTTGGCGTCATAGTGTTTAACAGCCTCGGTGTACGTCCTCAGAAAGGTGCCTTTGATCTGAGGGAACACACACACACACACACACACACACACTCCATCAGATGTCACCAGAACAAGCCCTCCTAGTGCGAGACAGATGGAGACGCATTACGGGTCACCGCCGGAGAACTTGCGCGTGTGTGTCTCACCTCATGACGGAAAACAAAGCCCGAGATGCCAGCGACCAGCTCTGCCAGGAAAACCAGAGACAGGAACATGGCGTACTACAGACAGAGAGAGCGAGAGACACATTAGGGGCGTCACTTGATGACCAGTGTTAAATCTGCTTTGTGAAGCTAAACTAGCAGTGGGCTCTCACCAGTTTGAGCATCCATGGACTCCCACGGCACGTGGCGAAGCATCCGAACAGCCCGAACACGATGATGGTAGTCCCGGTCCCGATGAGCACGTAGGGAGCATTGGTGGAGTTATCATCGATCAGAGAGATGTACGGACCCAAAATGAACTTCCCCCATAATCCCACCGCAAGCAGGATCGCCCCCGTGATCTAGAGAGAAAGAAAAATACATCTGAACTTTTATTGTTAAACCCTTCTGGTGAGAACTTGTACAGCTTTGCTACCATCTAGTGGACAACACGTGAACATAGCAGAGCAATTTGATCACAATATGGAAATATTGATTCTGACTCATCAATAATGATTCATTCTGTGGTCGTTAACGTATATGAAATTTAAAAATAATATTCGACAATTGAAATGAAGCTGAAATAAAATAAAATCTAAATATTACTGTTTAATAATATATTATGCTTAATCGCATCTAAACATAAAAGTTTTTTAAATATAAAACCATTATATGCGATTAATCACAATTAATTCGACTTGACAGCACTAATTAAATATTAGACCTTAAACTTGGAGAAAAAAAAATAAATTTGAATTACTAAAATTTAAATAAAAGTAAATGAAAGGTTTAAAAACTAATAAAAAAGACAAAAGTACATAAAATTACTAAACTTTAAACAAATAAATACAATTTAAATAAATACTTAAAAATGAATACTAAAACAGTACTGCATATTACCTGAGCTAGTTTCATGTTTTATGATAAATTATTTGAACTAATTTAACTTCAAATCAGTATTTGTAATGTCTTAAAATCTGTAACATATTAAAATGTTTAACTTGTTTTGTGTTGTTCACTCATGAAACTGTTGTGATTAGTTTTAGTATCTACTGATTAGTATTCTGAACGTTTCATATAAGCTTATTGGCTTCGATAATTTCATTAATATATGAAAACGAAAGGTTTTTTGATAAGATCTTACATAAAAACACAAATGTAACCTTTGTTAAATGGATTTTTCAAAAAATACATTAATAGATAGAAAAGTTTTCAAGTTTAACAAATATATATGTAAACATTTTTAGAAGCAATTGTATTGCATTAACATATTTTCAGAAAATATATCTTAAATATGCTACATATTTTTCAAGATTTTATTCATTTATTCAAAGCCTAAGCCTCAGTAAATGTATTAATTATTTTTCTCATTTTCTAAAAAAGCAATTTTTACATTTTAGACACAAATATGTCCCACGAACAAAAGTGAGGTTAGTGTGTTCTCCAGAAGAGGGTGCTGGTGTATTTATTCATCACTAGAAGCTTCTGTGAGACGCGGCTCTCATTGAGGGGTGGCGGACTGTCACGTAATATACGATTTACATCGGCCTAACGGAGACAGAGAATGTGTAACTGTTCTTATGAAAATAGCCTAAAATAAACCTCATGAAAGATATGCATGTATAAAAAGCACGTTTCATTCCTACTGCACAACACAAAATGTAAAAAGAGCAAACAAAATACGAAAACACAACAGAATTAGCTCACATTTAAGAAAAAAGATGATAACACAACAAAAATAAGATCATATTTATCTCTCTAAGAGACCTAGACAGTTCACTTACAAAATATGGCATGGTATTTCTATGTTTTGGACACCATACATCTAGTAAACAAGGCATGCTATTGCTAATCTGGTAGGATGATTAGCATATTCAAACACTTTGATGTTTGCATCATATTTGAATATGCTAATCATTCAGGTTATTCAATTAATCATTTTAATCATATTTACTTAAGAAACTCGATGAAATTGATTGCGTTATGGCTCTTGAGATCATTCTCTCAAGTGTTTATTCAGTTTTTATAAGCAGTCAGACTGGAAGGCCGGCGGGAGGAAGTTGCTGTCGGCTAAACAAGTTTAGCCGGCTAGCGGATGGATCACAGATTCAATATGCTGGACTGAACACGGATCAGCGCGTTACATGACATTTCTGCATGAAATCGTCACTGAAATTGTGTCTAAAAATGTCCTGACTAGCAACCACGAATCCCAGGTGAGCATTAGCGTGGTGTTAGCGAGCGCACGCAATGCTGCCCACAGAAACGGCCATGAATATGTGAACCCAACATCCTACTCAGAACAGCAGCGCTAAGATGATATCAGCTTGCCACCTCTGAAAGAGTCATCGCTCTCACGGATGTGCTAATGATGGTGTGAAGAGCTGTAACGACACAAGCAAAACCCAAAACCTAGCGAGCGGCTGCCTCGGTGCCCTTCTGAGGCAACATCTAGACAGGAACCTTACGGGCAGCATCGTATAAATAGAGATATTAGAGTTCCAAATAGAGTTTGGTGTTAGCATGTTGCTAAGTTAACCGTGCAATACAACAATACGTTGTTAAATACTGCCACAGCATTTTTTTTGTCTTTAGCATGTTGCTAAGCTAACAGTGCAACACAATGACACTCAAATTTGCACAAAAATTTGTAGCAAAAAGTGTTAAATACTGTGACACTGTACTTAAAACACTCAAAAATGGTTTAATATGCTAAATATTGTCACAGTACCACAATATATATATATATATATATATATATATATATATATATATAGGTACTTTTTTATAAATGGTTGATGCAATACTCTAATTAGCAACAAAAATACAGCACATATAAATACTGACTAAAATTTTGAATCATGTTGAGGTTTTTTAGATATTCTACAATGATAAATACCATGTGTTTTGGGCCAAGACCAAATATATTGGTTAAAATAATTAAATTTTCATTCAATTACAACATTTTTTCCTTGGTCAGTAGCATGCCTTAAAATGCTATCTAGGTAGACAGCGCACTAGGTTTGAGAAACAGCTACACGGAGAGAGGTGCAGAAAGAGTTTTATACATCTTAAGCTCAATGGGAGCACAATCTTGTCATTCAGACCATGTCCACCATTGCACAGAGGACACGATGTCCTGTCTCCATCTCACACTGAGACACAGAGAGACGGAGAGAGGAGAAAGTGCACAGATGGTGTGACTCATCAGGGATCAGAGAGAGAGGGGAGGAAACGGCGCTAACTTTCAGGAACGAAAAAAATAAAGTGTTAAGAACTTTGAAATCCCTCGATTTCTCTTTGACAGCTCTACTGTCTTTTATTTTAAAGCTGTAGTTGAGGAAATTTTTTGAAAAGAAAAAATAAAATTATATACTGCATAATATATTCGGCCTTATTACGTTTGGGTTTTTGTGTGTAATTCTTATTATTCCTGCTGTCATTTAAATATATATATTTAAATAAATTTATATATATTTTATTATGGCATCATTCTCATTACCATAGCACAAATAAACGAATAAATACCATCGTTACCGTAATTCAAAAATAAAAATATTATATACATAAAACATATTATTATAACATAATGTAATATAATATAATATTTTTTATTATGGCATCATTGTCATTACAATAAATAAATAAATCATAACCATAATATAAAATATATCATTATAATATAATATTTTTATTATGACATCATTCTTATTATAATAAATAAATAAATCATAACCATAATATAAAATAAAATATATCATTATAATATAATATTATGACATCATTCTTATTATAATAAATAAATAAATCATAACCATAATATAAAAATAAAAATATATCATTATAATATAATATTTTTATTATGACATCATTCTTATTATAATAAATAAATAAATCATAACCATAATATAAAAATAAAAATATATCATATTAATATAATATTTTTATTATGACATCATTCTTATTATAATAAATAAATAAATAAATCATTACCATAATATAAAATAAAAATATATCATTATAATATAATATTTTTATTATGACATCATTCTTATTATAATAAATAAATAAATAAATCATTACCATAATATAAAATAAAAATATATCATTATAATATAATATTTTTATTATGACATCATTCTTATTATAATAAATAAATCATAACCATAATATAAAAATAAAAATTTATCATTATAATATAATATTTTTATTATGACATCATTCTTATTATAATAAATAAATAAATCATTACCATAATATAAAATAAAAATATATAATTATAATATATTATTTTATGACATCATTCGAATTACAATAACATGATAAATAAATATATAATTAAACGAAATCCTTCTAATTATCACAATGCAAATTAATTATCACCATCATTACCATAATGAAAAACAAAAGAATTCCTTCTAATTATCTTAACGCAAACAAATGCTTCATTTTTATTTTTGGTAATGAGAATGGGGCAAACGTACTCAAAACAAAATATGGTGCTAAAAAATAGGCTTCTTTACTTTAGGCAAAATATAATATATTACATAATTTATGAAAAATCAAATGAAAGCAGTCAATTCATGAGACTCGACCAGATGTTCTTGGAAGGACAGAGACAATCCAATACTGAGCATCTTTCTTCATAAGAAAAGAATGAAAGAAAAAAACAGAAACGAAGCGAGAGAAATGACAGGCCATCCACTATAATTCATCATGACGCAAAACTATAGAGGAGCAGAACTTTTCAGAGTAAAGGCTGGCAGAAGAAACGTTTTATTGAGCAGAAGGATATAAATTATTCATCAGTACGTCTGTCATCCTCTCTCTGTCTTAACCATGTGCCTGTTAAATAAAGAACCACATAAAAACCCTGAGAAAACCTGCGGGATCACTTCCCCAAACTTTAAAACAACAACAACAAAACTACTAATGCACTTTCTTTCAGAGGTTTTATCAGTTTATGTATTCCCTGGGAAGTGGGAATCAAACCCATGACCTTGGTGTACTAGTTTAGAATCCAGCGGAGTTTTCATTTCTCCCTGAAAGAGCCGATATTAAACAGGATCTCAGGAACACGTTTCTGAACATCTCAGTCAGGAGACGCGTTCCATCCCCTGACAAATGTGAAGCGTTCGTTTCTTTAAACGAATGGCAAATTGATGCGGCTCGGCGGTGTTCGTCTTTGATTTGTCAGCGACGCCTCGAGTTACACACAATCTGGAGCTTTAAAAAAAAAAAAGGAAAAAAATCTATTATAGCTCTCGTCATTGAGGAAAACACTCCATGACAGCAGAGGAGGCGGCTGCCATGGCAACGCTTCCATAGTGACATGCAAATTCTATGCTTTCCTTTGGAGTTCTCAAATATGCATATGCATTTTTCAGTAAACATTAAGCATCGGGGAGCAAAACCGGACATAAATCAGCAGAAAGAGTGAGTCATCGCTCATTTTTATTTTTTTTTGAACAAGAACAATGTCAGTTTACAGTAACGTTTACAGTAACAGTTAAACCCCCATTTTACACTATCACTTCTACCACAACAAAACAGTAATAACAATAAAAATCACGCTCATAATATATATATATATATATATATATATATATATATATATACAGCTCTGGAAAAAATTAAGAGACCACTGCATATTTTTTGTTATTTTGACCAGTTGTTGCTTTTGGCAAATAAATGCTCTAAATTACAATATTTTTATTTGGAATTTGGGAAAAATGTCAGTAGTTTATAGAATAAAACAAAAATGTTAATTTTACCCAAACACCTACCTATAAATAGTAAACCCAGAGAAACTGATAATTTTGGATTGGTCTCTTAATTTTTTCCAGAGCTGTATATATATATATATATATATATATATATATATATATATATATATATATATATAATAGTACAATAATGTATGTTCACTAAAGTTCAGAAGATCCTCACAACTTCTATTACTATTTTGCCCGTTTCCCTGAGTAATATTCTTTTTTCATTTTTTTATGAACATCAACGACAGTATTAAATTCTAACTTTACGTATTATTTTTATTATATTAATTTTTATATGAACAAAAACCAAACAATATACACCAAAAGACAGTATGACATTCTAACTTTTTATATTATTTTTGTACATTCTTATATGCAAAAAACCAACAATATCAATATTCACATTTATTGTATTGTTTTATTAATTTTTTTTTATTTTATATAAACAAAAACAGCGAACAGTGAACAAAAACAATATATAAAAAAAGGATTAAAAAAACTATTTTATCCATTTTATGTGAAAAAAACAACAAAATGGCAACAAAAAAATATTAGACATTTTTAGAATGAGAGAAATTTGACTAAAAAAAAACAACAAAAAAGAAAAATCATTCTAAATTTCCTTCTAAATTAAATGAATGGGAGCAGCTTTTGTTTTAATGAAATAAACTACATTTAATGGGCAAGTTAAAACAGCCAAGAATCAGCTGATCAGTCAAACTGGTCAGTAATGGTTGTAGACTGAATTCAAATGTTCATCCTGGCAGGGAAACAAACACGACGCGCGTTCGCAACATTTTACCCATCGGGCTCGTCAAACCGTACCCTGAAGCCACGACACACGGAGAGAGACGGGAAGTGGCCATTCTCCGTTTGTCTGGAGCGACTCACGGCAGCTCCGAGCGTCACCGCAGACAGAGGAGCGCGTGAACCGGAATACAGAGAGGAGCGCTCTGATGAGGAGGAGAAGACAGAGGAAACAAGAGAGCGCAGGAGAAAAGCCATCCTGCTCTTTGCATTTCAAATGCCTGATCAAAGCCGCTGTTGTTCTGAGGCCTTGAATCTGCTCAAAGAGAACAAGTGTGTGTGTGTGTGTTTATTACCACAGCGGCAGAAGAATTACAGACTCTGCATCCAACATATCACATATCTTGTTTCATAAAGTGAAGCTAGAGCCCAAAACACTTTCCACAAGCTGGAAATTCATTAAAATGATTGACATCTCTGACCTCAATCTAGATCACATGATCGATGACTGTACGTGTCAGAGAGTTGAATCAAAGTGATGGGTTTTTAGGATCAAAAAAATAGTGTAAAAAAGGCAATAAATCAATAAACATACATAAAATCACAAGGGTATCATAAATAAATAATAACTAAAATAAAAGTAAACCACAAGGAGGTTATAAATAAATGTAAAAAAAAATCCTGATTCCAAATTGAAAGAAAACATCAGATTTGTCCTTCAACTTACTTTCAGTTTCAACCAACTTTCCAAATCCCAACAGTCTTTTGTTTCATAAACAAAACAAATCTACAAGTCTCATAATCCACTAAGAGCATTAAAAACATACAGTCGCACACTGAACAGCCTGAAAACATGAGCGGCCCAATCCTGTCATCACTGTAAGAAGATCCCACGACTCAGCACAAACTATTAATGCTGTAAATAAATTAAATTATATGGTTGAGCACCGCAAATGTTCTTCACTGTCATCCAATCCTATGAGAAATCTGTATCCATGGCAACAGTAATCCCAATACTGTCTGTAATCTCAATCCTCCAATGCCAAAACAAACAGACTGCCATGATTTAACCAATATCTCTTCCATAAATGCTTTATTATTTATTTTTTCCCTAAAATTCCTTTACTTTTTTTTTTTTTTTTTTTTTAAAGTGACAGGTAGAGGAAGAATAGATGTCACAAAATGGTGTAAAGTTGGTTTATGAATATTAATTAGGTCATTCACAAATAATTTAATTTGGTCTTTTACCTTTTCGATAAATACATTTCAAATAAATAAATAAAATAGCGAGAATAAATCAATGGAAAACATAAATAAATAATTAAGTCACAAGAGGCAAATAAATTCATAAATAAATATCATAAATAAATAAAAATAAAATCAAGTGAATCAAAAATTAATACATCAGTAAAATATAAAATAGCAAAAGAATAAATAAATACATAACTAAAATAAAGGGAATCATAAATAAATAACTAAATTAATAAATAATTAAATCCCAAGAGGCAAATAAATCAATAAAATCCATGGAATCAAAAATAAATGCATAAATATTAAAATCAGAGAATAAATCAATCAAGGGAATCAAATAATTGAATTAATTAATAAATAAAATTTAGATCACAAGAGGATAATGAAGAAACAAAATCAAGGAAATCATAAATAATTTGAAAACAAACAAACAAAAGCTAAAGAGGGTCAAAATATTTAGGCTCTGTCGCCTCAAAAGGTTTTTAATTTTTTTTTTCTCTGGGATATATTGATCCTCAGATCAGGTCTTGAATATCTCCTCATTTCAAAATCAAAACTTGAATGTAAACAACAACAATAAAATCAGAACTGTCCAAAAATAAAAAGTTGTGATATTATGAAGTGTTGCAGTGTTAGTTCATGTAAAGAGTGTCTGCTGACATCTTCCTTTAAGACTCCTAGATGTCTGGCTGATACACATGCTTTTCTTTCTGCCATCAACAGACGGAGAGAGTTTAGACACATGCGCACACACCATTCCCAAACAACAGGTGACATGACAATCACATTAGCTCGCTCACACACACGCTCTTTCTATTCTCACACGAGACAGCTGAGCGTCGCGGCACGGTTTGCCGCTGTGACACTTTCTCTCTCGCACGGTCAAGCTGGGAAAAGCATCTGGTCACACAGGGGGCCCAGGACAACAAATACCGAGAGACCCCAGAACAACAAAGCTCACAGTCAGACACTTCGTGTTCAATGCCCATCTATGAGAAAAGATCCAGATTGTTGCCTTTGCAGTTTTTTTCACAGTAATAATGTGTCTAAACTGTTATTTTATCCGTTTTCCAGTCACTAATGTCATTCCAGTGGATAAGTAAAATTTTAAAAATTTATACAATATATTTCTAAATGTTTAACAAATTAACAAGATGAATTTAACTTTAACTTATTTTAATTTAAAATATTTTTGTAGAAGAAATATTTAATTTATTCAAAATATTGTAATTTCTTTTTTTATTTACTTTTTTTTCCCTAAATACAATTAGATAGATGTCAGATGTATAAGCCTTTAAATAAAAAAATAAAAACTGGGACGCCACCCTGTTTGAAAACCGCTTGTTCCCCGCCATTGGTGGAATTGACCCTTCGCAAAGACCCGCCCCCTTTAGTTACTGTTGCTATGTCCAACAACCCATGCACTCTCACGCCACACATCATGTTCTCACGGAGCAAAGAGGACACTGACAACACGTCGACAGACATATGAAACAGTTTCATATTTAAAATATCATTTTTTAAAGAAGTTTAAACACTAAATAGCGTCTAGTGTGTCTTTAATGTGTCGTGACTAGTCGTGAACTAGCCATATTAGTTCATTTATAGCATCAAATAAACATGAATGAACATCAGAAGGAATGTTGTGGAAAGACGTGAGTACATGCAATTTTTCAAGTTCAAGTTCACCAACGTTAATCTACTAACTCCCCTGATGATTTGTCGGACAAAATGACGGATTCGGGGTTCTGATTGGTCAGATCGCCTGTCAATCAAACTGTTTCCTCACCATTGACGGAATTTTCTGGCAATCCATGTTTTCACTGTTAGGTAGGGGGCGCTATTATGCATCTCCCGAAAGAGTACAGAATCTCCAGATCCAAAAACAAACAAAGAAGAAGCAGAAACAAGTGACAAAATATTGCTAACGCATATGTAAGCTAGAAGCATAGAAATTGAAATTGCCTAATGTTACTGAATGAACTGTCAATTGGGCCATTTCTAATTATTGGGGGACAGTAAAAATGTTTGCGAACCCCTTTTACGTAATCAAATTCACAGCTGTGTATATCCAGTGTATACGAAACAGCGCAGTGCTCAACCCAAAAGAGATCGACAATTATCATCATCCATCTTTTTTTTCCTTCCCTTCTACCTGAGGGTGTTGTCATACTTGAATTGTGTTGGCTCAGATTGAGCCGGTAATTTTCCCTTGTCTTCCACTCCACTGCTCTCTCTCCCTACCGGCCATTAGAGCGCCGTACATCATCATGATCCACTGCGGCTCGTCGATAAGTGCTGTTTGTTCTGAGAGCGTCGGTTAGACGGCCCGCCTCACGTTTAATGGCCGTCTACAGCTGTCAGAGGCGCTGGCCTTTCAGCCTCATTCTCTTCCACTTTCTGGGAAATGTTGGATCAAAGTCACCGGAAAATGGCCAGCGAGAGTCAGCATCTTTATGACACTGTCTCGCGGCTAAAAGGTCCATCTCATTATTCAGAGAGTCAACTGACAGGGAAACAGAGGCTGCCGGCGGCTTAAATCAGAACGATCTGTCCAAGACTAAATTGACTGTATGTCTCTGGCAGTTAGCTGGAAACGACAGACGGATGTATGGATAGATAAATCAGAGGTGTGGTGAAAAATTAAAGTGGGAACAGATAGAGATAAATAGCTCTAAATAAAAAGTTTTTTGCCTACAGTGCCTCTGTTTAACAATGCAGGAAATGAGAACGCTAATGCTAATGGAGGAGTCTATTTTAGATGTGATCTCATTAACACTAATGACCCAAAGTAACAAACTTCACAGCTTTGTGCTATGAACACACGAAAAAATATCTTTTCCTAAAAGTTATAATGGTTTGTTTGAGTAAAAATATATATTTAAAAAATCCTTAAAACAAAATTGTCAAAAAAAAAGTGTTTAATTGTATTTAAAGTGCACTTGTGGTTTACTTCAATTCTTAAAAGTATATATATTTTTTTTAGATAAAATGAAAATAAAATGTCACTTAAGTGTACTTAAAGAGTACACTTTAATCAGTACACTTTCATTAACACATTTTAGTACACTTTCATGCACACTTAAGTACACTTTAGTCAAATCTCTTAAAATAAATCCAGGATAAGGAAATAAAACAGGCTGTTTCTCAACATCCATGCTATCTGCTAAGCTACAACTCAGATACTGTAGCTGTGTCTGAAACCGCTCCCTATCCACTATATAGTGCACTATATCGGGTGTCGGCCATTTTGTAGTGCTGAGTGAACGACTTCATTCCCTACATTCGTTCACTACTTTTACCCACAATCCTCTCTGATTTTGAGTGTACATTCGATGTACACTCGTTAAAGCGCCGTTACCCAAAATCCAACGCGATAAGACGAACGAGCGCGAAAGAAAAATAAATATGGCGGACGGCAATACGGGAAGCGGCAACTTCTACAAATGTAAGTGTAATTTTTTATTAATTAGAACATCTTTGTAAAGATATTTTGAAGCGAAATGATACAGGCTTATATCATAATATATATACTTATTTGGTCGATTTTTCTCAAATGTTAGTGAACTGTTGTACATTGTATACTGTTGTTTATATTGTATTTCTTTACTATTATATTTTTTATAAACAAATGTGACAGTGTAGTGTTTTTGTTCTGTTATTTTTAAATATAAATTTACTAAATAGCATGACACAGGTGTTTTTATTCTCTCTTTATTCTCAATAAACATGACAAATAAACATTAATATCCAATTCATTAAGCTAAACAGGACATATTACAGATGGGTATAGGAAATGTTAATGACGGAATTGTCTGCACTGTCTGGCGCGTGCTATTAACGTCAGCGTCCGAATTCGCTCACTCGTTTTCGTTCACTCTTTGCTGATATAGTGCGCTCAACTGCCATGCACTATATAGGGGTTAGTGAATGAGTGAACGAGTCTGCGGTTTCGGACACAGCTTGTCAGTTCCTAGCATGCTTAAAGTTACTCAACATTACAGCTAATATAAATAAGTTAGCAAAACAATCAGGCATCAAAAAATTATTACAACACACACACACAAAAAGAAACCTGCGCTATATTTAAACCTGATGCTAAATGCTGCTAACACATAGCAAACATTTAGCATACCTTTCCCCGTGGGCGTAAAGCTGCTAATCGCCATGTCAGAACAAAGCAAACACAAGCTTCTAGCACCACGACTCAAGTTAGCGGCTAATAATAGCATCTCTTTCATTACCAGGCCTGTGTAAAACTGCTCGCCCTGTCATTCCAGGACAACAGGACTTTAAGACAGGAATTCCAGTCACTTTTAAATTCCACAGTTGGGAACTAATTAAGGATATTCCAGGAATGCCGACCTGAGAGTCTACATTTCTTTTTTCCAGGAATCTTTGACGAATTGGAATATGCTTTTTCTAACATTTAACAGTTATTATTTCCCATCCATTCACACACATAATCAGAACATATCGTTCAGACTTCTAGACAAGGATTAACCTAAAAAAATCCCTCATCTACCACTAATTGCATTCAGCGCAATGCCAAACCCCGACACACACACAGGAACAGGATGTTGGACACTTTTAAATGACTTTAGGCTATGTGAAGATTAATCACTGTTATAAATCAACATCTGAATGTAACTCACCGATTTAACAGATTGGCCTTTGCAATCCTTAAATCAAATTTCCTTGCCAATAAAGTCACACAGAAACAATCAGATCGCAATTAAACTTCATTTCCATTTGAGGCTGAAGCTTCTTTTCTGATGGCTCATGCCGTCCTCAAGAGGGTCTGATAACTACAACGGCAGACACTCTTTTAGTTTTACTTTCCTTACTGTTTACAAAACCACAATGAGTGTTTGATGCAGATAATAAAGGCAGAGATCATGTTTCCTAGCACTTAAGACCAATCCCGGCGGAAAAACGTGTGTCTGTTATGGATGTTTACCAAACTGGAGTCGGAAATGTGCTGAACGCACTTGTGGGAATACACTCATTCCCGAACTATTTTGAGGTTTGAGAGCTTAATGTTAAAGAAATGTATTTTGGTTTTGCATTGATATAAACATCTCTGATGTTCCTCACCGGTCAAACAGGTATCATGGATGAGCACCTGGTCAGCTGAGAGTCAAGAGTGTCTTAAGCTTCCTTTAATAGGATTCAAGCCTGGATAATACCAACACACTCATTTAGAGAAGAGCTATAGAGAAGATTTAACTGGTGAGCCGTATCACTTTACAGGACTCGTGAATGAATGAAAACAGAAAAATAATATTACTGTATGAGAAATATATACCACTATAAATATAATGAATATTTAAAGAGCCCCTATAATGCAATTTTAAAGGCTCCTAATTTTGTTTTGAAGGTCTACAATAGGTTTACATGTATCCAGGGTAAAAAAAAACCTTTAATTTTCTCATGATACACATTGCAGCATCACCTCTTTTCTCACAGTGTCTCGCTAAACCCCTCCTTTCCAAGAGTCTACTCTGCTCTGATTGGTCAGTAGGGCTGTGCAATATGGACAAAATAATCACATTGCGATTTTTTTAATGAATATTGGAATTGCGCTTTATTTAGCAATTTCGGTAATTGTTTTTGCTTTTTCAAACATGCTACATTCTGAATGTATTCAGTGCACAAGAAGTACAATGTTTCACAATGAAGTGACTGTATTAACAGCTTCATAAACAAAACTGTAATTTACTGTCTTTAAAACAGACAACATAAAACAAATTAAGGTTAAATAACCTAAATTCCAGTCATCATAAGTAAACTTCACACATTTCACAATGAAGTAACATACTGTACAGTAGGATTAACTGCTTGATAAACAAAACTGTAATAAATTGTGTCTTAAAAACAGACAACATAAAATAAATTAAGATTATTTCACCAGCTTAAACTCGTATTCAACGCCCGCCTTACATTTCTCATACATTTCAGGAATAGCAACTTGCGTGAAATAAGTCGAGTGTTTGAATCCAAAATTCTCTCAAACGACTGATGTTGAATTTCTTTTTGGTACCAAATCATTTTTATTCTGAACTGCATCCATATTTTTTCTTCTTTCCTCCCGTTTGCCTATTCTGTTCTCCCGCTTTGCTTTGTTCTAATTTGTGCGGTGTGCTGAGTGAGCTCTGATTGGTTAACATCTTAAACATGCGCACAATAACGTTGCAGTATTCTGAATTAAAATATAAATAAATTAATAAATAAAATTGCAGACTTATGCGATTTAGAAATTGCATGTGCTCAAATCGCGATTGCGATTAATTGCACAGCCCCATTGGTCAGGTGGTCCAGTCTGTTCTGATTGGTCTACTCGGCTCTGATTCTGCACGTTTGCTAGGAAACCAAATGCCAATTACCATATCTGAATTCCATCTCCGGATCTTCCTCAGGACTCAACACACAGTGATACGAACAGTCCTCATCATTTGGAAGTGCAGCAAAGTGGATTAAAAACGCTGAAGCCACAATGTCTTCTCAACATGTCGACAACACAAACCAAACACTTCCAGATCTCATTTACAACTACAGCGTTTGAGGGTCAAAGAAGACGTTGCCATTGGGCAGCCTGTCATTATGCAAATTTGTTACAAACTGGAATAGTGCAGGAAGTACGACTTTACGAATAGTTTCAGAATCGGATATTTCTTTGATCTTTGCAACTTTGCAGACCTTTTACTTTCACAAACAGCTATATTACACACTACATGAAAGGTAATGTGCGATAAAGCATTATGGCGCTCTTTAATAATACTATTATTACAATAACGTCCAAGTGGACAAGACACTATATCTCATAATTGTAATTACATATTGTAATTTAGACAATCCGAAATTTATTTTAAACAATTATTTCAATATTACTTTCACAAAATTATTTGGTTGTTTCACTTTCAAATGGATTTCCAACAAGCCTATCAAGACTATCACAACAAAACTGGACAAAAGAGGTCACTTTAAAGTCCAGTTACAATGTGAACGCAAAGAGAACTGCGTTTTTGTTTACTTAGAAAGAGTCAGGACATGACTTCATTTGGGTAAATTTTAGGAGGTATACTAAACGTTCAAATCCAAATACTTGTCAAAACCATACAATTTTTTTTGACCAAACTGTTGACACAAGTATGTTTTCCTTCAGATTTGACAGTGAAGTTGCATCTGAATAAATCTCTGTTTGATCATTCCACCTCTGCATTCCAAAGGGAACGATAACACTGAAAAGAATACACAAGACAAAATAAAAACAAGCTTAAGGAGAAGCAAACAGAGCACCGGCGCTGAGCGTCGACTCCTCCACACACAAAAGGACAGAATATATCAGCAGCACTGCAGGATTCAACAACGCTCTCATTTCCATAATAACACCAAGGGCCACTGGGAAAACTGGACCAGACGAGTTCTTAATTGTCTGCTTGTAATGAACAAGCCTGCCAATGTTAATAACGCTGGCTAAGAGCAAAATAACTCAAGAGAAGGAATCTCCAAATGGCACCAATTACAGAAGCGCCAATTTTACTTGTTGGTCAAATAGGTCCAATAGCACCCTTCAATTATCATGGTAATAATTTAGTACCCACAGTATTATTTTCTTTCTAACAGAATGAACACATCTAGCTAAAGGTGACCATATAATAGAATCAAACTTTGTTCAAAACAAATTGATAAAACCACAACAATTATTGTACATCTTTGATTTGACTAGCCCTGTCCATTAAACTGCAACACAAAACATTAAAGAGGACCTATTATCCCCTTTTCAACAAGATGTTATAAGTCTCTGGTGTCCCCAGAATGAGTCTGAAGTTTCAACGCAAAATACACCACAGATCTTTTATTATTGCCCCTTTTTGGGTGGAAGCAAAAACACGCTGTGTTCGTGTGTGTATCTTTAAATGCAAATGAGCTACTGCTCCCGCCCCCCCATTCCAGAAGAGGGCGGAGCCTTTACAGCTTGCGCCTCGGATACCCCGGCAACAAAACAGGAGAATGTTTGGACATGAGAATGTCCACGGAAAATGTTTTTGCATTCCACTGCGCCGTTTTTCAATTATTTATCCGCTAGAAACTTCGGTAACACTTTATTTTACAGTGTCATTGTTACATGTAGTTACTGCCATAATAACTATAAATTATGCATAATTACATGCAATTAACCCTAAACCAAACCCTCATCCTAACCCTATAGTAAGTACATGAAGTTAATTGTTATTACTCAGTACTTAAATGTGTAATTACACTGTAATACTGACACCTTAAAATAAAGTGTTACGCTTTAACGGTATAAAAAAACACAATGTTACAGTTAGTTTAAACTGTGCTATGCTATAATAGAAATGTTTTTATACTGTAGCAAAAAAGGATCTAGTACTACGAAAAGGATCATTTACTGTTTTTAGTCATTTGCAAAACAATTGTTAAGTTTCATCTCTATATATAAAGAAACTCAATAACAACGCAATTGATAGTGGAAGAGAACGCATGAAATGCTAGCATTTGTTTTAAATATCTATGATTATTAATAAAAAGGATCATTTAACGTACGTTAAACATTTGCTAAATGTTAGCCGATGTTGAAGTTTTTTATCTTTATTTGTTTTGTATTTGTAGCTCAATAAGAAACACAATCACGTTACCGTTTGTGAAGAAATTCCACAAAGAAGTACTAGCATTTTTGTGTCTATGATTGTAAACAAAATAATCGTTTTTACTCTACATTAAATAATAACCTGAGTTTCAATTTTTCCAGAGTAAATTGGAAATTCTGACTTTTGTAGCCCCAGTTTCTTCTAGAAGATCCCAAAGCTTTCCTAACTCAAGTTTTATTTGATCTTCAATCTCCCTAACACCAACTCTAAATATCGATTTTGTGAATTTCTGATGATCTACATTCTGCATATTGCAAAAAGCAATACTCTTATCCTCCAGTGATGACGGTTCATTACACTATTGACAAGCAACAACAGAAGATCAATTCTAGACTTTAAGTACCAGCCGAGCCGTTTCTTCGATTCTTGGGTGTTTAAATTACTTGTCCGTCTATATTTCACTCTATCTTTTCTAACGTGTCCCAGGTTGCTTCGGTTCCCAGGAGAGAGTTTAGTGAGAACAGGATTCCTGTCGCTCGCTGTTATGTTCTAGCAAGCTATTTTAAGACGCCAGGAACTCTGGGATCACACATAAACACATGCCATTTTATGTGTGTATCAGTTGCGCACACACACACTGCAGAGTCACACTGTCACATCCTGAGAATTACACGCTCAATCAATCAAATTGACCCATCAATATTCAGCTCCTCATGAATATTCATTAGCGATTATTGGCATTTAATCTCAATACAAAATAGGAGGTCTTCTTTTCAAGGAAAAACATGGTAGCCTCACCATCACAGGGTCTTTCCCAGGCAAACGTACACAGGGCAAAGGCGGCATTAGGTGTTGACTTACTTCCAAAGCTTTAATAATGTCGACCGCATTGAAATATGAACCGAACGGATGTACTGCAATCCTGATGCTAATTTAAGCTCTAGAGATCCAGATTTCTCTCATTGGGAACGTACCGAATTTTCTTCCGCATATCTAGATAATATAAGTGTTCACACCAGAGATTAGAAGCGGTTCAAGGAACAACAAGAAATGAATTTTGTGCAGAATGCCATTTCGGTAAATGGATAATAATGGTATAGTCCAGTGCTTCCCAAACTGTGGGCCGCGGCCCCCGGTGGGCAGTAGCGGTATTGCAGGGCCGTAGCTAGTCCAAATCAGTAAATTAAAATAATTCAAATATTCCAATTGTTCTAAAATTTGATTTTTTTGAAAGTATGAAAGGTTAGTGTTATGGATTTAAATATATTTGTAAAGAATGTTTACATCATAGTTCTCATAATTCACATGAAATTCTTACAAACTTGTTAATAAATGTATTTGTAGGTAAATGTCGGTATATATTTTTTAACGGCGGGGTCCTGGAGCTTTTGCAATGTTTTTGGGGGGCCTTACCCCTCTTAAGTTTGGGAAGCTCTGGTATAGTATTGTTGAAATTTTGTCAAAATACATTTCAAACCATTCTTTTATTTCATTCTAAATACACGTTTTTTTTGCGCAAAACGTACAAATAGTGTTTCCAGACAGAAAGATGTTTGTTAGAATCAAAGTACAGTTAAAGATGAACCATTTCACAAGGATGTCGATGCATTGTGGCTGCCATTTTTGCACGAACAATTTATGTCTAAATTGATTGATTACACCATCAAATAGCTAACATCAGCAGTAAAAGAATTTTGTTTGCCGTAAGTCTACAGAAAATACATTTTACAGCAACAAGTGATGCACACAAATTTGTGGGAATTTTGACGTTTACTCCAAGCGCCGCCCACGATAAAATCGCTTCGCTCCAAATTCCAACATTTTAATTATACTAAGAAAACACATAACATATCAAACAGAATTATGTAGAATTACCTTTAAAGCCATGTGATGCCACAACAACTTTCCAACTAGTCATTATGAGTTTGATAATTGTTTTTTAGTATTCAGAAACTAGTAATTATGTTCATTCCAACATGACGTGAATGTGGCGAAACCATCAAACATGTTCTGATTAGCTATGCATCATTTTTGCTTCCAGCGAGGACAGAAAAAATGACTTTTGGAACACTGGAAACGTGTTGCGTCACGTCTCAAGGTGTAAGATTATCTCCACAAATAGCAGCATGTTAACATGTGAAACACAATCTAAACTGGCCGGGTGTGAAACGCACTAGTTGTCTCGTATAAAGCAACAGGCGCCGTGTCATCTGTCTTTTCCCAGTCCTGTAGGTCTGTTCCCATCTGCCTCTGGGAGAACAGAGAGCGTAAATGTGTTCGTGAGGGTCGACAGCAGGACACACAGAGCTCCGTCTGTCTGCGTTCAGACTAACAGAATGAACCCAACAGCTCCAGAGCAGCTGACAGGAAGACCAGAGAAATGACACTGACTCCATTTTCATTTGTCACTCATTTGCGCTCTGCCTCTATCTTCACTTCTCGCTTCAGTCACGCCCTCGTTTCCTCGCTCTTTCAACACAACGAGTTTCAAAGTTCATTTACAACTTGTGATTAGCTGTTCTGCAAGTGCACATTACAGTTCAGTGACGCTTCGGTTCAGAATGGTTTGGTATAATGACCTTTTAGGAGCGTCTCGCACCATTGCACTCCCAAACACCAGCAGGGCTGAGTAGGTTACTTTTAAAATGTATTTCACTACAGATTACAAAAATACATGCTTTAAAAAGTAATTTGTAATGTATTTTGTTACATTACTCAAGTTTAGTAACTTAATCTAAATACTTTGGAATACTAATAAGTGTGGAACAAACACAAAAAAGGTAATTGCAAGTTTTTATCTCACAATTCTGACTTTTTCCCTCAGAATTGCGTGATATAAAGTTGCAATTGTGAGTTATAAAGTCAGAATTATGAGATATAAACTCGCAATACTGAGAAAAGTCACAATTATGATAAACTCGCAATATTGAGAAAAGTCAGAATTATGAGATATAAACTCACATACTAAATTCACAATTGCAAGAAAAAAGTCAGTATTGCAAGTTTATATCTCCCAATTCTGACTTTATATCTTGCAATTGTGAGTTTAATCTCGCAATTCTGAGAAAAAGAAGTCAGAATTGTGAAACGCAAACTCACAATTGTGAGGGGAAAAAAACAAATTGTGAGAAAAAGTTGCAGTGACAAGTGAATTATAAAATGACTCACAAACAACTATCACAAAACATGAAAACAGTCGTGGATCATCAGGTCAAGACAAGACAGTTAAGTTGACAGTTGGGCAATTTTTTTTTAATAAATTCAGTCATTTTGTCTTGTTCAGGACAGTACTAAATAAAAAAAACAACTTTTTTATCATCCCTCTTAAAAGTATTAAAATATTGATAAAACTTAACTCCGCTTTTTCAGACTGTCAGAGTCAGAGAATCACCAATTGCTGTTTAAATGACATTAAAACTCAAAGTAATCACTTTGGTAATGTAAAACACTTTTCAGATGTAACTGTAATCTGATTACCACCCATTTAAAATGTAACTGTAATGAAATACAGTAACTCACATTTTGTATTTTAAATACGTAACTAAGTTACTTGTATTTCGTTACTCCCCAACCCTGAACACCAGGCATCCGAACGCATGACATGACAGCGTTTTTCGTCTGCTTGCTCTACGACGAGTCATTTATGATTTACGAAAAAGAGCCACAGTGGCTTCACCGATTACAACTTTTTTATCACAGATATTTTAAGTCAATTTTCCAGAAAGTGACAATTTTGTTCTCTTGAACACATGGAAATGGTGCTGTATTCGCAAATGTTTTATGCGATATTCCGCTTTTGAGTTAGGGTTGGAACATAATTAGTTTAAGAAAATATGCTATTTCAGTGCATTTTCTGCACAGATGAACTAGATTTTGAGTCATTCGTAAATAACACAAAAGTGAAAGTGTAAAATTAAAGGGTTAGTTCACCCAAAAATGAAAATTATATCATTAATTACTCACCCTCGTGTCGTTCTACACATTTCGTTCATCCTCGGAACTCAAATGAAGATATTTTTGATCAAATCCAATGGCTCAGTGAGTCTCTATTGACAGTAAGTTAATGAACACTTTCAGATGCCCAGAAAGATACTAAAACATATTTAAAACAGTGATTACAGTGGTTCAACCTTAACATTATAAAGCGATGAGGATATTTTTGGTGCGCCAAAAAAACAAAATAACGACTTTATTCAGCAATATCTAGTGATGGACGATTTCAAAACACTGCTTCATGAAGCTTCAAATCTTTTGTTTCGAATCAGGGTCGTGTATCAAACTGACAAAGTCACGTGAACCACTGAAATCTCGAAACGTTTCGAAACACTTATGACGTTACGAAGCCTCGTTTACTGAAATCACCTGACTTTGGCAGTTTGAGACATGCTCTGAAATACGCCTTTAGTATCTTTCTGGGCATTTGAAAGTAACGAAGCTCTTGGAACGACATCAAGGTGAGTAATTAATGACAGAATTGACTTTTTTGGGTGAACTATCCCTCAAGCCATTCAAACTTTAGGCAGAATAGATGTTTTAATTTAATTTGATTAAAAACTTGCTGTCTTGTTTTTGTTCGTATCAAATTAAATGTGCCATCAACTCTCGAGAGCAGAATTACGCTGCGTTACGGTCCAAAAGGCCTGGATTTGGGTCAGGCACTGGATCACTGTGCCGAGTGGGATTACAGACAGACAGAGAGCTAAACAGCCGCTGGTTGGTGGCGAATGTGCCACACTGAATTACTGAAGCTCCAGTGAGCACAGATGGGAATGTGATGGAAACAGTTACCTACTAACACAAACTCAAGCGTGTTGACCTACATGAGATCTGAAGAAACAAGAGAGAAACAGCTTCAGCGCAACACGGGTGCAATATGCTCATTTAATGATGTGAATGAACGTGAATTTCACATCATGCATCATTATTGTCTGAGTCACCATTAAAAAAAAAAAAAGAGTAAGCCCAGAAAATGTAATTATACGACTATGTGCATTTTAAGCAACTTGAACATGTCGCAAAATACACAATCACAATCAGTTTCTGCAAAGTTCCCTCAGGTACGCCTGATCGTGAAATATTCTGATTGTTTTTTCAATCACGATCACATTTCTTGCATATTTGGTTATTTTCATCACATGACTTTTATATTGACATCTGAGTCCCAGTTGGTTTGCAAATGAATCATGCCGATTTTTCCATAATTCACCATTTACTAGTGAATCGCATCAAATGGATCATCTGCTCGATTTCTCAATTTTCTTTTTTGAAATAATGAACGATGTCGTAGAGCATTTATCAGTTTCTTAATGAATTATTTCTTCAGGCAACTGCCTTTCCTCGGCAACAAAGCTAGAATGAAAACACTTTATAATATCTTGCATTAGTCACTACCAAACATTACGAAACGCCGAACAATGTGCATATACTCAAAATATATCAACCAAAGTTTCTAGTTCCAGCCTTAATCTGTTCACATTTCACTGGATTTTACAAGGTTGTCAGCATATATCATATTTTGGATAAACTAGCCCTAACTGGCACAAAAAAAATTAATTAAATTTGCTTCACATTTCAGTCTCTTCCTCTCTAAATAAGCGTTTTTTGGGCAGATTATGCTGAAAGGTGGACCAGACTTCATGTATATGCGAGACGATGACATTTCAAACTATGTTCTTTTACACCATAATGTTGGTTAATAGCTTATTTATAGCGCTGATGGTTATGAATGGTGGTTGGACCAGTCATCCCAGACACAAGGATACCGGGGCGGTGCCATGCCACAGTTACCCGCGACTCACAGACACAAACCATCATGTTCATCACTGAGGATGAGGACGCTGAGGTCTGCTTCATACTCTCATGACAGACAGATGAAGGTGACTGCAACCCTAATAAACCTGTTAAATATCTACAAGCTGTACATATTTGGACAGTAATCATCAATTCACAATTTAAAATGTGCATGCATTCAGATTTAGACATTCATGATCAGCATATGTCCATATTTGGGCATTAACATTAAAATTATAATCACTAATGTCCAGGATATGCTATATTCATAATTCAGACCGTTGTGTATATGTCCATTTTGGGGCATTAATATTCAATTCATAAGGAATAATGCTCTGCAAATGTCCATATTTGAACATTAATATTAATTCATTATGAATAATGTCAAACATCATCATGCACATCTCACTTTTCGTCTCATAAACGGATTAAACAAGCGATTGTTTATTATTTTTCATCGCTGGCATCAAAATATAAGCTTGTTTATCATATCCTTGAACAGAATGAGTGATATACATCATCATATTTGTGTTTCTAATGGCCTCAGAGGGTCCAGCCCTGCCATGATGGAGATGCACTTGTTTTCCAGTGGCGCAATAATGCAACAAACGCCTTATTATGGTAATAAATCAACTCAAGTGCTTCATAACACGCAGCAGAAGCATTAAACGTTCAAAAACGCGAATGAATGAGGGTCACTCACCCAGAACACGAAGGAATAGATGATGAGGAGCGTTTTGAGGCAGGTTATAACTGGTTTGGTCTCCATTCTCCTTGATGCCATGAGCGCAGTGGGTTTGTGCTGCTGTGATTCTTCGCTGTGCCTCCGCCGCTGCGCTCCAGTCACTCTAGATGCATCTGGCCAATCAGAGGGCGAGGTACCCCGCGAAGGTCCCGCCCCACTCCGAGAGGCCAATCAGAGCAAGAGAGGAGGACGTTCAATCCCCGCCCTTGAGACGCGACGCCCTCTGCTGGACGTCACATGACAGTGACGACAGTTGCGCTAAAAGGTGAGGCAGGTGCCTTTGCGTCATTGAAACATGATAAAAAAAGTTGTCCTTTACTGCTTTTACATAAAATTAGCCTTTTTGTTATAGTATGTAAAGTGTCGTTTTAAGCATTATATGCAAACACTGATATCAATAACATAAAGCAATAAAAATATAGAAATATATTTCTACTGTATATAATTAGCATTTATTTAATTTAATTAGCATTTTCATTCTGTCTGTCCTTGATTGGCTTTGCTGAGTAGAGCTAATAAAAGTGTTTTTTTATAATAGTTGTCTGATGATAATCTGTAAACATTTATTAGGCTATATATCATTTTTAAAAAATGTAAAAAAAAAGTAGCAAAATATGTTGGTGCCTGAGATATTAATATAAGCATAAATATTGCTTGAATATTAATTGGAACCATATCAAATCTAAAATCAATTAAATTAAAATAAAATAGTCATCTAAACAGAAATTTGAGACTGTAATTAGAATGTCATTTTTATTTAAATTATTTTTCATAATCACATTTAAATCACAGGCTTAATGAAAACTAATGAAGCTCTCATAATAAATCTTAATGTCAATAAAATAAAATAAAATGCATTTAAAAATACAGTAGTACCCTTATTCACAATAAAGCTCTACATTTTTATATTAGTTGTTTTATGATGATCTGAAAAAAAATCACAAAAATTGTGTCCAAGATATTTTACAAAATGATACATCTATTTATTCTTATATATAAATAAAATATATATCTTATATATCTATATATCAAATATATAGATATATAAGAAATATATATCTATATATATATATATATATATATATATATATATATAGATATATATCTATATATATATAGATATATCTATATATCAAATATATCTTATATCAATATTATAATTAAAACAAATAGCCTCAATCAAAATGGTCCTATTTGGAAAAGTGTCTCATTTTAGATCAGAATAGTGTAAAAATTACCTAGAAACCTTGTTTTAGATAAGAGTATTAATTCAGCTTTCGCTCATGTGATCCTTCAGCCTGGTGTGAAAGAGGTTCACAGTTCGGCTTCAGATTCAGCACACAGCCCTGCTATATTTGGCACCCCAAATTTGCAACCTATCGAGGAGCCAGGGGAGTGAGATTCAACTCTCACGAGGACGAGCAGAGCAGCGCCATAACAAAAGCTGCTGTGACGTCATGCTCGCGTCCGTGTGTGAAGACGCGCGAGGCGCTTCACACTCGACATGTGACGTGACCCCACTATTAACACCCTAAATGAACCTTAACAGTGAACAAACACACAGCACTCGTGACCACCGCATAAAATCGCATTCGCCGAGGATGCTTGACGCCTCAGTCTCCCTGAAGATGTGTGGCGGCTGTTTGTTCAAGACTGTAATAGCTGTTTATTTTTGGTTTATTAACTTTTAAACAGGTGTGTAGCGCTGTGAGTCAGTTTTATGGCGGGAAACAAACGAACAGCCACGTCGTGTAATGAGACTATTGAAGTAGGCCTACAGAATGCAATGTATGGAATCAGATTTGTGCCAGATAAAACGAACGTAAATTAAGAAATTAGGTTTTAAGAACCATTAGGTTTGTCAACGTATTTTGTTAATTATTAAAAGTGTCTGAAATGTTTGTTGTCACAACTGACCCTTCGCAAAGACCCGCCCCCGTCCGACAAGCCATGCGCGCGCGCGCCACACGTGACGCAGTGAAAAATACATCGCGGAACAAAGAGGACACTGCGTCGACAGACATGGCAGCTTTCATATTTAAAATATTGCATTTTTTTAAATAAGTTTAAACAATAAATGTGTCTTTAATGTGTCGTGACAGATCGCTGTAGCTCCTCGTGAACCGATCATCTCTTCATACTAGTTCATTTATAGCATCAAATAAACATGAATGAACATCAGAAGGAATGTTGTGGAAAGACGTGAGTACACACAATTTTTAAAGCTCAAGTTCACCAATGTTAATCTTTTAACTCCCCTGACTGCTTTGTTGGACAAAAAGGCGGATTCGGGGTTATGATTGGTCAGATCGCCTGTCAATCAAACTGCCGGCGAAGAGTCAATAAGGAAGAGATTCAGTGGCTTTTATTCATAGCAAAGTCACACAGACCACATGTTTGATTAAACACTGATACCAGCAGAGAAGTCATTGGCACTGAAGTAATCATGTGGTTAGGATCAGGCCTTAGGGAAACACAGTTTTATTTGAATTAACTGATTAAGTTGTTTGCACTCTTCTTGCTGGTAACGTCAGGACATTAGTGGCTGAGGATATCAATAAATACACCGCGACTGAGCTGAAGAACTCCATTCCTAGTTTACTGGGCCTGTAATATACTGGTAACCAACTACAGACACAAAATATCGCCCTCTGCTGTTTGAGAAGTGGCACACCAGGAGTATTATAAATGTATAATGTGTATAAAAAACAAATAAAATTAACATAATTAATATAATATAACACACACACACACATTATATATATATATATATATATATATATATATATATATTATAGTTATACAGATTGTATTTGAACAAAATGTTTATATATATATATTTTATATATGTATAAGTGTGTATATATATTATTTTTTACACATTAGTTATACAATCAAAAACAATTAGGCACATAAAATATGTACTTATGTTTATAAAAATATATATAATATATATATCATCACATCTACACACTTTTACACACATTTTTAATACAATTAAAATAGACTATTTGAAATATTTGAAAATATAGATCTTTATAACTAAATATATTTGAATATTTTATGTATAATAATCTGGCCATTTATAAAAAAAGACAAAAAACAAACACAATTTCAAATAATTCATGAACATATTTCAGGCGTAGCCGTAGTAGATCATGTCAGTTTAATAGACATTTGAGTGTTTCTGCAGTTTTAATGTCAGTTTCAGATGGGTCAGTAGAAAAGAGGCCAAAAGTCTGTCCTGATAGAGATTCAGTGTCATCAAGAAATAAAATGTAAACCCATAGTAAACATTTGCATTAATGCATATACGCAGTCTGCAGAGAAAGAGACTTTAGTTTGAATAATGTCATATTTTTGGAACCTGTTTTTATCCCAAAGTGCTGAAGATTTGATTTTCTCTAGTGTTGAGAATAAGTGCACGTTCATATAAAATTACATAGTATTATACATGCGATTTAGAGTTTGAAACAAAACCACATAAAAATAGTCACTCAAAATGAACATGAAGAAAGTTGAACCACTATTCTGAGTGCAAAAACATAATTTGGTCACGATGAACACAAACATTACGTAACTTTGTTCCAACATTTTCCTGAGTGCTGATTGGTCAAAGGTGTGTGTAGAGTATTTCATGTGACCAATCATCAGAGGTTTGAGGTATCAGTTGTTGTTCAGTTCTGCTCTGAGATTGGTTGTTATAATGGTTGGTCGTAGTGAATGATGCTGGTCAGAAGCTGCAGTGCCTCGTCGACACTGTCTGTGTGTCTGAAAGCTGGAAGATCAGCCGTCAACAACACCTTTAACACTGACGGCTGAGAGAGAGAGACGGAGAAGAGAGATATCAATAACACTTTACATTTATATACATAACATAATATAATGTGGAATGCATTTCAACCGACTCATAGGTATAATTCTTTATGAAACATGTTTTAGATTGATTTTAACATTTTTATATTGTATTTTTTCCAAACAGTGCAATATTCATGATTATTTTATTCTACTGCTGCTAACCTATTTATATTATCTGATATATTTGAATGCATTTTAAAAAAAATGTTGTATAAATATTAAAATACAATATATATAAAAAAATATCAAATTCCTTTAAAATTATGTATAAAAATAACATTTAACAAAACAAATCTTAGAAATGCCTCAACATATTCTTAATCATAAAATGCAATATTTATATTTTTTAAATAAAAAAGTCATGCCTTTTCTAAAAGCTGTAAATGAGTTAAAATAATCATGATTTTATTTTAGATTTAACAATTTTACACATTTTTTACACATACCTTATAATGTTAAATGCATTTTAAATGACTCAAATAATTTATTTTCTTAAATGTAGTTTTGTTTTTTATGAAATATGCTTGATTTCTTTCCAAACAATATGTGTAAATATAGTTATGATTTTTTTTGTGGAAGAAACATTTTGTGTGTGTGTGTGTATATAATATAATATAATATAATATGTGTGTATAATATAATATACACACACACACAAAATGTTTCTTCCACAAAAAAATCATAAATATATTTTTATAAATATATATATATATATACATATATATAATATACACACACACACAAAATGTTTCTTCCACAAAAAAAAATCATAAATATATATTTTTATAAATATATATAAATATATATATATATATAATATACACACACACAAAATGTTTCTTCCACAAAAAAAATCATAAATATATTTTTATAAATATATATATATATAATATACACACACACGCAAAATGTTTCTTCCACAAAAAAAAATCATAAATATATTTTTATAAATATATATATATATATATATATATATATAATATACACACACACACAAAATGTTTCTTCCACAAAAAAAAAATCATAAATATATTTTTATAAATATATATAAATATATATGTGTGTGTGTGTGTATAATATATATATTATACACATCTGACATCTGTTGATGATAAACTCTACCTTTAGTCCAGTGAAGATCAGTGATAGTCCCGTCAGCTGGAACTGTTTAAGCAGTTCAGTGAGTTCATGGACTACAGTGAAGTCTATAGAGCTGACATGAGAACAGTCGAGAACCAGACACCGCGGAGGAGAAGCTGCCAGATGACAGACACGAGAGCATGAGCACTCAAGGACATGAGCTGAGGGAATGAAAGCGTGTGAGAGAGAGTGTGCGTCTCACCATGAAGAGCGTGTGTGTACACGAGTCTGCTGAGATGCTCCGTCACGGGGAAGTTCAGCCCACTGTCCAACTCTAGAACTGCCACACCGTGATCAGACACCTGAACACACACCAGCAACACATGACCGTCTGACAGCTGCATGCGGCTCAGTTTACAAGAGGTGACATTTTCATACCTCACACTTCATTTCATATTTTTTTTAGAAAGAAAAAGTAATTAATGGGAATTATCTATTATCAAATATAATTTTTTTTTTTCCCAAACAGAGTAATCTTTTAATATATGTTAATAAATTTATTCTACTTACTGCAACTAAAATGCATTTAAAATTTTTATAAATATATAAATATTTTATTGTAATGTTTATTAATAGTTAAATATTATGTATCATTCGGTTTAACCGTCCAAAGGCTAAATACAGCCATTTCATTTGTGATTAAAATATCTTTAAATGTAATAAATGTATTTATTTTTTTTTGTATTATATTTTCTGGCATGATTTTATAACATCATATATCAACATAGCGCGAAATTAAAATTATGTGTACAAGTCGTTGCTTTGTTATGATAAAAAATGTCCGGTAAAATGAATTCCATCTATGTCATTCGGAGCAACCAATATAAAGGGACTATTTTGGATCAAGACATGTGGCAGGATGTGACATAATTCAGACACTTGCAAAGGACCACACAGTTGTGAAGCAAAGTAACTAACTCTCTCTTTACTATTTGAAAAATTCATGTTTTCACTTGCTCATACGCATGTCCGGTCATTCGGTACAACCGCTGTAAAACATGGTAAATGTTGTAATATTTAAAAAAACTTGACCTAAATATAAAATGCTTTATTGTATTCTAGCTACAAACTACCAAATCGTCATTTGGTATAACCAAAAGTGTCATTCGGTACAAACCAAAATTTTGGTTAAACCGAATGACTTGACATCTTGTAATAAATGACAAAAGCAGTGTTAATTGATTATAAAAACCATATAATCTCACTGTTAATACTTAATAAAACGTCAAAATTAATTTTTTGACACTTTTAAAAACCTAATTCTTCAATGACCCAATTATTGTTATTGTATGTGTGTGTATATAATATATATATATATATATATATATATATATATATATATATATATATATATACATACACATACTAATTATTTTATAATAGGTAATATTTTATTATATATTGTTATGATTATTTTAGTTTACTGACAGTCCTATTGCAAAACTAATAATTATTTGTTTATATAATTGCACCTGATTTGATTTGAGCCTACACCTTTAATACATTTAGCATAAATTGTTGATTTTATGGTAATTTCTACTTGCACACGATTGGATTTCTGGAATAAACACCCTTCATTTATGGCTCACAGTCTACATTTATCATATAATAAATAAACACTTTAAACTCACCTTCACTTTAGGTCTGGCCATGATGTGCAACAGCATGATAGCAGATACAACCACACCTCCCACAATGCCGTACTGCACCTCCCAGAAACTCACCAGAAACGTCACCAAGAATGGCAGCAGATCAAGTTCTGAGAGAAACAAAGATATTTTAAATTGCAAGAAAGAATAAAAAAATAAATAAAAACATATGCAAATTCAAATGTGGGACTACATATTTTGTAATATATAATATATAAAAAACAAAACAATGTATAAAACATAAATGCTGACCAAATGTAAATCTTAAAACTATATAATATTTAATTAATGTTTATAGTTTTAAGTTATATATTTATGTATTCTTTTATATTTATATTATGTATAATGCTTAACATTTTATTAAATATTATTTATAGTATTTGATATTTATATATAATGTGATGCTAAAGTCTCACTCTTGACTCTCCAGAGCTGGACAGGCACTCTGAAGTCCATCATGGGACTGACGGCACAGATGATGACGGCAGCGAGTGACGCTTTAGGGATGAAGAAGAACAGCGGCATGAGGAACGCCAGCGACAGCAGCACTATAACACCTGTGGAAAGATACAGACATCAGACAGTGTACATATTATATATGTCAACATGATCACAAAGTGTGAGTGTCACCTGTGACGATCCCTCCAGCAGGCGTACTCACTCCAGTCTGAGAGTTAACAGCCGTTCTGACAGAAAACACCACGTAAAACACTTACAAAGTGAAGAATAAACCAAGAAACAGACACTTTAAAGGCCATGTTGTGCCCTTTTTCAAAGCCTTGATTTTGTTTTTGGGGTCTAGAATAGGTTTTCATCCTTAAATGTTCCAAAAACAACTATAATTTTTCATATATTTGACATTGTTGCAGCACTTCTCTTCCTAGTCTGTCAGTAACGCTGTGTTTAGTTCCTGTCTCTATGAAACCCCTCCTTCCGAAAAGCTCAGTGTGCTCTGATTGGTCGGATGGAGCATTGTGTTTTGATTGGTCAGCCCCTTCAAGCATGAGTTTTAACACACTACTAATCCAACTAGGTCCCGCCCCCTTTATTTTGCTTGGGCAGGAATTATTTAAACGAGGAATATTGTAACATATTTGTTCAGAAACTGACAGAATAACTCCCGCTGGAATGAATCTGTGCTTTGTAATTTTGCTGATCATTTTATGCTTAAACAGTACAATACACACTAAAGAAAGAAAGAAACAATCATGCAGACAGACCTTCCGAAGCTGCCCGTGACGGGATACGCCGACACAAACGAGCCCATGATGTTTGTGAGACCTGCAGAAACATCATTTTGATGAGAAACCACACATTTATACTCATTTAAAAATTTATAAGGAAGGAGAATCTCTCACCGATGGCAAAGAGCTCTTGGTTGGCATCAATTCGGTAGTTATTCTTGCTGCCTGCATGAAGAACAGACTGTCAAGTCAGTCCAAACAGTGTCTTTGTTGGTATATACAGAAGTAAGGACACTTCTAGGTGTATTTGAAAGAAAATAAGCTCCTACCGAATGCCTTTGCAATAGCGATGCTTTCTAAAACGCCCATTAAAGGAATGACAGCCAGACCACCACCTAAATCCTGAGAAAATACACATGATTCGTCAGTAATGAACATTATTCTACTTGATTGGCCACTTAAAATCTCTGAAATGTCACATATGCTTTACTAGTACTATGGTATACAATTTGGATTGTATTTTGGGGTCCACCAGGAGGCTACACGGGGAGGCTAGAACGTGCTATATTTTTTAAAATATAATTTTGCAAAATATTTTATTAATTTCGTTTTTTAATTACTTTTTTTTTTTAAGAAGTAAAAACTATTTTTTTTAAAACCTTATATATCTGAGATGAACAGTGCGTAGAAGTAATTATTTTCCAAAATATATTTAATTATTTTTGGCTTTAGTACAGTGATAATTTAAAACTTGAAAATCTTTTTTTTTTTTTTAAATACAATATTAATATTTTAAATATTTTTATAAATATTAAAAATAGTCTGAAACATAGAATAATGATGATTTTATATACTAATATATATATAAATTCATTATTTTTTATCTTAAATTTGAAATCTTAAAAATACATACATTTTATAATTTAATTAACATTTAATTAACAATTAATATTTACATTTTATATACACAATATACTATTTAAATGTGTTTAGGTAATTTATATTTTTAATTATAAATCTAAATTAAATATAATTGTATTGCATTATATCATTTCTAAACATTTTTACTGAAAACAAGTGATTATCTTAATCTACTGACAAATCTATTGTAAAAAGTAATTATTAATGTAGTGTAATGACTATTTTGTTACACTGTTACCACAAACTACACTAATATCTCACCTTCGCGATGTCACTGAACGTAATCACCGTGCCATTGGCTACCGTCTCTGAAAGAGGTGGAGCTTTGAAAGGAGGGAGTCCTTTGGCGGTTTTCCCGGTTAGACTGAAGAAATGGTGTCCTGTGACCTCTGAGGAATACGCAACAGCCGTCGCCGCTATGACGACCAGAGCGTTCCGGACTGCGGACACAAGAAGGATATTCCTAAATAATTGTTGGTTCATTTACAGATTCACAAAGACTTTTTAAGCACTCACTAGTAGCAAAACTCCACACCAGCCCTCGAGCTGATCGGATGAGGAAAGGAGCCTCATCTTCCGCAGAACCCAGAGAATTCTTCATCAGTGTCATGGTGATCAGGAAGAACAGACAGCACAGGCCCAGAATCACATCTCCCACTCTGAGAACAGAGAGGATTTACATAAGCAGCTCGGATTATTTAAAGAGATTATTTGGAGAATAACTTTCATGCAGTGTGTAATAAAACTGTTTGTGAAATTAAAAGGTCTGGAGTTTATTACAGGGATTAGAAAATGGTGGCAGACACATAAATGTGAGCTCACCTGGCCTCCGGGATCTTGTGGAAGGTGTAGTACACCTGCAGGAAGAACTGCTGCGGGATCTCCTTCAGACCCAGAATATTCTGCAGCACCAATGGAGTGGATTGACACACGGCACAAAAACTCTTCAAAAATATTCAAGGACATTCAAGATGGATCTAAAATGAAAAAAGGCATCTGAGATTCTTACCTTGACCTGTCCGAAGCCGATAGTGACGGCCGCAGCACAGGTGAAGCCTTTAATTACTGGATAAGAGATGAAATCCAAGAGGAACCCTAGTGAAGTAAAAACCAACAGCAGACGAGGTGACTGACTTTAATAAAACACTTCAAACACTTTTGAAGACACAAAATGTCATTGAGCTTTTTTTTTTTTGATTATGAATGAATGAATGTTCATTTAATTATACAGCCACAACACAATTATAAAAATGTTAAAAATATGTATATATAGACAAATGTATATATATATATATATATATATATATATATATATATATATATATTAACATTTGATAACAACATATATAACAACATTTGATATATTAACACTGAAAACAGAAATATATATATATATTTACATATATATATATATATATATATGTGTGTGTGTGTATACATATAAATTATATATATATATATATATATATATATATATCACAAATAATCAACTTAGCTTTTTTGGATTAATCTTGTATGTTTATTTATTTATTTGTATTATTTAATTATAAAGTAAAACATTTAAAAGGTGCACAATATTTAATTTATTATTACAGCTTTTTTGAATTATTTTCATTTAATTATAAACCTACAAAACATCTAAAATGTGCTTATAAATTATATATTTACAAATTACATTTATTATACTACTATTCCTGAAAATGCATTTGAGCACTTTTCATAATGTTAAAATAATTATAATAATTACTATTATTATTATTGTTATTTTTTATATTGCTTAAACAAACTGTAAATAATATACGACACATTATTGTTTCTAGTGTTGAGTTTCATCTGTGGTGAACATTTATATATTTATAAATTTACTTCCACAACCTCAGCTGCCACGCTCTTAAAAACCCGTTACCATATTTTGGTGTGCGGCTTGAAAGACTTCATCAGGAAGTTGCACAGGAAGTAATACAATCTGATAGTTATGTGAGAGTGAAAAAAAACACAGACTTCCTGTTTTCAAGATGGAACTGATTTACAGACCGCTGAATCTGCAACTTTAGTCATACTTTTATGCAACACTGGTACACATGACTGTTTCAAGTATCAATACTAAATCTACATTCTATCTACCCGACATTTTGCCATAAATCGCATCAACATAGAGTAAAAATGTGGCCTAAATGTTAACATTAACCCCATTTTCCATCTTACCCAGCCTCAGTAGAGCCATTCCCGCTTGGATGATGCCACACAACAAGGTGAGCACCACTGCGAACACAGGATCTCCACCTATGTACGCCGAACACAGCAGGGACATGATGGCCGTCGGGCCCAGCGTGATGTCTTTAGACGTGCCAAATATACAGTAGATGAAACAACCCATGAACGCAGAATACAGACCGTACTGAAAAACAAATAAACAGTGTATACATGTCAAGAAAACCTTCCTCAAACTGAGTCGGTGAGAAAACGTGAATGTTCTCACCTGCACAGGTAAACCAGCCACCTCCGCGTAGGCCAGCGCCTGAGGGACCGCGGTCAAACCCACCGTCAGACCCGCGATCACGTCCATCTTCAGCCACGTCAGGTTATACCTGGGCAGCCAGGTGAGGATGGGGAAACAAGAGCGCAGGAAGGCATTCCAGCGGACTCCTGTCAGACGCTCCATCGAGATCTTCAGGTCCACCAAAGCACCATTGGTTCACGATCTGAATCAGTGATAACAAAGAGCTGTCGTGCTTCATCCAGGATGTTTAAGGGTGTGGACGAGCAAAAGGTTCATGGGAAGGGTGGAGCAGTTATGGATCTCTTGTGCTAACAAGCTCTCCTGTGTCACATTGTATTCAAATGCTGGAGATCCAGAAAACCTCCTCTTGCTTCTCCATAACTGTTTTGTGAAAGAAAACACATGGACAGCATTAGTTACTGAAAACCTCGAACTACAAAATAAATATAATAAAATGCTGCTGACTCTTTCGAAATATTTCAAAAGCATTTTGCATGTTTTTTTATTGTGACAGTATTTTAACATATTTAGAAATCTCATGTCTACACATATAAAAATTAAAATATATCATATGTAGAATTTCCACTTGCAGTAATGAGAAATGTTTAATTACTAAAATAATCTCAAATAGCAAAATGCAATGGTGCTAAAAATATCCTTTAAAATGACTAACTCCATGAAATATGAATATATTACAGGTAAAATAATGCATCAGTTTGTTTTGTTTTGCATAGCTGTAACGAAATGCAAAAAAAAGTCATAAAAATACCCTTTGGAAAATGACTAAAATTACTGACTTAGTGTAAAACTATATTAAATTTAAAAATATATCATTATATGTATTTTGCATTACAGTAAAATCGTAAAAGATCAAAAAATACACTTAAAGAATTAATAGTCAATAATTATTAAAAGTAATGTTAGTTAAATTTGTTTATGTTTTGCATTACAAAATCATCAAAACATCGAGAAAAAACAAGGAACTGCTCCTAAAAATACCATTAAAACTGCTTACCTCAGAGTCATATGACATTTTAAAACAATCTCATGATTTGAGTATGATTTATATATATACTATATAAAAGCACAGAGTAAATCGAAGAATACATATTTGAAAAAAGCACACTAAATAAAATAATAATAATAATAGCAATAAGGTCGTTTAAAACTGTTTGCAAATAGTATTTACAAACCAAACTGAAAGTTGAGGTCAATTACCAAAGCCACAACTCGAATTGAAATTAAAGATCAAACCTCATAAATGCCGTCGAGTCTCGCGCTTCATCGGAGTTGGAACATTCCCGCAGGAAATCACAATATTTACATCAAAACATAAAGATACAATGAAACACTCGCTAAAATCAGAGCGATTTTGACACACTGTAAAAACAGCCCTTTGTGTGACGTCAGCGGTGACGCGATTGGCTAAGGTTTCGTGTCAGCTGATCGTGGTCATGTGATGGTCTCACATGGCGGAAGTTTGTCTCGCGGAGTGTAAACAGACTATTCCGTTTGCTTTAACAACATTACTGGAGGTGTAGGGGGCAAATGACACCAAAATGTCGTTTTTGTTCGGGTGGACTGTGTTGTGTCTCCTGGTTGGTTGTGATGTAGGAGAGTGCAGAAGAAGAAATGTCCTTCTTATCATTGGTGAGTAGTAAAACACAATTATGAGTATTTGTAAATAGTGATTTGAGAGGAGTTCTGCACTGTTATGCTATATTTTATATTTACTATGTGTTTAATAGCTCTATGCCTGCTTAAAATTCAGTGTAAAGCCAGACTAAATTATGCCAGCTCATTATATTTGCTGTGTAAATGCATTTATGTCTATATAAAGACACCTAAAATGGCTCTTCAGAAGCGCCTCTGTGCCACCTTTGCAGTGTAAATTTGGCATGTTTTGTCGTCTCACACAGCTGATGATGGAGGGTTCGAGACGGATGTCTACAACAACACTGTGGTCCAGACACCTCATCTTCGGGCTCTTTCTGAGCGCAGTGTGATCTTCAAGAACGCCTTCAGCTCCGTCAGCAGCTGCTCACCAAGTCGTTCCACCATCCTGACTGGGCTACCACAGGTAACCAGCCTGTAAAGGTCTAATTTTGTAGCCCAAACCAATGGATAAACTCACCTTGAACTTTTTTTCCCTGATCAACAGCACCAGAACGGGATGTACGGCCTCCATCAGGGAGTTCATCACTTTAACTCGTTCGACGGAGTGCGCAGTCTTCCCCTCCTCCTGAATCAAGCCAACATCCACACAGGTACGATGAAGATCCACGAAACTCTGAAAACATGTTTAATACAACACTGCACCTTCATGCACTGGTTTCTGTGTTTGAGGGCAGATAATAATAAAACTCCTTACTAGATTTTTATCACCATACATTATTTTTGTATCACAAATTATTCGTATTAAACTGAAAATTTTAATTTTTTAAAAAAAAGTTTTTTCTGCGTTTTTTCTGGAGAGTGACTGATTTGTACCAATGTAACATCTATTTTCGTACAAAACCTTTTTGTTTAATTGATGCAAAAAGCCGGTAAAGAAAGGAAACCGTCTTACGATTTTTTTTCCCCAAACTTTTGAACATATTATTTGAAACATTTGGAACGAGTGACTCTTGGAAACATTTGGAATTTTACAAATTCATGATTGATTTCCTTTGAAAAGGAATCATTGGGCAAAACATGTCAGATAAAAATGTGCATATCGTACAAAACCGTGTGAATGAGTTTGTATGAATTAATAGTTAATTAAATAGTTACAAATTGTTAAATTTGTGTACGATAATTAGTTTTTTCTATGAAAGTTTTCATATGAAGTTTTAACAGCTTTTTTTTGTTTAATGGATGCAAAAAGCCAGTATAGAAAGCAATCCATCTTATGATTTGTTGCTAAACTTTTGAACATTTTATTTGAAACATTTGAAACAACTGTGGTTTGAAACATTTGAAACGAGTGAATCTTGGAAAAAGTCTGAATTTTACAAATTCTTGATTTATTTAGAATTTGGAAAAACACATACGAAAACGTGTTAATGAGTTTTTCCGAATTCATACATAAAAAAGGTATACATTTCCATTAGATTGATACAACAGTTTGTTTCTATGAAGTGTAGGGGATTTTACAGTAGGGGATTTTACAGTTAAAGACCCGAAAGACCAGATATGATAAATGAAGACCCGGAGTCAGAGTTTAAAAAAAATAATTTGAAGAAAATTTTAATAAAGAATAGTTTGCAGTTTCATCAGAAGCAGCAGCTTCAAGTCTCACAAGGAATTCGTAGGCCGCTCTCTCTCTCCTTTCTCCTCACTCTCTCATTCACATTTCCAGAACAATTATACTCTAACAGAGTCTACTAACTACGTCATTACTAAGATACTGATTGGTTAAGAACACTAGACAAAACTGGTAATTTTCCACACATGGACAGTCAGAAGCATATCTCCTTCCATTATGATGCTGACGATCAGACCCTGAAGTTAGGCACAGAATGTCCTTCTAGGTCAGGCCTATAGGCGCCTTCAGGTCTCCAGTCCAGATGACAACAGTCCACCAGTGCCCATAACAGACCTGTACAGAACACTGAGCCCACATACAAAGATACACATGATTCACAGTTTCTTCAAGGCTGAAGTTGATCTGAGCTCTGCTCTGAACAGGAAACTTTTCCAAAACATACTGATAAGTTGTACTTTTCTCTCAGTCAGAGGTACAGACAATATACAACATTATTTTCTAGTGTTTGAAAATGAAAATGAAATTAAAGGCTTTAACATAAGTTAAAGTTACTCATTCTAAATAATTCAACATTTAGAAAGATAATTTCGTGATAAATCACTCAAAATATATATATATATTGAAGCGGCAGTGGATTCCTGAATCCACCCCTTCAGAAGTGAACTAGCTTATGAATTGTTACTCAACATTTGATACGAGTGAATCTTGGAAAAACTCTGAATTTTATAAATTCATGATTGCCTTTCTTTGCAAAGGAATCATTGGGAAAAAACATGTTGGTCCGGGTCCTGTATACCCATTCGATTTCGCCTACACGGAAGAGACAAATTCCGTACTGCAGGTGGGTCGGAATATCACCAAGATTAAGCTCCTTGTTCGGAAGTTCTTCCAGAGCCAGAAGGCGGAGAGAATTAGGACGGAAGAGGAACGGCCATTCTTCCTGTACGTGGCGTTCCATGATCCTCACCGCTGTGGCCATTCCCAGCCTCAGTATGGCATGTTCTGTGAAAAGTTTGGGAATGGAGAGAGCGGAATGGGAAGAATTCCGGATTGGGAGCCCAAGTATTACTCTCCAGACCAGGTTAAGGTGAGCCTTACAAATAAAGAGAAATTTACAAAGTCATTAGTTGATGTTTCCAACCTTCAGTCTCTTAATATCTTACTAGGTTCCGTACTTTATTCCGGACACTCCTGCAGCAAGGGCGGATATAGCAGCCCAGTACACAACGGTCAGCCGGCTGGACCAAGGTTATATATTTTACATCATTCACAGTAATATTTAAATATTTGCTTGCATTGATTTTCACAAATTCCCCATGCTTGATTTCGAAGGTATTGGTCTGGTTCTTCAAGAACTACGGGATGCGGGATTTGAAAATGACACCCTGGTGATCTACAGCTCGGATAATGGGATTCCGTTCCCCAACGGACGCACTAACCTGTACGGCTCAGGTGTGAAGGAACCCATGCTGGTCTCCTCACCTGAACACCGGCAGCGCTGGGGACAGATCAGCCAGGCCTACGTCAGTCTGCTGGGTACGAGCCAATCACTGCTTGATTATTCTTTAAACGTGTAAATAAACTAATGTACACAGAACAAAGTCCTTCATGGTCTTAAGATGTGCTGTAAGTGCTGTAACCACTAGGTGGAGCTGTAAGCCTAGTTTTTACTACACCTTCATGCACTTGTTCCTGTTTTTGACTCCAGATAATTCAACAATTCTCTACTGAATGACAGATTTATACCATTATTTGTTTTGCAAACTATTTGTACTTCACTGAAAAATCTCACCGCTGCACCATTCAGGTGTTTTTAGGCCAGATAATAGAACAATTGTCTTTCTCCCGAATTAAAAGTTTGGATGAATGTAACACAGCTCTTATGAAAAGTAAGATTTCATTAATGCACTATTTGTCTACCAAATGGCAGATTGTTCCCGATGTGCCGTATTGTGTACAACAATTTCTTTTTTTAATGAATAGAGTGTTTCATATAGATTTTGAAAATTGTAGTGTGTGCGTATCGAAATTTCTACTTGCACAAATCGCAAGTTGTTTGTATGATATTAAAATATGGCGTCCCTTACTATAGCACCTTTTTGCACTTGATTCAGTGTTTAAAGGGATAGTTCACACAAAAATGAAAACTATCCCATGATATACTCACCCTCAAGCCATCCTACGAGTATGTGACTTTCTTCTTTCAGACAAACACAATCGGAGTTATATTAAAAAATATATCCTAGCGATTCCAAGCTTTAAAATGGTAGTGAATGGAGCTCACAATTTTGAAGCCCAAAAAAGCGCATCTATCCATCATAAAAGCCATCCACACGAGTCCAGGGGGTTAATAAAGCCCTTCTGAAGCGAAGCGATGGGTTTTGTAAAGAAAATATCCATATTTAAAACTTTATGAACTATAATAACCAGCTTCCGACAAACATCAGAGT
Source organism: Zacco platypus (assembly GCA_038088235.1). Classification (NCBI taxonomy): domain Eukaryota; kingdom Metazoa; phylum Chordata; class Actinopteri; order Cypriniformes; family Xenocyprididae; genus Zacco; species Zacco platypus. The sequence goes on along the minus strand of CM076086.1, from coordinate 41,879,663 downwards.
AACATCAGAGGTTACGCTTCCGCCGTAAGTTGATCTGCGTATGAATATTTGCCGGAAGCTGGTTATTATAGTTTATAAAGTTGTAAATATGAATATTTTTCTTATAAAAACCCATTGCTATGCTTCAGAAGGCCTTTATTAACCCCCTGGATTCGTATGGATTATTTTTATGATGGATGGACTTCAAAATCGATGGGCCTCAAAATCTCAAGCTCCATTCACTACCATCATAAAGCTTTATTTATTAATAAAACTCATATTGTGTTTGTCTGAGAGAAGATAGTCATAGGATGGCTTGAGGTTGAGTAAATTATGGGATAATATTAATTTTTGGGAGAACTATCCCTTCTTTCTATTTACTGACATATTTTTGACAAAGTAACAATGTTCTACTTGTAAGAATTGTAAGTTTTATGTATGATATAAGAAAATTGCGTCCCTCACTATTTCTCCTTGATTCTGTGTTTAAACTCAAATCTTTACTGTATGTGTATGACATTGCAAAACAGCATCTGTAATTTTTTGCTCCAGATATCACTCCCACCATACTGGACTGGTTCTCTTTGCCATATCCGTCGTACAGTCTCTCCGGCGGTCGTCCGGTTGAGTTGACGGGTCGATCTCTCCTCCCGGCCCTGAGCTCAGAACCGTCCTGGGTCACCGTCTACGCCAGCCAGAGTCTCCATGAGGTCACTATGTTTTACCCGATGCGCTCCATCCACCAGGGCCCCTACCGGCTGCTGCACAATCTTCACTACCGCATGCCCTTTCCGATAGACCAAGACTTCTACGTGTCCCCGACCTTCCAGGATCTGTTAAACCGGACCCAGTCGGGCCAGCCCACGGGCTGGTTCAAGACTCTAAACGAGTATTACTACCGGGAGAGGTGGGAGCTGTTTGACATCCAGTCGGATCCGACAGAGAGGCGGAATCTCGCCGGTGATCCAGCCTACGCCCCGGTTCTGGAGAGCCTGAGGCAGCAGCTGCTGAAGTGGCAGTGGCAAACGGAGGATCCGTGGGTGTGCGAGCCGGATGCGGTCCTCGAGACTAAGCTGGAGCCGCAGTGCAGACCCTTGTACAACGGACTATGAGTGCCTAAGATTAAAGAAAAGACTTTTTATGGTTCAGATTCACTGTTTTAATGGTTAAATTTGAGAATTGTAAGATTATATTTGTAGCTTTTATATTGAAAATGTTAATAAACATTTTGAATAACAAAATGACCTAATTTTCCTTGTTTGAAAGTGTTTGAACCTCTAATATTGCTGTTATAATATTCCTCTAATATGGACTTCACATAAATGTTTCATTTTAGGCAGTCACAGATTGCCAAATTAATCACATTTGAAAGTCGTGAAAGTCGTGACGTGTTGTCAAGTATGGTGACCCATACTCGAAATTGGTGCTCTGCATTTAACCCATCCCAAGTGCACACACACAGCAGTGAGTAGTGAACACACACACACACAGTGAACACACACCCGGAGCAGTGGGCAGCTATTGCGACAGCGCCCGGGGAGCAATTAGGGGTTAGGTGTCTTGCTCAAGGGCACCTTAGTCGTGGTATCGAAGGTGGAGAGAGTGCTGTTTATTCACAATCCCCACCTTCAATTCCTGCCGGCGTGGGAATCGAACCAGCAACCTTCACGTTACAAGCCCCACGACGTACCCCCGTTTACCTTTTATTATTATTATTATTATTATTATTATTATTATATACACTGCATTTTTGGCTTCTTGTTTAAAAGTTTTCTCAGATACCTAAGGAACAACATTTCAAAATTGTATTTTTTATTTAAAACAATTTTTAATATTCAAATATTATCCTATTTATTACTACAAATAATAATTAAAAAAATGGTTATTGTAGGTAAACCATGGCAACAACAAATTAACCATGGTTTTGCTACACTAACCATAGTTTAACAAGTAAAACTAGTTATATGAATGGTTACTACACTTTAATTGAATAAAACCATGGTCATTTTTCATTAGGGTTGTCATTACATATTTATACTTTTTGGCTTAATTGTCATATCGGATAAGCCTTCCTAAAATCCCAACATTTATTTTTTTTGTATTTAATACTTTTATATAACCTCACAAGCTTGTTATAGCTGTTTGAGATGCTATATTGAAAGTGCGCTCTCATTTAAATTATTCATAAATCTGACAACATGGTAAAACAGTTTATCCAAATGCGCAATTACAGAGAAGTCAATACGTCAATATTCAAATCATTCATTATTGAGTCTTTCTGTTCAGACTCAGATTTCTTTTATTAAATTCTATTCATTTTCCTTTATTTTTAATGCTATTCTACTCTATTTGGGTTCTATTTTAATTCTAGTCAAGTCCCTTCAAATTTATTGCAAGTATTAAACACTTGGACACTGATGCGATTCTTTTGTTGAGTCTTTACGCACGTGATTTTCTCTTTTTTAATTTGTGCTGTGACGCCAGAAAGACGTTTATTGATCAATATAGACAGGTTCGGTGACAGAGAAACAATATTGTCCCGTCATACATCACATCTACCTGACGTTAAAGTCTCCCCGACCGTCTCCAAGCGCGCAAAGACGCGCAAATCAATCCTATTGGCCGGAAATATGAATCATCTAGTGGGGAATGACGAACGAGATCACGACTCCGAGGGGTCTATATAAACACCAGATGTGGTGCACACATCAATCCAAAAGCTACGAGGCATCATAGATCAAAACACACGTTTGGGTCAAGTGCGCAATGGAGAAGTCCGTCAGATCCGTGCTGGTGTTCGTGGCCGTTTCCATCCTCATCTCCAGCCATCCTACAGACGCCTGGTACAAGCAGTCCACCGGGCCGAGCTACTATTCCGTCGGGAGAGCCTCGGGTTTGCTGTCCGGGATCCGGAGGTCGCCGTACGTGCGCAGATCTGAGAGCGAGTCAGCGCTGGACAGCAGCGAGACCCCCGGCGTCTCCAACAGCGTGATCCCCGACCTCAGCAGCAGACAAACTCCAGTCCTTAAAAACATGGTAAATTATTTCATGGAAAAACATGTTTAATTACACATACACACTGGATAACAAAAGATGAGCTAAAAATATTAAAAAGTTGTTTAATTGTTAATATTTTTTATTTTAACATTTTCTAAATGTCATTTTATTTTAGAGAAAAATGTCATTTATAGTTTAAATAAGCCTTATAAAATTAATAAACAATGTATAGTTGAATAGGATGTAGTTAAAATATATAAATGCATATGTTTTATATATATATTTAAAAGTTAACAATTAAACAAACTTTTTAATATTTTTATATATATCATCTTTTGTTATCCAGTGTGTATGTGTAATGAAACATTTTTTTCTCGCATATATTTGCTATAAAACTTATTATTAAAGTGATCTCATTAGTTCATGTGCATTCAAATATGAATAACCTCTATATTCAGAACATTCCTGAACATTTGAATGTACATTAAATTATATTATTATTAATGTGTGTATGATGAAAAGATTTTTTTAATGCCCTTTGTTACTTATTGTGTATTCTTTGAAGTCTATATGATTATATATATATATATATATATATATATATATATATATATTAACCAATTCAATCACAAAAAATATAATATTCAAGAGTTTTGCATGAACAAAAAAACTTTGATTTGTGTGTCATAATTTTAAAAAGCATGTATTTAATAAGACAGAATCGACATGTAACTTCCATCAAGGTTTACTGTGCCGTTTCTCCCTCAGGCCATCTGCGTAAAGGACATTTCTCCAAACCTTCAGAGCTGTGAGCTGGTTCAGGACGGCTCGAGCACGTTTCGGTGCAAAGCAGACGTGTTCCTCTCGCTCGATTCGCTGGACTGCTTCACCTCCTGAGCGGAACCCGTCTCTCTCTCTCCCTCCCCGACCCAAAGTCTCTTCATTTCAGGAGTATTTACAGCCAAGGCAGTGAGGCGCGCTGTTGACATTGAATGTTTACTTGATTTACACCAGGGATGTTGAGCGCTGCTCCCGAAGATCCTGCGATGTTTTAATTCTGTAGCGACGCTAAATCATTTTTAAACTGTGATTTGAATCTAAATCTATTATTTCCGGTGAGCGTGCGGGACTTCCGTTTGACTAGCCGCTAAAGGTAAACAACTTGTGAGGTAAACATAAAAACTATGCGCGCTTCAAAACAGTAGGTTCATAAGTACGACATTACATTAAAATAATCTTAAGAAATACCAGTTTGATTATCGAGCAGCATAACGAGCTGTTTTGTACAGCTAAAAATACCTTGAAGCGGACACCGGAAGCCTCGCACATTCGTTAAAATAAAATTTTGCGAAACACACACACACAAAAAAAACAAGTTTTGTTAAATGAAGTGAAGTCAACCATCAAGACATTAAAACGTACTGTAAAAAGACATATTAGTTTAGTATATAGCGAAAAGTGAAGTCAAACCACATTCAAGTCACTTCCAGTGTGAACACGCTTTTCGGCTGCATTTTGTTGGAAAATGGATCTCGGAGAGCAGTTTTGAGCACCCCTGGTTCACACAATGTGAAGTTCGCTGCTTTAAATTTATAAATAAAACAAAACACAAAACAGTGAGGTATTTTCTGTTCGATCTGTTCTCCTTCACGCCCACCTGTTTCCTGTACCTACTTCCAGATGTATTAAATGTTCATAAAAAGAGTTTGTTGTTATGAGCAAAAACTTTCAAAGATGTTTTCTTTATTTTATTAAACTTGAAAGATATACCGTTCATTGTGTGTATGTTTGTTGTGCATTCGCATTGATAAAATACTACTCGCACTACTCCTTGTGCGTGGGAAATCAGCACGAAACAATATCAAATACATTTAGGTTAGTTTTTAATTACGTTTATATTCACAGTGGCTTGTTTGCATTTGCAAAATGTAACTCAAATGCTTTTGGAAAGCAAACTTAAATAGCAAAAAATACATATTCCATTGATATATCAAAGAATAAATGGGATAAAAATGGTAAAGTAACATGACTTCAAAACGATATGAAATTGCTACAGGTATGATTACGCTTCATATAGTTGTGTGGATCACTTTGGTGCAACAAAACCATTTCCAATTGAATAAATTCTCTTTAACAGCTATAAAAGTGCAATGCCTTGCATCACAAATAAAAAGCAAAACATGATTCATAATGCAAAAAAAAATAACCATTATGAACCGACAGGGTTCATAATGGACAGATGATGTTGAACAAAGATTTACACAAGGAGAAAAGGTTATTTTATAAGTGATTATTAACCATGGTAACGACACAGGAAGAGGGGGATGTCAGGTGGAAAATTATGGGATGCATGGGCGAGCAATTCGACCTCCCAGGACAGTGCAATATAAAACCATATTATACACTTCCACAGCGTAACGTGATTCAGATTGGTGGATTATCGCATTTTGAGGACTGGTGTTAAATATTTTGTGATTCTGTTAGTTGGTGTTTAAGGAAGAGGAGCATGTATTTGTTTATTGCTACATGAAAAGTGTGCAGTCGCTCCATTCTGATTAATATCAGAGCATCATATATAATAAATAGCATCAGCATCATCCACGAGTCTTTATTCAGTTTTTAAAGGGGAATCATTCTGGACTCAGAGCAGAGACACAGCCTCCAGGTTCTCCTTGATGATGGTGTCCATGACGACCTGGAAAACGACCTGCACGTTGGAGGTGTCGGTGGCGGTGGTGAAGTGATGGTAGATGAGCTTGCTGGGTGTGGCGTTGAGAGACACGAACATGGCGGCGATGAACCGGGCGGCACCGTCCACATCACAGTCAGCCCCTGTGAACAAACACACACGGAGAGGTCTTTGGATGAAGACCAAGGCTACATTTATTTACAGTAAAAACAGTAATATTGGGAAATATTATTCCAATTTAAAATAAGTATTTAACCCTTTACACCCTAAGGGTATTTTCAGAATTCTTTTTTCTGAGTGACACACAAAAAAGTAAAGACTCGTAACTCCAAAACTATAGCGAGGAGAGTCAAAAGGAAACTTTTTTAATTTTTTAATTTGGACATTCGTAATGCTGAGAAACAGCAAATAAACAGCCCCCCAAAAAATTGGAAAAAATGAAAAAAAATTCATATATTTATCATTTAAAAAGGAATTAAAAATGAAGAAAATATGGTTGAGAGTTCATTCTTTTTTTGTTATGTTCCTCTATATGTGAGCTGTATCTGGCTCAAATTTTGAGGTGATCGGATAAAGTTTTCAAAAGTTACAGCATTTGGAACAAATTTAAAATTTTTAATTTTTTTTATCTTATTTTTGACATGCACCGAAATAATGACTCATAACTCCAAATCTCTTACAAGGAGTGTCAAAAGGTTGGTATCATTTGAAACTAAGTTTTTACTCTTTTAAATAAAAAAAAATGCAATTTATTCCTGTGATTCAAAGCTGAATTTTCAGCACCATCACTCCAGTCTTCACTGTCACACGATCCTTCAGAAATCATTCTGATATACCGATATAGAAACACTACCAGTGTTGAAAACAGTTGTGCAGTTTCATAATTTTGTGGAAACAATCTTTCTAATGAATAAAAAGTTCAAAAGAACAACATTTATTTGAAATAGAAATACTTTGTATTGCTATAAATGTTTTTACTGTCGCTTTTGATCAATTTGATGCATCCTTGCTGAAAATATTAATTTTGTAAAAATAAAAACATTTGAATGGTACTGTATAATACAATTATATATTATACATAAAATATATATTTCAGTAAAAATGTGCAAAAACATGCAAGAAGTGAATTATAGGCTGCATTGTAAGACACTGCAATAAATGCATCCTTGAGAAGTTTTCCTTTGCAAAGGTATTTTCTTTAAGGATTATTTAAGATTTAAATCAACAGTTTCGAGACATATCAACATAAAACATGTTCAATAAAAAACTAAACAAAAAAGGAAAAGAAACAGGAGAGCACTACAAAAACATGAATTTCCGATGACTTACGCATTAACATGAAACACTGTACATCTGAGAGAAGATGGGAGAAGTGGATGTAATTGAGTTTTCCTCAGTAGGGAAAAAATGAAATCAAAGTCTATGCATATCTGACGAGATCTGCTCCAAACAGTATCGGACTGATGAACAGGAGATCAATCTCCAAAACTTCAATGCTAAATTGACATTTGGATGATTAACAGGTGAGATGTAGTTGTAAAAAGGTTTTATTGTAATCTTCTATCCGAAGCGGGATTAACTTTGTCATATACAGTACAAGTGTCGGGGAAGAGGTGGAGGGCAGGAGAGTGAAGCCAACGTTATGCGAGAAATTTCCAGCCTCATCCGTCTTGACCTTTTCTCCCTGAGGTAAAAACTACGGGATCCATTCCAGCTGATTAGACAAACTACAAACTCACAGCGACAAGGAGGATTCGGTCTTAATGGAAGGACATAGAGGATGATAGAGTCTGAAAGAAAGAGAAAGGAAAGGAAGAAAGCGAGAAAGAAACAGAAATAGAGACAGACAGAGAGAAAGACAGACAGAGAGAAAGACAGAAAGAGAGAAAGACAGAAAGAAAGCAAGAAAGAAACAGAAATAGAGACAGACAGAGAGAAAGACAGACAGAGAGAAAGACAGAAAGAGAGAAAGACAGAAAGAAAGCAAGAAAGAAACAGAAATAGAGACAGACAGAGAGAAAGACAGACAGAGAGAAAGACAGAAAGAGAGAAAGAAAGAAAGAAAGAAACAGAAATAGAGACAGACAGAGAGAAAGACAAAAAGAAATCTTTCTTAATGAAATTCAGTCTAAATGGAAGGACAGTGATAGAGGAAATAAGAAAGTAAAAGACAGAAAGAGAGACAGAGAGAAAGACGGAAAGAGACAATGAAAGAAAGAAAGAAAGACCAAGAAAAAGACAGACAGAAGAAAAGAAAGACAGACAGAGACAGAAAGACAAAGAGAGACAGACAGACCAAACGAACGAAAGCAACAACAACCAAAATAAACAAATAAAAGAAAGAGAACAAACAAAAAGAAAACAGAACAGAGAGAATGAAAAAACAACTGAATGAAAGGACAAAAACAAACAAAACAAAAATGAAAAAGAACTAACAGGAAAGCAAACAAACAAATTAAAAAAACAAACAACAATTGAAAAAGAATGAACAAACAAAAAATGAAAGCATGAACTTGAAAGAAAAATGAACAAACAAAAGTAAAAAGAATCAAGCAAATGAATCAAAGAACAAGAGCAAACAAAACTAACAAAAAGAAAGAACAAATGACAAACGAAGAAGAAACAAATAAAAGAATGGTGACAAATGAAAAAGAATGAAATTAATGACAGAAAGTACAAATTAAAGCAAGCAAAAGAACGAACAAATAAAAAGCAGACAACTGAAAAATAAAGAAACAAAAGAGAACAAAGAAACAAGAGAAGAGAATGTACAAACAAAAAAAAAAACAAATGAACAAAGAAGAACAAATAAATGAAAACAAGACAAATAAACAAAAATACAAACAAACAGAAGGAAAAAAAGACAAACAAAAGACAATGAACAAAACAGAATGAAAGGACAAACAAATTAAATAAACAATGAAACAAAAATAAGAAAAACAAAAGCAAAAGAGTGTTCAAAAGAATGAGAGCAAACAAATGAAAAAAGAAATAAAAGAGAACTAACAAATAAATGAAACACAATCAACTAAATCAAAGAAAGACAACAAACGAAAGAAAGGCAGAATGTGTTTGGGAGCAGTTGAAATGCTTGCCAACTCTCTGCTTTAATAAAGGAAATGAGTCAACAAACGGATCTCTGAGCAGCTGATGTAAATATTACACTTTCTTTAAAGGCTGAGCAGAGGGAACAAGCGTGATTCATGTGTAATCACAGATCCGTCTCTCACCTCTGAACTGGGGAAGGTAATGCCGCAGATGACGCCCGGAGTGGAGAATCTTCTCTTGGAAAAGATCAATCTTGTTCATGAATAATATCTGCAAAACAAGAAGAAACACTTACATGTCACTCTGGATCGAGACGGACAACACCCATCGACCGGCCGCTCAGTAAAATCGATTAGTCAAATACAACAGCTATAGAAAGTCTTGAAGAAAGTTGTGTGTGCACAGTTACAAAACCGACTTGACAAAATAAAATGATTAATACCTTGGCGTCCACAAAAGATGACAGCGAGAGAGAGAAAACGGCGAGAGTGGCTCGCTATAATTGCTTAATTAACAACTTGGTCCGGTAATGATTTTGCCCAGCATTTCAAAACAACAGAGTATGACTAACGTGGCTATAAAACGCATCTTAACAAGGGCAGTTAGCGCACCTCATTACTCGGAAAGAGGTTTACGGAGGGCGTACGATGAAGAGAAAGAAAACAAGAGGACCACCGTCACCCACGGGGACGACCTAAAATACGCCTGCTAGTTTAATTACCAAACGACATGGGCAATTATAACAAAGTCTGGGCTAACTGACGACGTGGGCCGTAATTACGAGGGAAGATGCGAGGCGAGGTTACCAAAGCAAGCTACAGTAATCGGCGAACGCAACGACAAAGAGTGTCGTCTGAGCGAACCATAGGCCGTTTCATCGGGTGATCACAATGGAGTCGTACAACAGAGTTTATAATGAGATGGAGGTCCAGAAGTTGAGAAGAACTCGCTGACATCGGCTAACAGGTGACGTAACGTTAATGTCAGCGCAAAAAGACTTTGGTATCGTAGCATATGAGAAAAGAATTGTTATTAATTGGAATTGATTAGATTGTGAAAACAGGCCTATGACAGAATGCAGGGGAGGGGTTAAAAACTAGAGGGCTTGATGATGTCAGCAGAAATGGAAAGTCGTTTCAAGCTAAAAACTAACATTGAGCAATAAAAAGACCTACGAAAACATTAAGTTCAAATCTGTACATCATCACAGACTTTAGTAGTGGTAATAAAGGCTTGTCAAATCACTGAACAAACTATAAAAATAAATATATATATATATATATATCTGGCACCAAGATGTTGCAGCAGATCCTTTAAGTCCTGTAAGTTGAGAGGTGGAGCCTCCATGGATCAGACTTGTTTGTTCAGCACATCCCACAGACGCTCGACTGGATTGAGATCTGGGGAATTTGGAGGTCAAGTCAACACCTCAAACTCGTTGTTGTGCTCCTCAAACCATTCCTGAACCATTTTTAATTTATGTCAGGGCGCATTATCCTGCTGAAAGAGCCACTGACACCACAGTTTCCATGAAAGGATGTACATGGTCGGCAACAATGCTTAGGTAGGTGGTACGTGTCAAAGTAACATCCACATGGATGGAAGGATCCAAGGTTTCCCCATAGTGCATCTTGGTGCCATGTGTTCCCCAGGTAAATTAAACACACGCACCCGGCCATCCACGTGATGTACAAGAAAATGGCAGCATGGGAACTCTGACTGGTCTAAGCAGCCCCATACGCAACAAACTGATGCACTGTGTATTCTGACACCTTTCTTTCAGAACCAGTATTAACTTCTTGAGCAATTTGAGCTACAGGAGCTCATCAACTTTGGCGTGTCTTAACAGGTGCCGTGATGGAGATAATCAGTGTTATTCACGTTACCTGTCAGTGCTCAAAATGTTATGCCTGATCAGGTATATTCATAAAAATTATCCTATATATGAGTGTGCGTGTGTAGTAAATGATGTAAAATTTATCAAAAACTATTAAAATATCTATATATCCATGTATCCATCCATCCATAGATCCAACAATCCATTCATTCATCCATTCATTAATCTATCCATCTATCCATTCATCCATGCATGCATAGATCCATCCATCCAACCATCCATTCATCCATCCATCCATAGCTTCATCCATTCATACATACATACATCCATCTATCTATCCATCCATCCATTCATCCATGCATAGATCCATCCATCCAACCATCCATCCATCCATAGATCCATCCATAGATCCATCCATAGATCCATCCATAGATCCATCCATAGATCCATCCATCCATCCATCCATCTATATATCTATCCATAGATCCATTCATTCATCCATCCATAGATCCATCTATCCATTCATCCATAGATCCATCCATCCATAGCTCCATTCATCTATAGCTCCATTCATCCATAGCTCCATCCATCCAACCATCCATCCATTCATCTATAGATCCATCTATCCATTCATCCATAGATCCATCCATCCATAGCTCCATCCATCCAACCATCCACCCATTCATCTATAGCTCCATTCATCCATAGCTCCATCCATCCAACCATCCATCCATTCATCCATAGCTCCATTCATCCATTCATCTATAGATCCACAGATCCATCCATCCATCAATCCATCCATCCATTCATAGACCCATCCATCATCCCTCTTGTGAATGTGCGCATCAAAGAAAGTGTGGTTTTTTTTTGGTCACATATGTTGGGTGTTTTGCGTCGTCTCTTGATTGACGACACTGGCCTCCTCTCCATCTAATGGGATTAGATTGGATGAGCTCTCTCTGATAATTGAGCCGTTTCTTACCATGGAAGTACTTCTAAAGAAGACGTTATTGCAGATTGATGAGAACAGCTTGAGGCTCTCCTGCAGTCGATTCTAAACAAGAGCACAAATTAAAAACATGAGCTGTCATTCCCATGAGATCCCATGATGCTCTCTTGTGATGTCATATATGAGAGGCGAATGAAAAGCTGAGGTTAGTGCATAAGAAGCGAGTGCTGTATTAACACTCAGATTCACATTAAGCAGACTAATTTTATGTTTTTTGTGACTAAATTTTAGTTTTAGAATGTTACATAATTTGAATATTTTACAGTATTCACTTAAATTATCTAAGCTAAATGTGTAAACGTCATTTTCAGTATTTAAAATTTTCATGGAGTTATTAAAAAAAAGATTAATATAATCGATTAAAATAATACAAAATAATTTTAAAATCCAATTTTTTTTTAAACAGTTGTTACAAAAATGTAGGGTAACAGAACTACTATAGAATTTTCCAGAAGAGACGTATAAAAATGTAGATAATAAAAACTTCAGCTTTAAATAACACCTTGGTGATCTTGAGTTCTGCCAGATGTCTGTACAGTAACTTCATTTGTTTGATGTAGTAGGTGAACGCAAAAATAGAAATGTTTTCTCACCATAGATGGATCTTCCACTAGCGTCATGTCGTACCCACTCAGAGACACAACGAACAGCACGGCCCTCACGTCCTCAAAACAACTGATCCACTTTCTCCTCTCCGTCCTCTGGCCTCCAACGTCATACATTCTGTGGAGAGAAAGACAAAAGGTCCTCAATGGAAAAAGATACACCTCAATATGGCACAAAAACACTTTAAAAGTAAACACATGTGCAATTTACCTTGGGAAATACATCATGACACAAAAGCACAATGGATTTTGAACATCAATTCATGTTGACTTTTACAAACCGCGTTGCATTTGTTATGCTAATATGCTGCGACATATCCGAACATGTGAAAAACAAACCAACGGGCTATTACTGATGCCATCAAACGAGTCTCAAATTAACAAGCTCCGCCAAATTTCCCCTCACAGTGATTTAGATCACAACACTAAAAAGAGTTAGCTTGTTAGCTAGTTGTTAGCAAAGGCACGTCAAAACAAAACAGCATCTCTAAACATGACATATTTCATTACAGGTTTCTCCAGTTCATGTCCATTTCTAAGCAAAAAAAGCTGGAAAAAGGCGAGTGTTTGTTCTCAAAGAGTTCTTCTCGTCTTCAGACAATCGTGTCTAAAGGGAGAAGGCCGTGAACAGTCAAAGTCTCTCTCACACATTTATTTTCCACCTTGCTCCCACTTCATGCAGCGCCGTCTCTTCACAATATTTGTGGGACAGATTCCTCCACACGTCTGAAATCAAAACTAACAATACACACACTTCAAATATGATGGAAAAAATAAATCTATATGTGCTTCATGGGACACTAATACAAACAAATTGAATCATGAATGTAGCTGATGTTGACACTATGACAAACTGGTAGATTTTCAGAGTCCAGCAAACTGCAGTAAAAAAGATTAACAGGCAAAATCAAACTATTGTAATTAATAATACGAAGCATACTTAATTTTAATGAAATATGGAAAAAAAGTCTTGCTTTTGTACAGTCTTATTTATCTTCATAATTTAGAAGTATGCTGACTGTATATTCAGAATATTTAAATATCTATATCAATATTTGCAGTTATTTTTCAGTATTTAAATTTATAACTATACATTCAGGGCTTACTTTTATATGTATGCATTTATAAATTATTGTTTTGTATGGCAAAACATATATAAAATCTGAGAATATATTTATTATTAGTGTGAATATTTATAATTCTTGAATCTGAATATAATAAATGCAAACAAAGAATGTTATTTTAATTTTCTGAATAGGGTAATAAATGCAAGCATACAAAACATTCATAGTAAATCTAAATGAATACAGAAGATGAAATTATGAGTAAATATATAATAGTAATCAAGTAAAATATAATATAAATTAAATAAATTAATGTATGTATGTATGTATGTATGTATGTATGTATGTATATATATATATATATATATATATATATATATATATATATATATATATATATATATATATATATATACAAACACACACACACTAAAGCAATAAGCGCCACAAAGCCGTGGTTTACAGTGAATTTATAACAGCTAAGGGGCAACGCAGAACTGTTATAAATGTTATGACCCACTTAGCTGTTATTAATTCACTGTAAACCACGGCTTCATGGGAATTGCTTTTATAAAACGGTTACCACACAATACAAATAAATAAATATTAAAAAGACAAAAAATATGTATCAATGCAATTTTCATGAAATAAAATCACTATAAACAGAGCAATTCCTATAGGGTCCTCGCACTTTGGTGCTCGGGGCCTAAAAGCCTTCATTTCCGCCGGAAAAAAATAGTCCCTGCTTCAATGAACTAGCATTTTTATGTTTCTAAGTGTGGTTGTTAAGTACGGAGTCCCGGATATGACATGCAGGAAAAAAATGGCAAGTAAATCAAGTGAACGAAATAGTGAATCGTGCGCACGATTTTATTTTTCTTTTCTTGCATGTCATTGTGCAGAACTAGGTGAAGCGGTGATAGCCGTGTTTTACCATGAATAAAACACAGCAATTAACCAATCTGGAACTAACCGTTACATAAATAATAAACAACAGTTACTTTTCATGAAATACAGAGACACAGTTGTGCAGTAATACTGGTGTAATGAGGTCACAGGTGCATGTTTGTAGAGTGATTTACAACGGCTTTGAACACGGGCTCAACCAATCAGAATCAAGGGCCGAAACTATGAGTTCATACATATATATATATACACACATACATAAATCAAACCTAGTACATCTTCCTGTTCTTTTCTCGGCTGTCACGTCTTTTCCAATAGAACAAAGGTTTAATAATGGCTTTGTTTAATTTTGAGATGATCTGATGTGGCTACATAATCACTGCCGGCAAGGTGAGAATCATGCCATGTTAAACACTGATCAAAACGCCAGTCGTTTCACTCATTAGACTGTTAATTACAGCTCAGATGTGAAGGGTGACCCGGAGCGACCTCAGATTTAGATTTCGGCTGTAGGGAGGAATTCGGTTTGAAGATTTCATTAGACTGGTTTAAAAAAAAAAAAACATCATCAGAAGCTTACGAAAACAGTGACACTTCCTGCCCAAAAACACCCACATTTACATTTTTTTTTACATTTTTATTCATTCTCACTAACAAGTGAGAAGTTGCCCTTGGTGGGGAGCAATAAGGGGTTAGGTGTCTTGCTCAAGGGTACCTTAGTCATGGTATCGAAGGTGGTATCACATGGTATCACAATCCTCACCTTCAATTCCTGCCGGCCAGGGAATCGAACCAGCAACCTTCAGGTTACAAGCCCGACTCCCACATTATTTATTATTTCACATATTATCATTCGAAAAAAAATGCTTTTTAATGATTACGGTCGACAGGTTAAATGTACGCTGAAATTTGAATAATAAATAATGCATTTGTTTGCATATGAAATGAACTGAAAACCATTTATAAGAAAAAACAAATAATGCAACATTTACATATGGCCATAAGAAACAGTAGCGCTGTCTTTTTAGACATACAGAACTTCAGAAATGTAGAAATAAAAAATAAAAATGAACCAATAAAAGCATAAATAAATGTGCATAAACAAATATAAACAGAAAAGCATAACGCATTACTAAATAAATAAAAGTAATGCATAAAAGTATAACAAAGTAAATAAATAAAAAATACATAACTAAATAAATTAATCAAATTAATGCATAAATGCAGCTTTTATTTAAAAACTGAATTGAATTACTGAGGAAGGCAAAGGATGGTACTGAAATGCAGCCGCCATGGGTGTTCATGTCAAACGTGAGGTGTGAATCCAGCAATCCGATAAAGATCTTGAGGTTTCGGCGTGGGACGCGTGTGAAGTGCTGCGATAAGGACGAGCAGTGGAGCGTGCTGAAGAGTGACAGCAAGTTATTCAGCCCGAATTAATTCGCTCTAGAAGTCAAGAGGAACTAAACAGGTTTCACATAGCAAACAATTACTCCACAGATCAGCGCTACACTGCTTCATTTTGTTATAATGAACCTAAATTAATTATAATGTTATAATTAAACGCTATAATGAACCTAAAAATGCAACAATTTCCCACATTTCAGATTGAAAAACTGATTTCTGAAGACCAAACAGTAAAGATGACTGAATGGATAGACATCCAACTGGGTATAACAAACATCACTACATCCCACAACCACTTTTTAAATGAAGTCATGTTGCGTGATTTTATGATGTTATAGATGCGCTTTTATTAAAAACTGTCATGAAAGCAGCGGTAAATTAGATTTAGAATTATGCAAAGTAATATAATATAAATGTTATTGCAGAAGCCGTCGACTGAAGCCAATAAATTATCCAACTCTCAGAGCCCAAGAAGAAGCGAACGAAAAAGTATAGAAAAAGACAGTTGCTTTCCACCAAATGCCAAAACACTCATTTTTCTGTGCCATCTCAAACGGTCCGCAGCATCTCATAGCTGTAAATGTCTCCATTAACATTCAAATGACTGGTAAAAGCTGCCAGGCAGAAAATTACTCACATTTCCCATGAAACCTCTCGATCGTTTTATTGGTTGCCCGATGTTTGCGCAAAATTGAACTTGAGAGGACAATGAACACGCATGAAACTTTTTCATTCCGACATTTTGAGGAACAAGAGTCATTGTTGCTGTGCAGTTTACCCACATATCCCAACTGTTTTTCATCAAAGCAAATGTTATCTAAAAACAAAAGCTTAAATATATTTAAATTACTTGAAATAAATTGAAAATAAAATTGACATTTTTATACTTAAATTTATTTTATTTAGCTAGTTTGCAAAAAAAAATCATTTTTATTTCTTTAGATTAAAACTAAGTAAACTAAAAATAGTATATGAAAAACTAAACGACAATTAGAAAAGTTGCATTGTTTAAGTTCGTACTAAAATTGAAAAACAAACAAAAATGTTTTTTAATGGTTTTGGTTTCAATTTTAGTTTAAGGGTACATTTACATAACAACAATGTACTAAAAATGGTCATGTTTTTCCTCAATCACACGGTTCCGCAAAAAACGACTAAAAACCCTGTACTATTCATGTCAGGCCAGTAGTTGGCGATGTTACTTTGTGTTTAGTCGTGTAGTGTTTACTTACAAAACACGAATGCACATGACGTCACAGTGTAAACTACGAAAAACGCTTATTTGTGAAAATGGAGATTCAAAACTTTCACTTTGAAAACGTTTTCTCAAGTTTGCTTTTTCAGGCCCCCAAAATACCATTGTTGTGTAAATGAACGACCAAAACACATAAAAAGTTTTCCGTCTTTAGTTAAAAACGGTGTCGTGCAAATGACTTCTTAAAGACTTTTCACACTGCACCCTGGGTTATCGTCATTTTAAACTGCTTTTAATCCCGCTTCACACTTGTAATTTAGAACCGGGGTTAGCACCGCTTTTTACCCGGGGTTATAAAACTCCAGAGCAGGGTTAGCACCGCTTTTTACCCGGGGTTATAAAACTCCAGAGCAGGGTTAGCACCGCTTTTTACCCGGGGTTATAAAACTCCAGAGCAGGGTTAGCACCGCTTTTTACCCGGGGTTATAAAACTCCAGAGCAGGGTTAGCACCGCTTTTTACCCGGGGTTATAAAACTCCAGAGCAGGGTTAGCACCGCTTTTTACCCGGGGTTATAAAACTCCAGAGCAGGGTTAGCACCGCTTTTTACCCGGGGTTATAAAACTCCAGAGCAGGGTTAGCACCGCTTTTTACCCGAGGTTATAAAACTCCAGAGCAGGGTTAGCACCGCTTTTTACCCGGGGTTATAAAACTCCAGAGCAGGGTTAGCACCGCTTTTTACCCGGGGTTATAAAACTCCAGAGCAGGGTTAGCACCGCTTTTTACCCGGGGTTATAAAACTCCAGAGCAGGGTTAGCACCGCTTTTTACCCGGGGTTATAAAACTCCAGAGCAGGGTTAGCACCGCTTTTTACCCGGGGTTATAAAACTCCAGAGCAGGGTTAGCACCGCTTTTTACCCGGGGTTATAAAACTCCAGAGCAGGGTTAGCACCGCTTTTTACCCGGGGTTATAAAACTCCAGAGCAGGGTTAGCACCGCTTTTTACCCGGGGTTATAAAACTCCAGAGCAGGGTTAGCACCGCTTTTTACCCGAGGTTATAAAACTCCAGAGCAGGGTTAGCACCGCTTTTTACCCGGGGTTATAAAACTCCAGAGCAGGGTTAGCACCGCTTTTTACCCGGGGTTATAAAACTCCAGAGCAGGGTTAGCACCGCTTTTTACCCGGGGTTATAAAACTCCAGAGCAGGGTTAGCACCGCTTTTTACCCGGGGTTATAAAACTCCAGAGCAGGGTTAGCACCGCTTTTGTGGTGCCGAACTTCTACAGTGTGAAACAATGTGGTGTTAGAATGTTACAGCTAGACGCTTAGCAACAGACAACCAATCGCGTGCTCCTATTTGCCTGCTTTGGACAGCTATGCATGCTATGCTATGCATATTGCATATAAACAGTAAATTCAGCGTTTGAGAAGAAAAATGTCAAATGCTGACAGAAAACATGACAATTTGAGTGAAATAGAGACCGTTTCATTATTACCTTTATAGAAATGTCCATGCAGTATAAACTCGTACAGCAAGCAATACGAGGATGCGTAATGCTAAAGCTACGTAAACAGGTCATGTGCTGCGATACATAACTAAACCCTGGGTTAATATTCTTATTTGCATATTTCCAGTGAAACATCAGCTTATGAATACCCAGGATTAATTGTTAACCCCAGGTGAATTATGAGCAGTGTGAAACGTGAAGTAAGATAACCCAGGATTCCGTTTAGCCGGGGTTAAAAATGACCCAGGGCTAACTAGTTCAAGTGTGAAAAGCTCTTTAGTTAACTATAGTAACCCTCAATGATACTAATATAACACTACGTCAAAGTCAATTATACCTTCAGGAGTTGTCTGTCGACATACGAGTTCAAACTCAAGACAAGTCATCATAGCGAGCAACAAAAAAAACCTCAGACAAATTTATAACAAGTCTTGCATCCAAATCAAAGTCAAACGTGTGCTCAGCGCTGATAATGCCAGTTAGGATATTGACGAATGGAGCGATGCTTAATCAGAACGGCATGCAGGGGTGACGTTTCATAAGATAGTGAGATGGAGGATGCCACCTGCATTGACACATTCGATATCACGAAGCTGGAGAAGGGTCTGTTCAACAGAAACCCCCTCAGTTTTTTCTGAGTAAACCTGCTAGTTGTAGCTACTTTTAGACCAGTGGTTCCCAAACTGGGATACACTGAGGTGACAGAGGGGGTACGCGAACCAAATGACGTTTTGATGTTCATTTAATTCTGCCCCACATTAAAATAACATTAAATCCGAGCAAGACAAAATGCCATAAATACATGACATCCAATTAAATTACCTCATCTTTTGCAGTCTAAACTCACTGGATCGCTATAATCGCGCTATACTGATATTCTCGACAATGTACCTCTGTAAAAATGGGGTTTTAGCACTTACTAGCATTAAGAACAAATAGCCTATAGACACAGACTGCATAAGTGGAAGAGAGGACGCAGAAGGACGTTAAATGCGTCAGGGGGTATGAGTCTGTGAAAAGTTTGGGAACCACTGTTAGACAAACTTCAACTGATTATGAAAGAATAAAGGCTACTTGATCCGATTAACAGAACTGAGAGCGGTTCTGAGAGTCGTTTTACAAAGTCTACAAATACTCGTAAAAACAATTGTGCCGTATTTTGTTACAACAGTTGTGGTAAAAAGTACAAATAAAGAGACTGATTACCTGAAGACCAGGTGTTTGACTTTGAACTGAGTCTCGATCACTCCGGTGGTTCTCAGTCGGACTCTTAAAACGTCCGTTTCTGTCGGCAAGTAATCGGTGGCGACGATCCTGCCCATGTTCTCAAAAAAACTGGAGACAGAGAGACATATAGATGGAAAAGGTTTTTACAAATTGACATTCTACAACAAAAATTTCAGTAACGATTTTGACTTCTTGAAACTCCTTTTCCAGGAAAATGGAAGTAGTTCTTGGCCAGAAGTTCCGTCTCATAAGCCGATACTTATTTTCATGTTATGACTGCTAACCAACAAATGGTTGATATTAAAATTCTATTCTAGGTTGTTACAGTTCTTCATATTTTGAATTAACTTTTCTTTTTACATTTTCTGTTTTCATTTTAATTTTGGATTAGGTTTCAGTAGTTTAGTTTTTGTTTCTTTAGCTCATTTTTATTCATTTTATTTTTAGTATTAATTTATTTTAGTACTTAAACTCATTTCAGTTAGTTGCCAAGGCAACCTTTCATTTAAGTTTTTCACATAATATCTATATTTTATTATATTTCAGCTTTATTTTAATGAGCAACAACATTAAGTTTTAGTTAACAATAACAGTGATCTAAATAAATTAATAAAAAATTAATAAAAATAATTAATAAAAAAATAAATGACTAAAATAATACCATATTATCAATTATTTTAAATAAACAATTAACATGAACTGAAATAAAATTAAAAAAATTAATTAAACATTTTATTTCAACTACTTACCGAGGCAACATTTCTCCTTTTAGGTTAGATTACGTTGGTGTACTGAAATAACTCAAACTAAATCAACTAATCAACTGAAACTAATAAAGACATTTATAACGAAACAAAAAATAATAAAAATCAATAATTTTAAATAAAATAACATTGTATCAATAATGTTTTCAATTGGTATCACAACATTATAACGCGCGGCATGAAAAATTATTATTAATTTACAGATTTGCTCAAGATAACATTTAACAGTGTTATTAAATTATTACTGTTTTTAAAGATGAACTACTTTACCGATATGGTACAGATATATTGTGCATCCCTACAATCTAGTTTATTTTGCATTAATTGTTTTCCAGACTTTACATGGCTCCATTATTCCGCTCCAACCAGTTCCTGGTTTGATACAAGCCGGTTTAAAGGACAAACTCCAGCAAAAGAGACTTGAGAGTGACGCGTCTCTTCACCTCACCTTCTATAATCGGGTCTCTGTGGGAAAAGTCCTGTCCTTAAGGGCCGTCTTAAATTGTCTAGGTAAGCAGCTTTACCTCTGACTGCGGTTAGCGGCTGCGGTGGCGATAAGACCGGCCCGGGGGAAAACATGGCGTATGCTAATTACCACCATGAATATGAATACAGCATGATACGGTATAAGCAAACCTGTGGGGGATTTCTGTACGCTGATGTGCTAAAGAGAGGGATTATTTCGGGAGTGTGCGCTACGTAGCAATATACACACCTCACAGGAGGTGAAGCACCCCGGAGAGAGAATTAGACAAACACACACATAAACAGAGTTTTGAAGCAATACCCTCTGACAACTGCCATAGTTTTTCATTAAGAGTGTGAGAGACATATTTTCCTGCGCTGATAAGACCATTTTATCATTCTGTTGATGCGAACATAAGAAAGGCCAGGTTGTGCTATACGCTAGTACGTCAGAGCTTGATTTCACACTGTTGTACGCTAAAAAGTAGGTCTACATGTTGAATTCGCACTGTTGCTGCAAGGGATGCTATACCATCATTAGCATAAACTGTTGTCTTCCAAGGGCAATGAGTCTAGCTGCATCCGAAATCAAATACTTCCCTAATATATATAGTATGGAAAAAAGCAGTATGCCAAAAGAGTGTGTCCGAATACATAGTATTCAAAAAAAACAATAGGCGAAAAGTCCCCCGGATATTTACGGTCACGTGAGGGGATTAGAGCTGCAACTAACGATTATTTTTTCTGTCGACTAAACTAACGATTATTTTTTCTGTCGACTAATCTAACGATTATTTTTTCGATTAGTCGACTAATCTAACGATTATTTTTATTAAGGTTTTTTTTTATTAATCTAGTGATCTTTTTTTACGTAAGAAGTTAGAACTAATTTAGCAGTTCATTGAGGTGTAGAAACACTGGGACACGCCATTATATAATAATAGGATTTGATTTTGATTAAAAATAAGCCACTTATGTGTGGTCGTCCAGTGGTAGACATTTGAACTTTAAAATGAAGAGTGTCAAAGACTTTCTATACAGTCTTAAAAGGAACTTTGATAGTGTTCAAGTCCTGAACCATGTGTTTTTCCTCTTGTTCTGTCTGTAATGCAGGGAGTCTTAGCGAGCGCGCAGGGCGGGAATCAGGAGCGCGAGCAACTGAAACCTTGCACGTGCGAAAGAGAACGTCCGCGCACATCCAAATAAACTTCTTTGAAATGCAAAACTGACTTTCGTTCGCTCGAAATATTTTCTTATTTGCGAGATGAAGATTTTCTCCTCAACTCAGTTCACGCGCGCGCGCAATGCCCTTTTGCACGCTCAAAATATGATCTTGCGCGCGCAAAAATTTGGCAGAGATCCAATTCCACAGGTGGTACGCCATTTCGGTTCTGCAAAGGGAACAAAGGACCGTTTTATTTGGCCTCTGTTTAAAGTATTCCCATACTTTTGATAATCGTGGTCCAGGTTTTTGTGATAGAATGGAACTTTCTCGCCATTACGCGAGATGAATGTAAACAGTGTGACGCGTCGACGTATTTTCGTAGTCGACGTAATCGATGACGTCGATGCGTCGTTGCAGCACTAGAGGGGATTTATGAATGCAAGTGAAGCGACACAACTGACACTGGTAGGTCATGTGACCGTAACAACATGACGGATTTAGTATGTCCGAATTTTATTTATACTACCCATACTCATTCTATATACTTAAATGAGTAAATTCAAATGCAGTATCTACTCAGTGCCCAATTTCTGACGCAGTGTCTGTCATTGTAGTATTTAGCATTGTAGCATCAATGCAGTTAGCTATTTTTTGTTAGCAGTATTCTAACAAAAAGGTCTTTGAACTACTTTAAATTATGATAGCTTAGCTAACAAGAGTGTCATACTACTTTTTCAAAATAGAACTACTTAAATGAATAGTAGCTTATAGCTAGCAATCTAAAGTTTGAAAGTAGCTAATGTCACGCTAGAACACTGATTTGAAGATAATGTGAAAGTTAAAGTTAGCTAAACCATTATCCTTTTAAGCCAAAAGTATACTTTGGACATCTGTGTTACGTGACGGTCCGCGCGATGTCCGTAATTTGTGTTGTGTGCGTACAACAGCGCATATGCGAGTGACTTGAGCAGTCCACTAGATAGTGCGCACGTGCTGAACACGTCTTTCTTTGCTCATGGCCGAAGGAGTATACTTTAAAAAGCAGTGGAACGTGGAAAATGAATTATACTCGGGGCTTTATAGTTAGCTATTGACTGTGTAGCTAGCAAGCTAAGGTTCGAAGAGAATCTTGCTCAGGAAGTTAAATTTAGCTAAACCGTCACTCTTTTTATATCTAGTGCTTGACTATGTTCTTGTTTTCAACTAAATTTCACTTGTGTTGCCTACTTTTTTTTTGTAGCTTTTAAAATAGTTAACTACTTTTCCAAAAGAGTACTAGCTTGACCACAGTTTAAGTTTCTCAGCAAGATACTCTTGTTGCTCCACCATAACAGTAGCAGTGTCGAAGAAACCACTTTAGCTTGTTAAGCTAAAGTTTCGCTCATTTATAACATGGTTTTGCTAGATAGATGAATAACACATGGTGTAACAGCAGATATTTGAAGGAAACTATCTCACACGAGTACTGAAATGTAGCAAGAGGTGTTAGCGGCCAAGGTAACAAATTGTGTCATTTTCGTTTTTCATCTAAGATTTTTATTTTACTTCATTTCAGCTTTATTAACACCAAAAATTCGTCATAAAAGTTATTATAACTATATTTGTTTCTGCCACTGTAAACTTCTAATGCATATTATTATTGGTTTTAGCGATAGCTAAACATACACACAACACTCGATTCTCAGTGCCAATGTGATTCCTTGGCATTCCAGCTGAGTCTGATCTTGTAAACCCCCTGGGCGGCACAACACGCTCCAAGGCAGCGACAAACACACAACTCCGGACACCTCAGGCCTGAATAGAGACTGTAAGTGCACAAGTGCGAGGTGTGTTTCTTTAGGCACGTCTGGGTGCGTATGACAGACATGTCCTTACGTGCATCTGGATGCAACTTCCACTCGCTGCTGGCCTTCAATTCCCAGCGGGACGCAAAGGCCCTGTCGCTGTGAATCTGTCTAACTCCATGATGCTCCTTAGGGAAAGGCAGGGACTAACTTTGCCAGCTATAGACTCCAAAAATAGTGTTTTTTATTTAGTCACAGCACAATAAAAACAAGCAAAAACCAGCTTTGGGTGGTTTTTAGCTGGTCCAAGCTGATCTAAGATCATTAGCTGGTCTAATCTGAAGCGATTTGTAGGTAGCCAATCTCACTCTATTCTTTTGCTGTATGGAAAAGAGCAGCATGAAGATCATTTGAAATGTCTTCTTTTTTGTCCTACAGAAGAAAATGATCTATTGATGATCTATTCCTTTCCAAAACTGGTCCTGCCAGGTTTCTCCAAGGCAGAGTGACATTTTTATTATTTTTTTAAGCATTTGAAAACCTCTTCTGCCGCTCTGTAGATATAGTTTAACTTTTGGACTTATTTGACCCCTGCAAAATTTCCCAGCTATAAAATCCAGAAATTGTGTTTTCTGTATAGCCCCTGCACAATTAAAACCTGGTTCCAATGGTTTTTAGCTGGTCTAAGCTGATCATTAAAGGGTTAGTTCACCCAAAAATTAAATTTCTGTCATTAATTACTCACCCTCATGTCATTCTACACCTTCATCTTCAGAACACAAATTAAGATATTTTTGATGAAATCCGAAAGTCGTTATTTTTGTTTCTCGTCGCTTCATAACATTAAGCTTGAACCACTACAATCATGTTGACCATTTTAACCACATTTTTAATACCTTTCTGGACCTCATAAGGGCCAATGATGTTGCTGCCTATGAGTGGATCAGATACCCTCAGATTTCATCAAAAAATATCTTAATTTGTGTTGATGAACGAAGGTCTTACGGGTGTAGAACGACATGAGGGCGAGTAATAAATGACAGAATTTTCAATTTTGGGGTGAACTAACCCTTTAAGGTCATTAGCTTGTCTAATCTGAAGGCAATCCGATTTGTAGGTAGCAAAATCACTGTATTCTTTAACTGTATGGAAAAAAGCAGCATGAACATCATTCGAAATGTCTTTTTATGTCCTACAGAAGAAAAAACCTCTTTAGGGTCATTTTTACATGATCTGTTCTTTTCCAAAACTGGTTCAGTACGGTTTCTCCTAGGCAGCGTGACATTTTGAAGTATTTTTAGCAGTTGAAAACCTCTTCTGGTGTTTTGTAGATATACTGTAAGATTGATTTGACACCACTTTGACCTCTCACCAAAAATCCCATCCATCTTCTCTCTGAAGTATCTAGTCTCCCAACTCCTTTTCTGATCTATTTTTCCACACAATTGAATTTCGTGAAACGACGTCGGCCGGGGTTTTAGGGCCGAGGTTTTCGTGAAGAATTTTGAATAGAGAGGGAGAGCAAATGAGAACGAATGAAAGGCACAAATGAAAAGAGTTTTCGCAAGATGGATGCAGGATATGAACAGGTGAGGAGCGCCGACCTGGCCTCGAAGACGATGGAAATGCCCTCTGATAAATCTGACCTTTAACAAGAGAGTATGTGTGTTTCTGTGTGTGTGTGTGTGAGGACCGGTGATGGAGCCCTGCAGGTGTGACATGACAGCTTGGGAGGAAAGGTTTTTAAACCAGGAGCACGAGAGCTACAGTACGGCACAGTGAATATCTGCAGAAAACAGTGCCGCACTACATTTAATGAAGTCACTGGCATTTTTATGCAAATCAGCCTTTAGTTGAATTGAAATACTTTTTAAAGCAACTCGTCATTATGTTATGTGTGCGTGTCCCCGTTTTAAACACTCTTCAAACCGCAACTCAAATAAGTGCCAAGGTGATAATAATGTAGTTGCTCCTGGTGACAAGCGTGTTATTGACTCTGTATTATTAACTGAAGCATCTGAAAGGGCCCCTTGGCCCCAGGGGCCAACGCCGGGCATTAGTACCTGTCAGTCAAATTTCTCTCTCTCTGTCTCTAACACACACATCGATACAACTACTAGAAGTACTACTAATATAAAAATGATTATGAGTAATAAAATTAAATAATAACAACTATTATTATTAGTTTTAATGCACTTTTTGGGACCACTGTTCCTAAACTACAGATAGTACAGAAGTACATCCTCATGTACACATGTGTGGGAATTCAGTAGAATTGAGGCTTGTGTGGGTTTAGATGTCAAACACATTCGGTATGGACAACTTCAACCACATACAGCACCTCACATCTCATTCTCCTCATTCTTTCCAACATTCTCTAGGTATCCTGCGTGCTAATCAAAGAGACAAGCCATCATGTCAAACCTCCATTGTGCGACATCCCAGCATGCATTGCAGGATATATAAATATATATCAACTGGCAAAAGCTGTAGCCTTTGAGGTTTTCTAATTGCCGTTCGTGAGCTACCCCACACACACACACACCTCGCTGCGGCGTTTGAGGTTCATTCGCTATGGCACACACCACACGTCTGCGACACGGGTGACCCTCTGTTTCATTTAAATAATCAGCCTCCTGGTGTTTTAGTTTGCCGTCACACACACATACGCAATTACACAATTCACTGAATGAATATCCCACTAATCAGCCATTATTCACAGTGGGAGTGTCGGATCGAGGCACAGATCAGCGGCCATTATGGCTCAAGAGTGGCAGTCGCACATCAGTTCTATTACACCCACACGAAGCCTACGGAAACCGCATCAGGAAGCACGGGGAAACCTGAGCAAAAGTGCTAGGAAATCAATAAATCATTGAATAACGATAACACTTTCAGGATTAAGTCTTCAGGAGATAAAAGCTTGTCAATAACTGAACGTGAATGACGTAATCGGCGCTCACGATCATTCAGAAAAATAATATAAGACAAGTATTATTTCGAGGAATCGCTTTACTTGCTTTACGCACATGGAATGTTTACGGGAGAGGAGAAAGATTTAAGGGTCAGCACCCGTGTCAAATGACCAATTAGATTAGAATAAAACATTCATGACTTTTTACGGATTATGATTGGCCTATTTGAGCATGGTTAAATGTATTCAAATGAGATGCTCGGTGTTTAGGGGACCCGTTCCAGTCTCGTAGTCTGTAACCTCTTTGCTCAAGGCCTGATCAAAAGCTTAATGGGTTATTGTGTTATCTTAACTAACTAGTCAAGAGACCTTATTTGGCAGCGGCCATTTGCAATAAGTGAAAATAGCATATTATTTTAGCGATAGATGCTATTTACACTAAATGACAATAGCAGCATTTTCTTAGTGATATGCTATTCATAAGTATTTAAATGAATCATGCAACGCGATTTATAATGTTTACGTTAGTCAATTTACTAGTATTTGCGCCATTATTTGACGCCCCAAAAAAGCTAGTCCTAATTTTGGCTGCAATTTTTTCTGCTAGGAGGAGACACCGCAGAGAACGCATGGTAACAGGGAGAAAACATTTTCCACTCGTATTAATTTCTTTGGAATGCTAGAGGAAGACGTTATCCATATATAACATGTAACAAGTTCCACCTGTGTCGACCTGCACCTGATGAGCATCAGTTCTGCTTATTTGCCACCCAACGCTAATTTGCGACCAATGCTAATTTGCACTGCTCTTGGTAGTCATTATGTAAATGATTTGACTGCGTCTGTGTTCTTTAATTTGCACTCAGCAGTCGATCAAGCGCAAAACTGGCCACTCTCATTGGTGCGTTTGTGGAATTGCGCTCTCATGCTAATTTGCCTCATTTAGTAAATCTGGACCAATGAGACATCAAATGACTTTGATTAACGCATTTCATAATTAAAAATAGATAAGCCAGTTTCTATTATTCACTATCAAAATCAACTAGTCAGTGAGTTTCCTGAACAACTAGCTGACTAAATAATCTTAGCAGTTAGCTAACTGAATGATACTTGAAAAAAAAAAAAAACACATAAAATGGGCATTTTTAATATGGAATCTTGCGCGACATCACAATGTTATAGACCTTATGCGGCCATCTTTAAAATTTCGTCTTTGAACTTTCTTTTTTGCGGTAGCTCTGTATGTTTCTGTGACATCGCTATCAAAGAATAACTAGCGAGTGAAGTGGATTTAGTTATTGTAGAGTTAACGAAAGTTTTCTTGAGCAGTGTAATGTTTGAAGCGGATGTCATAAGTGTCAGTAGACTGGGAAGATTTAAAAACAAGGTTAATTTATAAATCCGTAAGATCTTACTTTCATGATGTGGAAATACAAACCAGAAGAATGAACACAATGGGCGTAGCGCTGAAAAAGGGCGGGGGTTACATAAGGTCTATAAATCGCAACCAACATCAGGCACGTGAACAACAAGCCTCTAAGAATACATTGTAGAATATCTAGTCTAATGTTAGGTTATCGTAATATCAACTCTTAGTGAAAAACAAGCTATTACTGTCATAACTGCATTAGCGCTAATCTCGAATTAGCGATGGTGACTAATTAACCCAATTGCTGAAATGTTACTCACTATAGTGCCGAGTCATTGAGTTCATACTCATATCCACGCACTGCTGCCGACCGCACCCCCTGATCCGCCCACAAGCAGCAGAGGGCATGGCTTATGAACGGGAACAGCATCTGGTCTTCGTCAAAACAACGGCCACACGAGAGAACGGAGTGAGCGTGGACCTGGAAAAATATCATAAACATGGATGAAAATTTGTATGTCCAGGAAAGAATTTTTCAAGAACTTCTCAATTTTAAGAACTTAAAATGTTTTTTAGCACAAACCGTCAAACATCTAAAGCTGTTAGCATGCTAATTAAAACGATGCTGCTAAAAATATCAAAACTAGCCGTCTAGATTGCTCATAATTAGTCAGTTTTTGAATGACTAGTCAACCCTTTGTGATCTGTACCTAGTTAGGGGTAAGTAAATTGAAGGTTAGGGATTGGAGAAAGAGTTTATAAGCATAAAATAAAACATTTAAACAACTAGAACAGTGCTTCCCAAACTGTGGGCCACGGCCCCCGGTGGGACGTAGCGGTATTGCAAGTCCAAATCAATATATTAAAATAATTAAAATATTCCAATTGTTCTAAAATTTGATTTTTTTGAAATTATGTAAGGTTAGTGTTATGGATTTAAATATATTTGTAAAGAATGTTTACATCATAGTTCTCATAATTCACATGAAATTCTTACAAATTTGTTAATAAATGTATTTGTAGGTAAATGTCAGTATAAATTTTTTAACGGCGGGGTCGTGGAGCTTTTGCAATGTTTTTGGGGGGCCTTACCCCTCTTAAGTTTGG
The DNA here is from genome assembly GCA_038088235.1 of Zacco platypus. Classification (NCBI taxonomy): domain Eukaryota; kingdom Metazoa; phylum Chordata; class Actinopteri; order Cypriniformes; family Xenocyprididae; genus Zacco; species Zacco platypus. The sequence continues at coordinate 41,850,624 of CM076086.1, read as the reverse complement.
GAAGCTCTGAACTAGAACAAAGGTCCGCTTGCGTGACCCAACACATACGCATCTCTAGCATTGTTACTGAAGAACAATATGTCTGATTTGTCTAATTACAATACAGTGCTTGTAACATGACCTGATGAAGCACACCCTAAACCACGTTCATATTTCATAATCAAAGCAGATGACACTCATTGTGCGTCCGGAACAAGATAATGACTGTTTGAGACACACGTCTGGAACCGAGGCAGGATTCTAATAACACGCCTCTAAATGACTGATGGGTTGGTTTGGACTATGATTGCACTCGCATCCCTAGTTCTGAAAAGATGCCGCCACCTAGTGGACCTTGTAAGTACTGCAATCAAGAATACCAGTTAAACTGGGGCACTGACACCTTTGCAAACTTTTGGTAACTAGATGCAAGTTTAGATTTTAAAAAAACATACACAACAGTAGAATGGAAAGAGACGACCACAGACCTTGTTCTTGCTGTTGGCCAGGTTGATTCGAAGGACGCCCATTCCATGGAGGACAAACTTCATAGAGGTCAGGAGGTTATCCAACACTGCAGGCTGGAACAGTAGATATATGAAAAAGAGATGATGATTTATATAAGAACAAAACATGATGTTGATGTTCTTAGCATATCCATTTTACTAGTTTTGAGTTCTTTCTCGTGATCGGCACTTGTCTCGGCTAAATGTCTTTGTCCCTTAAAACGCAAATGATAAAAATGAAAGCATTATCCAAGAACTCTTTCTTTGAACTGTGACAGAAACAAGTCGCTTTGTGTGTGCATCTAACCAAACACATCCACTTCCTGTCACTGGGACATTTCCTGAATTAATTTCTGCTTGATTAATTCCTATCCTTTTTGTCTTCACGTCCACCTGAGTGACAGGAAGTGGCTTTACCGGAGCACCATAATTGCTGACAGACACTGCTGCGTGACGATCTAACGCCCGGCTGCAACTCAATGTGAGTGTGCAGTTATGAATTAGGGAATGTTGATCATTTCTTCTTGGTCAGAACAATTCCCAGATGGGAATGATTTGTACAGTTTTTAGATTACCATAATTTCTAATACTCACAAAATGACAGTCATTAACTATTTTACATACATATTGAAACATTTGCAATTTACATAAATATTAAATGTATTATATGTACAAATGTGTCACTAAAATAAGTACAAACACAACTTAAATAATATTAAAGGATACATTTGACATACATATATACACACATAGTCAAACCAAAATTTATTCAGACACCTTGAACATTTCATTCATTATTATAGTTTATTTCGCTATCGTTTTAAAAACAAATGGTAATAAAATATGACAAGATCTCAGGGTTAAACTGTGTCAGAAATGATTAATCTTAAGCAAAACATGGTGAGGTCAAAGTGTCTAAACAATTTTTCGTCCTAAATGTTATTAATTTTACTGGTAGTCCACTGCATGAGGAATTTTTGGTTATAATATGTCACAGTTTACTTTTGCTATCCTCACTTCCATAAATGAACTATAATGTCCTGCACCCACTAGTAAAATTTTTTTTAAAAATATCTAGTTTCTGAATAAATTTTGGTTTGACTATATACACACTATATAAAATCAGTCCGCGTGCGCGCCACTCAAGCCTTTTCACACTTTCAGCCGCCCGTCCACTCTTGTTGTGCTCAAATGCTTCCCCTTTTACCGCCCCTAACTCTCTGGCCAAAGCAAACGCATTCCTGCCTTTTATTGAACAGCTTTTGTTTGCTGGACCGTAGATCAGAGGCGCAGAGCATTCCAGGGAAGAGCGAACGCCGAAAAGCCTTTCTGTGTTCACGAAGGGGGTGCGGGCCCAAAGTTCTGCGGTTTGGATGATGCACTTTTATTGATTTTCTGTTTTTGCAAACACACACAAAAAGTGCACTAGAGCGACGCAGGAGGAAAAGTTCAAGAGTGAATCACACACTTCAGAACTATGAAGCTATTCTTGTGGAAAAGGATAAGTGCAAAGCATCTAACCAAGGGGTGTGTATGTGTGTGTGTGTGTGTGTTTCAGATATTCCCTAAGCTATGGGAACAACATTGAGGTTCCCATGAGGAAAGCAGCTAATAAATCATCTTATATGAGATTTTTTGAAAATGTAAAAAACTTACAAACTTCTAAATGGGGGTAGGGTTAGGGTTAAGGGATAGAATGCACAGTTTTTACAGTATAAAATTCATTATGTATGTGGAAAGTCCCCATAAGACATGGAAAATAATAATTTTAGGATGTGTGTTTTTTCGGGGGGGGGGGGGGGCTTGAAAGTAACAATACACTATTACTATGGAAAAAAGATCTTTTTTGTGTTTATTCCTTGAACCTAGGGGACTTAGTTTGGATTGGGAGAGTAAATGATTATTTAATGTTCATTTTTGGTCAAACTATTCTCGAAATTCTAGAATCCATCATTTCTTTTCAAGAATCAACACAACTTTTGAGTTCTAGAACTTTTAGGCAACATAGAACAACAAATTCTAGATTTCTGGCCACGTGAAATCCTGAAGGAAGTTAGAACTTCCTAAAATTCCAGGGAAGTCATGAGCTAAACAGAATCTTGTGGGGGGAAAAAAACCAACACGTTCTATAATAACTATATTTGTGTAAAGCCCCAATTCAAAAAGCCCAAGAATCAACACAACTTTTGAGTTCTAGAACTCTTAGGCAACATAGAACAACAAATTCTAGATTTCTGGCCACGTGAAATCCTGAAGGAAGTTAGAACTTCCTAAAATTCCAGGGAAGTCATGAGCTAAACAGAATCTTGTGGGGGGAAAAAAACCAACACGTTCTATAATAACTACATTTGTGTAAATCCCCAATTCAAAAAGCCCAAGAATCAACACAACTTTTGAGTTCTAGAACTTTTAGGCAACATAGAACAACAAATTTTAGATTTCTGGTCACGTGAAATCCTGAAGGAAGTTAGAACTTCCTAAAATTCCAGGGAAGTCATGAGCTAAACAGAATCTTGTGGGGGGAAAAAAACCAACACGTTCTATAATAACTACATTTGTGTAAAGCCCAAATTCAAAACCACCGACAGCGGCACTCCAAAGTCTCCCATTACTCCTTGATGTCACGTTTGGAACATGAGAACTTGCAACTTCATCAAAGAAACAGAGTCAGAGGGAGGTGAAGGAAATAAAAGCATGAAACCCAGCTGCGAGTTCTGTGAAGTCTTGCCATAAAAAGGGTCACCAGATAAAACAAGTAATGTAACACTAATAGCTCTATTGAGTGTATATGTGTGAACATCTGATATACATGTAATCTTTATTAATGTTTGACAATATACAGCTACTACTGTTCAAAAGTTTGGGGTAAATAAGAAATTGATACTTTTATTTATCAAGGATGCATAAAATGGATCAAAAGTGACATTAAAGACATTTACATAGTTTACGTTCAAAGAATCCTGAAAAAAGCATCACAGTTCCCACAAAAATAATGTTTCAACGTTAGAATGATTTCTGAGGGTTCATATGACACTGGAGTAATGGTGCTGAAAATTCAGCTTTGATCACAGGAATAGATTACATTTTAATATATATTTCCACAGAAAACAGCTACTTTAACTGGTAATAATATTTAACTGTTTTTACTAGATTTTTGAACAAATAAATGCAGCCTTGGTGGGCAGAAGACATTCAAAATCCTGCCAATCCAAAACTATTGAATGCTTGTGTAGATTTAGTTACAAATCAACAAAATGGCATTCCCAACACGTTTTACTTCCACAATGTGACATATTTCCAAGTATAATAGGACATTCAAAACAAAACTGATACGTGAAAAGCAGACGTTTCATGTAGAATTGATTTGATGAAGACTATCTCAAATCAATCAGTATTTGTGATTATTATTGTAACCTTTGTTACTTAAAAATTAATTTACTGCATTTACTATTTGGCTTTCTGGTTAATATGACAATAAGATGAGGAACAGTTAAATCCAAACTTTCACGTAGACTTTAAGGAGGAGTAGCGGCTTTTGAGGAGAACAATTAGAATAGAGAGGCAGGTGTAGGGTGAGAAACAAAAAATGAGGAAACAGGAAAGACAACTTGACTTCCTGTGGGTTGGGGAGTGTGGTCCAAGACAACAGTAACAGTTTAGTATAGGATTTGAAGAAAGAACGGATTAAGAAAAAGACATTCAGGTCAGGACAAGTCCCAGTTTTTACCTGTAACGCGTCACACGTTCCCTTTCATTTATGAATCACACACGCCACAGGTCACCACACCCTTCCCTAACCTCTCTCTGACAGTCAACAGTCCGCCCTTGCGCGACACTATGTCCAAGTCAACCAAGGCCAGGCTGATTACAGACTGTGCCCGTGTCTGCAAGCTTTTGTACAATGTGAAACTAGCCATAATTATAGGTCTGTACAAACGAATGCATGTGTGAGCAAAAGCGTGACCCTTTATGAAACAGTCCAACGAAAACTGGTGAAGCAGGAAATGGACTTTTGAACATTATACAGAACCCTGTGACTGGCCACGTACATTTTAAGAGAAAAACACAGGCATGAGAGAGGTCAGCATAAAAAAAAAAAAATAAAAAAAAAATACAGATTGGCTTTTAAAAATGAAGACTTTCATTTGGTCTACATCAAACTCTGCTGGGCCAAATACAGAGCCTTGAGGTATTCCGAACTTAGACATGACTCAAAAAGTAAGCTCATCTGTGTTTACTGCAAAATTAGGCAATTGTATGGCACCCTTTAGCTTAGGGCAATGTTTATTTTATCTCTAGAACAATAGGAGAAGTCAGTTGAATGCTATTATGGGTCCTTACTGTCCTTTTCTTTTTCTGCAAACAGATGTAAACTGCTGTTGGGTTCATTCATTAATTAATTTGAGTGCTGCAAAATACAAACATTGTTCCTGCAGTCAGCAGAGTATTATACCACAGTGACTGACCACAAAATATGCAGTGACATAGTTAACGTAACATTAATCAAATCTAAAGATTGCCGTTGGGTCACATTCTTTACACTTGATGTCTTTCGGTTTAATGCCTACCGCATTGACGAAACTAATCGATGTTATAGAAAATAACCAGCAATTTTGCCAAATTTATAAGGGATCAAGTTAAAAACTGCAAGTCTACTTCTAGTAAAACCCTGTTATTTCATGTACAGATGAAATGTTTGATAAATTATCCGCTACATTACCACCTCACAATAAGTAGGACAATGACAGTCAATAATCTCAGAACTCAATTTTTCAACAAAAAAACCCTAAGGAGTGATTTCAGTTTAGAATGCACATGAAACTCAATCCACATAATGGCAACAGCTGAAGTGTCATTATATGAAATGAGCTCCTTTTACATTTTGGAAAGCTCATTTTTTTAGAAAGTGCATTTCTAAAGACCGTCTAATTGAACGTTTAAAAAATAATGTATTTAAGTGTTAATAACTAGTGGAAATTAAAATTCAGACAGAATAAATTATCCTGTTAAAAACATATATAATTACTAATATAGAATACATAATTATATAATTATTTTAAGTACAACATACATTAAGTATATTCAATTTAATATTTACATTATATACAGTGATATATATATATATATATATATATATATATATATATAAATATTCATATTTATATAATTTTATGATGAGTTTTTACTACATTGCATAAAATAATTTTAAAAATGTTTTTCTAAAGGCCCAAGTTGCATGACACTGTACAATATTACATCATTCTACCCACATTCCAACGCTTTGTTTTGTTTAAAGATAATGGAAGTCCTGCTGGTGAGCGATAGCACAGACGATGATTCAATAACAAAAAGGGCGTGTGTGTTGGGGTGAGTGTTTATTTAAAGGGTTTGCTCATGCTTTTCCATTGTTTGATGGTCAATGTTGTCAAATCAGCTAATAAAGCCCAATAAAACCGCATCACACAACAACAATCTGCCACTAACAAAACATACTTTTTTCTCGCAAACAACTACCATTGTATTCACTACAGTTTGTCAGTAAGCTAACACGTTCTGAGATTCATCCCCCTGCCACTAAAAATCAACATAAAAAAACAAGAAACAAAAGGTGGTTGCTTGATGACTAGTCAAATAGTTAACCATCCAGACCAATCCTTGTGCATTTGCCTGGAAATACTGGGTGGTTATTGGGGTTTTAAAGTATTCCCTGAGGCACTTCAAAACACCATTTGTTCATCTCAACACATCAGTCTAATTCAAGCTCACAGAAAAGTGTCACTAACACAAACAGACCCTGAGGGAAGGTTTAATGAAGAGAACGTGGCACACAAAGTCTCCGTTTAACTTAAGCTAGCACACATGGGGATCTGCACCTGGAACTCCACAGGAGACACAACAAACAGTTCGTTGATCAGCTGATTTATAAAACAACTGGAGAAAGATCTGACTAGAAACATGTGCACTAATGCTCCGTTCGCTTCATAAGCATCAGCGCACAAATATTGGATGGACAAATTCCAGAATTCCAAAGGACAAAAGCTGCTTTTATTAACTGAAGGAATGAAATGCTGAGGGAATTTTCAGTAAGGTAGCATTTTCTCAAAGACAAGCGAAAAAAAAAACTTGCTCTAAAGTCAACAAACTCCTAGTAAACCAAGCTAAAGGCCCAAGCTAAAGGATGTCAAACAATAGCCTAGTTTTATAGTAAATGAGTCATGTTTAAGTAACGTTTTGAGCTCAGAGTACCTCAAGGCTCTGTATTCGGCCCGGCAAAGTTTGACGTAGATGAAATAAATTCTTTATTTTTGCAAGCTGAACTGTAATATCTATATATAGCCATAAAATAGCCTTTTGTAACCTAGCGCTAATGTTTTTTTTCCTTTACATAATTTCCATTGAATTTTAGGCAAAGAATAACAATATAGTCATATATACAGTGATATAAAATTACTGCCATTCATACTGCCAACGCCTAGCCCAGGGTCTTTTGGATAACTGAAGAACTAGATTGAATAGCACAACTATTGTTGTTCTGAAAGATGACGTTTTGCCCCAAAGTGACAATCAAAAACAGCGGTTTTAGCAATACCAGGGCTGATGAGCATGTTGAGACCACAGCTGGCTGTGATTTACTATGAATGAGCCAATCAGTGTCCGCTCTGTTCCCATAGCAGTAAGGCATAAGTAGACCGCAGGTTAGTCTAAAGGAGCCGGTGTGTAGCTTCACATTGCTGGCAAGGTAATACTTGTGATTGACAGGTCAAAAAAGGTGCGCGAAGAGATGGTTGACTTTGAAGGAAGTGGACGTTGGCTGTCGAACAGATGAAATGGACAGGAATATGTGGATTAAAAAAATGTGTAAGGAAGTTGACAATTTAACGATTATAACTTTTTTGTGTCATGTTTCCATGCTTTCCTTCCCCCTTCCTTTTTAGCTTCCTAACAGAAAGAAAAAAACGTGCTGAGGCAAGATCCAGCCTTCCGTTCAACGGAGGTCTTGTTTCACAGTTGAACCAATGACCCCTTAAACTTTTAATAATCCCCAAACACACACACACACAGGGGCTTGATTTCCCAGATGGTGAAGGAAATACAAAGCAAACTGACAAAATATAGTACAGAACAAACGTTAAACTATTGAACGCAATAAACCTCCTACACTGGTGGGAATCCAGTGTGCTGAAACAACAAAAAAGTTTCTTACCTTAAAACTGGCTAGTTCTTGTTTAGTGAATCCATGACTGTGGATAATCTTCATCTGTTTGACCAGCGTACTTTTCCCACTTTCTGCAGCACCTACAACCAAAAAAGTACCATAAAATGACTCAATAGACAATTACATTTACATTTATTCATTTAGCAGACGCTTTTATCATTACATGAAGAGTCCAAGATTAAGTGTCTTCTTCATATGACAGTTCATAAATCAACCCCTTTGCAGAACAACATTAGATGTTTAGTTTGAGCCCAGATCTGGGGTTTGAACACATCTATTCAGTTACAGTACCTGAGCAGATATAGGGTTCGAATCTCAGATCTAGGGTTTGAACACATCTATTTAGTTACAGTATCTGAGCAGATATAGGGTTCGAATCTCAGATCTGGGGTTTGAACACATCTATTCAGTTACAGTACCTGAGCAGATACAGGGTCGAATCTCAGATCTGGGGTTTGAACACATCTATTCAGTGACAGTACCTGAGCAGATATAGGGTTCGAATCTCAGATCTGGGGTTTGAACACATCTATTCAGTTACAGTACCTGAGCAGATATAGGGTTCGAATCTCAGATCTGGGGTTTGAACACATCTATTCAGTTACAGTACCTGAGCAGATATAGGGTTCGAATCTCAGATCTGGGGTTTGAACATCTATTCAGTTACAGTACCTGAGCAGATATAGGGTTCGAATCTCAGATCTGGGGTTTGAACATCTATTCAGTTACAGTACCTGAGCAGATATAGGGTTCGAATCTCAGATCTGGGGTTTGAACATCTATTCAGTTACAGTACCTGAGCAGATATAGGGTTCGAATCTCAGATCTGGGGTTTGAACACATCTATTTAGTTACAGTACCTGAGCAGATATAGGGTTCGAATCTCAGATCTGGGGTTTGAACACATCTATTCAGTTACAGTACCTGAGCAGATATAGGGTTCGAATCTCAGATCTGGGGTTTGAACACATCTATTCAGTTACAGTACCTGAGCAGATATAGGGTTCGAATCTCAGATCTGGGGTTTGAACATCTATTCAGTTACAGTACCTGAGCAGATATAGGGTTCGAATCTCAGATCTGGGGTTTGAACATCTATTCAGTTACAGTACCTGAGCAGATATAGGGTTCGAATCTCAGATCTGGGGTTTGAACATCTATTCAGTTACAGTACCTGAGCAGATATAGGGTTCGAATCTCAGATCTGGGATTTAAACATCTATTCAGTTACAGTACCTGAGCAGATATAGGGTTCGAATCTCAGATCTGGGGTTTGAACATCTATTCAGTTACAGTACCTGAGCAGAAATAGGGTTCGAATCTCAGATCTGGGGTTTGAACATCTATTCAGTTACAGTACCTGAGCAGATATAGGGTTTGAATCTCAGATCTGGGGTTTGAACATCTATTCAGTTACAGTACCTGAGCAGATATAGGGTTTGAATCTCAGATCTGGGGTTTGAACGTGTAACCTTACAGATTTCAACCCAGAGCTCTGGTTCAAAACCTGCAAATGTTCAATTTAAAGCTTGAATCGACATCTACTCAATTTGAACCTCGAACCATTCATATATCAGACTATATGTTTGAACCAACAACTTCTTTTTTTTTAGCTTCAACCCAGATATGGAGTTCAAACCCACAATTGTTTAGTAAACTACATTACCCAAAATGACACGTCTAACGTTCAAACAGGCCCATGTAAACATCAAAATCCATGTTATTTTAACTCAAAGCAATGGACAGATGAGCAAACATGAGCATGAGAGCTGTCGTACCCAGCATGAGGATCTTCACCACGTTCATCTCCCTCTTGGCGTACTCGTACAGATCTCGGTCTATCTGCGAGCTGTGGATCTTCGCCTTCTTTCCCTCCTCTGTCACCTCTGAGCCCAGACACAGACCCATATCCAGAGCTCATGTCTTTCCAACAGAGCTAAAGATCCCGCTGAAATCCCATGACCACGGACGGAACCGAAGAGGAACGTTTGAAGTCGCGTAAAAACATACCGGCGAGAACCCGCGCGCGCTCTTATCCAAAGTCCCGGTTAACGCGTAAAATGACAACTGAATGTTTTCGGAGGGATCTAACTGGAAATCTTTTGTATGAAGAGAGACAGCCTGGGACAGACACGGTTGGACAAGAGGAAAAAAAGTTTCAAATCCGCCTGTTCCCGGTTAGTTTCGTCAGACTGAGCGCTCGTGCGGGATCATTGTGAGAGCTCAACGCCGCCAAACACTACTAACCCACAGCACACAACACTACCTGCTCATTACGGGTCAGCTAAATGGTGTATGTTGCCTACAGAGAGTGTCTTTTTGAGTTGCGGGGGTGTCCGTGTTCTTTAGGAAGGAAGTGACGTGATGTTTGTGGAACTTTGTCACCTGAGATGGGTTTTGTCCAAGGCGAGCTCTGTGCGAAAGAGCTGGCAGTCCCTGAAATTCCATATGAGATTAAACGTGATTAAATAAAATAATTCATCATTAATAAACTGTTATCAAATAAAACGAAGTCAAAAAAGCAAACTTTAAAAGTAACAAACAAATAAAAAAAAAAAAAAAAGTAAAATACTAAATAAACAATAAATACAATATGCAGGGTCAATGTAAGGGTCAAAATATAGTTTATTGATCTAATATGAAGCTTTCTCAATAGTTTGATGTTTTTAAACACCGAACAGTGACAAAATTCAACCTAACCTTCTGTAAAATTCAGTACATTATGTTTATGTACAAAAATCACATAAATATCAATAATTATTCATTAGGAAAACAAAACATTCAAAGCTATATTTCTCTAAAAGATTTCACAGTCGAAACATGTTTTGATACTTTTTTTATTGTGAAAATTGCAATTTAATTTGCAATTATTTGTGTTTTGATGATTTACGGCTTATGATGGGATGAGATCAAATAAATTAAAAGATTGTCTGAAGACAATAACACATCATCAACATTCATCAGCATCTAACGGTACATTCGGAATTGGTCGCTCAACATTTCTGCTCACGCCTGTAATGTGGAGACACTCTAAATGTAGAGGAAATGTTAAAAACAAACAGGTGATAAAACTGCATGAAGAATATTTATGTTGCACATTAAAATGAATTAAAGTGTGACGTTAGACCAGCGGTGAAGTTTGAATATCACACCATCCTGACATCTAAGAATCACCTGAGGTCAGAGTAAAAGGGACAGTAGAAATGCCAGATATGTGACTGTGGACAGCGTATGAAATGATATTTGTTAAAACTTCAGATCAGAACTTTTTCTCACAACACACTTATCAAACTTCCAGTTATGACGAAATGGGTAAAACTACAACAGCACCAACAGAATAAAAGATAAAACCTGTCAAAACATGCCCAGATCACATTTTACCTATATATACACAGACATATTAGGACCATTAAGATTTTTTGCCTGAAGACTATTTTGATAAGAATTTTGCCAATTTTCTATAATATATATATTATTATTATTATTATTTATATATGGTAGTAAATCCTTAAATGCTCATCTACATTAAAATGTTTTTTTTAAAATTATCATTCTATTACAGTATTTTTTACATAATGGGAAATCAATACTGGAAATAATGTGCAAACAAATAAAAATCAAAACAAAACATTCAGATAGATTATAGTAATTACAATATGGATGGCAATTAATTTAAATTACAAAAATGTCTCAATGCAAAAATATTTAATAATCCTAAAACAGGCTTTGTTTTTTTTATGCAAAATATAATTTCAGTTTTTTTTCTTTTCTTTTGATTTCAGGGCAAATGTGACCTGGATATGTTTCAATGAGATTCACCCACATATAAAATACAATAAAAAACAATTAAGCTTATACATACTAACCGACAATTTGCATACTAACAAAGTCAACATAAAGCGTTCTTCAAACCATTTCTCTGCTCATCTACAGTATGTGCAGATCACCAATTTAAAAAAAAAAAAAAAAAAATGACACGTCATCCCCATAACTTCATAAAACGATGCAAAATTATTTGCCCAACGTTTCTCGGCATTCCTCCCATTCAGAGAGAAAGTTTTCAACCCGTTTAACAGGTACCATTAAAACTCTCCGCGCACAACAAAGTGTTTTTGTCAACAAACAAGAGTCGTACAACATATAAAAACATTTCTGTGTTACTCCACGTGTTTTATAACAGTCCAGGGGTCATTTTAGTTCTACGTCGAAGCCCTTGATTTGTTGGGTTTGGATAGCGCGGTTAATTCACGAAAGCCGCTTTGGTCTTCAGTGAAGCATCTTTATGCTTCAAAGCCTCAAACACAGCCATCTCTTTAGCTTCCTTCTTCTGGTTCCTGGCCTCAAACAGCAATCTACCAGAACAAAAAGAGAGATTGCATTTGCATACTTTCTTAAACACTTCAAGCGAGCGACTTTTTCACATTTCGCTCGTGTTTCACACCTGTTTTCAATGATTCTCTGCACGATGTCGTCGGTGGTCAGATCACTGCCGCTGTCTAGGACGCGGAAAATACCTCTCTTTTTCGCCTCCTGAGAAGAGAGAAACAGGTTTATAACAGTAGTTATGGAAGAGAAGATCGTTCAGAGATGCATATTAGAAGACTGTTCTCACCTTGTAAGGGTCTGTCCCGTCAGTGTCAGGAAACACTTCCGTCTTCCCATGACACACCAGATCCACCTATAGCCAGACACAAACAGTCAGGTATACATCAATGATTGCATATTCTGCTAACATCATATACCGACATATATGAATTTACAAAGATTTTAATGTGCAAAAAACATCCAATGAATCAAAGTTCGGCTATATATTTTGCTGCCTTTGTTATTTTTTTTTTGGAAAAATGTCCCAAGCTCTCTGTTGAGTCCTCTAACATTAAACTATAATACACGGCTGAACTTTCTGTAACTGTCTGAGGGTTTCTGGTTAAAGAGGAGAGCAGTAAGTCTCTAGATTGTTCCTGGACAACAACAACACAGAATTGCTGAAATAGTGGTCTGTCACTAAAGCCTTGGAGTTTGGCTGCTGTCCCAGAGCTGTACACACACACACACACACACACACAGCTTTATGCGTCAATACCGTACTGTGTGAATCACACAAACCTCGTTCTCTTCACGCTCAAAGCTTTTTATTGTGTTATTGTGTCTGGAAGGGGCTTACATTGAAACTAGTTTCTTAACCACCACAATGAATGAACAATATAAAGTTGCATCGCTTTAGTACTGTACCTTAAAGTGATCCAGAAGATCTTTTCCTACTGCGTATGGAGCACCGATCACAACCTCTGACACATACTGAAGACCAGAGAATCACAAGACAGTTATTCACAGCTGAAATGAACACATGTAAATTAAACTCTAAAATAGTAAGTTCTAAAGTATCTAGGTTCTACATTCTGAAGGTTTAACTGCTTTAGGTTTACTTGACATCACATTGACCGTAGACGGGAAGGATACCTATGACGAGGTGAAGAGAATGGGCCGATACAGGTAAAGTCTAGTGGTCCTCGGACATACACCTGTGGCACACCACTGAATTTTGACTCCAGGGTGGATTTAACGGTTGCTATGTGTGTCGTTTTTATTCACAGGGAATGTAAACGCACACAGGGAGTGTCTACGACAGACCTAGTGGGTCGTATGCTCCTGTTAACAAAAGCTCACCACAGTAACATTGTGCGTATAATTGATCATTTATTTGTCTTAAGCGTTATGTAAAGTTTTTCTATCAGTCTCTAATTCATATTCCCCTCTCTCTCTATGAGAAGTTCAAGTTCTTCAAGTTCTAATTTCTTTAAGTTGTACATTTACACAGTTCTCTAAGTTCTACAATGCTTAGGTTTCAAATTCTTTAAGTTGTAATTGCTTTAGGATCTACTTTCTAGAAATTGCCCAGTTTTATAGTTCTAACTTAAGTCGTCCAAGTCCTCTAAGTTATGTCTTTAGGATTGAAGTTCTCAAACTTCTAAAGTTCTACACTGCTTGAGTTCTATGTTCTCTAACTTCTCCAAGTTCTCCAAGCTCACAAACTTCTAAAGTTCTAAGTTCCGTAAGTTTCACATTCTAGTTCTAATTTCTTTAAGTTGTACGTTCTCTAAGATCCAAAGTTCAACATTGTCTAGCTTCTACATTCTCTAACTTTCTTTTAAAGGGTTAGTTCACCCAAAAATGAAAATTCTGTCATTAATTACTCACCCTCATGTCGTTCCAAACCTGTAAGACTTTCATTCATCTTCGGAACATGAAGTTTTTTCATGAAATCGGAGAGATTTCTGTCCCTCCATAGACATGCAACTGAAACTTTGACACTTCAAAAAAATTTATAAAGAGATCATTTAAACTAATCCTTTACGAGTTGAGTGGTTTAGTCCAAATCGCTTTATATGATGAACAGATTGAATTTAGGTTTTTATTTAACTCACATCAGTTGTGGTAAATGGAAGCTCAAGCATGTTTGCTTGACGCGTTCGAGGACCAATGATGTTCATTCTCGTGTTACGCAGCATGTTTGAGCTTCCTCAAGAGGTTTGTTCTCACGTGTCATTCAGGTTGAGCTTCTGTGCATGTTCGCTGATCAATGTTTATATGTGAGTAAAAGCATAAATTTAGTCTGTTTATCATAAAAAGCAACTGAGTCTCTTCAGGAAAAACGTTCAATCAATATATTTGTTTTATGATCTCTGTCTATGGAGGGACAGAAAGCTCTCAGATTTCATCAAAAAGATCATGTGCAGTCCGAAGATGAACGAAAGTCTTACGGGTTTGGAACAACATGAGGGTGAGTAAGTTTCATTTTTGGGTGAACCCTTTAAGTTCTCTGAGTTCTCCATATTCACAAAGTTATCCAGTTCTAGTTCTAAGTTCTGAAAGTTCTCCAGGTTCTATTTCAGTTATAAATGTTCTACATTCTCAGGGTTCTCCAGTTCTAAGTTCTCTAAATTCAACATGTTCCTCAAGTTCTATTGTTCCTTAAGTTTAAAGTACTCAGTTCAAACGTCCTAAAATCACCCAAATCATCTGAACTGCTAAATTTCTAAAGCCAAACCTCCTATCATCCACTGGGACAGTCTTCAGAAAGGCATGCACGTGTGGTTTGCATTGCTATCGCAGTGTGAGGGAGGTCTGGAGTTTCACTGCGTGTTACTGATACCAGCAGCTCAATATGGGTTCTGTCTGAAAACGACGTCATGCTTTAGGTATGCTGTTGTGTGCCTGATCCATGAGAGTATGTTCACTGTGGATGAATGAGAGGGTTTGTAAACTAGGATATGTTTTGGATTAGCACAAGGTACCCGATTTTTAATGGGCATCTCAAACATTTTTCATTGCTTGTGATATTTGTTCTTTTGACCTTGACATGTTTCTTAAAGTTTCTACCCAGTTTCTTCCCCCTACACTCTCTGTTTTTTTGCAATATCACTCCCTCTGTCTAAACACAGTGGCCCATTGTTCTTACAGAAGAATGTCAAGAATACAAAAACAACATAATAAAACAGGATTGGAGACAGTAAATTACGCACAATCTAGACTAGAGAAATGACTGGAGGAGTCAGTAATTTATGCAAATCAATAATGTATTAATGGAGGTGGTAAGTTATGCACTCCTAATGCAGAGAGATGATTGGAGGAGACGTTAAATTATGCACTCACTCTGCAAGCCAGAACACTCAAAGTTCTCTCATGAATATTCATGATGGGGTAGTTCTTCCCTTTGTAGCGGTTCACTTCCTACAAATCAATAATATGAAAACACATAATGAACATGACAATAACAATTACTAATTATTGCACATCACAACTGCTATATTTCACACATAAGTTACAGACATAATTAAAGACCAACACTGCTAATACTGAGCACGTACTAACCAATAGTAATTTGAAATTTTCAAAACTATAAACAATTATAATTTTGTTTCATTTCTGTTTTCTTGTAATAATTACCAGTTTTACTGTAGTAATCATAACTGTAATGTGTATGGTATTTTGCATCTTAGGGAATTTAAACACATTCCACCAGAGACCATTAAGTTGTGTGGGATCATGCCAGGGTTGTTTGAACTTCCCCTTTCCTGGTTCACATGAGGCTTTTTGTCTAATCAAAATTTATCATCAAGAATTAAAAACAGCTTTCTACATCAGATTTTGCCCTTTCGGCAAGCACAACAAAGGTGGAGAGGTCTGTAAAATGTTGAGGGTGTGCGTGTGCATGTTTTTATGAAACGCACCTGGTCAAAGTGCAGTCCGACAATGACATAAGGTTTCTCTGCTTGTTTGTGAACAGTTTCGAGGAAATCCACATGACCGATGTCTATATAGGCAAGATAGTCAAGGCCAATACACAAAATATACAACCAGAGTTCCCTTCATCACTTTCCCCAAATTCTACTTAAAAACTTTAAACTGAATTTTTCATGACTTTTCCCACTTTCTGGATGTCTTCAGAAGGTAAATGTGGAGTGGCATGTGGATTTTAAAAGGATACGGAAGAGGTCGAAAGCTCCGGCCACATATATGATGGTGTCTTCTGGCTGCGGCTCTTTTCCTGATGCAAACTGGATGATCTTCTGAGAAGTCTGCAGGAACTGAGAGACACCAGTCCAAGGGCTGTGCCCTTTAGGACCCTGAGAAGAACAGATAAACAAAAAAGTTTTGTATTTGCAAATGCCAAGGGATTCAAATCAACAATCTATATTACTTTTAGCACATATAAAATTGAAAATAACATAAAAGAACATTCTCAACTCATTAAACTAATGTAATATATGACATTACCAACCAAAACTAAACATTAAAATGTAAATAATGTAGAAGACTTGACTTTTATCCGACAGGATTTGACTTGATTATGATATGTGAGCTACGATAATATAAATGTACATTATTTATGCGTTTCAGAGGCGGAAAATTTATGAAAACATAAAAAAATACAACAAAATACAATATAATAATATAAATATATCATATCTAAGTATGTACAGATCTGCTCACCTTCCCAAAGTTATCCGTGTGCAACTGGTAGGCTGTGTTATCCTGAGAGAGAAGGGAATATGAATTAGAGACTGACAGAGAGACTTTACATAACGCTTATCAAGACAAATAAATGATAAATTATACGCACAATGTTACTGTGGTGAGCTTTTGTTAACAGGAGCATACGACCCACTAGGTCTGTCGTAGACACTCCCTGTGTGCGTTTACATTCCCTGTGAATAAAAACGACACACATAGCAACCGTTACATCCACCCTGGAGTCAAAATTCAGTGGTGTGCCACAGGTGTATGTCCGAGGACCATTAGACTTTACCTGTATCGCCCCATTCTCTTCACCTCGTCATAGGTATCCTTCCCGTCCACGGTCAATGTGATGTCATCTAGCAAAATACATGAAATTATGTCAGATTAAATTCCATTTTGGTTACATTTCAATTATGGTGTAGACGTATACATTTTTCCTTTGATGTAAAAATTACTATGCCGACACACTTAAGGCCTGTTTCTCACCAAGGAGGATAACGTCAGAAAAACAGTAGCATTGGAATCACTTTCAGAATTATTTCTTCCAGCTAAAGAACGATAAACATTGACAGCCAATCAGAATCCGGCCTGCTTTAAAGAGCGCAAGCATTTAAAGCGGCAGGCGACAAAACTGCTTATAATAAACAGAACAATATCGCAAGTTGGTGTGGACTTTAATATAGTTATTGTTCTTAGTGTGAAAAGATTTTTAAACGCAAAGATCATTTACTTAAAATAAAGTGCAAAAAACTTGTTTAGAAACCGCCATGATTATGACATCACGGCTATTAGCATATAAACATATAATAATATTATATATTAATATGTCATGATGTTGTTATTATTATTATATTAACATATTATACATACACATTGTCTATTCATCATCTAGGGCCACCCTCATAAACATCAACATGACCTACACCATGTTTTATGTGAGAAAAGTTTCAATCGTAACATCACTTACATGCAGATCTCTTAAAGGAAAGTAACAAAAATAGTCTGTTCAATTCTAAGAATCAAAGAGGATGAAAACGATAATAAAAAACTAAATTACTACCGTTTTGTTGTGTATTTCAAAGGATAAAATTCCATGAAAATGTACAACACAGCACCTTATGGATTATTATGGATCAGTAGTAAGGGCATCTATAAATATCTAAAGGATCCCCTCACCTCCATGCACACAGAAATCGCAGTTGTACTTGTCCAGCGTCTCCAGTGTGGTGACGTACGGCGCCCCTTCCACAATCTCATCCACCCACTTTATGGCCCGTATCATTTTATAACGCTCGGCCTGCGTGAAGACCGGAGGACCTTTGTGCTTGGCTATTTCCTCTGAACATGAGTGGGAAAATATTTGATAATTTTCTCATATATTACGGTATTACAGTGACTTTAATATGCAAAGTACAAAGCATTGATCTGAAATATGAAGTGTGAAGCATACCGTCTGTATGTACGCCAACTACAAGGTAATCTCCCATTGCTTTGGCCTGACGTAATTGGTTAGAGTGACCGTAGTGCACCATGTCATAGCTGTGGAGACAGATGTGGACTTTAAATACAGAGTTAATGAGGGTCAAGATAACATGACCTGCATTTAAAGACAGAGCGCACAGGTGATATAATGAATAACTGCTTTTATAACAGCAGTAACCAGAGACGGGTGGGTTATCTAACCAGGACAAGCCCCATTCCCCCTGTAATATCATTACCCTGGGCCGATGGGATTACATGAGGACATAATCTCCAATTCCATTTCCCATGATTCCTTGCTGGGCACCACACTTCACACTATGTGATATTTATAACATCAGTTTCATCACTCATAAAGGAAGGCTACAGTAGTTGGAGGAACATATTGTCTTTAACCATGAAGTAAGTCATTTCTGAGCCTCTAGTGTCACCAAATGGAATTGCAATAATAATGAGACTCAGAAGTTTTGTTTGCATTTTATGAATTAGTGTAGGAGCGAAAAAACAGGTAATATCACTTCTACAACGCCCACCTGTAACCGCTCTCAGCAATAACATGACCTGAATACTTTGGATACTTTTAGTATTATTCTAGTATTTAATTTTAGTACTTCAGCTTATTTATTTTAGTTAGCTGCTGAGGCAACATATTTAACTTTCATTTTTTAGGTTTAAATTTTCCGTCTAATATTTATGACCATTTTCAATAACCGAAAAAGATTTTCAAAAAGTTTTAGCAATAACAACGCTGCTGCAGTGACTTACTGACCTGCTGCCGAAGGCAACGCACCAACCAATGATAATAAACCAATTATTCCATATACTTTCTAATAAAGAAATATCAATTATCATTCCCCGTGCCTCTTTACTACACTAATGAAACATACCATGGTATTAAGTACTAGATCTTTGGACACGGAATTACAGATAAAACCAGTCAAGTCACCTTTATTTATAAATCACTTTATACATTACAGATTTTTCAAAGCAGCTTTACAGGGATGAAATTAATAATTCAATGACGCAAACAGAGTTCAGTTATGCTGTACAGCAACTCAAAAAAGAAAGCATGGTAACACTACGTTTTTTGGACATTTACCATAATAACACCATGTTTTGCACATGAAAACTATAGTTTTCTTTAAAAAAAAAAAACCTACTGTGCCATATAAATGCCACAGTACATAAATATACTAATCATTCAATGCAATGGAAAACATCATAGTTTATTTCACATGCACTGTGGTAATTCTTACTGTAATTATTAAGCCTCATGAAAGAAAAGTACCATGGTAATGCCATATTTTGGACATGTCGTCTTATTTTAATACCATGTGAAACCATAACTGTACCATGGTACTCCAAAAATGTCATGGCTAGAAAAACATGGTACTTTTTGGTGGTAATTTAACAATACCATGGTAAATATCAAAAATACCATGGTAAATATCAAAATACCATGGTAAATTCACTTTTATGTTTATCTTATTATGTTTAATTCTAACATTATAAGACAACGTAGAGATGCTACAGAGACTCATAAGCACTTTGTGTTCATCACCGTATGAATGTGATGTCACTCACCAGCCGTCACACCATACCCGGATCACCCGCTTCCTCTTCTCCGGGCTGTAGCTTGACTCTCCTTTATCCTCCTCCTCAACCGTATGGCTTCCGTTCCTGATCATGTTTTAATGCGTATAAACTCACCGAACAGCCGTTATAAGCGACTGTAACTCTCTACTTTGATTCGAATGATACCGGCAAAGTCGATACGCCCTTCCAGACTGTTCGCAACGACGATGACGCAACGCAGGCAAACGCCACGCCTCCTCACGCTGCCCCGCCCCTCCGATAAGGAAGTGACGCAGCATCTTATAACCAAAATAATGGAAATTAGTCGAAAACAGTTGATATACATTTTTCTTTATGTATACATTTCTGCAAAGAGGATAAACCATAAACATATAAATACATTTTATTTATTTTTATTTATATGTAAGCTTCTTATATGTCTACGTGATAAAAATTAGTGTTTACGTTTCGTTTTCTTATTATATTATCCTGTTTTACATTAAAAAGTTTTTAGTTTTTGAATTGAGTTAACTTAATTCACTAATGTGATACATAAATACATATTTTTCCTAAATTTGTCTTTATTTATTTTTTTACAACAAAAAACTTAAGATTAACCGCAAATAACTAACTAAATAAATAAACAAATACATATTTTTAGATATTTTTGATTATAATTTTTAATGTTTCACACTGGGGTTATATCTTTTAAACCGATAATAGCCTAATAATAATAATGATGATGATAATAATCAATGTTTTCTACATTAAAGCTGGGACAAAAATGAAAAATAAACAAAATACCTGTTATATATTCAAATAAAGTTAAAAAACAAAGCATTTGCTAAAGGATTTTCTATCTTGAGAAAAGCACTAGAATCTTGCTAATTTCAGAAATATAACCATTTTATTAATGCAAATTAGTGTTTGAATTTCATTAATTCCACAAGATAGTATTAAGATATTATCCTGTTTTTGAGGTTCAAGTCTTTCTTACACCTCAGATCAACTGAAAAAGAGAAATATTTAAAGAATAATGTTTAATATTTCACATAGGATTCAATTTCTTTAACCAATAATATCGTGACACAACAATAATAGATGTTTACTATTAAAGTTGACAACAAAATAACTTGGTAAACTAGTAAAAGCGCTAACAAATGTATTTTTTAAATTTAGGAATCTTGCTCATTTCATAAATATAACTATTGTTTAATTATAACCTTAAAACAACTTCAATAAACATGCTTTGAATCCGCAAACACATCATGCATTGCCACGGACATCCTATAGGTGGCGCTAAATACACATACGTTCAAGCAGGAACACAACAGGCTTGAGTGGAATATGAAAATGTTTATTTTGCAGAGCAAGACACCATTTTCCATGGCACTTTGATACAGTGGTGGCACACGACAAATTGTCACTTGTTACCTGAGTGTGTAGTGCATTCACCTGAGTTTGTTTTTATCGCACACATAGAAAATAGTTCAAAACTATAGAAAAATATTTCATTTTGTTTGTTAAAACTTACATGATGTTCTTCAACACTAGGGAAAATAAATAATAACCACAGTGCTCAAAGTTAAAAAATAAAATAAAATATTAATATGGCTTTTGATTTCCAGAGTTGTATCCGTTTTGCCTTTAGAAGATATGGCTCTCATTCATTTTGATGATCGAATCCCCTTCAGGATCCAAAGTGAAGCTCTCCACCGGTTCTTCATTGATTCCCGCCACGTTTGCCACTAGAAAACACAATAATAAAGCGCATTCAAAACTCTTGCTCTTCAAAATATTCATGACTTTATCACATCTGTGTTTTTAGCCACTTTAGAAAGGATTTTACCTTGACCCTGACGCCTTAGAGTTCATCACCCATTGTAAATACTCCTTGGCAGCGATGCTGTCCAACACTTTGTTGACATCACTGGTGAAACTGCCGTCTACGTGCCGCCTGCGGCCCAAATTTGTGCCTCCGTTGGCCCGAACACTGCGCATATACGATAAACAACTTGTGAGGATGTGCACATGACAATTATTTAAAGTTTAAACCAGTGAATTATGAGCTCACAATTAGTTAGCAGTTAGCTTGCAGCTGCTTCGAGTTTAGCTTTAGCATGTAGCATGTAGAAAATCAGTTCATATGTGAGAAGGTTTGTTGTATTAGCTATGTGATGTTTGGTTATAATTAGCATCAGTGTTTGCTTGATTAGTGGAGCAGTACCAGAAACAGAAGAAGACAGCAGAGAAAGATATCCAGAAGCACACAGCCTGGTTTCAGCGCTATTTATTAGCATTAGCATTTGGCAGTGAGGTTGGACAGAGTGCGTTAGAAAAGAGACAGATGTTGGAGAAAGCATGATGAAGCAGTCAGTTGGGCAATTTTGCTCTCTCTCTCTCACACACACACACACACACACTCTCTTTTTCTTTATTTCCATCACTTGCACACTCTCTAAGGCACTGAAGGAGGGACGAGAAAGCCTACTCTTGCTTGGGCTGTCCAGATTTCAGCCAGGCCACAAAGTTCTGGGCCGCTTGGTCTTGCAGGTAGGAGCTGATGTCGCTGGTGTAGGTTCCCTCAGCGTGACGTTTGGACGGACCACTGCGGGGGAGAGAGAGTTTATGTGAGATTTCATTGATTAAATGTTTGATTAGTAAAAGTCTGTTAGTGATAGGCTTAATATAATATAATATAATATAATATAATGATTTATATTATGTATAAAATTATGATATATATATATATATATATATGTGTGTGTGTGTGTGTGTGTGTGTGTGTGTCGAAACATATAGATCTATACTTTTAATTTTTTTGATGACTAAGCCGTTAATTAATCTTTATAATATATATAATTTATATAAATATTCTTTTCATATAATAATGATATTGCACGTAAATTTTAATCACATTATATAGTTTTATTTTTTATTTTATAAATATAATAAATATAATACAACAAAAACTAAACAAAAATGTAAAAAATATATATTAATATAGTATATATATATATATATATATATATATATATATATATATAGTATTTTTTTATAAATTAAATAAATGTGAGAACAGTAACATATTTTATGTTTTCATATGTAATTCAACATATAATGGATATACATATATATAATTTCATTATATTATATGATGATGTTTTTTATTACATTTGTTGCTTTATATTTATTTTATATACATCTATAATTTTAATATTATACATTATATATATATATATATATATATATATATTTAACTACAATATAAATTGCTTATCATATTATCATATAATAGTGTTTCATAATATTACATAAAAAATACAACATATAAAAAGAATATACATAAAAATATAGTATATATTTTGTTCTGTAATATATTTTAAGTTTCCATATACAGAATATGTTATTATATATATATATATATATATATATACATAGTTTGTTTTATAGTTAGTTATAGTTATATATATAATTATATCGTTTGTTTTATGCTTATTTTTATGTTAAATTAACATTTTTCATGTTTTGAACATTTTTTCAGTTTGATTTTTGTATTTTGTCATACTTCAGTACTTTGTCTTTTACATCTTGAATAAAGACTTCTTATTTTTTGGCACAAATCTATAAGCAATATCACACTGTAATTGCACCTACCCGTTTCTCTTTGAGTTCATGAGCCACTGAACAAAGTCTTGTGCTCTCCTGGTCTCCAGGTATTTGCTGTAGTCGTTGGAGAAGGTCCCCTCAGAATGCCTCTTGACGGTCGTGAAGCCCTGACCCCTCGGCAGAAGGCTTTCCGCTGTCTCTGTGCTGCGCCGCCAGAACAACCAGTGTTAAATTGTACACATCACAAAAGGATGGCCTCATTTCCAACTGAAAAGTCCTCAAACCGTTATAAAGCTATTTTTACACTACCAAATTGGTTAAGCACATTTGACAAAGTGTACCAGTAAATTACCTTCAAGCTACTTCAAACCAAGTGCTTTTTTTGTAATTTACAGAGTATAAATGATACAAAACGGACATAAAAGATTCCTCTGACCTTGTGTTTTCATCTTGCAGTGGGACACACATGCTGTTTCGAACGAAGAGGAGCAGAAGAAGACCAGCGAGATATTGGACACCTTTCATTTTGGCAGCTTCTTTAGAGTTCGAACACACGGCCTGTCAAAATGAGAGAAATAGTTTGTCATAAGGCATCTCAAACAACGAAGGGGTCAATGAAGTCCTTGAAGAGGCGCTCAGCTTACCGATGAATGGATGGATGGATGGATGAGATGAGATGAGTGCGTTTGCTCCTCAAGCACAGATCTTCTCCTGGCTCTTCTGCTGTTGGTTTCGTGGCCTCTTCTCAAACTTCTGGGTCTTATATAGTTGGTCCAGGTGGGCCGGCCCGTCTCGGCAGCCCACACACACACGTATGTGCGCGTTCGAATCCATTAGTGTCAGTCCATTACCCGCTCTGGATGAATCCGCTCGTGTTTGTTTAAAGAGAGAGATGTGCCAAAGTACCTCCAGATAAGAGCCGCCCTTGAGGTGTCAGACAGCAGGATGGAGGCTTTCGCAAATAAACCAAGAGAAAAATAATGCGCGAAGTGCTACTGTAGGCGAAAATCAAGAGGACAAACGGATACTCTGTCCGAAAGGGTTCGCGGAAAACGTGACAAACGGATTTTTAGTCTGTTATACATTAGTTATACATGATTCTTATGTCCTACCCAGGATGCTTTGCACTCAAAGTCAGTGAGATTTGAGTGACATGAGTCATTTTGATGAAGATGTCAGAGAAGATGGTTGTGAAATGTTTGCTGAATATACAAAAATTCCCAGAATGCATTTTGTGTGCAAGCATTTGATTAATTGAATCAGTATCAGATGTCATATTTGTTGTTTTTAATTAACAGCAAACTTATTTTTTTGAAACCAAACTAAAGCTAAAAGCATAAAAATCATTTTCATTACTTGGCATAAAAGGAATGTTAACAGAAATAAGATAAAATAAAATATACAAACATTTAAGCTTATTTAATTTCAGCTATAGTTTCCAGGGCAATATTTCTCATTTTCATTTAGTTTCAGTTGATGCGCTAAAAAACTGAAATAATAAAAAAATTTTTTTTTAAAAATATAGACGTATTTAAAAAAAGAAAAAGAAAACATACAATACAATAAAATGACTAAAAACTAAAAAACTAAAAAAGAAAATTGTTAGAGTATCTCAATGATATACTATTATAAATTATTACATTTTATTAATAACTTAATTACAAAATTACTTAATAATAAATGATTACATTTATTAATAGCTTAAAATAAATTGAAACTTAAAAATAAAATTTTATAATTATATATATTATATATATATATATATATATATAAAACCCGGATAACAAAATCACTAGTTTAACAAATATAATTTATGAAAAATAATTTTAAAAAGAGGCTTGTTTGTAAGATTAAAAGAATATTGAATATATTTCACAATTCCTGAACGTAAAAGTTTTAAATATGTAAAGTGTAAACTGGTAAATGAGTAACAAACAACTGAGTATATTTGCAAAATTTATTACAGATTGAAAATATTTATGATATAAATTCATACAAATTATGGCTTAAACTTTATTGGCACATGAAATAAATATTTCAGAGGATATACTCAAAAAATTACTGTACTGTAAAATTACTGACTTAAAATGTGAAAATAATTTTTTAAAAATGTATTTCTCTTTCTCAATTTATTATTAAATTAATATTTTCGTATTACTTTCTGTGCAAACTTTACACAAAACTAACAGGTGGCAATGAACTTGACTTGGAAAATACACAATATTGCTCTCCCCAGCTTACAACAGTGATTAAAATAATAATAAATAATTCAATCTGAAATTTTAATATTTTTTCAGATTTCTCTCTCCCTCTTTAGCTAGCTCATCAAGCTTTGTGTTTATCCAGCAAGTATTTCTAAGTTTTTTTCAATGTACTATTAAGGATCATGACTCAGTTGTTCAGACTGTACATTTGATAAAACGTGAATAAAAGGAGTCTGTTATTGCACCACAGCACAGAAGCACGGATTCTTGCGGATTCAGTGGCTACTCATCGGGACTTGCACACGCTTGACGCGTTTAAGAGCGTGAAGTGGTCTGGAAGTAACGTTGATTCAGTGCTGTGGCTTCTGAGTGGAAAGTTTCCCAACTTCAAGCAAAGCAGTTTTTCAGAAAGTGACTCATGTGAGTGTACACATGCTGATTGGCCGATCCGCCGAGACCGTGGTCTTCATCAGTGTACCACTGACAGAGACACACAACAGAACACCATTTACATCTCTTTTAATACTTTTTGGCACGCAAGGAAAAAAAAAACTGCATCTAGAACTATTTTGAACAATATTTAATATTATAATTTATTGGAATATAATTTGCATGAATTACCATTGCATCAAAGTCCACTTGTTCATCCACGAGTGCTTTAGAGATCTGAGCAGCTTGTTGGAAGTGAACGTTATCTAAAAACACCAATAGAAAAGCACAGAAATATTTACAAGATTATGAAATTTAAATAGCATCTGAAACAAATTTAAGGAAATATTTTAAATACTTTTTAACCAAACCAAATCAAATATGGCTTATTTTTATTTACATATTTATGACATTTAATTGAATTTATATTCAATAAACAAATTTTCAACTCGATTTTCAATCCCCATATAAATTTATTTTAATTTTCACTCATTCAAGTATAAAATAGCTCAGTTGCAGAGAGAGAGAGAGAGAGAGAGAGAGAGAGACGGGTCGTATCTCACCGTCAGAGGTGCCGTGCACCAGGAGGTACTGGACCGATTTAAAGTTCTTGGCTCGTCCCGTCACTGTGGAATTCTGCAAGAATAATAACATCTCATAAGCCCTCTGTGACGCAGCGCTTGTGCTTTCCTCTCGTGAGTTATTATAGGAATGACACACTGTTCTCTGTGACGTCAACATGGGAAAACCACAGATTTATCAGACGTTTTTAGAATATAAGAGTGCAACTTACATCATAAAAGGCCCGATTCTCTGCCGGCGTGAGCATGTACCTCTCAGTGTAAATAGAGTCTGGAGGAAATTACAGTAATACCGTCTTAACACATGAATGAATTTGGGGGTGAAAACAAACTTTAAAGGGGTCATGAACTGATAAATCAAATTTTCTTTTGACATATAAAAGATGATCATACTATAAGAATATCCTGTTTCAGAATTTCCTTGAGTTGAGCACAGATAAAGACTCGCTTTATTAC
The DNA here is from genome assembly GCA_038088235.1 of Zacco platypus. Classification (NCBI taxonomy): domain Eukaryota; kingdom Metazoa; phylum Chordata; class Actinopteri; order Cypriniformes; family Xenocyprididae; genus Zacco; species Zacco platypus. The sequence goes on along the minus strand of CM076086.1, from coordinate 41,823,569 downwards.
ATAATAGTGCGACAAAACACCTTCTCTGCAGAAGAAAATCACTGCCTATCGTCGTGTTAGTGAGAGAGAAGAGCGATACAGGACTAAAAATAGCATTATCTTCCAAAGGATCCTAATGCTAGGAATATGGTTATTTATTTTCAACAATGTGAATGTCTCAGTTGAGCTTTATTTATTTATATTCGGTATTTCACTTTGGATTCTTTGGTAAATCGATTGCATTTCGGAGCAGGCTTTGCAAACTTTTTACGATATGGACGGGACAATAATACGACGACATGTAAGTAACAGGTCTGATCTAATAATAATTCATGTAAAGTCAGATGATCTTTGTCTAAGTGTCAGTAAATCAAGCCAGAGACTAAATGGTCAACTTCACGTTGTTTCTCTTGGTAGGATGAAAATAATCTGTTGTTTAAACAGTGATTAAATTATATAAAGAAAGCGATCAAAGAACGCTCCCTTTGCAATCGCTGGAGCTGTCAATCAAACAGCGAGTTTATCAGTGTTAGCCAATCACAGCACTGGGCGTTTACACTGAATTCTCACAGCAGACACGCCCCTTAAAATAGAACGTTTAAATCAGAGTAGGAAAAATGCCTTTTATTTCTAAATTAGGACCATTTTTAATGTAAAAAGCATACTAACATTATAAGTGCTCCCCAGGAAACATTATAAAACAATGCAGTTCATGACCCCTTTAGAGAACATTTAGATTAGGTTGTTTGCTACATACCATAATACTCCCATTTAGACACCGGAGCGACAGCCATACCACATTTAAACACTCCACTTCCAGCTCCCAGGACCATCGAAGTGACGTAACCGCCGTAAGACTGGATCACAAACACATATAGTGGCCGAAATGCATTTACATTATGTAACAAGTGCCATTCATTTTAACGAAACATGAAACAAGAACACTTTGCAATCAAAACATCTCTCAAAAAAGACCTTTGTTAGGTTCTTGATATTAGAACAAATATTTCTGGTAATTGAACTTACCCATCCCCAGATGGCAATCCTGTTTTTATCTATGAAGCCCATGTCGATAAACTGTCTAAAAATGAAAGAACAATATCAGCATGTCATTTTTAATCATTTAATTGCAAATGTAACTGATATGCAATATAATATATGATTAAAATAGGAGTGAAATATTGCTAATATCTTTTTTTTTTTACTGTAGAGATATTACAGCATTGCTAGATGGTTTCCAGGGTGCTCTGGGTGGTTGCTAATACATTGCTAAATTGCTAGGTGGTTGCTAGGGTGGCGCTAAGTAGTTCTGAGCAGTTGCTACATCAATAGTGTGATGTGGGTGGTTGTTAGGGTGTTGCTAGGTGGATTCCAGGGTGTTCTGGATGGTTGCAAGGGTGTTGTTCATTGGTTTTCAGGGTTTTAGGTAGTTGCTAAGACACTGCAAAGTTGCTAGAATAACACCAGGTGCTCCGGGTGGATGCTATGGCACTGCTATATGGTTTCCAGGGTGTTTTGGGTAGGCAGTTACTAGGTTGCTAGGCAGTTACTAGGTTGCTGGTTGCCAGGACATTGCCAGGTAGTTTGTAGGGTGATTTGAGTGGTCGTTAGGGTGTTGCTAATTGGTTTCCAGGGTGTTCTGGGTTGTTTCTAGAACGTTGATACGTTGTTTCCAATGTTTTCTTGGTGGTTGCTATATGATCAAAAGGCTGGTGCTATATTTCCAGGGTGTTCTAGGTGGTTACTAGTATGTTGCTAAGTGTTTTTTAAGGTGTTCTAGGTGGTTGCTAGGGTGTTGATTAATGGTTTTCAAGGTGTTCTGGGTGGTTGCGAGGACACTTCAAGGGCGACTTGGGTGGTTGCTACGTTGTTGCTCGGGTGATTTGGGTGGTCACTAGGGCATTGTTAGTGATTTCCAGGCTGTTTTGAGTGGTTACTAGTATGTTGCTAAGTGATTCCTGAGTTGTTCTAGGTGGTTTCCATGGTGTTCTGTGTAGTTGCCAGGATATTGCCAGGTAGTTTCCAGGATGACTTCAGTGGTTGCTAGGGCATTGCTAGGGATTGCCAGAGGTTTGCCAAGGTGTTCGGGGTGATTGCTAGGGTGTTGCTAAGTAGTTTCCAGGGTGATCTGGGTGGATTCTAGGGTGTTGCCAAGTAGTTTCCAGGGTGATCTGAGTGGATTCTAGGGTGTTGTTAATTAGTTTCCAGGGTGATCTGGGTGGTTGCTAGGGTGTTGTTAAGTTGTTTCCAGGGTGATCTGGGTGGATTCTAGGGTGTTGTTAAGTAGTTTCCAGTGTGTTCTGGGTGGTTGCTAGGGTGTTGTTAAGTAGTTTCCAGGGTGATCTGGGTGGATTCTAGGGTGTTGTTAAGTAGTTTCCAGTGTGTTCTGGGTGGTTGCTAGGGTGTTGTTAAGTAGTTTCCAGGGTGATCTGGGTGGATTCTAGGGTGTTGTTAAGTAGTTTCCAGTGTGTTCTGGGTGGTTGCTAGGGTGTTGTTAAGTAGTTTCCAGTGTGTTCTGGGTGGTTGCTAGGGTGTTGTTAAGTAGTTTCCAGGGTGATCTGGGTGGATTCTAGGGTGTTGTTAAGTAGTTTCCAGGGTGATCTGGGTGGATTCTAGGGTGTTGTTAAGTAGTTTCCAGTGTGTTCTGGGTGGTTGCTAGGGTGTTGTTAAGTAGTTTCCAGTGTGTTCTGGGTGGTTGCTAGGGTGTTGTTAAGTAGTTTCCAGGGTGATCTGGGTGGATTCTAGGGTGTTGTTAAGTAGTTTCCAGTGTGTTCTGGGTGGTTGCTAGGGTGTTGTTAAGTAGTTTCCGGGGTGATCTGGGAGGTTTCCTGCTGGATCAAGTCAAAAGAGTCTAGATATGGATCCTTCATTATAAGCCTATGAGATTTTTTTTTCCATTTTAATATCTGCCAGGTGAAAATTGTATGCCAGATTGCCTAGTAAAGTAACAGCTGACCTCTACACAACAAGACACATGCTCGGATGAATCATTCATGTCTGGAGCACAAAAATAACATCAAAACTTATTCACTTGAGAGCAGTGTGGACATGTATTTACCTCGCAGCCGTTATCTGATCCTCGACTTCATAAGTGCCGAGTCGTTTGTAGAGGGCATGCATGATTTTGTCTCCTTGGTAACCACTTCCTCTACCATCAAAGCTGGCGACGATCACTTTCTCTGTGCTGGCCAAGTATGTGGACCATCCCACCCTGAACCGGAAATCTGACTTCTGACTGCAGGGGCCTGCATATCTAAAGGATACGAAAGATTCAAGACTGTAGTGGCCATCGAACCCAGATCAGAGTTCACAGAAATCTCGGAAATGCAGCTAGCTTACACGTCAATAAGCAGAGGATATTTTTTGGATTTGTCGAATTTGGGAGGCAGAATCATCTGGTACCAAAGGTCTGAGGGGGGAAAAAAACACAGATCAGGATTTAGAACAAACATATTTTAGTTATTTGATCTGATCCTCCAGTCTCCTGCAGATTCATCCTTACCAAACTCTCCGATCTTCAGCGTGCCGTGCGTAACTGAGGGCATTGCGATATTCTGCAGTGTATTTTCCAAATCTTTGTTGTCTTCAAGAACTCTCACCTCTAAAAATATTTTGAGAAATCAATTAAGGCCTGTTCACACCAAGAACGATAAATATTAATATAGCTACAGTGAGAACTGTATTAGCGTCCCCATCAGCGGACGATATTGTTCTGTTTATTCTAAGCGCTCACTGCAGTTTTCTCGTCTGCTGCTTTACAAGCTCGAGCTCTTCAAAGTCTGGTGGATTCTGATTCGCTGTTAATGTTTGTATCTTTCGTCAGCTGGGAAAAAAAATGGTTCTGAACGCGATATTAATGATATCGTTGTGATGTGGACTTTTTGTCAAAGTGGCGGGGATGGGAAAATATTGTACAGTAAATGGAATTTAACCCATTTACGCTAACCGCTAATCTATGCGCTAACTACTAACCGCTAATCTATGCGCTAACTGCTAACAGCATCAATGAAATGGTTGAGTTTAATGCTTAGCCTTACCTGTTCCATCTCGACTGTTTCTCAGTGTATACAGAGGCAGTCCAGGCCCTTTCGGAAACAAACAAATAACAGGACTTGGGAACGTTTCATTGCTTTTTGGTTGCTTCTTGTTCTTTACATGTAGAAAAGTGGCATGAATACTCAAAATTAAGTAACACTTTAGTTTAGGGTCCATTTGTCACTATTAATTTGTTTCTTATTAGCATGCAAATTAAAATATTGGCTGTTTATTAGTACTTATAAAACACATATTAATGCCCTATTCTGCATGATCATATTCTACATCCCTTAACTTAACAACTACCTTACTAACTATTAATAAGCAGTAATTATGAGTTTATTGAGGCAAAAGTCATAGTTAACAGTTAGCTATTAACCTTATAATCTAATGTGTGACCCAAAATGAATATACATGACGTACCAGAACAGCTCATGAGGTAGTAGGTTCCTTCAGCACTGAAGAGAGCAGAATTATATTTGCAGCGGTCAGCATTCAGGACACAGGTCAGACACTCCCTCTCAGAATGAGAAGCACCATTTATGGCAACTCTGCAGAAAAGAAATACACAATTCATTGAATTTTTCAACTTTGAAAATGCCTGATTGATTTTAGACAATGACACTCACTTGTAAACGTTCCTTTGGCCTGGACTCGCATTGTGTTCGTTACTCACATAGTATCTGTCGTGAACAGAGAAAAGAGTTGAGAAAAGAAACTCGGGCGCTCAATGACAGACGTTTCTAGTACATGAACTTACACAGCATTGTTTGTGACCTTAATGATGCTAGTGACCTCCCACTTTCCGTTAGTCAGGAACGTTTTTTCTGTCTAGAAAAAAATATTGCATTATATTAAATCTGCAAATGTTCATAATGAATGCAGTGCTGCTGTTTTATTTTCTTTAATTTGAAGTTTATAGCTTAAAATACAATTTATAGCTGAAGGTAAAATAAAATAGGTTACTAAAAAACTGCCCAATTTTGCCGTATTTACATAAAATATGAAAAAAGAAAAGTAAAAATAAGACTAAAATCTAATAAATACAATTCAAGTTTTAAAATATTATAATGTACATATTCAATGCATATTAATGCAATAAAATCTTATACACAGTAAAATCCCCAGAGTTAAATCAACTCTGCTCAGATAACATTTGGTCCCTCTCTAAATAGTGTTAAAGTCACTCTGAACTAGTGTTGAAGTAACACTCTTCAGAGATTGAATGTCTTTTATCTTCAGTTGATTTCATCTAAGGCTGTGGCTGAAGTCAGTTGTTGTTCTTGCGTTTCTCTTTTCTTCAGTGATTCTGCTTGTTAACAGCAGGCGTTCATCATTAATGTTCAATCATCGCTTAATTATCTCATTAACTTTAACTCTGCTTCAGTGTGACTTTAACACTATTTAGAGAGGGACCAAATGTTCTCTGAGCAGAGTTGATTTAACTCTGGGGATTTTACTGTGTATATATATATATATATATATATATATATATATATATATAAATGTAAATTGTTTTAAATTAATGTAATCAATAGCTTGTAAACTCACTCCACTGAAATAAACAAGATGCTTAAAATGGTCGTCGTTACTCAAAATGTAATAGCAGCCACTGCCGTCCGACCGAAAGGCAGGTTCATCTGGAGAGAACTGCAAAAAACAACACAAACAAACCAACAAACAGACATATTTTCTTGACTCAAAATTGCATTATAAATCAACTGATAATTTTGTAATTAAATAGTTCATACCCGGCCAACCCAACCCGTACTGCTTGTGATAATCTGTCTCTGTTGAAAAAACACACAAAAAACAATTGCAATTAGACAAAGATTTTGCCTCAGCCAATTTCTTAAAGAGGCCATATTATGCACTTTTTCAAAATCTTGATTTTGTTTTCGGGGTTTGCTAGAACGCATGCTTGAATGTTCAAAAAACACATTCTTTTTCACATATTTGACATTGTTGCAGCACCTCTCTTCCCAGTCTGTCAGTAACGCTTTGTTTAGTTCCTGTCTCTATGAAGCCCCTCCTTTCTAAAAAGCTCAATGTGCTCTGATTGGTCGGCTAAACCAGTGTGTTGGGATTGGTCAGCTGCTTTGAGTGTGTTTGGGAAATGCCATGTCCCTCACCATAAGTTTCAACACACTACTAACTCAACTCAACCAGGCCCTGTCCCCTTTTATTTGCGTATATCTTCGGTGGGAATTATTTAATTGAGGAATACTGTGACAAGTTCATTCCCAGAAGAAAACTTAAGACTACAATCAAAGCATTTCAAGGAGTTCAGAAGCGTTGCACACTGATCTAGAGAAAAACTCTCTCTGGAGTGACTTTGTGCTTTGTAACTTTGCAGACCTTTTTCATACTCAAACAGCAAATTACTTAAAGTCGAAAATGTAAAAAAGCATAATAGGACCCCTTTAAATGAGCCATAATCTAGACTTTTGTAGCTGCAATTTTTTTAATTATTGTTGATATAAAATGCATTATTCAACTTCAAAATAGTCAAAGACAGAGCCACTCTGCTGCAGAGTTCAGCTCCAACAAGCCTCAACACACCTGCCTGGAAGTTTCTAGTATGCCTAATTAGACCTTGATTAGCTGGTTCAGGTGTTTTTATTTGGGGTTGGAGCTAAACTCTGCAGGTCAGTGGCCCTCCGGGATTGTGTATAGAGACCCCTGGTCTAAGAAGTTGGACGTACCAGTGAACCTTCACTCCAAGTGCCGTTGTTGAAGTCATACGTCTTCAAATTGACATAGCTCTGCGTTCTTTTCTGCCACTGGACTGCAATTCTCTCATCTGATGCCCACGTAACAGTGCTCAGGTAGTGCTCTCTGTGATAAAACATCTTGTTTTAGGTCAAATTACTATTACATCCAGCTGAAGAACCCATCCAAAACTCCTTACCCTGCACCAACATCACTTGGGACCAGGATTTCCTTGACCTGTGAGTTTGTACTGGATGAGTTCGTATCGAAAACAAAAAGTTTTACAGTTGGGTTTGGGGTTCCAGCCTTGGAAAAGAATGAATAGGAGTGTCAAAAATAAGTACAATATTTTAACATCACATTTTGCGCCAGGACAATTGATTTATTTTACCTTGGGGTACGGTATGAAGACCGTATCTGGATACTGGCCTTCTCCATACCACGTGTACTCGATATTGTGGACTTCAGAGTCATTAAATTGGGCGTACGCCACAAATCTCCCATTTGGTGACCACCACAGAGCAAAATTGGTGGAGAACATCTCCTCTACAGAGAAAACAGAGAAAACAGAAATGCTTGGATAATTTCTGGGTGAACTGTTCCTTTAAGACTTCAATATGTTAATGACGTCTGTTATGATTGGCTAACATCCATTTCTTCATTAAATATGCATCTCTTACCCTCATACACCCAGTCAGGAACGCCGTTGAGGATCAGGTTTTGGGCTCCATCACTGGTCACCTGCTTGAATGCGGAGTTGGGAGTTTCCTTCACATAGACATTGTTCTTCCACACAAATGCCTGCATGGATTGGAGAAAAAAAAATATATGTTTATGTCTGCTGGGAATTTGTCTGCAAAAGGTGGAGAATAAGGACTAGAAAATGCCATATTGTAATAATAACTTGCAGTATATAACAATCTTTCACAACAAAAAAAAAGTTGTGTGCACAAATATCTTAGCCATGCTAGCTAATAAATAGGGAAAAAGTTAGCTTAGGTTAGCAGCATTGCTACACTGGTATTTGTCTGAAAAATTATCTTGATACTAGAAAGGCTACACTGTTATAACTATTGTCTGCTACTTTTAGCTAGCTAGCACCAAAGCTATTTAAAAGCATGTATCAGCACATGCTAGTGAACCAAGTTCTTCGTAGACAGAAAGAACAAACGTTTATCAACCAATGACATGACATAAACTAGATAAATGAAGACAATATTGATAAAGTTTTACAACATGTTGTTCATGACATGACATCTTGTACATGATATCGTGTTGAACTGATATGATAGGCTACGCACCAGTTTGTGGCCGGTCGGAGACCACGCTAGGTACTGGATTTCATGTGGGATATCTGTATTTATAAAATCCCTGAAATAAAGAGCAAGTTAGACATCTGCAATGAATTCAAAGTGATTATTGATCAAATTTATGGCAGGGTATAGAGAGTATGGTGTGCAGTTTGTAAGCATAAACAGTTACCTAGCTCAGCATACCAATTGTTTAAGTAAAAGCACTAGTAAACAAACCTTTTTTCCAAGTCGTAGATGGAATACGATGCAGTATATGAGTGTCTCCACAGCTAGTGAAGAAAGCCAACATTTAACATTGGGATATGATTAATAATTGATTATTTATCAACGCATTTCATTGATTACCTTAGTGTAGTTGCTCAGGAAACAGACGTATTTTCGATCGGCTGACAACATGTAATCGAAAGCTGCCACACGGGCCTGATAACATCAAAGAAAGACAACTGCTGTACATTCAAAAAATCAATGCAAATGTTCATTTACATTTCAGCCATATAGCAGATGCTCTTCTAGCGCCAAGAGTACATAAAAAAAAAAAGTATAGATCCAAAAGTCAAACTGATTTTTTTGGTGCTTCCCTTTGAGAAACTCTCCTGCATGATGCTAGAGTGGTACTGTAAATTGACCTAATGAAAAGTCTGATTGCTTAGATCGTGTAATGGTTCACATTAGATGCCATTCAAATAACATTTCAAAGCACCAGTTTTTTTTATATTTTGAAAAGTGAAGATGTGAAAAATGCTGTGATGTGGAAAATCTCTTACAAAAATCTGTTGGTTCACGAATTCACTTTCTGCTCCTGTGGTTGCTTTGATCAGAAGCACTGAGCCCTCTCCTGTCTTGTGAAGATATTCATCATCTGCATGATAAATTGCGCAGAAAGGTAACATTGGTAACATGCCAATATCCACTAACAGAAGTTTACTTTCAAAAAGTTCCATGTATTACTATGTTTTTTTGGACATGGTTCAATGTAAATGTAGTATTCTCATTTGATACCATCACACATGGTACAGACACAGTATACTTTCTACTTAGTTTATATGTTTATTTGTATGGGTTATTTTAATCAGTAATTCTGTTAGTGGCGTTATCAGCCCCAATCTACATTTGTTGTGTAAATAATTGTAAGCAAATTTTACCTGAGATCCAGCGCAAGTTGTATGACTTGGTTCTTGCAGTGCCGTTGAAGTAATCTTCTAGAGTAAATGTCTTCTGGGATTCAGTTTTATCCTCTGAAAGAGAGAGAGACAGACAGATAGATATATAGTTAGACCAGTTAACAGACAGACAGACAGATAGATAGATAGATAGATAGATAGATAGATAGATAGATAGATAGATAGATAGATAGATAGATAGATAGATAGATAGATAGATAGATAGATAGATAGATAGATAGATAGATAGAAAAGTTGACAGACAGACAGACAGACAGACAGACAGACAGATAGATAGATAGATAGATAGATAGATAGATAGATAGATAGATAGATAGATAGATAGATAGATAGATAGATAGATAGAAAAGTTGACAGACAGACAGACAGACAGACAGATAGATAGATAGATAGATAGATAGATAGATAGATAGATAGAAAAGTTGACAGACAGACAGACAGACAGACAGACAGATAGATAGATAGATAGATAGATAGATAGATAGATAGATAGATAGATAGATAGAAAAGTTGACAGACAGACAGACAGACAGATAGACAGACAGACAGACAGACAGACAGACAGACAGACAGACAGACAGATAGATAGATAGATAGATAGATAGATAGATAGATAGATAGATAGATAGATAGATAGATAGATAGATAGATAGAAAAGTTGACAGACAGACAGACAGACAGACAGACAGATAGATAGATAGATAGATAGATAGATAGATAGATAGATAGATAGACAGACAGACAGACAGACAGATAGATAGATAGATAGATAGATAGATAGATAGATAGATAGATAGATAGATAGATAGACAAGTTAACAAACAGACAGACAGACAGACAGACAGATAGATAGATAGATAGACAGACAGACAGATAGATAGATAGATAGATAGATAGATAGATAGATAGATAGATAGATAGATAGATAGATAGATAGATAGACAAGTTAACAAACAGACAGACAGACAGACAGACAGATAGAGAGACAGATAGATAGATAGATAGATAGATAGATAGATAGATAGACAAGTTAACAAACAGACAGACAGACAGACAGACAGATAGATAGATAGATAGATAGATAGATAGATAGACAAGTTAACAAACAGATAGAGAGACAGATAGACAGATAGATAGATAGATAGATAGATAGATAGATAGATAGATAGATAGATGTGATTTATTGAGACTTTTCCTAATGAATATGTTGTATAACACACGTGTGTTTGTGCATTATAAAAGTAAAATCATTATCTGTTCAAAGTTCAGATTCAGGGTAGATAATGGTCCAGATAAGAGCTGCGAAGCGTTCAGCCTCTGAAAACACTTGATGTAAGCACTCCTGCAGCCAATCAGCTGTGACATCCCACTAACTAACATTACTTCACGAAGTGACACTTACAATGTATGACTAACAGCTTGACATTTACAAGTTTAGCATGAAGCCACAGAGCTATAAATCAGAAATACTGATTTCATAAGACATATTTATAAACGTATCTACATAAACAAGCATGGATTTACCCATATAAAATCACCTACCGTTGACAAAAATGGCTGTTGGAACAGCTATTAAGACAACGATCACCACAACTCCAAACGCTGCCAGAAGCCATTTTCCAATTTCCTTCTAAATGTCAAAAATAAGTAAATCAAAGTAATCCAGGTTAAAATCACACATAAGATATAATTCATAGCACCTGAAGATGGATTCTCTCCAAATGCGCTTTTACGCACAACTCTCTAGAAGCTAAAAGCGCACTTTTACAAACTGCACACAACATTTGCAATATTTAACACTTACTGACCATCTTATAGTGAAATTTGCGAGTCTTGGTTCTGAATTCCGTTATTATCCAGCGCAATTCGGAGTCTCTGTTGCGCGCGGACGCTCCGAGAGTCGAACAGAGCAGGAGTGTTAAATATTACCTCAACTTTGCTTGTTAAGGAAACAATAAAGTGATGACAGATTAAAGTTCGCATTCCTCTAAAACGCGGTTCCTTAATCAGCGAGACAGTAATTTCTCAGTACTGCCTGTCAGAACTAATGAATCAGCTGGTATGAGGTTTAGTACAGTAAAGAAAAAAAGGTTTGCTCGAGTTTTGATTCCCTTTTTCTCATAATCTGTGTCCACAAATATTCATGCAATACAGATCGTTCTACATGTGCATTATTAAATGTTCTATATTTGCATGATTAGATAAGCCATGTGAGGATGATTCGCAAGAATCATCAGTGATATTCGATTCACGAATCGTTCTTTTGAAATGATTCACATTAATGGCTCAGTATCATACAAAATACTGGAAATGAATGTTTTTTTCTACTAATCAACAGTATTAATTATTAACAGAAAACGGTTAGTTAATGAATCTATTAGTTTATGAATCGAAGCTTTGACATTTACATGATACTTAACAATGTTTGATAATGCCACGAATAAAAAGCAGGCCCAGTGCAATCACATTTCACACAATATTTTATAAACTAGCAGCACAGAATGGAATTCACGAGGCATACAATTTTTGTCTGACTCAAAAATAGTATAATTTCCTCCACATGAACCGTATGTAACCTTACAGAAAGCCGGCATTCCCTCGCACACACTGTAACAGCCTGTTTTGTGACAGTTTTACAGCAGGGCCCATATTTGCCTCTCAGACCATTACATTTATGACGGTCATTGATAAAGCAAATAATAAATAATGCGAGGTGACATAGGCGCACTTCCTCCGCGAGTTGTTTCGAAGGAGATGAAGCGTGTGTTTGACCTCACCACTACAGTCCACACACCTCGAGATGAAATCAAATTGAAATCAAAGGATTTGATAACACCAATACTTCATCAAAAACATAATTTAATTGATTAAATATTCAAAAGCTGCTCTAAAAATCATGCAGTCGATACTGGAAATTGGATATTGCATATATTTCTACTTTGTATAAACAACCTGATGAAGTCAGAATGGACTTCCTCACACATTAGACATGTGTTCCCAAATATTATGATTCAGAACACTTATTTTTTGGCATAAAGCACCATGTCCTGCATTGATTTTCCATTCTGTGTTCTTTGAAAGAGTGTCAGAGAGTGTATTTATTTATTTTGGTGTCTAAGCATATTTCGCCTTTGGGTGTGGTGTTCAATGCTGTTTCATAACCGTCAGATTGCAGTCGTGCACTGTGTAGTTGTGGTTTGTCCAGAGTCAATGACTGTTTACGGTGTTGCCACTTCATTTAAAGCCACAGAGGCAAGAACAACTGGTGGTCAACTAGCGGGAGGGAGCCGCAGGGAAATTTGATGACAGGAATTTCCTGGCAGTTTTTAGTATCTAAACAGGCTATATACATATACATTATGCATTTGACAGATTCTTTAAATCAAAGAGGCTTCCCAGCGAACAAAAATATGTTGTAAGAATGTTTTGCTAATGTTCCCATTAAGTTATGGTCTCAAAACATGCTTTTTTTTTAAGACGTTTAGTATTCGTTACAATCTCATTGCAAGAAACTTATTTTACGTACTATTTTCTATTATTATACTATTTTATGTTTTGGCAAACTGGTGGCTAATTCGTATGAATTTGTATGATACCTGCTTATTGATGTTTAGCTTCATGCTTCTTTTTTTATACATAAATCGCATGAATTCATTCAAAATCGCCACATTGTAAAATAGTCAGCAGGACATGGAAGTTGCGAGTCTTTTCTTCCCTATTGTGACGCAAGTGAAGTCGCTTGACAAACAAGAAAAAATGTAGTTCGGGGCTTGATCCTGTTGGGGATCTGATTGGATGGTTGTGGTTTGCTATTGGTCGATCTTATGTAGTGACGGTTGTCCCGCCTTTGCACCAGTAAGCGTGCCATCAGAGAAGAGAGGGAAAGTTATTTTGATTAAAGGGGTCCTTGATTATGATTTCACTTTTTTAACTTTAATGTTGCTGTTTGAACATAAACAACATCTGCAAAGTTCGACGCTCAAAGTTCAATGCAAAGGGAGATATTTTAAGGACTACAACAAACGGTGGTAGGGACTACAACGAGCTTCTTCCTGGATTGGTGACATCACAAACCCCAAAAATTACATAAACCCCGCCCCCGAGAACACGCAACAAAGGGGGGGAGGCCATGTTAGGCTGCTTCAGAGAAGAGGAAGAGTTGTTGTAGTAGAGTGTTGATGCCATGCCGTCATTTCACGCCGGTTTCACAAACGGATTTGCACAAAAGATTAACGTGACGGCACATGCTAGTCAATGAGTTGATCAACTCCACAGCAACTACATAAATTTATCCACTAACCGTTCAGAAACGTCTAAATGTTGTAACTTCTTCCGAGTCTCTCCATCAGTGTCCGACTCCGGTTTGAACAATGTAAGGATGAACAACGTTACTAAGGATCCTCATTTTGGCTGCGTGAGATTCTCCAGCTTTGTTGTTGTTGAGCAACCGAAGGGAGAGCTGTTAAAGCTCCGCCCTCTTTTGGAAAGCAGCTCATTTGCATTTAAAGAGACCGACACAAAAATGCCGTGTTTTTGCTCGCAACCAAATAGGGACAAATTTGACAAGCTATAATAAATTATTTTTGGGATATTTTGAGCTGAAACTTCACAGACACATTCTGGGGACACCATAGACTTATATCTTGTAAAAGGGGCATAATAGGTCTCCTTTAAATATAACGAGGGCACATGAATTTAAAAAGGATGTGCATGGATAAATCATTTCTAAACTGCAGTTTTCCTTAAAAATAATTTTGATTTCGATTTTGATTTCAGAGTAACTGATTTTCTCATGAAATTGTGATGGAAAACCTGCTGCATTTTATCATCAATCAAAATGAATGCAACTGAAATATTTGAGTGAATTAAATATCAAGGGTTGAAACCGAACTGACTGTTAAAGATGAAACCATATTCACGCAAGATAATATAAGATAACATAAGATTACTAAGGGCAATGTGCTCTTTTCCACTGTCAAGGGCTATAAAACACGACAGATTTTACTAAAGAAGTGAAAGGTCATATCCATGTGTTCAAGACAGGCGCTTACTGTAATTACGATGCTAATTTTGCGATTAGCGAGTCTCAGTACCAGGATGACTTCAGTTTCGACCAATCAGGGCTAAACGTTCCGATGCCACTGACGTCAGAGAAAGGCTCCTGCGATAAAGGAGCTGACAAGATGTGATGTCACAGAAAACGGCAGGAAACCGTAAAAGACTGTGGGACATTTTTAGCCTGTTTACAACCATTCTCGGAAATAGATCTTTAAATTTGTGGCGCAGTTAAACTGTGGCAGTGATTTGGGAAAAATAAAGCAAATTATCACATTTTTCAAAATATTTTATATTTGCGACCTAGGAGGAAACTTCAAAGTATGTTTTCTTCCGTATCGGCGGATCTTCAGAAATCATTTAACAGCAGACAACAAGGGTTTAAAAGCCTGTTAAAAGCTCAACAAATATCATAGTGTCTTCTTTATTGACTGCGCTCAGGTGGAACTATCTGTCTCATCTGCCTCAAAGCGGACTTCCTCTGCAAACAAATACACACACTCAGTTAAATTCGATCCGGCCTAATGCAGCATGGGCCGTGGCGCATTAAAACATCCTCTTACAGGTGTGGCACATACAAAACTGTGTCGCTTTAAACAGGTGATGTGCGTAAACGACATTCTAGTGGCATCGGGAACGATGTCACGGCGCTTCGTGACATTTTGCATCCAGTAATGATTTATAAAAAAAAAAAAAATTGTTATTCCGTGAATCACAGCACTTACGCGTCTCTAACAGCACAGTGATACATCGGAAACATGAAAGACACCTGCAACTGCAGAGTTGCAAATCTTTTCAAAATTCTCAAATTACTGAATAATTTGAAGCACCTGAGAGCCTGAAGACTGGGAAAGTCTTTTCTGAAGCTTTTGATTCACCAGACAGGATGTGGGTTATCTGTTATAAAACTGGAAACATGTTTATCCAAGATAAGGGTCAGTTTGATGATAAGTATCTGGGGTTTAATGCATCAAAAGTGTAGCTGACATAAAACTAGGTTTGGCGTTCTACGTCCTAAAACATCATAACAAATGACTGTTGCTGAGGTTCGAATATCCTCAAACATTATTTTAACAAAGGTTTGCATGGTATTTGTTTAAGCATCTGATGAAATTCTAGGACTAATTTATGCATAATTAAATGGAGGGTTGCAACTGTATTTTTATTAATTACTTTGAATAATTTTATTATTAATTTAATGTTTTTAAAAATATAATTATTATTATCATCATCAACTTGTATTTAAAATACATATTTATATATACTTTTAAATTGCTAATGATAATAATAGTAATAATTATTATTTTTTAATAATAATAATAATTATTATTATTATAATGGATGTTTTTGATTGTATATAGAAACAGCAAACGTTAATAAAAATATTTATATTTTAAAATTATAATAAATAATGTATAATATTATTATAATATAGTATTGTGTATTGAAAGCAATAACAGGTATAATAATTATTATTTCTCTTTAAATAACAATCATTAAAGTCAAATTAATGATATGCAATTAATAATATTAACTTTAATGATAATGGATATATTTTAGATTCTATATATAGTTATAATAACATAATAAAAACAATATAATTTAAATAATAATCATTTTAAACCAATTTAATTATATAAATATGTTTTAAATAATATTAAAAATGAACATTTTGGATTCTATATAAGTAAAAAAAACAACATTAAATTTTAAATAATATTTTCACATAATATTAACTTTAAAAATAATGATAATAATAATAATAATAGTTCTATTTAAATATTAATACTAATTTTCAATTATATTAATTATAACAATATATTTTGGATTGTATATAAAAACAACAAAAGTTAATAATTATTAATATAACTGTCCATCTCATTTGCAACCCAAGTACTCACTTTCAAAAAACAATCCAGTAAAAATAAATAGAAAGAGATGCTGAAGGCAAAAGAGGTGTCAATTTTAGAACAAAGCCAGATTATTATTCCAGTCCTGTATAGCAGCGCCACCTGCTGCCCAAGCAGTGACCTGCACAAAACCAATCATTTAAAGCCAAAATCACCATAGCCCGTTATATATTGTCATTTAATCATCTTCAGTATGTATTATAAAGATTAAAATGCTTTGAATTACAAACAGTAAACTCTACTCAAAGGTTTCTCAATTCCAGCTCTTACAGTTCGGCGTTGGTCTTATTCTTCACAGCTTTGTAAATGTGAATGTCTCTTTGAGAGTCATAGTGGACCTCTTGCACAGAGAACCTCTGCCGTAGCTCCATCAGGAACCGTTCATCTCGCTCGTATCGGATCCGACAGGACAACAACACCACCGTGTTCTCCGAGCTCAGGTGTTCAAGAGTCTGCAGTAGGGCGGGAAACGTCTCCTCCAGGTAAACAATGTCGGCTCCCAGTATAAGATCAAAGCTGCCTGGAGGATACAGATCTAGATTCTCACCCCAGGTAAGTTCAGATACCCGTACCGCCCCCTGTTGGCTGGGAGGAATGTTTTCACGCACATTGGCGGTCAGAAATTCCAGGGCGGTTTCTCGGTCTGTAATTGTCACATTGGCTCCTGCAAGAACGATATATTACCAACTAAAATAATTCAGAAAAAAGAAATGTACAGACAGAGAAAGTATCGTTCGTTCTTACCAAGCAGAGCAGCAACAATGCCCACCAAACCTGTGCCAGCTCCAAGCTCAATAGCTCTCTTTCCTTTCAGATCCACGTTTCCCATCTCCAGGAACACGCACAGCACTACAGCCTGGGAAGAACAGGGATGGACTATTGAATCACGACTCAAAAAATAAACACTTGTGACAGTTCACGGATCAAATCTTGCGGGATTCGAACCTGCAACCTTTCTTTTACCAGCCCAGATCCAAGTTAGACCCCAGTGCAGAAGATGTATTTGAACTTACTGCGTCCCAGACCACAGCAGCGACACCCAATCGCTTCCAGTCCTGGCTGAGTCTGATCCTGTGATTGGCCAGGTTGAATTCAGCTGAAGTCTGGTGAAGCTTTGACAGAGCCGGCAGTGCATTCTCATCATAGGGCACCAAAGCCATCCTGAGCTGCTAAAATGCCTGAAAAGTCCAATATATATATATATATATATTTTACATATTTTTGCTAATAATTGCTCTTATCATAACATAAAAGTTCATAACATAGAATACAAGTGATATCTGATATATTTTTTAATGTAATGTATCATTGTAGTGTGCATAATGTATACTGTACCTATTTGTAAATTCAGCGAGTTGACAATTCCTTATTCTGTAACGTTTTTAAAATGGTTTGCTATTAGTCAAGAACAGAGATAAACCAAATATACTGTTAGTAAACAGGAGACTCAGCATGGTTTATTCAGCGACGTGTTCATTCGACTGCTGTTACTTCTGACACTCGAGATCACTTGCGCCATCTGATGTTTAGGCGTGTAACTGCTAGTGCTGTTTTGTTCATCAAGGAATATTCCCATATTTTTTGTTCACTGAAGTCTACGAGTAAATAGCTTTCGAGTGAAGTGAAGGAGAATACGGCTGGATGGACCTACTGAACAAATACGCATCTTTCACTAAACGAGGTGCTGTTTTTTAAAATGAATCAAATGAGTTGCTTCGCAAAATGATTCAATGTTTCGAAGCATTCGAATCTACAGCGAAAACTGAACTCAAACAATCATAAAACAACTGCAAATGTTTTATTTAAAGTGCGATCTGAATTAACAAATCAACTAATACCATTAATATGAAGTTTTTTTTAAATAATTTGTTTAACTTGTAGGGGTTGTTTTGTTTGTTTTATGGAGAGCTTGGTTAATGAAGCCAAAACATTAACTACAACTCTAGCTTTTTTAGTAAACAAATGCGTCATTTCAAAATTATATGTGTAAGTGTGTTACAAATTTATAAAACTGATCCAAGATCAGTATATAAATATATATATATATATATATATATATATATATATATATAAACAGACACTGTTTCACGTGTGATCAATGCTCCATAAACATATAAAACATTGCCCATTGCGAACCATTGAAAATTTCAAAACATTTCGAAACAGTTATGTTATGTTACATTTTACTGAAACACAAAATAACGACTTTTCAACAATATCTAGAAATGGCTGTTTTCAAAACACTGCTTCGAAGCTTTACGAATCATTTGTTTTGAATTAGAGTTTTGGTTCGCGTATCAAACTGCCGAAGTCACATGAACTATTGAAATTGCGAATCACTTATGACGTAATGAAGCCTCGTTTACTGAAATCACGTGACTTTGGCAGTTTGAAACGCGATCTGAACTACTGATTCGTAAAGCTTCGAAGCGGTGTTTTGAAATCGGCCAAACCATAGATATTGTTGACAAGTCTTTTTTTTGGCGCACAAAAAGTATTCTTGTCTCTTTTTAACATTGAGGTTGAACCACTGTACTCACATGAACTGTTTTAAATATGTTTTAGTATCTTTCTGGGCGTTTGAAAGTGTAAATTATCTTGCTGTCAATAGAGACTCACTGAACCATCGGATTTCATCAAAAATATCTAAATTTATGTTCTGAAGATGAACGAAGGTCTTACAGGTGTAGAACAACATGAGGGTGAGGAATTAATGACAGAATTTTCATTTTTGTTTGAACTAACCCTTTAATAAAACGTTCATTCAAAGCTATCTGGTCTTTATTAAAAAATTATACATTGTTCATAGAGCTTTTTTTCCCGAAATGTTTTAGTTGCACTTTAGTCAACATTTTTTTTTTAATGTTATTACGTTTTTCAGAATGTTCAGGGAACATTAAAAAGTAACATTCCCTTAATGTTTGAAGAATGATAAAATGGAATGTTTACTGAACGTTCGCATATCCAAGAAAAACATTTTTAAAACATTTTAAATTTTTTTTAACCTTAATAAGAACGTTAACAAAATGTTCTTAGAAGGTTACTTAAAATATGTTTGTTAGCTGGGTATAATAAAAGTGCTGAAAAAAGGAAAATGTCCCTTTAGAGCTGATTTAGAAAGTGAGAAGCCAAAAAAGGCTGACTGTTACTACTCAGATGATCAACTGAAATAAATGTGTGCAATTAAACCACTTCCTTAACTGTAGTTTATGGGTGGGATAGACCAGATCCTCCACGACGTCTATAATATCAGGAGAAAGACGTTCATTCATGTCAATGGCAGCTGAAGAAATTCCTGCATGCTGCCTTCTTTTAGTCTTTTAACTCATCTTTGCTGTCAGATTTTATAGCTTAGGTATAAACACCATGTGACATAATTCTGGAGCCAAACAGACTCTAAAATTTAATTAACAAATATTTGTTTAAATAAACCTAGTTAATAACACACCAAAAATGAGGTTGTGCTGTGGACTGTAACACGTGACCAGCGTTTGAGGAAGAGAGATCTAACCGTTTATAAAGGCGTGAAGACTGAAGCCACACCGAAAAGTCCGTTAGACTCTTTACCTTCCGCTTAAGATACCAAAACGAGACATTATTTCAGATTATCGACTTCAGATTTGTGGAATTTTTTAATCTCAGAACTTTGAAGAAATGTTTTGCACATTTATTTTCTTCTGTTTCTGTCATCTGGCTGGTAAGTTCAACATGATTTATGAGTTCAGGTTTAGTACAGTGAGATGATTTACATTTATTGTAATTATGTGGTTATACACGTGTGTTTGTTTCTGATACAGATGGAGTGAAGATGGTGTCAGTGATGGAGGGAGATTCTGTCACGCTACACACACACATAGCTAGACATTACATAAATTATGGAGTTTTTATAGATTGGAGGTTTGGACCTGAAGATATTCGTATAGTAGGATTCAGTTGGTTTGATAAGGAGAAAAATGATTTGATATATTATCATGATGACATACTCAAAGACAGACTACAGTTCAACAATCAGACTGGATCTCTGACCATCACGAACATCAGAACCACAGACTCTGGACTTTATCGATTGGACGCTCAACACTTTCAAGAAACATTCAATGTTACTGTTTACGGTGAGTAGTTGATTTTATTGTGTTGTAACATATTTAAACAATCAATCATTTGAAATCTCTCATATGTCAATATGTTAAAAGAATATTAATTGACAGCAGGCCACTGATAGAGCCTAAATGAACTCATCCCAGAATATTCAGTCAAATTGAGTAAATAGTCATTTATTTCATGTTTTACAGCTCGCCTTCCCATTCCTGTCATCACCAGAGATTCTTCTTGCTCCTCATCAGGATCATCATCAGTGTCCAGATGTGTCCTTCTGTGTTCAGTGTTGAATGTGAGTCATGTGACTCTCTCCTGGCACAAAGATAACAGTTTATTGTCCAGCATCAGTGTGTCTGATCTCATCAGCAGCGTCTCGCTACACCTGGAGGTGGAATATCAGGATAACAACACTTATAGTTGTGTGCTGAAAAATTCATTCGAAGACCAGACTGAACATTTGGACATCAGTCAGCTCTGTCAGACATATACAGGTACATTTTCGGGGATGTTGGTAATTTGAAGAAAACTGACCACAAACATTGTTCTGCTTTTTGTTGAAATGCTGTTGGTGAGTTTGTCATTTAGACACAGGTTCTCAATAAAATCTCTTTTTCCGTCCTCAGGCCGCGTCCACTGTTACGGTTTTTCTGAAACTGTTATTCGATTGGTTCTCATTGCTGTGGTGGGCGTGGCTACTGTTGCCATAGTGGTTTATGAAATCACATCCAGAAGAGCCGAAAGGAAGTGAAGAACATCACAATCAGTCTCTGTGCAACATGTCAGGATTCCCACAGTCACAGAAAACCTTGAAGCATTTACAATTTTCAATGAAGCAGCTCAACAGTTCACAAAATGGTCTAATTGATTCCTTAGCAAATTGATCTGAATCAAAATAATCCTTATCCAGTGAATAACCAAAACAGTCGTGGAAATCCATCGGTCAAGAAGACCCTGTTAGATGCCGAAGTCTTAATCAGCTTTTGCGCAGAAAATTGTGATTTCTTTCTTTCATATAAAGAATATTGCTTTGCACATCTCTCTTCTTAAAAGACAATTGAATATTAAAGAATAAAGACCCGCCCCCTTTAGTTACTGTTGCTATGTCCGACAAGCCATGCACTTTTGCGCCACACATCATGTTCTCACGATGTGAAAAACACATCCTGGAGCCAAGAGGACACTGACAACACGTCGACAGACATATGAAACAGTTTTGTATTTCAAATATTGTAATTTTTTAAAGAAGTTTAAACAATAAATAGCGTCTAGTGTGTCTTTAATGTGTCGTGACAGATCGCTGTAGCTCCTCGTGAACCGATCATCTCTTCATACTAGTTCATTTATAGCATCAAATAAACATGAATGAATATCAGAAGGAATGTTGTTTCAAGACGTGAGGACACACAATTTTTAAAGCTCAAATTCACCAATGTTAATCTACTAACTCCCCTGATGCTTTGTCGGCTGATTCATTTTTATGATTGGTCAGATCGCCTGTCAGTCAAACTGCCGGCGGAGGGTCAACTGTCTTTATTAGTGAGGGCTGAATGGAGAGTTTGAACTGAGCATCAGGAACTGAAGGTTGTTTGTTTGAATCCCAATATATTGTTAAAAATTTCAACTCAAATCTCAAATGTTGTAAATAATCCATGTGTAAATAATCTGTATCAGTGTGGTAATGAAAAATAAAAGAATATGAATCGATCCAGGTGGAGTACACTTTTTAACAGCTGAATTGCAGTCGGTAAGCTGTAGCTATTGGAGAGTTCATCACCGGCAAAAGGACAAAAGAAGAGAAAACAAAAGCTTGACATAAACACGGACTGTGCTGTCCATATTAGGGTTGGTTTGTTCAATGATTATAGGGTTTTCCTTTTAATGTTGTCTTTTGCACAGCATCTGTAACAACTGATTTAACACAATGCCCTCTACTGGTTTCTTCGTGAATAACAGTTACAATCAATTATTAAAGAGAGATTATTAACAGGGAATTGTCACGCTGTGCGCAGGAAAACAGGACGAGTCCGATGAACTTAGAAGAAACAGGGTTTTAATTCCAAACAGATAACGAGTCTACAGACAGGCAGGAAACACACAGCTTACAAAGACGATAACCAACAGCAACTGAACCAACATGAGGAGAATATAAAGGGGAGTTAACGAGGGAGAACGTAATCAGGGAGAACAGAAACAGGTGAGGGTGATTAACAGAACAGGCTACACACAATGAGGGCAAATGAACAGAGAATAACTAAACAGAACTACAGGTAAACATGACAGGATGTGACAGGAATGTTCTCAGAATGTTCTCTTTTAAGGTGATGAGCAAACGTTCTTCCAGTGACGTTAACAGAATGTTCATTCGAAGTTGTGGGTAATTAACTGTTCATTCACTCCTGAATGAACACTCAATATGTTTTTTTTTCTAATAAGAGTTTTAAATAAATAAATAAATAAATAATTAAATAAATATGAGACCATACCAACAGCAAATGTCCAAATTAGTCCAGTGTATAGACATTTTACAATTCTAACATGAAATGGCCAATAACAACGTCATTTGAGTTGCTGCTTCCGTTTTCAATGAGAAATGTCACAAGAAACAGACTATGCAGAAAATAGGTGTGAAAGTTACACGCTTAACAACAGATTTCAGAAACACACGGTAATGAAGGGTGAGTCAGCGGATGAGATCCAATTGCAAGCTTTATTTACAAACGTGGTCAAACAGGCGATGGTCAGATACCAGCAAACAGGAATGTCAGGGAGAAGACAGAGTCGTAATAATGTCCAGGCAAACAAGATCGAGGCAGGCGGCAAAAGAGCAATAGTCCGATAATCCAAAGCAGGGGGTCAAACGGGGGTAGGCAGCAAACAATCGAAAACCAGGACAGACAGGCAGGAAACAGGACCAGGAAAACAAGACACGGGAATAACGCACAGAAATGGCAGGGGTTAGCTGATCAAGACTTCGCAGTTGGTGTGGTGTGAAAATGGTGCTTATAAGGGGTAGGTGATGTGTTTCAGGTGTGTGTGTAATCAATGATTGGTGAATGAGGTGCAGCTGGTGCGGTGATCAGTGAATGGGTACGGGGCTTCTGGGAAATGTAGTCCTTTATGAATGAATGAGCGTGAGAGTGTGTGAGTGAGTGAGAGAGTGAGTCCATGAGTCCTCTAGTGTTTCTCGCGGCACTTCAGCTGACAATCATAACACACACATGCACATACACAAATAAAACTAACATTCATTTATTTCAGGGCAGCATGCACGGGCCCGCCCAGGGGACCTTTTAATTAAAACGAGGGATTGAATTTTTAATTTGTGGCCATGATAAATATATTTTTGGTATGCATGTTATTTCTTGCGTACATTTATTTTTTGCACCCCGCGACTTCCGTAGAAGTATGCCGTCACTTTTAATGATGCTGCACTTCCTGCAAACAACTGTTTCAAAACTGAAGCTAATAAAAATTAATTGCCGAGAACCATTTCGGGCCGCTGTGCCAAGATCGTTTGTGTTTGCATGCAGTAGTTTAGTATCGACATTGGCTGATCCTTGGTTATTTTAGACTTTTTTTGTTTTATTTTTTTTTAGTTCTATAGCTTCGGTTCTGGTTGTTGGGTATAGTGTGGCCTGGGACTGGCTTGCTACACCATCTAGGCATGTGAAAGTGTTTAGAAATACCACATCTCGTGCTGTTCCCCTTCAGTTTCAAGAGTGTGCTAATATGCTCATGGACAGTGACGTGGTTTAAAATTAAGGAACAACTATTTAAAGAGGCATTAAGACTCGAGAAGTTGTCACGGACTGAAAATCCCTTCATTGCTCAGTGTTTCGTAATCCAAACTGTTAAGAAATTAATACTATTTTGAGATTAATGACACATTTCTGTTGTGTTATAGCTCATCTTCTCAGGTTTGTCGAGTGTTTTTAATTCATTTGTTTGAAAAAATTGTTCCAGCCATTCATTTTCTTCTGTTTGTGGCATCTGACTGGTAAGTTAAACAATTTATGACTTAAGGGTTAGTACAGGATTTACATTAATTGGTATTCAATCTTGTTATCTTGGTGCATCTCTGAAACAGATGGAATGACGAGAGTATCTGTGATGGCGGGAGAGTCCGTTACTCTACACACTGCTGTTCGTGATATACACATAAATGTTCACGATTTAGATTGGAGTTTTGGACCTGAAAGTGCTGTAATTGCCAAGCGGTTTACTGAAATTACCTATCATTATAAATAGACATTTGGAGACAGACAATTTATTTCACTTTATTCTGGGTTTCCAGCTCATCTGCCCATTCCTGTCTTTATCAGAGAGTCTTCACAATGTCCTTCGTCATCATCATCAGGATCATCAAGCCAGAATTGTTCACTGGTGTGTTCAGCTGTGAATGTGAGTCATGTGACTCTCTCCTGGTACAAAGGAAACAGTTTATTGTCCAGCATCAGTGTGTCTGATCTCAGCGTCAGTCTCTCTCTTCCTCTGGAGGTGGAATATCAGGATAAAAACACTCATAGTTGTGTGGTGAACAATCCCATCAGCAACCAGAATCAACATCTGGACATCAACCACCGCTGTCACACATGTGCAGGTATGTCAGCAGCAGTGATTTTTAAAAAAAATATTTGTATTCATTTAGCAGACTTACAGTTGAGGAATCCAACAAACGATTCATCATAAGAAGGTAATAAACAAAGAAATGCCAGAAATACAAAGTTTCAGTCAATGTTCAAAAAATACAGGCTAGAACAGGAAGTAAAGGAATAGAACAAAGGAATAGTGAAAGCATTTTTCCCTTTATCAGGATGCAGTTAGGTGCTCATGGAAGTTTTCAACTGTTTTTTGAAAATTGTGAGGGATTCGGCTGTTTGGATAGGGTTTAGATCAGTGGTTCTTAACCTTGTTGGAGGTACTGAACCCCACCAGTTTCATATGCGCATTCACCGAACCCTTCTTAATAGGAAAAAGCGGGGCGTGTCATCATGAATCATATGAGTGGGGTGTGTGTCTTGACCTCCGCCGAACCCCTGAGACTGACTCACCGAACCCCTGGGGTTCGATCGTACCCAGGTTAAGAACCACTGGTTTAGATCATTCCCCCAGCAAGGAACTGTGAACGAAAACTTACAGCTTAACAAGCTTGATTGAATACAACTGTCCATGCTTTGTAATTAATTTGATTTTACTTTCATTTGAGATGTTGTTGGTAAGTTTGTCATAAAATAGACAGGTTTTCAATAAACCTCTTTTTCTGTCCTCAGACTGTGTCCACTGTTGCGGTTTCACTGAAGCTGTGATTCGATTGGTCATGTCCTCTGTGGTGGGCGTGGCTACTGTTGCCATAGTGGTTTATGACATCAGATCCAGGAGAGCTGAAAAGAAGCGGAGAACATCACAGTCAGTCTCTGAATGACAGTCAAACCTTGAAAATCAAAACATTTTACAGTTCCAGGACAGAAAATCAGTAAAATCTATATGAAAAGATAATGGAAATTTGAGTACACATTTTTTTCTGCTATAAAATATTTGATAAACTATTAATATGGAGTAGAATTTATTTGTACGCCAGTGATGCTCAAATTGTTCTTTTGAGTTGGTTCTTCTCGACTGGAGATAATTTTATATGCTCAAATGCTAACCAATGAACTATATGTAAAGAAGCTCTATCTGTCAGGACTCCTTTTGGTTTCTTTTCTCTTGTTTTGTTTCTGTCTTCCATGTGTGACGTGTGTGAGCTTAGCTGATCGCACTCCGCAAGTTTCCTTTGCCAGTGTGTTTTGCATTTCTAGCCTCTTTCCCCATTATTTTAAGTTTTGGATCCCTGTTTGGCGAAGAGAAGAAACTGTTGAATAAAGTCTTTTTTTCACATAAAGTGTTCTTGGTGCTTCATAACATTAAGCTTGAAACACTGTAGTCACATGGACTATTTTAAAGGTGTCATATGGCCATTTCACAAGATGTAATATGAGTCTAAAGTGTCCCCAGAATGTGTTTGTGATCATTCCACGCCACATGTGAGCCAGATCATCTTTCCGCATCATTTCAATGACAGTCAGTTTTGTTTGTTTACAAGATTTCAATGACAGTCAGTTTTGTTCGTTTACAAGAATTCCATGACAATCGGTTTTGTTCCATTACGAGATTTCAATGATGGTCAGTTTTATTCCATCACAAGATGTCAATGACAATCGGTTTTGTTCCTTTACGAGATTTCAATGACAGTCAGTTTTCTTCGTTTACAAGATTTCAATGACAGTTTTGTTCCATCACAAGATTTCAATGACAGTCAGTTTTGTTCGTTTACAGATCTGCACCCCCAATTTTCATTTTTTGGTGAACTATCCCTTTAACATGGAATTAACATATGACTTACTAAAGGGATTGAGAAACAGACTTTTAGCCAAAGCTCTCTTACTGTCATAAGAGTTCCTTTATTAGACTTCCTCCATTATCTCATACGGTTGAGAAATGTTTTGCGCATTTATTTTCATTTATTTATGGCATTTGGTTGGTGAGTTAAACATAATTTATTGCATACAATCTTTCTTTCTTCTGTGGAACTCCGAAATACTTTGTTTGTTTTCTTTTTGTGAATAAACTGGAGTCAGTGAGGTCTAGTGGTGCCCTTTTAGCTTCGACTGTATGTGCAGAAACATTCTCTAAAATATCTTTTGTGTTCCACAGAAGAAAGTAAGTCAAAAAGATACGGAACAACATCAAAGTTAGTACTTGACGACAAAACATTCATTTTGAGTTAAACTATCCCTTTAATCTGGTTATCTGTGTGTGTTTTGTTTCTGATGCAGATGGAGTAACTATAGTGTCAGTGACGGAGGGACATTCCCTCACTCTACACACTGATATTGTCATACCCAGATATGTACAGTGGAGCTTCGGACCTGAAAAAACTATTATAATCGTTCAGTTTAATGGGGGGACACCTGATATTACATCTTTTAATGACCAGAGAATCCGAAACAGACTCCAGATTGACAATCAAACTGGATCTCTGACTATCAGGAATGTCCAAATTTCAGATAATGGACTTTACGAACTACAAACGAAGGAATTCAGAATGTTATTCAATGTTACTGTCTACGGTGAGTACTTGATTTTGATATGCCCTGTCCTCAACGAGTCATGTTTTCATTTGCAGTTATTAGAATATTGATTATGACAGCAGTACTGCTAAATTATTTTATATGCCAGAATATAGATTCAAAATCATTTATAAGGTTATTTATGCATTTCTTTCTTTGAAAGCTTGTGATGATAAAATAAGTGACTGTAATAATATGTATACCAACTATTTATTTAATTTATTCTTTTGTTTTATTTTTTTATTTGCTCTTCAGCTCGTCTGCGCATTCCCATCATCACCAGTGACTCTTCAAACTGTTTATCAAATTGTTCACTGGTGTGTTCAGCGGTGAATGTGAGTCATGTGACTCTCTCCTGGTACAAAGGAAACAGTTTATTGTCCAGCATCAGTGTGTCTGATCTCAACATTAATCTCTCTCTACCTCTGGAGGTGCAATATGAAGATAAAAACACCTACAGCTGTGTGCTGAACAATCCCATCAGCCACCAGACTCAACATCTGGACATCACTCACCTCTGTCACACATGTGCAGGTACTGAACGTCAGCGGTGACATTAACACATCTTTATAGAAATATCACAGACAGTTCAGTTGAGATGTTGTTGGTGCTTGTCATAAAGTAGACACAGGTTCTCAATAAAACCTCTTTTTCTGCCCTCAGACTTTGTCCACTGTTGCGGTTTCACTGAAGCTGTGATTCGATTGGTCATGTCCACTGTTGTGGGCGTGGCTACTGTTGCCATAGTGGTTTATGACACAAGATCCAGAAGAGCTGAACAGAAGCGAAAACACACGAGAATATGGACTTAAATCAATTTTTCATTCTTTATGTTCTTCTTAAAATCTAAAGAAAATGCACAGGACATTTCAGTGTGGTAATGCTTATAAAGCTTTGTGAAACTTATGTTATGAAACACCAAACTAATGTGATTCTTCCTATTAAAATTGTGCAGTACTCATAGTGAGTTTCTATGATATTTAAACGCCCATATTTAGACAATTGATCAACATAAAATTTATTACATTTAAATGCATTATATGTTTATGTTAATGGAATTAATCTGGAAATAAACTAATCAGTCAATCATGGAAACTTAAGAGTGAATTAATGAATAGAAGTTTCATGTTCGGCTGAAATATTCCTTTACAGTTACAGTTGATAGTTTATTTCATTCTCGCTGCACAAAATTTTTTATTGAAATTCAATCAATGCTTGTCACGATTGTCAGCTGGAGGGCCTGGAAAATCCACTGGAGGGCACTCCACTCATTACTCTTCACACTCATTTCTTCACACGGACTACACTTCCCATAAGCCCCGCACCCAGTCACTGATTACCGCAGCAGCTGCACCTCATCACCCACACCACATATAAACACCATTCACACTTCACTCCCCGCGAAGTCTTGATTTGGTTACCATATCATTTCCGAGCGTTTATTCCCGTGTCTGTTTTCCCCATTTTCTGATCATTCTCTGCCTGCTCCTTGGATTACCTGCTTTGAATTTATGGACTGTTGCTTGCCTGCCGCCTGCCTCGATCTGTTTGCCTGTATATTGACACGATTCTGCCTATCCTCTTCCAAATCTGTTTGCCACTGTTCTGACCTTTGCCTGTTTTGACTACGTCTTTATTAAAGCTGCAATTGGATTTCATCCCGCTGTCTCCTCATTACAGTTCTCAACTTAAAAATCAAACAATCTGAACACATTGTGGGGGATTCTGCTGAAAGAGGAGATGACTGTCAAAGAATGATAAAAATAATTATGATAGTGGGAAGTAAGAAGCAGGTGTTATAGCCCACGTTTCCTACATGACCCCCATATGTAATAAACTATCAGGGGCCCAGAAACAGGAGTGATGTCTCTTTCTTCCTGTATTCAGAATTAAAAGCAGTGCTTCTCAGTTCTGCATTTGCACATCCACACCTGCATTATTATACCAAGAATTAAATCATTTTTAGAGAAAACAGCCAAAGCATTGCTGAAGAATATGGCTTACGCATGTGCTTTTAGCTTGAACATTTGGCTATTATTGGGTAAGTTTCTATGCCTTTTAATTCTTAAAGTACTTATCTTTTTAATTTTTTAATACAATTTGTATTTATCTGACTTTTTGAAGAGTCTAGGTAACCTATGAAATCAAAATAATACAATTTATCAACAAGTAATATAGAGCGGAATTTGTAGGCACAACATTTAATAACTGGATTTATTTCTTGTCTGTTCTCCAGGTGTGTTTGGTCCTCAGACCGGTGGAACGGAGATGGTGTCAGTGATGGAGGGAGATTCAGTCACTCTACACACCGGACGTACTAAAATCCTGATGGATGATATTGTACAGTGGATTTGGCTCAACCTGTTGAGCACCCGAGTGCGCCATTCACTTTCACTCGCGTGTGGAAAACAAACAAAACGTTGCTCAGTGCTTATCCTTTCTTCAGCAGCTTTTTATTTTATCAGCATCACTTGAACATAACATCAGCTGAGAACATCACGTAGCGATATAACGTCATCACGTACACAACCGTATACCTCCAAATAGAAACTAAAGCTAATTTGTATACCGTAATCTAATGTATAAGGGCGCAATACTTTTAACACCCCCGCTCGCTCTTAGCCATTTGTATTACCAAAAATAACAAATTAAATAACATATAAACTTTCACATAAGTTTAGTGTATACATACATTTTTACACTTTTTATGTTCCAAACATGTCTTGAATAAACCTCTTTAATTTCTGCTTGGTAGGTGGCTTTGTCATTATGTCAGCTATCATTGTCTCTGTAGGTGAGAATGTTTCATCGTAGTCAGTCCCTTGTTTCTGACTGTAACCTTTCGTCACAAATCTTGCCTTGTATTTTTTAGATCCGTCAATGTCTCTTTTGAGTGCGTAAACCCATCTTCCTCCTACTGGTTGTTTTCCTGGTGGCAATTTTGTGAGTGTAAAGGTCTTATTCTCCTCCAATGATCGCATTTCTTTGTCCATAGCATCCCTCCATTGCTTGGATTTTGTTGATGTTATGGCGTCCTGGTAGGTTTGAGGTATATCACATACTGCTCTGTAGCAAAAATCTATGCATGTTTGCAGTTTGTCTTCTGTGTCCTCAATTTCAAAATCCTGTAGGTGAGCTGGCGTCTTCCTGGTTCTTGGTGGGTTCTTTCTGGACACGGTTTCTGCAGCTCTACCTGACTGGTTGGGATCAGCTTGTTCAGGCAAAGTGTCTGGAACATCCCTCTGAAAACCCTGATCTGGTTCATCCTCCATATTTTCATCAACATTAAGTTCACTGCTGAAAATCTTTGGATTCATATTTTCATATCCTGTGTGTTTCTCAGATGTCTGTGTTTCTCTTTCACTGATTGTCTTTGCTGTAAACTTCACCAATCTGTGCTTTTTGACTTTTTCAGTGTCGGGATAGTACACTAGATAGGCTGGGCTGTTCTTGTCGTAGCCTATGAAAACTCCTTGTTCGCATCTCGAGTCAAATTTGCTTTTCTCTTGTTTGTAAGCAAAACATGTTGATCCAAATTTCTGCATCTTGGAAAGATCTGGCTTTTTGCCTGTGAATAACTCGTATGGTGTCTTCTTTGTACGTCTACTGTAGCACCTATTCCTCACGTAGGCTGATGTTTGCATAGCGTAGTTCCACAACTCATGTGGTAATTCACTCTCTATCAGTAAGCACCTACTCATTTCATAGAGTGTTCTCCATCCTCTCTCTGCTGTGCCGTTCTGATGTGGTGAATAAGGCGCAGATGTTTCGTGTCGAATCTTATTCCTTGTTATCAGTGTTTGAAAATCTCGACTCATGAATTCAGTGCCGTTATCTGAACGGATGCACTTGATTTCTCCAAAAGGTGCAATGTCAGCTAAAAACTTCTCTGTAGCTTGTGTTGTGTCACCTTTAGTCTTCAAGAAATACACAAACATAGTACCTGAATAGTCATCTGTGAACGACTGTGCATATCTGTGTCCTTCTTTGCTCTGTGTTGGCATGGGGCCGGCCAGATCCGTGTGAATTAGTTCTAGGGGTTCCTTTGCCTTTCTGTCTGGCTCCCTGTTTCTGGTCTGCGTGAATTTTCCTTGTGTACACACTTCACATAGCTGTTTCTCTTTCACTTTATTTCCTTTTATCTCCATGCCTCTTACTACATCTTGTAGCTTCTTTAAATCTTCGTAGTTACAATGTCCCAGAATTTCATGCCAGGTTTGTAAATCATGACACACTTTGCACTGGTCAACATCCTCTTCTAGTGTTGGTAAATAGTACAAGTTTCCACTTTCATGAATATCAAACCTGCTTTCGTTTTTGGTTATCAAGTGATTGTCTCCTCTTTTGAAAATGATTGTTGCTCCTCCATTTGTCGCTCTTGCTACCGAGAAAATGTCATGTGGGTACGAAGGTATGTATAGCGCATCCCGTAGCTGTGCAGTGTGCTGTTTTCCAGCGTCATCTAGGAGATAAATCACCGCCGTTCCTCTTTGTTGCGCCATTCCCCTGCACTTCGTTCCGTCGGCTAATTCCACTGAATGAGTCTCTGGCTGAAAAGAGCTATCAAAACTTCTGAACTTTCTGATGTCACTCACAATATGAGACGTAGCTCCTGCGTCTACCATGATCCCTTTCATTTTTACTTTGTTTGCCGGTTTTTCATATTCTGAGTGTTCAGCTTTGAAGAGATGGTCACGGTCTTGGTCATTATTGTGTTCATCTGTAACCTTTCTGACGCCATCTTGGTCACCCTTTTTCTTACACAGAAACTCAGCGTGTGTACTATTTTTACAATGATTGCACCACACTCTCTTGTAACATTTTCTCGCTCTGTGTCCTTTTATTCCACATTTGTAACATGTCGTATTTGTGTCTTCATCTTTTCTTTCTTTAGTGTGATACCTGGCAGGACCCTTTCCTTGTCTCGTCTGTGTCTTCATCACATTATCTGTGGATTCTGTTCCTTTCATTTTCTCCGCCTCTTCGTAAATCCGCAGTCTTCTCTTAAAATCTGTGAATGTAACGTCATCCTCATTCTGTGTTATGTGGACGGCTAGCGGCTTGAAAAAATCTGGTAATCCACGAAGAACCATTGCTATGGTTAATCCATCACTCATGGTTTCTCCTGCATCTCTCAGTGCTGTGATGATGTTCTCTGCTCTTATCAAGTAGTCTGTAACACTCTCGTTGTCTGACATGCGTAGCTGAGTAAACGATGTGTACATATTTATTATCCGTGGCTTGCTTTTCCCTGAATAATGTTCTTTCAGTATTCTTAGGGCTTTCCTGCCATCGTCAGCAG
This sequence comes from Zacco platypus, assembly GCA_038088235.1. Lineage (NCBI taxonomy): Eukaryota > Metazoa > Chordata > Actinopteri > Cypriniformes > Xenocyprididae > Zacco > Zacco platypus. The sequence continues at coordinate 41,790,875 of CM076086.1, read as the reverse complement.
CTTCATGTCTTATCAGTGATAGGCTTTTATCATCTATCAGTCTTACAAGTTCAGCATAGCAATCAGCGTTCTTCCGTCTGTTTTCAGCTAGCTGTTTTTCGTTGGCACCGGTGGGCTCATGCAAAATAGTCTCTTTTAGCTTTAGAGTGTGTAGATAGCTTAAGAATCTCGTTTCCCAAAGATCATATTTATCTTCAGATCCATCAAACAAAGAGTGTGCCATTACTCCTACCGCTCTGTTCGCCATTTTGTAGGATCGCCGAGCTTTCTTCTTATATGTCTCTTCAGTTTAGCTTTATAGCACGCGTTATACGTCGCGTCTGACTTAACTTAACTTTACTCACGCTCGTTTGTTTCCGTGACTGGGCCCATAACCTGTTGAGCACCCGAGTGCGCCATTCACTTTCACTCGCGTGTGGAAAACAAACAAAACGTTGCTCAGTGCTTATCCTTTCTTCAGCAGCTTTTTATTTTATCAGCATCACTTGAACATAACATCAGCTGAGAACATCACGTAGCGATATAACGTCATCACGTACACAACCGTATACCTCCAAATAGAAACTAAAGCTAATTTGTATACCGTAATCTAATGTATAAGGGCGCAATACTTTTAACACAACCGTTCAAACATGTGTATCGCCCAAATGATTATGCAGGTCATCTCTTTTCCTGATGGTAATGAGATTTTCCGAGACAGACTCCAGTTAGACTACAAAACCGCATCGCTCACCTTCACAAGCATCACAACTGCACAGAATGGATCGTATGAACTAATCATCATCGCCCGCATGAACAAAGTTTCAAACAAGATTTTTCATGTGAACGTCTCTGGTGAGAATTTTTTTTTGCCCTGTCCATGCTAGATCACAGATTACAATTTAAAACGTGTTCAAATGACATTTTCTTTTGAGCCACGTGATGATAAAAACGCTTACTGTCGTCAGTTTTAAGATTTAAAGGTAACATACACTGATTATACAAATTTCCTCTCATCAAAGATTCATGGCGTAACCATGTCTTGAACATTGGGGTGACCAAAGTCAAAAATGTACAAAAAAAAAAAAATCTTGTGAGATTCTGTGTATATGAATGACTAATTCAAAATGGCGGAATTACATTACAAAAGTTGTTTGCATCCCTGTATGTTACTGTGAGTCGTTAAACATATTCATTGTGAAACAGTCAATTGTTAAGTGTCTAGGTACTTATATAAGTTATATCTCACACACTCTTTCACCGTAAAAACTAAAAGCGGCGCGTTTGGATTCACTCCAGCCTTCAGTGAATAATAAGCCCCGCCTTCTTTGATCTGATTGGCCATCATTTTGACATTGACGAGCCCTGTGAGAGCGCTAAAATGTAACTTTTTAAACTATCATCCTTACAACAAAGAAAACAGTACTTATATTATACTTAGTTATGAGAGGACATTTTTATTAAAGTTGCTAAATGACACGCAAGATGCGTGATGGTTTTATGAAATGAGAGAACGGGTCCGTGGAGTAACAATCATGAAAGTATGCCGGATGAATTAACGGTCAAACAATGCAGAGTATTTTAATAATTTTTGTTTTTATAATATCAAGTTTTAATATAATTTCTCACCATTGTTTAAAATTTATTATTATAGGAAGAGGGTTGTCATATTTGGTGGTCCCTGTCATTACCAGTGAACGTCCTTCTTCATCATCAAGCTCAGAATGTGTCCTGATGTGTTCAGCGGTCAATGTGAGTCATGTGACTCTCTCCTGGTACAAAGGAAACAGTTTATTGTCCAGCATCAGCATGTCTGATCTCAACAACAGCATCTCTCTACCTCTGGAGATTGAGTGTCTGGATGATTCCTACAGCTGTGTGCTCAACAATACCATCAGCAACCAAACTAAACTTCTTAACAACACTGAACTCTGTCAACCATGTCCAGGTAAGTCAGCGGTGAGCAGTGGCTACACTAATATATATCATTTCGAACACTGAATCAGATTTCATCTGTCCTCAGACTGCGTCCAGTGCTGTGGTTTCACTGAAGCAGCGATTCGATTGGTCATCTCTGCTGTGGTGGTTGTGGCTACAGTTGCCATAGTGGTTTATGACATCAGATCAAGAAAACGAGAAGAGAAGCGAAAACAGATTTCAACAGCCGAGCTTGACTCTTGCAATGTATATGCTAATTAAACAATAGTCCACCAGCAAAACTGCTGCTGTGGTTTATTTGGTCAGTGGTTTTCCCCTGTTTTTGCCATAGAGACTGACTGACATTTCCTAAATTTTTATGACTGATATTGAAAATGAAAGTTAACCAATATTAATATTAATGGTTTGCACTTTCGTACTGGGTAACGTAAGGGACAAACTACATAGGTTAGGTTTAGGGGTATGTTCAGGGTTATTACATAGTTATTACACAGTTATTGCAATAAGTACACAGTATGTACATGGGGAACAGGACTGTAAAATAAAGTGCTACCAACAAATCAATAGCCGACTAAGTTTTGGTTAAAACAGTCAAGCCAAATATGATCAACTCTATCTTGCTGATGTTTGTGTAATTTTACATTTAATAAAAAGAGACATAAGAGCACAGAAACCTGAATACTGCTGATTGGAAACTGTAGCTAACACGCAAGAAACAAGAATAGAAAATATAAGCAACAACAACAAAAATGTGTCAAACCTTTGAGCTTCTTCAGTTCAGGTGGTGTAAGTGAAAACCCAGTGAAACTGCCCCAGTAACTCAGTAAAATAATCTTTTTCCCTGATATTATTTCATGTTGTATGTTTTCCATCAGCTGTTTAGAATCAGAACTAGCCAGACTGCCGAAAGAATTACTCTGAAACGGGTTTGCATAGTCCTGAAATTGTTTACAGCAATACCACCAATATGATTGATTTGGACAGTTCACTCATGCACTGAATCATTTGCAGAGGTTTATTACACCGTAATACATATTTTATAAGATGCATACTATATAAGAGTGCCAAAGAGCTGGATCTGTGCCCCAGTTCTGATGAATCTAGAAATGCTCCTGGCCAAAACAACGATGATTCAACTGTTGATGAATACGGTTCACATGGGTGTTTTTCTTTTTACACTTGAGGATGTTGGATGGTAAGTTAAATAAGTATCTTTAAGGCTATTAGTTTTGCATTTTTATTGAATTATAAGCCCCAGAGATATAAGTAAAAAGCACATAAACTTTTCATTTAGCAGTCACATTATCCCTGTAAAAGTAAGCTACTGCTCATTTTCCCGAAATCCTCATTCATTATTGTGCAACACTGAAGTAGTAGACTGAGCAACAAGGAGAGGTATTTGCACTGTTGACTAACAATTTACAGGTAATTACACTCGTAATTTGATATTATCAACAAATTGTAAATTCATACTTTTTGACATCATACTAGGACTGATTTATATTCATAATGTGCTTAACTCGTGATTTTGGAGTTCAAAATGTATAATTTTTGTCATTCCGATTGAAAGATTCGGTGGACTGTTTACATGAGACGTTATCTAATCCGATATAGTGCTTTCAATCGGAATGACTTTGTGACATGCGCACATTAAGCTTGCGTCTTGTTTGCTGCTTTTTATTCCTGTCAGCATGGAGTTCCATTATTATTATTATCTTATCTTATTATTTATTTTTATGTAAAGTGTTGCTCTTAATCAAGCATATTACTGCTGTAAGATATGAGGAAAAGACGGGCAGGAAGCTTTTTGGTGGCTGTGGATTTCTAAGGAGCATCTCGATATTACCCCTCCCTGCTCTGAAAAGCAGAAGCGTGTGGATTAAGGTCCATGTTTAATAAATGTGTTGTTTTAGTTTTACTAATTTTACGTCATTTTGCATTCTGACGACCCCCGACCTCTTGACTTGATGAGGAAGACGTGAAGTAATCGGTTTATAACCCGGCAGAATTTTTATTTTGTTCGGTTTATAGAAAGGTTTATCCCACCCCTCTCAAACTGATTACAATATCATTCGGTTTGGGCATTTTTATTCTGATTGAGGTGTTTATATGAAGCATTTTCATTCAGGATTGGACTTTAAACTGATTACAATGCTCCATGTAAATGCACCTAGTGTCTTTCACATTTATAACTTTAGATGTTATTTGGAAAGGCCTTATAGCCTCTACCTGACCACTAGGGGGCACAAATTATGTAAAAGCTTTTTCTACGCCATTCAGCCGAAGTAAACGCATTTACATTGTCGCAGACATTTCAATTAAGTTTGTTTCCCTGAAAAGGGTGCACCAAGATGTCAAGAAGCAATCCGTTTTGGACAGGGTTTGGCATCCCGCATGCCAAAGCGTTAACCATTGAGCGAGAGAGATTAATATTATTATAGTCGTTTATTTTCGCACCTGGTATGCCAAATACCTTCCTGCAGTAATCATTAGTCTGTTTTATTCAGATATGATATATACAGGAAGTATGTAGCTTCCAAAGTCATTTACACATCCACAAAAAGAGACAACAGTTTCATTTGCAACCACACGTTTATTGATTCAGCACAGGTGTGTCGGTGCTGTTGTGGTTGGGCAGGTAAAGGAGGACTGCAGATGGATGGATTTATAGTTCAGACGTCACTCTGTCAGGCGTTTGAACGACTGAACTGTGGGGCAGACGGCACCCCAGTCCACGGGCTTACGATATTCCCCTTTCTCCAGTAAGTACTGGCGCCCCCTATAGTTTGGATGCTCGTAAAAGATCCAGATCCCATCCAGCACCTTACAGGAGTGGACCTCGCGTGTACGGAAGCGCTCCACCACAGATGGACAGTCTTCGGAAGTCTCATACACCTGGCCGGCGAAATCTCCCTTGTCATAGAGTTGGATCTTGTACTCAGAACCGCTTACCTGGAGAGGAAGGGACGCCTGTTGAACATCACATACGCATATGTTTTGCAATGCATGTGTGCGACTTACAAAATGGATCATCTTGCAGGAGCGGAGGCGGTCGTTCAGACCCATCCAGCGTTGGTAATCTGGATATTCGCCCCGGGTCAGAACATACTGGTAGCCCATGAAGTTGGGCCTCTCGTAGACCACCCAAGCCCCGCTCTCCACACGGATGGAGTTACACCGGTTCAGGAAGGAATGGAAGTCCGTACAGTCGCTGTCGCACTCATACCGACGGCCCTGGAAGTTCTTGTCCTCGTAGAAAATGATCTGCACGAAGAAGACATTGGAATTTTATTTCATCCTTGGATATTGTTTTAATAAACTACCTCACAAAATATAAAATACGATATAAACTTGCATTGCAATTATGCCAATAAACGATCAATAATCAGAGCAGAGTGTCCTGATCACCTTCGTACTCACCCGGCCCATTCTGCAGAGGTTCAGCTGGTGGCGGCGCCTGTGGAGGGGTTAGAGATGCGGAGCTGTGCTGGTTCAGGCCCGTCCCACTCCGGCTCTTTTATACCCAGACATCTCTCTGTAAAGAGGACATTCGCTTTGTCATGAAAATCAGATCCAAAAATTGAGTCAGTGCTTTCTAGAAAAAGACAGGTGGATTATGGGGTATAGAGATGGCAACGTGCGTAGGGGTCTGTTTGGATGTGTGTGTTTTTTCAGCTGTGTTGGTAGATATGCACACACATCCACATCCACTCATATTGAAATATTTGGTTTTCTGAGAATGGGATAACTAACTTCCTATACACAATGTTTAACCATTCTAGGCTACACAACCGCTTGTAGTGGAAAAACGAATAAACGTGTGTAATACACTTGCAAAAGTGTGTACACGCAAGCTCAGATACACACAAAATGCCATTCCTGGCTGCAAGCTAAAATCTCTGCCAAATTTCAGGGGATTAGATAAGCTTATATGGCTTCAATGTGGCCTACTTCCACCCAAAAATGCACGGACAGTTTTTCCTAATTATTGTTGTTCATGACACACTTTTTCACGTATAATATGCGTATTCTAAGCAAAAAATTGATACTCTGGCTACCAAATGTAGTAAATGCTCTTAGAGGACTTAACTATATGATTTAAGCATAAAACATTTGAAAGATGGCTAGAAGTGTCCAGAGAGAACAAAACCAGCACTTGGATGAACTGGTTAAAAACACAAACAGAGGAAGATATTGGAGCTAAGTATGCGGTTAGCTACATGTAGCTAGTTCAAGAAAAGAAATTAGGACTCCAGATTAATAATACATCAATATCCATGATATATAAAATGCTAAGCTAAGCTTATAATGTAAGTGCTACAGGAAGAAAGTCATACTCGTGGTAAAATTGTACTTTAAAGCAGCAAAGTAAATTATTTTCACAGTTGTTGTTAGGCTATGTCCAAGTAGCGCTACAATGGCGGATGTAATGTGATAGACATATATATTTGCATACCTAAAATATTCATCAATTTCAGTACATACTCGAATAGGAGGGAAATGTTTTGTGTGCCCTACATGTTCATAAATGTCCAGTAGGGAGCAGCATTCATCTTTTCTTCATAACACTTTTGAAAAAGCAATTCCATGGCAATTAGCCACAACAATGTAGCATTTAGCATATTTTACATTAACACTACTTGTGTGCTACTTCTGCCTGGTGTAAAATACCTATCTGAAGTTTAGTAAAAAAATGTTTGGATCAACTTTCGACACTGGTTGTCGCTTTTCAGACTCATAATGTGATCTTCCTCTAACCTTAATCTTCCACATATGAGCCACACAAGCCAAAGCATATGTGCTAACCATTATGCTATAGCTTGGACAACAATTACTTGTACGCTCTTCGCAGTTAATATGAATAGCACACGTTTGCTTTAGCATCTAGCTAAATTATTAGGTTTACTGTCAAGCTTTGGCATTGCATTTCTCACCATTTTCCTAAATTAAGAGGACATCTCAAAACCCATTTTTCTTCTGCACAAGGGGTGTTTTTAACAGTGCTAGCCTGCTGTTGATTGTGGAACATATTTTGTTTCATATGCCATTATCTGTAAGAAACGTGTTGATCTGCTTTCATTTGTTTTTTGTTCTGTTCTGTTCCAGGCTAAACTGGGACGAACGTGTTGTGTTCTAGTTTTCCAGGCACTGTGGTCTATATATTGAAATGTCTTTGGACAGTTTTCCTAATAACATAAATAGCTCATCTGGAAATAATAATAGCTTTATTAGCACCTGTCATACAGTGTATAAGCCAAATCACTCAGCAGGGCACAGCTTATGGATATTATACAGATAAAAATAGGTTATGTTTCACAAAAAGCAACATAGTCATCTGAAAAAATGTAGAATACAGATTAAAAAACATAGAACGTAAGCAGAAAATGTTTTGATTTGAATCCTCTAAAGTGCATATCAAACAGGCATTTTTACCAATGCATACAGTGTAATTTCTCTTTGCATTTCTTAAAGTGAGTCACAATCCCTTAGGTAGGAGATGAAAGGTGAAAGGTTATCCTATGACACCAGAGTGTGCATTACATAATAAACTAATGTGCTAATTAAGCCCATGAGGTGATATTCATATTTCAGGGATATAGAATCATTCAGGTTTACTTTAAATTAAATAAATGTATTCATTTCTTTGTTGCACCAGGAAGAACCCCATATATTTACAGTACAACAGCAACCAGAGGTAGGGTATGTAAATAAATCAATTTAATGCAAATGAGAAATGCACTTTTTTTTTTTTTTTTTAAAGTATGATCCTGCATAATTTTAGATTGGAAGACACAGTATTTGCACTTTAAATGAAGTGTAAACTATATGCATTCGTAATACGAAGCAATGTAACTTTTAGAGGCGAGTGTAATTACTACAGAAGTTTGTAGACAAAATTTTACTTTTAGCATCTCGTTCTTTCCGCAGTGATAGACTGACTTTTACTGCTACTCATTTTGTAAACGTAAGTGCGGGACAGTACATCGGTACATCGCCATAAATCTTTTGTTTTGGCTGCTTTTTAGTTTTGCTGATCTTGCAAATTTCGCAATGTTTTGTTTTGGTTCACACTACAGCTACCTGCAGAAACAGAACTCGATGCTCCCTAAGCGTTCACCGGAGTGTAAAATTACTTCCAGTAGCATTTGTCAAATGCAATAAGGCATCTGTTGTTACGCTGCACTGAATGTGAAAACTTGTCTGTATTCACATCGACTATTTTTTCACCGTGAGACTTAAGAATAAGCTCTATAAATACAGAAACTATTTGCATTTTCTCAAACCAATTATTATTCTATATTTTTCAGTAATGTAATACACTAATAATCAAAAATAATGTGGGAGTAGAGTGTCCACAGAGAACGTCACACTCTAAAGTCACAATGCACGAAATTTGAAACACTGCAAGACATACGTACTCTTCATTTATGTCGGAAACCTAGTAAAATAAATCGATTATAAATTAATTTTGCTTGCAATTTGATAAAATAGTAGCTTTATGTGCAGTTCATTCATTACAATCATAAGAGCAATTTGGGTTTACTGATGATTTGACGTTTTTTCCTCTCGAATAGCAAAAGTTCTATGACGTCACTAAAGTGATTCACTTTTCTTTAGCCGCTAAGAAATTGAGACGTGGTCACCACTACTTAATTGTGATGCAGTAGCATTGTGAGGTCACAGTTGTGATGTGGTAGCATGGTGATGTCACAGTTGTGGTGTAGTAGCGTTGTGACATCACTGCGCAAAGGTGGGTATGCTGCGAGACCGTCTCATGACCAGACGGACCTCCACGTTAGGGAGACTGTCCTGTTTTGTTTGGCTGCAGCCCTCGTCCGCTACGGCCATGTGAAGGTCGAAACGCAGAGACACGGACTTCTTTCTCAGCTTGGGATTTCCTTTAAAGAAAGAGCCTTCCCACTGTCTGATGACCTTGTCAATCTTCTCTGTCCTATAGCACAAGAAAAGCAAAGTAGTAAGCAACAAAATAGGTTTACAAAAAGCTTAAAATGATGATCCAGAAGTTCCACCATAATTTTTATTTCCTGAGAAGTCAAATGCAAGATCAAACATGTCAAGATTCTAAAAGGATTAGTTCAACCAAAAATGAAAATTCTCTCATTAATTGCTCACCTTAATGTCGTTCCACACCCATAAGACCTTCGTTCATCTTCAGAACACAAATTAAGATATTTCTGATGAAATCCGAAAGGCATGTGACTTGTGCATAAACAGCAATTTAACCACCACTTTCAAGGTCCAGAAAGGTACTAAAGACATTGTTAAAATAGCCGACGTGACTGCCTTAATTTTATGAAGCGACGAGAATACTTTTTGTGCACAAAAAAAAGACTTTATTCAACAATCTCTTCTCTTCCCTGTCATTATCCTTGCATAGTTGATGCAGTAAGCACAGTGAAGGCTTCCATGTTTACGTCCGAATGCCGTCTCAGCTGAATACGTGAGCAGCACGATGCATGCGTGTGATGCGGACGCAGGAGCCGGCCAATAATGAGTCTGCATTCTGACGTAGAACCTGGAAACGCTAGACGTATACAACACATGAGAATGAGAAGATGTTGTTGAATGTTGTTATTTTTGTGCAAAAAAACTATTCTCGTCACTTCATAAAATTAAGGCAGTCACGTCGACTGTGACTCTTTAGTTCCTTTCTGGACCTTGAAAGTGCATGGATGAGTCATATATTTCATCAAAAATATCTTAATTTGAGTTCCAAAGATGAATGAAGGTCTAATGGGTGTGGACCGATAATGAGGGTGAGTAATTAATGACAGAATTTTCATTTTTGGGTGAACCAACCCTTTAAGGGTTATGGTTCTTCAATGCAGCGAAACAAGGCTCGAAAATGAGTCTAATGTAAACTCACTCCACATTTCCGTGACCCTCAGCACTCTCTCTCACTACATTTCCTTCCAGAATCTCTTGAGTCTTCACAGTACAGATCTCCCCATCTTTGTTTCTGACTGGTTCTGGATGAAAAACATGAAAAGCCAACAACTCTGAGCCTCACATTTGTATAATGACACTGCTGTTGAGAATGACACCTGAAACAAGGTGCATTTCGGTGCTAGTGTTAGGTTGGACAATGAGTTTGGGGGTGTTTTACATCATCCTCACCTGTCAGGGTGACAAGACTCTGCTGTCGTTGAAGGGTCGGGCTTCTTATTGGTGTTCTCTCTGTGAAGAACGGCTCAGCAATATCCTCGTCACATCCGTTGGGTAGTCCATTCTGCTCTAGAGCAGGAACTGACCCTTTCCATGGCTTCAGCTTTAGAGACTGACCATCTGAGGTCAGAAACCTGCAGTTCAAGAGTGAGAGAAGAAGCAAGACCAGACTCTACTTCTTTGGAAACTTAGAAAGAAACCTCTTTAGGTTGACTGACAGTGCATAAAATCTAAGGCACCGTGCCAACTCTGTGGAAATTCCAGAGAATTACCTATGTAGTTGCATAAACCCCATCATACAAGTCTGAGCGTGTGCTAAAGGTTTTATTGCGTTAATGAATACACCTCAGTGAATCTATCCCTACCGTACCTGCCCTCCTCGTTTTCTAGGAGTTTCCTATAGGTTGCGATCTCTCTCTCCAGCCTCATCTTGGTGTTGAGGAGCTGGCTGTGGTTCTGTCTCTGGACTTCCAGACCGTCCCGCACCGTTTTCAACTCAGACTCCAGACTCCTCACAGAACGGGATAGATCCTTGAGTTGCACCGAGTACTGGAGCTGAGTGTGGCGTAGGGAGCTTTGGAGACTCCTCTCCTGGTGGGATGAAACAGAATGAGATACTGAATATGAGAGACTGGGATAGGCTCCAGCATTCCTATGACCCTACAAATGGTTTGAGAATGGATGGATCTCCAGGGTTGGTGGAATGGAATAGGGGGTTGGAAATAGTGGACATTGACTAAAAAGTTTGTAGGGTCAAGCAACACAAGAAAGTCATTTTAGTAGTCAGTTATAAACAAAAACATAGTAGCTTTATGTGCAGATAATTCATCACAATCATAATAGCAATTTGAGTTTACTGATGATGTGATGTTTTTTCCTTTGTAAGTCCTTTGATGATGATCCATGTGATGACATCATGTTTTACATGGACAATCCACCTGGGATTTGGTGCCTTGCTCAAGAGCACAATAATAATGGCTCATGAATTGCACCTTGGTGATTGAACCATAGACCTTTCTCATACTGACATCCCCTGAAGGAACCAGGAATTAAGTACCTTGTCACAGTGGACTCAATGAACTATCAATATTCCAGACAATAAACAGACAACAACTCCCTGGATAAATGTAAGGTTAAGAGGTTCGCTCAAGGGCATGATGGTGATGGCATGTGGATCATGCCTTGCATGACATTAAACTAGCAACCTTCTGTTTATCAACCTTGAGTTTAACCACAAACCCACCACCCTTGTGTTATGTTACAGGTCAATTTGACCCGTTTAGATTTTCTAGTTGTTGGAAATACTGGTTAACCTATGTTTTTTTTTTCTTGATATTTTGTGACTTTTTCTCATTTATCATCATGAACATGCATGCAAAGTTTCACATGCTGGCGTTTTTTGACATATACAAACAAAATGACTGTTCCATATTTTAACGCTCTAAGGCAACTGTACTGACCCAAAATAATAACATTTCTTGGTTATATTTTGTTATTTTTTTTTTTACTTCCTTATGAAGCTAAAAAATGAGGTTTTCCACACTAATTTCAATACAGAAAAATGTTTTAACCAGCAGCACGTGTGTGAAGTTCATATCCAGAAAGCACACTCTTGCTCATCATGCCAGAAGAAACTTGACTTTATGAAATGAGTTTAGAAAACAGCCAACTTAGGAAAAGTAAATATTTTCATTATATTTTCAGCTACATTTAATTGTTCAGTTATGATGTTCTAAGTTAAAAAAAATGTATTTATTGTATTTAAAAATGTACCGTTTATTTTCAAATTTTGTCAAAACAAAACAGTTTTAAAAAATGGTTAAAAAACATTTTCATTAAATCATATCTTCAGATATGTATTTTTTGGAATATTTGACAAATGTTGATATTAAAAGTATACAGTTTGTACCTGAATCTTTGTTGTTTTCCATAGTGTGATTTTTGAGGAATTGTATTGAATCCAAATAGGGTCAATTTGGCCCGCTCCATAACGAGTGGACACAGAAATCTAACAGCGCATAAGGGTTAAGTATCTTGATCAAGGACACAATGGTCACTGGAAATCCCAATAATTCTACAATTCATGAACTGGGGATCAAGTGGCAGAACAAGGTTCCCCAAAAACTAAGGGCTTGGGTTAGATTCCCAGGGCTCAGTTAGTTTAACATGGTTTAACATGAAAAAACTATTGTTACATTAAATTGCGGTTATCCGCAGAACTTGACTTGTAAATTATGAGGTCCTGAAATAAAGAACGGTGACAGATCCAACAGGGATGTATCGCCTGTTCCCTCAAGGTAAAGTGTGCATTTAACACTCGATCCGCACACTCCAAATGAGTCGTTTGATCTACTAAAATAGTGGTTGAATCCAATTGCGGAGGCAATCTGGCTTCTTCTAGCACAAGACCTGCATATATGCAATGATATTTTAATTTGCGTGTCATGCGTTTAGGTGAAATGAGAGTGTGTGTTTAGGTGTGTCTACATGTTCCTGAATTGGAGTGTGTGTGTCCGGGTGTGTTTGTGGGAGTGTAACGCACCAAGGCATGTAGCGATTCAATCTCGACCTGTAGCCGGTGCCACCGCTTTCGGGCCTCAGCGAGCTCGGCTCGGGCCTCCTTCAGGACCTCGTCACCTGCTCTCACCTACACACAAACCCCACCACACATAAGTGTATTCATAAAAACACCACAGACAACAATAAACCTTGGGGCATTTTGTCTTTTTTATGTTGCTTACCATGATTTAAGGAGGTTGCATCACACTGTGCCTCAGGACATCTCTATCTCATGGTAAAATGACTTTAATACATAAACTCTCATGGCTAATTGTTTTAATTACCCATGATTTACATCACAAAAGTGGGACATCAGGGAGCACTTCAGGTAGATCATTAAAGAAAACTGAACTGAGACTCTTGTGGTCTGAGCTGATGTATATCATAGAATCAATCTGATAAGAACAACAGCACAGTTCCCCAGAAATGGAAAATTAAGTGCATGAGTTCCAAAGTACTTGTTCCAAAAACAACATATAGTCTTATGCAATATGAACTATAAGTTAATACATTTGTGTATTACTGGACCAAACAGGAGGTTCACACTAACAAAAAGTAGTACATAGTTTTCATACTGTCATGTTTATGAACAAAGACCATAGTGTTACCATGTTTTTTTGTTTTTAGGATATGTTCACTGGGAGATTTTTTTAAACATGTGTCATGGTAATACCTTGTTTTTTGGACATGGCACAATGTAAATCCTTGTTTATGACATGTTCATTGGTACTAGAGTGTTTTTGGACATCTACAAAGTACCTTGGAGTACTATGGCATAAATACCCTCAATTTATCACAGCAGTTTTCATAAAGACCTGCTGCAGTGTGCAGTGGGTTGTTTTTCAAGGAGAGTTATGAGGCCAACGGCCCGTTTTTTTTGTGTGAGGGCATAAATTCGCAGGAAGACAAATAAGCAATCACCTACTGATGAGAACAGACAAAAGACAATGGTTATGCTCAATGGGACTGACATACCTCATTCTGTTTTGAATAATAATGGCTGTTTAGTAGTCTTTTCACTCCCTCACCCTCTCACACACACACACACACACACACACACACACACTACGACTGCTCTGCAGTGCCCTGGCCAGTAGACCATAGAGAGTGTTTGAAGGAGAGAGAGAGAAAATACTCATACCTGTGGCGGAAACACAGCTGTAGGGCTGGTTGCATCCTTTTGCGGCCTTGTCTGTGAAGAGGGACAGGAGCCTGGGGCTGGATTTGGTGGCATGGCTGAGTCAGGGCTGCTCTGGGCTGGGTTGGAGTGGTCGCACTGGGTGCTAGTCCGGCAGAGATCCATTCCTCTGCCATCCTCTCCTGCAGCAACCTGCGCTAGCACTCTATCACACTCCTCTACTGCTCGCCGCTGGTGCTGATCCAGCTCTCTCTGTCAGCCAACGAGAAAGGGGGGGGGTTGAAAACGAAAGAGAGGAAGAGGAGAATTTAAAGGGCTCCACTCACAAGGAATCAAAGTTTCCTTCATCTTTTAAGATTCAAGAGTCTGACAAAAACAGAACGTCTTCCCGAATCCACGACAATAAAAAGGTAACATTCAGACGTCAAATTCAACTGTCATTGGCCCAACCAGTTATGAAGAAGTTGCATAAAAAGGATAGATATTGTTATACTTAAATCTCTGAGACGAAACGGTAAAGATCTGTTCACGCCAATACCAAATATTTGCTGCAAACAAGATTTTAAATCGAAACAGTTGATTCCTATGGCGGTATTTACATTGGGGGTGAAACTTTGTTCACTCACAGGTGTAAAAAAAATAGTGAGAGCGAGACAACTGATAACTGTAAAGAGAACAGTACATTACAGTATTGGCAAAAAAATACAGTTTCTTTGTATTCTTTTGATTTTACAGTGAAATGTGACCACATTTTCCACATTTACTGTATTGTGCGAGTTGAAGTTGAGAGATGATGTCTAGAGAAACACCATTCCTCACACACACACACACACACACACCCTTTCCCAGAGGCAAACCGCAACTTGGCAATAAAACATCAGGGAACATTTTTAACAAGTATTTTTACTAAAGACAGACGTCAAGGTTTCTCTCAGTAAATGCTGACTGTGACTGACACGACACGCAGAATGACAAACAATTAGACAGTCAAACACACACACACTGTCTCCACCTCATGTTCCTCCATGATTTGTTGCAACTCCTTTTGGGATTCATAAAGCTGCTTTTCCAGCAGTATGTTGGCCGTCTCCACATCTTTCTTCCTCATCTTCAGCTGTAAGACCTCCTGCTCCCTTAGGAGACGGAGTTTCTCCTCAGTTTCACACCTACACACACACACACACACACACACACACACACACACACACATGTTGTGTTTATGTGTTTTGTGGGGACTTTCCATAGGCGTAATGGTTTTTATACTGTACAAACTGTACATTCTGTCCCCCCCACCCCTCCACCCCTAAACTTAACCCTCACAGAAAATGTTCTGCTAGTTTAGATTTTCAAAAAAGATAATTCTGTATGATTTATAAGCTTGTTTCCTTGTGGGGACCAACAAAAGGTCCCCACAATGTCAATAATTACTGGTTTTACTTACGTTGTGGGGACATTTGGTCCCCACAATATAAGGAAAACAAGTACACACACACACACACACTTAAGTATCTAAATGAAAGAAACACATTTGTTTTTATATAAAGCTAAACCACTTTTTTAAACCTTAAAATGCATTTAAAACTAAAACATGTTCTACATTTATAAATAGACTTGAGAATGATTCTTAATTCAGTTTTTAAAAACACCTCAATTTTTTTTTTTTCTTTAGCAAAAACACACTTGCATTGAAGTTATATGGGGCAAATATTGAAATATTTGTTTTGGTAGTCAACATCATGTATTTAACCCAATTACAGTTAAATATGTATACAGTTTGCTGACTGTTATTAAAAAAATGCAGTGAACACATCACATTTAACCAACAAGGCACTGACTCTCTATGACAGTTGGACTGATGTCATCCGAGAACATTATGTAATAAAAGATCATATTTGTTATATTTTAGCTTAATTCATTCTCAAGCATTCAGTGTTTTTTTTCCCCAGGCGCTTGGTGTTTCCCACCACAAGAGGGCAATCACATGGTCAAGTCAAAATACTTTGTGTTTTTCTGATGTGAAATATTTCACTGGCATGTTCGGAATGCAGTGCACATTATGCAAATTTTCTTCAATGCTACATTTAAACAAAAACATGCTGGGTTGGGTAGTGTAAAGTGCTCAACTTTCCTCTTTAAAATAA
The DNA here is from genome assembly GCA_038088235.1 of Zacco platypus. NCBI lineage: Eukaryota > Metazoa > Chordata > Actinopteri > Cypriniformes > Xenocyprididae > Zacco > Zacco platypus. The sequence goes on along the minus strand of CM076086.1, from coordinate 41,774,933 downwards.
TAATAATGTCTGTTTTGTGTGTCATAAATTATAAATATTTTCTTATTTCTTGCTTACTGAGAGTTTCTAACCTGGTCTTTAAACGTGCTGCCTTGAGTTTCACTGCATCGGTTTGTAACAAAACGTCTGCATTTTCCAGTAGGAGCATGCTAACCTGCCAAAACAAACACAGAAGAAGGAGAATTAGGAGAATTAAAAAATGCATTAAATCAAGATAAAAAACATTATAATTGCCGTGGGTAGAAATTACCCTATTGAGCAATTTGATCAGAATTATGACACAATTTATTATTATTATTATTATTATTTCAAAAAATGGCTCACTGATGATAAATGGCTGTCAACACCCATCTAATCATGGGAACGAAAAATCATTTCTTAATTCTCAGTGTGAAAGAGGGAGTATGTAGGTGTGCATCAATATGCGGTTTTTCTTGCTGTCTACTGCCGAGACTCAGTTTATGCAAATACCACAACTAAAGGAAGTTATGAAAACTTAAATGCTGCCAGGATTTAAGGTAATCCTTGTTGTGCACATTTCTCAATGCATTGATTCTACCTTGATTTCCCTCCAGAGCACATAAAACAGCGATAAAACATCACAAGTCTGTTTTAAACTATGTCATCTGCATTTTGTTAACCGTTCGCAGGTTTTTATAATGTTAGGGTCAAAGAGTAAGCCAGGTGTAAAAGAATTAATGGTCAGTATGGCCTCTGGCAGCGGAACGGTTTTAGGAAACACAGGTGTTACGCGTCTGTCTGGCAGCCCTCTGGTGATGTGTTAAAATACCTGTTAGTCCCACTGATTTAGCTGCTAAATTTAGCAACATTTCAGACTACCCTATAGCAACTTTTGTTTTAAAGCACCTTGCAACAAATTTCGATATATATATTTTAAAATCGGCAACTTTTAGCAACTTCAAATGATAAAAAAAGATTATCTAAATTACTAAAAAAGAGGAACCCATTGAACGGCTAAGCAAGAGAACTATAGAGAACAGAACACACATCAAATGTGAAATAAATTGCTAGTTGCAATTGCTCTTTGCTAATAAATGTTCATAACAACAAATCATTAATCTTGAATATAGAATGTCATGTAATTATTATGAGTTATTATTATTAGCACAATATACATTACATACTGCATACTGCAAAAATAGTATGAGTAGTTTGATAGTATGGCATTCTGGACACATCCTTAGTCACTAATATGTAGTACGCCATCTATTTACTGCATGCATGTTATACCTAGTATGCTGTAAATAGTGCACACTGAAAACTATGCAAAAAATAGTAGACAAATCAATCTGTAGCATGTCATGTAATTAAGTGGCACAGTATACTGTACATACTGTATAATGCAAAAATAGTATGATAGTATGGCATTTTGAACATTATTAGTCTCAGATATATAGCACTGCATGTCATAATATTGGCATACTTGACACAGTTAACCTACTGCAAAAATAGTATGCGTACTGTGGCATTCTGGACATATCCTTATTCTCAAATATATAGCATTCCATCTAATGACTGCATGCATATTGCACCCAGTATGCTGCAAATAGTGCATACTTCAAAATAGTATTATAGTAAGCAAAAAGATTAGTATGTCATAATGAACAAATCTTGAATATAGAATGTCATGTAATTATTATTAGTTTTTGATAGTATAGCATTCTGAACACATCCTTAGTCACTAATATGTAGTGCGCCATCTATTTACTGCATGCATGTTATACCTAGTATGCTGTAAATAGTGCACACTGAAAACTATGCAAAAAATAGTAGACAAATCAATCTGGAATATAGCATGTCATGTAATTATTATAAGTGGCACAGTATACTGTACATACTATATAATACAAAAATAGTATGATAGTATGGCATTTTGAACATTATAAGTCTCAGATATATAGCACTGCATGTCATAATATTGGCATACTTGACACAGTTAACCTACTACAAAAATAGTATGCGTACTGTGGCATTCTGGACATATCCTTAGTCTCAAATATATAGCATTCCATCTAATGACTGCATGCATATTGCACCCAGTATGCTGCACATAGTGCATACTTCAAAATAGTATTATAGTAAGCAAAAATATTAGTATGTCACAATGAACAAATCTTGAATATAGAATGTCATGTAATTATTATTAGCACAATATACATTACATACTGTATACTGCAAAAATAGTATGAGTAGTTTGATAGTATGGTATTCTGGACACATCCTTAGTCACTAATATGTAGTACGCCATCTATTTACTGCATGCGTGTTATACCTAGTATGCTGTAAATAGTGCACACTGAAAACTATGCAAAAAATAGTAGACAAATCAATCTGGAATATAGCATGTCATGTAATTAAGTGGCACAGTATACTGTACATACTGTATAATGCAAAAATAGTATGATAGTATGGCATTTTGAACATTATTAGTCTCAGATATATAGCACTGCATGTCATAATATTGGCATACTTGACACAGTTAACCTACTGCAAAAATAGTATGCGTTCTGTGGCATTCTGGACATATACGTAGTCTCAAATATATAGCATTCCATCTAATGACTGCATGCATATTGCACCCAGTATGCTGCACATAGTGCATACTTCAAAATAGTATTATAGTAAGCAAAAAGATTAGTATGTCATAATGAACAAATCTTGAATATAGAATGTCATGTAATTATTATGAGCTATTATTATTAGCACAATATACATTACATACTGTATACTGTAAAAATAGTATGAGTAGTTTGATAGTATGGCATTCTGGACACATCCTTAGTCACTAATATGTAGTACGCCATCTATTTACTGCATGCATGTTATACCAAGTATGCTGTAAATAGTGCACACTGAAAACTATGCAAAAAATAGTAGACAAATCAATCTGGAATATAGCATGTCATGTAATTATTATAAGTGGCACAGTATACTGTACATACTGTATAATGCAAAAATAGTATGGCATTTTGAACATTATTAGTCTCAGATATATAGCACTGCATGTCATAATATTGGCATACTTGACACAGTTAACCTACTGCAAAAATAGTATGCGTTCTGTGGCATTCTGGACATATACGTAGTCTCAAATATATAGCATTCCATCTAATGACTGCATGCATATTGCACCCAGTATGCTGCACATAGTGCATACTTCAAAATAGTATTATAGTAAGCAAAAAGATTAGTATGTCATAATGAACAAATCTTGAATGTCATGTAATTATTATGAGTGGCACAGTACATACTGAATACTGCATAAATATTAGTACAGTAGTATGGCACTCTGAACATATTCTTAGACTCAAATATATAGCATCTAATTACCAACAGCCTATAAACATGGTTTCAAATCTTTGACTGTGTTCAAAATAGCATGTTAGCATACTACACATACTATTTCAGCATACTACAGTAGGAATGCTGTGGACAGTTGATTTTTACATAATCATACTCAGATGACTTACTAAATATGTCAAAATGTGCTGTATAAAACCAGAACTCCACTGGGGTTGAGTCGCACCATGCAGTGCGCTGGACTTTCAATATTACCCATAATTCTTTGTTTGGATGATCAGACATTTTACACAAACTTGTATTAAAAATGCTAAATACACATATTGAAATCATTTTTGCATAACGCATACGTGTCCATATTATTATTTTTTCCAAATAGTAAGCAGTTGCAATAAGCAGTATGCAGGTATTAAATTCCAAATGAAGTGTTTATCAGCAGAACGACTTTCCAAAGGTTAGTAGACTGTTGTGTTTCTCACGGAGCACAATATTAGCCTTGCATATTTTGATTGGCTGGCTGCCATTTTGATGACTCATGGGCCATTGTGACAGCATAATGTCTGGTTAATCATTGTCACTGAAAGTCACCCTCATATATAATGTATTTTGAGGGGATATGATGAATTAGTACGGCGAATAGTGAATGCTTTTGTGTTTATACAGTAAATGCTAATGCAAACGGCTAGTCACAAAGGCTCATATTGTGCTTTTGTTTTAGTTTTTGTTCGGAATGTAATAGTACCACGTCATATATGACATACTGCTCAAGATGTGCTAAAAATAGTATGCAAAGATAAACATTTGAATCTGTAGTATGCAACACTGTTGTAATAATTTTCATCTCTTATCCATCTATTATTGGCAGTCCGACCAAATTAGGGATTAGATATTAAAAACTGCAGTTGATTTTATCATTCATCACACTGGAAATGGAAGATCAAGTCAAAAGCATTACATTGTGGGATACCATATTTATTCTGTACAGGATAGTGATTGTAGTTGTATACTGCACATATTGGCAATGGTATGTAATTGCATTAATGTAATACAAAATATTAGCATCCTGTACACTATATACATACTGCAAAAACAGTATATGTAGTGTGGTAGTATGCCATTCCAAACATGTCCTTAGTATCAAATATAGCATGCATACAGAATATCGGCATACTCTGCACAGTTAGAATACTTCATAACTAGTATGAATAGTATGGGATTCTGAACATATTGGTAGAAATAAATATATAATATGTCATCTAATTATAGCATGCATACTGTACCCAGTATACTGTACATACGGCATGCTGTAAAATAATTTTAAAAAGACTTGGCAAAATAGTATGCAAAAAGAATGGTATGCCATAACCAACATATCTTGAATATGAAATGTCATGTAAGTTTTACATACTGCACAGTATACACACTATAGCTATATGTTAAAAATAGTCTGAGTACTATGGTATTATGCCATTCCGATCATACTGTATCCTCAAACATTTAGTATGTCATCTAATCATTGCATGCATAGAGTTTTGCACATTGTACCCAGTATACTGTATTATTAAAAAAAGTAGTATGTCATAAAGATCATATTCTTTATCTTGAATATAGAATGTTATGTAATTATTACATCCTGCACAGTATACAGTATGAGTAGTATGAGTACTGAAGTATGCATATGTATACTTAGATTCATATATTGTACTTAGTGTACTGTACATGCTACATACTGCAAAACTGTATGAAAAAAGAGCTGTGTGCCGTAACGAACACATCCTTAATCTTGAATATGTCATGTCGTTTTTATCTTAGTATCAAGCATAGTTTGTCATGTAATTATTGCATGCATGCACAATTTGGCATATTCTAGACAATTAATAAATAGCATCAGTAGTATGACACTCAGTAATATGATTACAGCATGCATATGCCGTACTGGCATTTTGAACCCAGTACACTGTGCATAGTGCATACTGCAAAAAATAGTATGCATAGTATGCAAAAATAGTATGAATAATATTGCAGTATGTCATTCAAAATGCATCCTTATACTTAGTATCAAATATAATATGCAATCAAATTGTTGCCTGCATATTGAAAAGAATAAGCAAAAAGAATAGTATGCCATAATGAATAAATCTTGAGTATAAATTATTACATGCTGCACACACAAACTGTAAACTACCACATAGTATGAGTAGTTTGATAGTATGCTATTCTGAACATATACATCCTTTTAAATATAGTCGTGGCACTAATTTAAGAAAGAATTGGGGCCAAAGAAAAAACCAACCAACTTCAATGGCAGTTTATTAAACTCATTAGCAGAGGCTCCATGACCTGTTTTGGGTGTGTCAAAGTACTGAGACACCTAAAATACGCAGTGGGGCCTCCAGGGGCCGAATTGAGAAACACTACACATGGATAATGCATCTGAGAGAGAGGAAAAAAAAAAAACACATTAATATCTTAATTAGAATCATTACCTCAAAGCCAGTCTGAGGGGTTTTTCAGGGCCACATTGCGTTAGTGCCTCGGGACATCAGACGTAATGAGATAAGACGCAGATAACGTGAGCGCAAACGTCACCAACCCACCTGAGCTCGAAGTTCCTGTGCCAGCGACTCCTTGTCGCTCCAGTCCCGTCGAGGAGGGATGTTCCTCATTCCCCACTCGCCGATCTTCTCCTCTAAGTCACAGTTGGCCTTTTCCAACTCATTAATGTGCTCCAGAAACCCCTTCAGCCTTTCGTTTAGGCCCCGAAGGGCCAATTTTGGCTCTTCCAGTCCCTCCATGCTGCTGAACAAAACAAAATGTCTCAAAGACTGTGCTGTCCTGCCACACCTCAGATGATATGGTGTTTACCGAGTAAATATTTTGCTTGATTACCAACCGTCGACGTGGCTCCTATGGAGAGGGACCGGGCCTTTCCCTGGCCCTTGGTGTCGGACCGGTACTGGGGCAGTGGAACGGGAGCAAGGGGCCCACCTTGGTTCCACCAGCCTCGTGCCGAGATGAAAAGCAAGAGGCCACAATGTCACGAGTTTTGCTGGTGCTTTTGTTCTCACTGATCCTGGATTACAGTAACAATTCACACATAAACAACACACACACACTTCACAGGTCAAAGTCCATTTTGTGTTTGTGCCGGCTTTTGTAGCTCGCGGTTTGTTTATATCGCCGTAGGCTGTGTGCATATACGTGTTTGTATTCACTATTAGCTTCTAGTATTCGATAAAGCCTTCAGTTCTTTTACCTAATCGTTTTTCTGTCTAGGTGAACTCGACTTCAGTTACAGGGCTGTGATGTCGAGGCTTGTCTAAGACCTTCAGGGCATACTTACAAAATACAAACTGCCTTATAGCTTCAGCGTGTCACTAAAGCTCCGCGGATTAACGAAAACATTTTGGGCATTTTGAACATTTACTCTATATTAGAACAGAGGTTAATATGTCTTCTGTGCAAATGGGAATGTTGACTATCTAGGATATACATAAATGTTGTAAATAGATTGGAAATGAGAAATGCAGCATGGAAGAATAATCAAGTTCTAGATTACTCCATGCTTAATTCATACTGGCATTTTGAACTCAGTATGCACTGCATACTGCATACATAGTATGCCATAACAAACATATCTTTAATCTTCAATATAGATTGTCATGTAATTATTAAATGCTGTAAACATAGTGTATACTGCATGCATAGTATGAATAGTATGGCAGTATGCCATTCCAAACATATCCTTAGCATTAAATATAGTATGCCATCTAATTATTGCCTGCATAAAGAAAATGGGCATATTCTACACAGTTAACGTACTGCTTAAGTAGTATTTCTTAATTTTTTTAGTGTTCTAAGCTTTCAATGTATACTAAAGACTACATTTTTATCTTAAAGGGTTAGTTCACCCCAAAATGAAAATACTGTCATTAATTGCTCACCCTCATGTCGTTTCACACCCGTAAGACCTTCGTTCATCTTCAGAACACAAATTAAGATATTTTTGAGGAAATCTGTGTGGATTCTGTCCCTCCATAGAGATCTGATGCAACTACCACGCCAAGGTCCAGAAAGGTAGGAATGACATCATTAAAGTGGAGAGGCTGAAACTCAATTTTATGAAGCAACAAGTGCATTTTTGTGCAAAAAAACACAATTTATCATTTTATTTACAAAATAACATCCAAAGCGTGTTCACACTTGTGCATGTGTGTTGAGTTGATGCGCGAGTTTGAACATGGATGCGTCATGAAGCTATCGTGAACACGCAGATCAATATTTCCCAAAGTAAATTGGTAAATTATAGTTTTTTGCATTAACAAAGCACTCGAGTCGTTTCATAAAATTGAATTTAAGCCACTGGTGTCACATGGAGTACTTTAATGATGTCATTCCTATCTTTCTGGACCTTGAAGTGATCGTTGCATCAGATCTCTATGGAGGAACAGAAACCACACAGATTTCCTCAAAAATATTTTAATTTGTATTCTGAAGATGAACGAAGGTCTTACAGATGTGGAACGACATGATGGTGAGTAATAACTAACCCTTTAAAAATGTAATTCATCTCTTTTTGACCAGAATGACGTGTTACCTATAAGTGAGTGAGTTATTTACTTGAATTAGTTCATCTAATCAGTCCGACTCACACATGATAGCTGGCCATTATTTTTTGGCGAATGCATTTATTACATGCATTTTATGTGTGTGTGTGTATATATATATATATATATATATATATACATACATACATATACTGTATATAATTCATATATGTAAAACAACACCGTTCCTTGCTTCTTCAGAGAACATGCTGTTAGCTCAATGAGAGAAAAATAAAAGAGAAATCGTGAATTTGAGTCAAACAGATGAACGAGAGAAGTTGCACACAAACCCAAATGGTGCTGTAAGTGTAACTCGTTTATTAATCAAAACACCCTACAGGAGGAGACCGGGGATGGTTGTAACATTTTTGACATTTCTTTCTGCATCTTCGAGTTGTTTTAAGCCAGTGTGTTCAAAATGTGATTAAAACTAGTTACAATGTCAGCTATTAAGCTGATGTCTTTGCAGCACAAACAGAAAATGTGTGTTTTAGTTTCAAACACGAGTGAAATGTTACAATTCACATAGTCCAGGTTAGTTGTAACAGAGATGTAACGTTATGAAATAAGGATTATGAGGGGAAAAAAAGCTTTTTAACTTTTTATCATAATGTGCATGTGTGTAACAAACATTAATAAAAAGTGCAAATGCTCATTGTCTTTCTTTTTCCTTGGCCAGTGGTGTCCAAACTGGAGGGCCAGAGTTGAGCAACAACCCCAATTAAACACACCTGAACCAGCAAATCCAGGTCTAAGCATACCAGAAACTTCCATGCAGGAGTGTTGAGGCAAGTTAGTTCAACTCTGCAGGACAGTGGCTCTCCAGGACTGAGTTTGGACACCCCTGACCCAGGATTTCTGGAATTCAAAGAAAACATATAAACACAACAACAAATGTACTTGGGGTAGGCTGTAACAACTGATGTTACAACTAACTCAGAGTCTTGTAGCCGTGAACTAGCTCACCTAACAGCCAAAACATCGGCACTAACAACTTGCATGAAAAACATCTACGTAAACATAATTCAACTTTGATGAGTAACTACAAAGCAGGAATTGCCATAACTTTCTTACATGTCGAATAAGGACAAAACCGAGTGAATGAGGTGATTTGTAACTTGTTTCTGATTGTAAGGCACGTCACAACCATCCCCGGTCTCTCCCTACATGATTTTAAACATACAACACAGAGCGATGATGGTAAATGCTGCGCAAGCTTCATTCTGTTTGATCGAACCAAAGTGACGTTAAAGATTCAGAGAGCACAATGCAGCGAAAGTTCATCTGAAGACAACAAAAAGCATTCGACTTACCAACACGCCCTCGCCAGTCACACCCCTTTTCATCGGCACTGTCCCTGCCCTGGTGATTTCTCTCTAGATGAGAGTCATTGAAGTGTGGCAGTCACAGTACAGAGAGAGAGAGTGTCTGTGTGCACCGAACCCACCCCGCGCATCTGGTTCTGGGGTGTCGACGCATCTGGTTGTCTGAACATCTCAGAAGTCACGGGACAGGGAATGCCGTCCGACCTGTTCTGGCCCCTGGCACTGCTCCATGAGAAAACAACGTGGTCTCATTAGTTGTCTGAAATGGGAGTGCAGGTAATTACAAACAATGACTGAGCGTGCGGCTACCTGTCCGACAGTTAAATTACAAGGTGGCTTACGGAAAAAACAGAAGCTGTCAACTCGGACCAGCTAACTTTGAGATCCGGAAGGTGACACATTACCCACGGTCTTTTACAAGGCCTTCATGTTCCCAGTCGTCCCGCCCGTCTACAGTGCTGAGCCGAATGAGGTCATACTTTAACATTTTAGAAATTGCTATAATTAGTTATGTATTCATAGCGCCATCTGTTTCAATGCTCTTCTTCATTCATTTGTGATATTAAATGATAATTTGAGTAAACTGTAAGTGAGAAAAATCTAAACCTGAGCAAAAATGGTGAAATACTGAACTATATATATATGTATATATATATATATATATATATATATACACACACACACACACACACACACACACATATATGGCTGGGAAGTAACAAAATACAAGAAACCTAGTTACAAAATTTGAGTAACAATTTCATTAGTTACATTTTAAATGGCTGGTAATCAAATTACAGTTAGATCTGAAAAGTATTTTAGATTACCAAAGTGATTACTTTTAATGTCATTTAAACAGCAATGTAACATTACTGGATGATCCACAACTGTTTTCATGTTTTGTGATAGTTGTGTGGGAGTCCCTTGTAATTGTAAAAAAGGTCATTGCAACTTTTTAAACTCACAATTCGACTTTCTTCCTGGCAATTGAGAATTTGCATCTCACAATTCTGACTTTTTTCTCAAAATTCCAAGATTTAAACTCACAATTGCGTTTTATAAAATCAGAATTGGGAGATATACACTCATAATTGCAAGTTTTAAAGTCAGAATTCCGTGATAAAAACTTGCAATACTGACTTTTATTAAAATACTTTTTTTTTTACTATTGCGATTTTATATCTCATAATTCTGACTTCTCAATATTGTGAGTTTATATCTCATAATTCTGATTTTTCTCAATATTGCAAGTTTATGTCTCATAATTTTGACTTTATAACTCACAACTAAAGCTTTAAATCATGCAATTCTGAGAAAAAAGTCAGAATTGTGAGATAAAAACTCGCAATTACCTTTTTTGTGTTTGTTCCACACTTATTAGTATTCCAAAGTATTCTAAAGTATTTAGATTAAGTTACTAAACTTGAGTAATGTAACGAAATACGTTACAAATTACTTTTTAAAGCGTGTATTTTGTAATATGTAGTGAAATACATTTTAAAAGTAACCTACTATACTAAAAAACAAACATAAAATTCAAATTATTCATAAATAAACTGGATGTCAAGTACCCATGTCAAATCAGCTCCGTATTTTATATGTAAGACAATAATTATGGGTTATAATTCCTCTTAATCTCTTTGGCAAACATGGTATGTCTGTCTCATCAGGTTTATTGATGCAAGGATGTCTCGGTTAGAGGCTTTCAAAGGATCCAGAGCTTTGCACCAAGTAGTTTTTTTTAGTCTTCCTCTCAATTGCATCTTTTTAAAGTACTAAACCCACATTATCATGGGTGTAAACTAGTGGAAATTGCTGGTACTTTTAGCATTAATCCATCACCATCATTTCCATGTAAACAACAAAGAAACTCTTAAAATAATCCAACTTCTACAGCGATTTATGTTGAGAAGAACATCAGTTAGATGAGCTGGTCTTATTCATATGAGAAAGTAAACAAAATCATATACAAAAGGTGGATGGAAAGGGTTATAAAGATATATAAGTGCAGGGTGTTCTTATATAACTGTCTAACATTAAATGACTTTCCTTTGTGCTTATGGAAATTATGATTAATTTCCTTTTCCATGACTGATCTGTCCAGAACATGCACTGACACAACACTTTCAATACGTATATAACTTTGCGTGCACTTCATTTCCACACTACATAATCATATGTCTAATCGCCAAGTGTGTGTAGAAAGACAGTATGGGGCCCCACCTGGACACACCTGTCCATTAAAAGGGTAACCATGCTAGGCATGTGACGCTACAACGCACAGGCACGTCCCCTGGATACCATGGATACTACACATAGCTGTGTTAATTCTGCTCAAACAAACAATGCAGAAGAATCAACAGTTAATTTAGATAAACGTGTCTGATCGTGAGAAAAGTATTAATGAAGATTACTGTAGGTAATCAGGTCTTACAATGGCAATGCAAAGACTAGCAGGCTGGTTAATGCCAGTAGTTTTCAACCAGTGGCTCCGTTCGGATAAAGAGTTCAAGAACACCTGGAGACAGCTAGCCATTAGCATTAGCAAATACACTGGTGAGTTTGTTTAAATCAAGGAGGTCTGTAATAGATAGAGAAAGTGAGTTTGTTTAAATCAAGGAGGTCTGTAATAGATAGAGAAAGTGAGTTTGTTTTAATCAAGAAGGGCTGTGAAACATGGAGAAAGTTAGCTGTTAGCAATTAAACTGGTGAGTTTGTTTGTTTTAATGCCCGGAGAAGCTAGCTGCTAACATTAAACCAGTGAATCTTTTCTGATCAAAGAGGTCTAAAGTTTTCCATTAGCATTCAACTGAATTTTTTTCTGATCAAGTCTATAACGCCTGGAGAAAGTAAACAATTAGCATTAACATTCAACTGGTGAAGAATGTCTAGACTAACGCCTGGAAAAAGTAATCCGCCAGCAATAACATTCAACCGGTTAGTCTTTTCTGATCAAGGTGTGGTTTATAATGCTTGGGAAAATTACCCCTTAGCATTAGCATTCAATTGGTGAATCGTTTCTGATCAAGGATGTCTAGTCTAACGCCTAGAAAGTTATCCGTTAGCAATAACATTCAACCGGTTAGTCTTTTCAAGGTGGTCTAGCCTAACGCCATGAAAAAAAAATCAGCTAGCAAATCTGTTTTCTGTATGGAAAAAGTTAGCAGCATTAGCATTCAACCAGTCTATAACAGTTGGAGAAAGTTATCCATTAGCATTAGCATTCAACTGGTAGGTCTGATAAATGATTTGGTATTTTGCCATTTGAATTTTCAATGTAATATTTGGAGCCAAAACATAAATAAATACATAAAAAAAGCTGTTAAGAGCAGCTAAACACCTTAATTTTACACATTTTTTTAGGAGCTCATGAAGAGGTGATTCAAAGAGATGCTTCAATGCTTCAATTAAGCCAGAATTGTTGGGCAAGTTAAACAAACGCTCAAACAGGATTAACTGAGAAAAGGCTAAAATGTAATCAAAACACAAACTGTCAACGGCCTTTTGCTGTTAAATGGCTCCAGCAAATTATCTCTCATGATACATCAGTCAAAACAAATATTCATGTCTCGCATTGACAAACGCACATTGTTCCACAAACATGAAACATCGTCCCATTCGCCCGCTTCGCTATCGGAAAATGTGACTGCACTAACCACACAAAAAGCCACGAATACAACAGCAATATCACAACAGCCACATCAAAAGGTAGATTTAACAAAAAATACATGCAGTCAATGAAAAGAGACAGTGACTTTGAAAGCAAATTATTGAAAGCGTGTTATTCTATATATAGTTACATCACTTTATATAGACTATAGTTAATTCATCTGAAAAGAAGATATCAAGGCATCATCTCTTAAAAATGAAGAAAATGAACCAAGCGAGCGCATGATGGAGAGGAAATCAAGATTGATTTGTCATACTACTGAATGATGACCTCATCATAATTATCTTGGTATTTAAAGATTTATATAAATCAGACATAAACCTTTATGAGGATTTACACTATTACGTCAGCATTTAAGGTGATAAATATGACAAAGAAACCTGCACAAAAACCACTGCGGGTCAATGACACGATTCAACCACAATCTGGTGTCAGCTGAGAGCCCAGAACACTGACATCAATAACACACCTGCATGTAAAAGCTTTAAATTACATTTTGAAGTGAATCCTTCACAAAAGACATCTTTAATTTTTTTTGTCACTGATTGGCAGTCGCCCCGGGGGAGAAAAGAGACTGCGAGTCTCAGAAAATAATTAAGTAGAGGAGTGTCTTTGATGATTAAAACCATAACAAGGTTGGGCACATAACTCAAACGACTCGTCAGACAGGTCCTGGTGCCGAAACGAACCGTTGGTTTTTGACTTAGCGAGGCGTTATGTTGACCTTTAAGCCACATGACCTTTGTTATGTAAACAGCGATGCATCCAACAGGATGGACAGTTTTTAATAGTTTGGATCTTGCCCGACGTGTGAGAAAATCACTTGTAAATCCACATATAAAAGTCATGAGTGTTCGACGTAGCATGGGCCGCACTTTAAACTCTTATTTATAGTAAACTGATTCACTGTTTATGCTTGCTCTGAAAAAGCAATCCAATATATGCTTTGTAATGCAAGATTTTGTTGTTTTGGTTACCATTTGCCCCTACTGGTCTCATTTTACCCACATGAAACCACAGCCCAATTTCGCCTTTACATCTGAACACTGCAAGTTCTTCACCCAAAGGTCATTCTTTAGTCAGAGGACTTGCACTAAAAACATATTACAAACTATGACATACATGTAGGATCGTTGAGAAATGCTGATATGTTTTATGCTCATTATTTATTTAATTATTAATTATTATTGAATTACTAGAGGTTATATGTAAGAACGTATTTGTTTATTGCCAATGTGTGAACGGCGTGTAATGACACTTAAAAAAAAACGAGACCTTCCCTGGCTTTCTAGGTTGTCTATTTTTATGTGAAAGATTCGGGACGTTTTTGCCGGGAAATTCAAAAGGATGATTACGCGCCTCTCTTCCGTCCAATGAATTTTACGTGTTTTATACAGGATAATACCGAAAGAGCTGTTTTGTACTGTAATATACGTGCTGTGGAAAGCAAAGGGATACATTTTATCGTTGTTTTTTTTTTTTTAAATAAACCGTGTACGTTTTATTTTATTTAGTTTAGTTACATATTTCAAAGTAATTAAGTTCACCACTTGACATGACACTATTTACCCTCAAGGGGTTTTTTTTTTTTTCCATCATCCATAGACTCTTTTCACTAATTTAAAGGACACCTAAGGCACAGCTTACCCCACTCTTTCCTAACCAGCCCTGCTGATCAACCTCAACCAGACTCAAATGAGTGAAACCGCCACCAACAATGGGGGTTTTAAAAAATTCATCACTGCCAAGTGGTGAATCCGTGCACGAGAACGGTGACACAGCAAGCGAAACTGTGTGGCAGTGGAACGAATTAAGCAAGTGAACAACAGCCATAAAACGAGACTACTTAAACGCTGAAGAAGACGTGGATTTGGTCTGGATCAAGTGAGCTATGCAGGTGGGAGTGTAAAGATAACACGCAGAACAACACTCCCTCATAAGTGTATGAGAAAGGAGCTCTGAAGGAGGGAATTAGGCTACGACAGGTATGAAGGAGAAAGAAATGACAAAAGTAAAGGTGAAAGACAAAATACACAGACATGAACATGGAAAACGATTGTGTGCCTGTAATTGTACCTCACCTTTGTACGGCGGCTCAAGAACATATAATCACAGAAGCACATGACTCGAAAACATTGTAATTACATGCCTTAGGGCTAATTAAAGTGTACTTTACTGGAGTACATTGATAATGAAGCTAAATGACAGGGGAAAGTAAAAGTTCACATTGTCAAAAGCCTTCCGTGGGCTTCTTCGTCATTATTGAATCACCTTCACATATTTCACATTTTCTCATTAGGAGTTTGTTTGTAAAACTATTTTATGGCGCAATAATGGTGTTGCATGACAACAGTTCATCATGCTAGTACTATGATCACTGACTAAAGTATGGCCCATTTTGTTGTAATCAGGTAAATCAAGCATATTCCGTACAATTTCACATCTAATCAGGGCGTGGAGAGAGAGTGATAATGAACTAGTGGCTTAAAGTCCTCATTCTGCACATACTGAAGAGGTCAATCACCTGTTCATACCAGTCACGGTCACCGTGTAAGTGAAAACACTTTCCTTTATAATCATATTGATTTGTTGGATTTGATTTATGAAAATCCTAAAATAAAAAATGAAGGAAATTATTATAAATATACAATATTTATAATAATTATATTATATTATATATATATATAAATATATTCTATATTTATTATATACATAATATATTATAATTACAATATAAATATTAAAATATTTAAAAATAGTCAAAAAATTAGTCGCGAAATGTGTATTTATAAAACAGCACGCACGAAAAAATGTTTTTAAGAAGTTTTATATTAATTATAGCATGGCACGTCACTGCAACTATTCTGAATTACTCTTGAAATGTGTAATACAATACCTTAAAATATGAACTACTGACCTTTTTAGCTCTATATCACGTTTAATCCCTGTTACTGCTAACGAAAGTTATAAAGTGGTACTCTTTTGTCATGTCTATCCTGACCCATTAAATCTTAAACTCTGGAGAATTAATGTTTATTCATAAAATCATGTTGATCAGGTTAGACGTGCCTCAGGGCTCTGTCCTGGGCCATTTTACAGGCACGCCCTGGACACACCTGTTTGATGCTTTTCCGATAATCGTTATCATAAATAAGCTGAAATAACTCCACCCCTTTGTTCAAAATATATAATAGGTCCTCGGCTCTCCAAAACCATTACGCAGCTGTCAGAGGTGTCCACCAAAGCGCAGAGGCATCAGGAACAGAAACCATGACTCAGGTTACTCAGTCTTTTTCACGCAAGAGCTTGTCCAGCTCCAGCTCTCGCCCCTTCAGCTCCCACTCTCTCAGCGGTGGATACTCCAAGCGCATCGCCGTCGGTCGTGCGCCAAGTGTCTATGGAGGAGCGGGGGGCTCCAGCGTGCGCGTCTCTTACGCACAGGGCACCAGGAGCGGTTTCGACCTGGCCAGCGCGCTCGGCGGTGGTGACAATGGCTTCGGTGTGAGTTTTGGAGCGGGTTTCAACGAGAAGTCAACCATGCAGAACCTCAACGACCGTCTGGCCACTTACCTGGAGAAAGTGCGCTCACTGGAGAAAGCCAACGCGCAGCTGGAGCGCCAGATCCGGGAGTGGTACGAGAAGAGAACCCCCATCTCCAGAGACTACAGCCACTATTACGCCACCATTGAAGAGCTGCGCAAAAAAGTGAGTCATTTTAAATCATGCAGTTATATAATTTATAACATCTAGTGTGGATTAAGTCATCAGTGTTCTTATCAAAAGGAAGATATCAGAATGAAAATTAAAATGATTTATTTCACTGTTACTTATATATATATATATATATAAACATAAGTAATCTATAAATTGATATAGACAATAGAACATTACAGAATAGATACTAAAAGGTCTGAGAGGTTTGTGCCAATGCAAAATGTTTGGTTTACCATCATAAGTTTCAATTCTTCATGTTTGTCTTCAGATCTCCATCGCCAGCCTGGACAATGCCAGAATCATCCTTCAGATCGACAATGCCAAACTGGCAGCCGAGGACTTCAGAGTCAAGTTAGTACAAGGAAATACCTTTACCTTCAAATGCCCTCCTTTTTATGAAATTTGGATTGATTTTAATATCAAATTCCATTCTGGTGATTAAAACTTACTAGAAGTTCCCTGCGAAAAAAAGGTCTTCTTAAACCAGCCAAGAAGGGTTTCCCCTTTTAATGAGCTTGTTAATGTCACAGCCAACATTTTAACACTTCATCTGAATTCCCATCCTAACCAATGCTATTCTTGGCGGCTTCAGGTACGAGAATGAGTTGGCCATGCGCCAGTCCGTAGAGGCCGACATCGCCGGCCTGAGGAAGGTTCTGGACGAGCTCACCATGACCCGCTCAGATCTCGAGATGCAGATCGAGGGTCTGAAGGAGGAGCTTGTTTACCTGAAGAAGAACCATGCAGAGGTGAGATCAAAAAGCCATTTTGGCCCTCTAGGCAGGGCAAACCTGGCAAGATCTTTACCCATTAATCCACCAAACCATTAATCTTTTCCAATGAAGTGTAATTTTAAACACTATTGCTCCATTATCAAGGTTTGTCCTGTAATTAACCATAACCTAAAGCCTTGGAGTTCTTTCTATGTTCAAAGCTTAAAGGTGCGGCCATTTTTTTTCTTCAACGCTTATGCGAAATTTTGCAAGCAAAATCCAGTAATTTCAATAGGAATCTGCACAATCTGGAGTTTCCCTGATTTTTAAGTTGCCATGTGACTTCGTTGCACTTTCAAACTAAGAATTTTACAGCGTGCAAATGCACATGAAAAACTTGAACCTTTTTCACCCTTTCGTGAATCGTGCACATTCCTATTGGAATGACTGATTTGGGCAGCAAAATTTAGCTAAGTGACCTCACCTTAAAAGTCAAAGTCCATTTCCAACAATAGCAATTCCCACTTTTAAAACCATTATGAATAATATGCAATACACGAAAAACGA
Source organism: Zacco platypus (assembly GCA_038088235.1). NCBI lineage: Eukaryota > Metazoa > Chordata > Actinopteri > Cypriniformes > Xenocyprididae > Zacco > Zacco platypus. The sequence goes on along the minus strand of CM076086.1, from coordinate 41,757,016 downwards.
CATCAGCTAACGGCTACATCATTGATCTATAGGAGATTGCAGCTCTTCGTGCTCAAATGTCCTCCAGCAGCGTAAATGTGGAGGTTGACGCCGCACCTCAGCAAGACCTGGCCCGCATCATGGAGGAGATCCGACACCAGTATGAAGGCATCACAGAGAAGAACCGCAGAGAAATGGAGACCTGGTACAAGGGCAAAGTAAGTGCTCATTCTTATTATTCTAATCTGCGATAGCCGTACACAATCAGCTAGATGTTGACCTCAAACCTCTTTCCCCACAGTTTGACGAACTGAACAAGCAGGTCTCCACCAGACAAGAAGAATTCTCACTGTCCCGCAATGAAGTCAACGAGCTCAGGAGGACATTTCAGAGCCTGGAGATCGAACTACAGTCGCAGCTTAGCTTGGTAAAAGTCTCTCTTTATCTTTCAAAATGGGAACCATCTTTAATTAAACATTCAAAATATTTCCAACACCACTAGGGGGAGCTTTATTTGATCTGCTATACATAGCCACACCCCTAATTATTATCCTATGCTCAAATGTTTACTAGCTTTGATTATAATATTAAAAAAAAAAAAATCCCAGTAGCTGCCTCTAGAGGGAGCAATTTACACAATGTAATATGCATAGTCCCGCCCCCTCACGGTTCTTCTCACTTTATGATACGACAGAAAGCGGCTCTGGAGGGCACACTGAGAGAGACCGAGTCACGCTACAGCATCCAGCTCAACCAGCTGCAGGTCGTCATTAACGGTCTCGAGGAGGAGCTTTCTCGGATGCGAATTGACATCGAAAGACAGGGCAGTGAATACAAACTCCTTCTGGACATCAAGACCAGACTAGAGCTGGAGATCGCAGAGTACAGGAGACTTCTAGATGGAGAGGACATTCAGTAAGATTGGTTTTAGAAATAAAGCAAATATTATAATGGCTTTCTAAACATCATGTGAGTTGCATAACTTTAATAAAATCTTTTTTTGTTACAGGAGGCAGGTTATCAAAGTTGTAGAGGTTGTAGCTCCTCCTCCCCCCAAGCGTAAGTGTTTTTTTTTTTAATATTGAGAAAAAACATCAAATATAATAAAATATATTTATCGTTTTATATTTACATTATTATTTTGTTTTTTTTATCCAGCAGAGCCTGTGGTGACCAAGCGCGTTCGCACCGTAATCGAAGAGGTGGTTGATGGGAAAGTGGTTTCTCGCACAGAGGACGTTGACGTCGAGGTCGTGAAGAAGTAAAAACAACAGCAACGGGAATCGTTAAATCAGCATGAATTCTCAGCCGAAATAAATTAATCGGTGTTCAACACCTCATGTGAAACCCTAAAAAAAAAAATAAAATAAAAAAAGACAAGCTGCGAAATTAAATGTGTTTGTTCTTTCATTCTTGGATGAATGTTGGGTCGACATTTATTAGAAACAACACTGAAAAAAGGAGTTTGAGCTGCATTATATTTGATTTGACGTGCGTCACAAGCGCCGAGAGAAGAGTCAGCTTATTTAAGCACAATTTCAAAAATGTACGGCAGTAAGAAACAAAACATTCAGTACAAAAGACGTACTCGCTCTCTCACAGACATACAAACACAACTGTGAGATATACAAACACGACAATTTCCTCTAGTTTTCTGACGTTTTAAAAATGTACTAAAACAAAAATAACCACCGTTCTCTTTTCAGAACACTTTTAATATATAACATTGTATTTACAAATATTTCACATATGACACTATGTAGTTAAGAGCCCCCCCACAGGTGTCTGTATTTGACAAAATGTTCAACATAAATAATTAAACAGCATATTTTTCCCCATCACACAATAACAGTATAAATTCTACAGTAGCACAGCTGACTACCACAGTCAGTTGCAAAGTGCTGTCCTTTTTTCGTTCGTTTTTTCGTTAAATACAAAAATACCACCACTTCCGACGCCACGCCGGTAGTAAATTTCTAGCTGCTGCGCTATAACGACGTACACTGAAGCAAAATCGGCTCACATTCAAAACGGTGGGCGGGATTGGTCCTTGACGCCAAATCGTTTGCGCGACGGCAACGCAAAAACATCGTACAGGGGGAAAATGTTCGCAAACAATTAAGACGGTGTCAGATTAAAAATGTTTTGCGCTAGAATTCATAGTTATCTTTTCCCTTCAGAATGAGAACTTCATGTTTTGCAAACTAAAAACTTAATTGATCATCAAGCATTTGTAAAATGTTGCACTTGTGGTGAATAAAACGTTAAAATGGCCGACGAGTTCTGTAACTGCCATCATCTCTACAGCCGTAGCAAGTCCTAAATGAACTATGACCATTTTACGACTATATATCAGGTAATGGCTAACAGGTAACTAGTTAGAGTAGAGGAGATATGGATAAGCGTAGCCGATGATAAGCAGAATTGTATCTTCAGAGAGGGGAGCACCTGTACAAAGCACAAAGAACGAAATCGTTCATACAGGGCTGACAACTTTAATCTGAAGGTAATCGGGTTCTTACAGTATAAGTTTTGAAATTTCGATTGTAAACATGGAAGAAAATTGGTATTCGAGACGATGTGACGATGCTAGGCTAAATCGTACGTTAAACTTTTAATTTGCGTCCGTACTCATCAACTAAATATCCAGTTTCCGCCAACAAAGCCAATGTGAAATTCACAGCTTTAACTTCTAAATAAAATGCTTCAAAGATCCGGCAAATGTGGATCTGAGAGCAGAACAGCTGCCCGATGCATATTTTTACGATACAAACGTCAGGCGTTTTACGCACTATACGTAGCCTTACAATAAATTAGCGATTAGCCGAAGCGACGCACCGATTGGTTTTAGAGGCAAACAGCTGTGAAATTTGGCAGCAAGAAACATCTTCACCGGCTCATTTTCAACGCAGCTGGTGCCTGTTAAGTTCACTAAATTTAGAGACAACCGTAATGTTATCATGGAAACGGCATCAAGTAACGAAAGTTCTCTACGCAAATCTAAAGTACCTTGCGAATATTCTCAAAATCCTTAACGCGCCAGGGTAAAAATGAATGAAATGAGTCAATAAAAGCTTTAAATCGACTGACTGCTTTTGTTTGACAATAAAAAAAAAAAAAAAGTACGTTAACGATTTAAACCTATGTTTTAAACGTTAAAACAAAACAGTCAGTGTCAAGAAAAGGGAAGAGTATGGGGTGAGCACCTGTTGCTTTTAAGTAAAAAAAAAAAAAAATACACCAAAAACAAATAAATAACCAGTAGGACGAAAAATGCTGTCGTTAGTTGCAAGTTCATTCTGACATGGACTGTGGCTCATTTTAGCTTTTGGCACAAAAGCAAAAGCTCATTTCTTTCTCCGACCAAAATAATTAACGTTATTAACAGTACCTATTAATCCGTAACCTGATACTGCCTTTTTTGTTTTCTTTTTTCGTAAAAACGAAAAAAAATCCCCTTAAGTCATTGTTTGTCGCTGTAAAGTGCAATAGTGCTTTTTCGTCTGTATTCTAGCTTGCAGGCAGTCATGTCCACTGCCCTCCAGCAGGGGGCGACAGCGAGCTGAGCGCAGATCTCACAGGCAGTAGTTGTAAATCACAGAAGAACATCAGAAATGCTGAAGGGTGGTGTTCATTCTTCTTTTTCGACCGGAGGCTCAGTCTCGAACGGTTTTACAATCTCCTCTTCGTAAACTTTCAGAATCGCTTCGCAGACGAAACGGTACTGGCTCTGCAAACAAACGAAAAGGAAATCAAGTGACTCAGCAGCATTATATATAAAAAAAAACTATGCATAACAGATCATTGGATTAACCAAAGTTTGGAGGTTTGTAATATCCAATCTTCGATATTTATAAACTTGGATTGAGATTTTCATAGCAAGTCAACTATGTAGCTTATGGTGAACTTTTTATTTTGCATAAAAGCATCCATCAAAAAAGTAGATTTCAAAGGAATAGATAACCCAAAAATTAAAATTATACTTTAATCATCAGCTTCCGGCAACGGCCGAACGCGTTTATGAGTGGTACGGGTGACCTTTGACCCGACGCAGGACGTATGATGAGGTGTTTGGGTGAACTACGCCTTTAATTGTCAATCAAACAGTCTCTAAGAGAGCGGTTCTTCTGCAATGTGGACCGGACTACTCACAGGAGTCTGGATCATCATGGCACGCTGGTCTCTCATGGTTCTGACGATGTCCAAGGGATACACCGACTGACCATTCTCTATCAAACACATCGCCGTCTCCATGGTGATAAGCACCCCCGTGCGACCAATCCCGGCACTGAAAGATAAAAGGGTGGAGTCAATAAACAAATCATGATGGGGTCTTTTTTTTTGTTGTAAGAGACACTGTCAGGACATTTTCCAGGCCTGACCTGCAATGAACCACCACAGGTTCAGGAGCGTCGGCTCTTTTGCTGCGTACTTGGCCGACAAAGTTAAGGAAGTCCGTCGAATCATCTGGCACGCCGTGATCGGGCCACGCCATGTACTGCATCTGACAAATCTGCCTTTCTTCTTTACTCTGTACAAACATCCAAACAGACATAAGCACATACTTTTATTTACACTAATAAATGAGGAACATTTAAACCGGTTCGTCACCTCCAGGTGTGTAAGAGTCAGATCTCTGAGCAGGTACGCAGAGTTCCCTTCCTCCGACACGCACGTAACCTGGAAACCTCCATAGGTGCCACTCGCGGAAACGTTTGGCCAGTATTGATGACATTTCACCTGAAAGGGAAAATGTCCAATATATCACATTAGCGAAAATCATCAACAGAAAACTGACACATATTTTGATGAGATTACAACCTTGTGTAGGACGAAAGCAAAGCAAAAAACATTTAACTTCCCTAAAATTACCCTAAATATTAAACAATTAATGTAGGGTAGGACTTGATTTATCGGTTACGATTTGATTCGATGGTGAGACTTTGGAAAACCCCAGGCCATAATTTCATTGGTTAATAGTTTGGCCCCGCCCTCAAGACATTGATTAGCAGAAAAGAGAAGTTTAGTCAGAAAAGTCTGAGAATTTTTACATTTTTATTACAGAAACAAACTTTTATATATAATTTAATATATTAAAGAAATAAGTTTGACACATAGGGCCACAAATTTATTTCTAATTTATTGATGTAATTTCATTTATGAAATTTATAATTGATTACATTTAATAACCTAAATCATTAATTGTTGATGTTGACCACTTATAGTTTATAAATATCAATATATAGAAAGATTACATATAAAAAACTTTTTTATAAATTTGTTTAATTTATTACAGAATTTTCTAATATTCAACTCAATTTAATAAATAAATAAAAATTTTTACTACCTTTGTGTGTTTGTGCTTTTTATTTAATATTTAAATATATATATAAATATATAAAATATATATATATTCATTACCCTGCCACGTTCAACTTGTGTTGTGAGCATGACCACAAGGGCGGCGCTCTGTTCCCACACCATCTCCCAAAAGTCAGAGCAGGTACCAGGAAGCGGCCCTTGGCAGGCGATGTACCGCTTTACTTCACCTTTACTTGGGACCTCCATCTGAAAACGCATACAAATAAATACAGATGATCAGTCTCTCTGAACAAAATATGACCAAAATAACTTGAAATAAATAAATAACGAAATAAATATAATCAGAAGAACGCTCACATTGATGAAATTTGCATTGATATAATCATCCGTCCCCTTTAATACAACTCGAGTGGTGTCATCTGTGCCATAAAATAAACCGTTATGAGTGTCCAACTAATCATGAAAACATTTTCATGTCCAACACAAACACAAGCTGTATACTCACATGGAGAAATGTCCCGATAGCGGTTTTTGGAGACGTTTTGTGGCAATCTGGCGCATGACATGGACATCCCAGGACGTTTCCTGTACAGTTGCTATAGGAGTACAATACATATGTGTCATCAAACAAATGTTTTGGGGTAAAAAAAAAAAAAAAAACCCAAAAAACATTTTCTGCCTATATTAAGACATGACGAAGTAAAAATGACATGAATTTAACTTGGTCTTGTATCTTATTGTGTAAGGGATTCATTCATTCATTCATGACCTAATTATCACTAATAAACAAGCTAAATTAAGCTTTCGGTTAGTACAAGTTCATGACATAAACGGAAGGCTCAGCAAACAGGAAATAATCGAGACAGCCTGAAAAGAACAGCAGGAAATTATGCAAGTAGAATGTGATTCAACCGACAGCCCAGTGCAGTAGAATGCTTTTACATAAAAAAACAACCAGAAATGAAGCTAAAAACGGATATGGAGATATATATATATATATATATATATATATATATATATATATATATATGGAGATATATATATATATATATATATATATATATATATATATATATATGGGGAGATATATATATATATATATATATATATATATATATATATATATATATATATATATATATATATATATGGGGAGATATATATATATATATATATATATATATATATATATATATATATATAAATATAAATATAAATATATATATAAAAAATATATAAATATAAAAAATATATAAATATATATAAAAAGTTTTATTTATATATATATATATATATATATATATAAAAATATAAAATAATATATAATATAATAATATTATAAATTATAATAATAATATAATATAATATAATATAATATATAAAATTGCAAAGTGTGTGTCTGCTGACTTACATCAAACTGCGCAAGCACAGTACCGCTGGAAAGGCCGTCTTTCAGCAGCTGTATTGAAGACCTCAAACTATCTGCCTCCGAGTGGCTCTGCTCTAGACCGGACGTCTCCGGAATGTACTGGAAATCTGGCTCCAGATCCAACTTCTCCTGCTCCTCATCAACATCATAGATAGCTGGTGGAAAAGAAAGGAGAGAAAGTGAGTGCATCATACATTTTAAACTATTAAAATTCGAATTTGAGCTCCATCCAGGCGAATCGTACCATTGGGCCTGACAAGCAGGATGAGCTCTCCTGATTGTTCCTCACAGCTGGCCTTAATTAGCATAACCACATCATCGTGAGTGTGCTCTGAGATATCGCGCCCGTTAATCAGCACGACCTGGTCGCCCTCGTTGAGGCGCGGCATACACATATCGGCCTGAGAGAGGTCAAAGGTCACAGATGAAGGGTTAAGGTTAGAAAAAACAGTGACTAGTCAAAAATCAACATTTAAAATGTAATTAATGCTGTTCAAATAACAAACTGAATTCAAAATCATTTAAACGTAAATATTCTTGTCCGAATGGATGCAATCAAGAATCATTCATCATCGGGTTGAGACTTCAATAGGACATGTGACCTGACATCAAAAGAAAACACACAATCTAATTCGAGTGACGCATAAACTTACGGGAGTTCCTGGAGCCACACGGGACACTATGATGGGCATCCTCTGATCTGCGCCACCCTGTGGATGAAGCAGAGAATTACCTATTTATATAAATATAACAATATATTAAAAATAAATTACTGAATTAATAAAAATACATACATAATTAAATACAGTTTTTATAAACAAATGATTACAATTTAATAATGATAATGTAATATATTATATATAATTATGAATGGATAAAATTGTAATTAAGATAATACATTATAAAAAAAACATTTATTTTATAAACATTCATTTTTAAAACTGTTCATTTAAAATGGTTAATTATAATAAATAAAAATAATATATATATATATATATATATATATATATATATATATATATATATATATATATATATATATATATATATATATAAATAAAGTACTTTTTCCAAATATATTTTATTTACAGTACTAAAATTTTAATATCTTACCCAGACATATTTATACACACACATACATATACATGCATTTATGTATGTTTGCATAATTTGCATCCTAATTTTCATGCATTATTAATTTACAACATTCGATTTTAGCTCAAAAAAAAGAAAAAAAAAAAGTGTAATCATAACACACAATCACAACGCACCTTCACGTTAAATCCAAATCGTCCGTTTTCATCCGGCCTCATTTTAATCAGAACAAGATTGTCATGAGGCACGGCTCCATTCTGTGCAAACAAAGACGATATGAATCGAATGAACCGAGACGAACAAACACATGTAGTGCGAGTGTGTGTTTTCCTCACCATGCTCTTTCCTGACGCCGCAGGTACATTGTATAATTCGCTGAGGTGGTCGTCCAACTCGTGCTGAGACTGTGATCGGCCGTTGTGGGTCAGAGGGTCTTTTCTGGACTGTTTTGGGGGCAGAGCGGGCGGCTGCTCATCGGTCGTTACATCGGGAGACCTGAAAAAACATTAATGTATTACTGAAGCTTAGTGGTCAGGGATGATAAACCAAAGGTCCTGGTCCAAATAAACACATAAGTCAAATGTTTGACAATCTCAAAGTAACAAAAAAAATATGGAAAACCCATATAAGAGACAATGATTTGTGTGATAGAGTGCTTGTGTGTAGCGCCATCTATTGCATTTTTAGAGAAATAAACATCACAGCTCTTCCAATTTAAATTCCATTTAAAGTCACCATGAAATCAAAACTGACATTTCTTCTTTTTTTAAAAAAAAATGGAATATTGCGGTATTTATTATAATTTTTTTAAATCTTTAATCAAAATATCTTCTTGCAGTGACATCACTTCACTTCTGATGATGCGTTTACTGGTGCGAGGGCGGGGCAACCCGCCACTCACATGAGACCCACCAATAGCAAACCACAACCATCCGATCAATTCCTGGTATAGACACTTTTATTCCCACTGCTGTAAGGCTTTTAAATGTGTAAGATGTCAGAATGTTGCGTTTGCTTTCTGTGTTTTTTATGATACGCAGATTTTATGCTGCACCAAAAAACTTATAAACTTTGAACATAAAGGAGGACAAAATATTTGTTCTTGTTCAAGAAGGCATTTCACTCGTATACACGTTACAATAAAGGAAGAACAGACCATCGCAACTTCCGTTTCATGCGGCGAACGCGTTTACTATAAGAAAACACTCTTCAGGAAACTTGAATCTGTCCCTTAAATTTAACAAATGTCCAAAACAGAATATATACAATATTGGCTGACAAATATTTTTTTTAAATAGTTTTATTATAGCAAAAGTAGCGACGTGACAAACTTTCACTTATAAATTTTCCAGTAGTGCCCAATTACCGGATGAGCGATTTCTAGCAGATTGAATATTTTAGAGCCAATCACAGACATAACTTTAAATTCACTCCTTTTTCCAAGTCTAGCATTTTTTTCCAGTGACAGTCGGTGGGAACCTTGCCTGTAAACGGGGATAAACTGAACTGTAAACTATCCAAGGATCATGGGTAAGATGATCTGATTCCCTCATAATCATTTGCAGACTTTTCATAAAACGCCGTAGCCTAGGCAACAATGATGATTTATGTTCTGTAAGTAAGTAGCAGGAGGCATGAGCGGCACTGTATATCTGCTGGGTGTTTAGTGAAGATTTCCAACAATTCATCAAAGCTCAGCATATTTGCATACCAGGCGGAGAGTATTAAGACCCGGGACTGTTGCTCAGAGAGAAGCCATGTCTGTCTGTGTACACACACACACACACACACACACACACACACAGTCTCATTATGAATGCTCAGATTTCAAGCATGAAAGCCCCTCTACTCTGCAGTCTACAGACAGCGCTCAGCGCCCCGGCCTCCAGGACATTTACATAATAAAAACAAACGAGGCGAACAAAATTCACCGTAACAACGAAGACCAGGATTGTTTCAATTCTCAGGCTGAAGGAAGAGATGTCCGATTCGCCTTTTGTGTCGTCTTACTCTGGCTTGAATGTGCCGAGTCGAAAATGCAACGTGACACTAAAAAGACGAAATTAATGAAGGTCGGAGCTGGTTAGTGTAGTTGCCCAATACTTACTTAACCTACAATATCAGGCTTTGATTTGTACATAATTTCAAATGTTAGGGCTTTAACAACTAATTGAATAAATCGATAAATTAATAATGGAATTAGTTATTAGTTGGGTCTTGCATTGAAAATTAGATTTAAAAAAAATGAGCCTCATAAAACGATAGCAAAATGCAATAGTTTGCGTATAAATGTTTGGCGAATAATAAACTACACTATAAGGCAGCGATAACTAGGCAATAAAATAAAGAAGAAATAATGAAAATTGCTGAGAAATGTGATTTAACTAACATTTGTATGTGTGAACTATAAACTGGCGCAATAGTTAAAGAGTAAAAAAGTGATTAACGAAACGTTGGTGTCGCAAATACTTAGAAATGAAATTGTGACGCTTCACTTGAAGGGGTGCGCATAAGGAGGGTTTATGACAACTGAAGTGTCATGTCATTTTTGATTCTTTGTTATGACAACTTGACATAAACATCATAACCAGTCATACATGTGTCATAAACATGACATCACAGATTAATAATAAAACTTAAGAAACTACTTTTGGGTTTTTGCTTTTATGGGTTAACATTAGATTAAACTGTCATGTGGTTGCTTTTGACACTGGCTGTCATGAGACCATTATAACGGTTATGAATATTTTTCTGACCACTTTTTTTTTTCCAGTGGTAAAAATCGAAATTGTCATTAAAATGTCATTAAGTGTTAATACTCTGTCAAATTATTTTATAACGGTGTCATGAATATTTTTAATTTCTGTAGTTTAGGTCAAGAAAAATATTCATGACACTGTTATATGTCTTGGTAATGTCAAGTTGTTATGACAAAGATACTGACAGGTTATGATGTATTGGTTTATGTCAAAGACATCTCAAACAATGTCATATTTGCATTAAAAATGACATAATTGAGCAAATGACACTTCATGTCAGCTGTCATAAACATGCATAAACCCTCCTTCATATTCATGACACGTGTCATGTGACGATTATGAAGGTGTCGTGTCAGTCTTATGCACACCCCTTCAAGTAAAGTGTTACCATAAAAATTTATAGTGAAAATGTTTTTTTTTTTTTCAGCCAAAAATTTAGGGAAGCAAAAAATAAGACTTAAAACAAAAACTACTGAAAATAAATATCACTTAATTAATGTTTTACTTAATACTTTGCACAAAATATACAGTTTTTTGTTTTGTTTTATATATTGTACAAAAAAAAAATCATGCCGGAAATAAAATTTGCCATTTTTATCCAATTATCATTTAAACAAATGGAATAAGAAATAAATTTAATAGTAGCACTAACCTTTAAAAACTCAAACGAAAAGAATGTTCAGCTTTTAAAAACAATCTAGCAATGATGTCATTGTCACATTTGCATATTGAATTTTGATTGGTCCTTAATAGCCTACCCAGTATGCATTTTGAACCGATTATTCTTTATCTCATTTCACCTTGCAAGTACAGGAATTTTTTTCATATCCTTTCAGGTCAAAAAAAAAAAGAAAAAGATAAGCATGACTCATCTTTATGAATAAGAAAACGCCACATCAAAAGTCAACCACACACACAAATGTACCAAAGGTGTACTGGACAACCCAGATTTGGAAATTCTGACATTGTGAAATGAGATTGTCGGCGCGATCTGAGAGAGGAAATGCGTGTTGTGCGTGGTCACAGCTCATTCCAATGGAAAATAATGCTTGGTTCACCAATGTGAATTCAATCAGTCCTGCCACCGTCACGCACTGAACTGTGCCCGCCACAAAGCTCGAACCATTTTCCCCTAGCTCAAAAGCTTGCCGTTTCTCAGACTGAAACGTGTGTGAAAAGAGTGTTTAACCAACAACATGTCATTTCGTCAGAGGTATGTGGTCACACGATATTAAACCTCAGGTTGCCAGCGAGAGTGTGCTAAAATAAGAACACAGCGGAAACTTTGATGACTCAAAGTGTGTCAGTCCAGCCCTGAAAACACATCATCTGGCAGATTAAACTCTACAATTGTGTTATCTTTGAATACAAATGTTAAAATTGTCCCACTGGACACGGCAAAACTAAAGGGGTAATAGATTAGTTAGAACTTTCGCAGGACACACACTAGCAAACAGATACAGTGTGGTTGTCAAACGTTTTAGCATCATAACATTTAGCCTACAAGCTGTATTGGGTGGAAAATTCATGTGGTTTATCTTCACAATAACACTGACAAATGTCACAACAACTAATAAGGTAAAAAATAACTCATGTCTGGTTGATAAAAAAAAACATGGTTAAAAATAATTTTAGACAATTGAGTCATTGAAGAGGGTGAAAGTTTGTGGTAAACAGATATATCTCTTGTGTAAACACGGTTACGCTTAAACAATAAAGTTACGCATTAAACCGAATGCAATAGTTTACACAAATATATTATATAATCAACAAAATGTTAAGAGCGCAAAAAATTTATAAAAATTATATTAGTGTATTGTGAAAACCTTCGAAAATGAATGTAAATATCGGTTGTTTTTAAGCTTACATTGTTCAATTTTAAATTTTTTCAGCACAAAATGCATAGCGTACATTTACATTTTTTGGCACATTGCACAAAATACTGTAAATAAAACATGCCATTTATAATAAATTATTAACTTAAATCAAACTAATCAAATTAATCGGTTATATACCGATTATTAATTACGTAATAGTTTTACTGTTAATAGTTATTAGTAGCACTAACTTTTAAAAGATACAAATTTTACTGTAAAAATGTTCTGCATTCAACATATTACGATTATGTCATAGTCATATTTGCATAGTGAATTGTGATTGTTACTTTCCTGAGATACTGAAGAGGATGAAAGTTTGTGATGAACAGATGTACGTCTTGTGTAAACATTATTATGCGTAAACTATAAAGTTACGTATGAAACCGAACGCAATAGTTTACACAAATATCTTTTTACCAATGATCAACAAAATGTTAGGGTGACAAATTCTGAAAAAAACCCAAAAATTATATTAATGTATTGTGAAAACCATCGAAAAATGTATGTAAATATCGGTTGTTTTTAAGCATGTCTTTTTTTTTTTTTTTTTCACAACTTTCAATTTTGCATATTGTACAAGAATATGCTTTAAAAACACTGCAAAAAACATGTTAATTATAATAAATGATTAACTTAAATCAAATTAATCTGCTATATAAATAGTTATTAGTAGCACTAACTTTTAAAAGTTACAAATTTTACTGTAAAAATGTTCAAATATTACAAATCTGCCAAATTATGTCATTGTCATATTTGCATAGTGAATTGTGTGCAAGTGGATTCATATCCTGTTTATTCTGTGATAAACAGATGCATTTTAACATTCTGTGCAAACTATAAACTTAAGCATTTAAATGAATGCAATCGTTTGTGTAAAAATGTTTTTACGAATAATTAACAAAATGTTAGGGCCTCAAAAACTTGATGAAATCAATAAATCTGTACTGCGAAAACCAATCGAAATTTAATGTAAATATTGACTTTTTACGCTTAACCTTTTTTGCACAAAATGTATAGTGTACAATTTTTACTACTTTAAATTTCGCACATTGTGCAAGAACATGCTTTTAAAAATACTGTATATAAAACCAGCCATTTATATCAAATTAATAATTTAAACAGATAAATGAACCAAATATCTAGTTGTTTATTTTAAAAAGTTAAAAATTTTACTGTTGTGCAATTTAAAATATTACTATGTCATGTTTGTATAGTGAATTGTGATTGTTCCTTTCCTGATAGTTTTATGATTTGGATGATCTGGCGTGCTTAAAACAAAAAGTTAGAAACTCACGGTGTGGAGTCCAGGCTGATGCTATTGGCCTGCGTGGAGGAAGCAGACTTGTGATTGGTGAACGTCTGGCATGGCGAGTCATCGATCACGTGATCGACTAGGTGACCGATGGAGGATGGCCGGACCCGCGCACCCTCTGTGGTAAACACGGAGTTACTGCTGAGGAAAGAAACAAATTAAAAACCTTAAACTGTGTAAGTGAATGCTAACGCACAGACTGGATGAACCTGCACATGTAGGTAAGTTTGTGTGTGCGAACTCACTGATCGGGCGAGTCTGGCGGAGAACGGTTCGGCAGACTCTGAGTCTCGAGTCGGTCGTCCGAGAGGGAATTCCTGCTGACGGTCTCCCAGTCCAAACCGCTCATCAGTCTCCTGACCAGAGGCTTACTTGGTGACCTGGAAACACATTTGATTCACAAAAGATCATTTATAATGCGACAACCTGCTCAACCAGAACCACAAATAACATTGTATTCAATTTCCAACAAACTTTTTTGCTTTGGAAATATTAGGACCACTACTTTTGTGATATTACTCAGCATTTAAGCAAACCAACATGGCACATTTGAAATATAACTTATATATACACATTATATAACTATTACAATTACAATCTTAATATGATTTTTTACAGTTTTATTATATATATATATATATATATATATATATTTTTTTTTTTTTGGTCAGTGAAATAGTAGCTTGCAAACTAATGTTCTTTCATGTTACCTTTGGTTTGTACACATCCCACTCATTAAAAAAAAAACTTAGTTAAACTAGGAATATTGTGAAAACATTTTAATTTCAACATTACATGCAGTACGTAAACCAACAAGGTACATTTTACACATTCTGATCTTTTTTCCCCAACAAAAGCTGCAATGAACGAACACTAATTTACAAACAATGTGTTTCCTGTTACAATGTTTATTACTAATGAAAAAGTGCCCTGCAACATACCTCAATTTTGCGATATTTCAACAAATTTATGCACGCCTAATTTTACACATTACAATGTTTGTTTCCAAAAAATACATCAGAAAATGTTACAAGCAATATACCAACACTACTCTTTCCTGTTATGATGTTCAACGCTGCTACTCCTAAAAACTATAAATCAAACTTTTTTACTTTTTCCCGATGAAACATCCAAAAAACAAAAAAAACAACAACTTATTTTTTAAAGAAAATGTTCTTTTCTGTAAACTTAAGCAACTCCTTAACTGTAGTTGCACTAAACAAACATTAGTTTACAACATACACATTTTCCTTCTAAATGCCTTGAGAAATACTATGAAAAACATTCTCCCTTCAACTAATTTTGTAATATATCTTACATAAACCAACATAGAACATTTTACAATGTGTCCACCACAACAAAAATAGAAAAATGTGAGAAGCAATACGCCAACACCAGTTTACAATCAAACGCTTACGACGTTCGCACTCATGCTTCTTCTGAAAACCACAAATATCCGCGAATCTTTAGATTGGGACGTTACTCAAAAAGCATCGAGAGGACGATTACACGATTATCATACAGTGAGAACAGACAAAAAGAAATACCTCCTTGAAGTATGATGAAACATAAAGCGTAGTTTAATTTTCAGTCTCAGCATCTTCGAACGAACGCTGCTCTCGAATCAAACTTCTGAGTGTGTTTTCACAAACGTGCACAACTTGCGCACGCCCTTCACAGCCGTGTGCTACACAGCCCTGCTTATACTTCCTGTGTTTGGGTGTCGTTCTGAGAACATCTGACCACACACCCACAAACACACACTGACACTTAACACCACAGGGATCAAAATAGGTGGGATGCATCACACCCAAACACATGTACACACACAAATCAACACATACTATCAAACAGATGTGATGTTGCGATAATTGCTGAAGCTTTTATCACAGTATACGGTCATATCACGATATTCAAAAAGAGATGCAAAAAGTATTGTCATAATTTAATCACTTTTTTTCTTTTAATTACAATAAAGTAATACACAAAAATGTATAAAGTAAACATGCTTCAAACTGCAAAAGAATCATGAAGGAAACACTTCTCAAGTTAACAACAAGTTAATAACAAGTTAATAACAAGTCTCAGTTAATGCATTAACTAACATTAACAACGAGCAATAGGTACGTTTCTTATTCTTTAACGCTTAACGTTGAGATTAATAAATACTTAGAAGTATTGTTCATCGTCAGTTTATGTTAACTAATGGAGCCTTATTGCCAAGTGTTTTATATAATAATGCTATATACAATAATTTTTTATAAATAATTATTCACAGCATTTGAAATGCCCACGATAACATCATGCATGTTTGTTATTGCGATATATAGTATTACTGCATATCGGCACGTCTGCTATCAAATATAGCCAACGGGGGTGTAACGGTACATGTATTTATCCCGAACAGTCACAGTACGGATGTCATGGTTCGGTGCATACAGTCAGACGACGACTATAGCCGATCCACACTCCAATCCAGAAGGGGGCGTGCATGGAAATGCAATGCTGTTTGCTAACCCCAAAAACAGGAAAAACCGCAGAAGAAGAGATGATCTATACTCCAACCCAAATTAAGAGTTCAGATGGCAAGAGCTTGCTAGTAGCCTATACGCCGAGTTTCCATTCATTTTTGACGCGCTCCTGCAGCTCCACAAGCTTCATGGAAAGGAAATGCCAGAAAATGGCATCCTGTTTGTTTTCTTTATTTTACAGAAGCAAACTGTTTTGAGTCTATGCCAATAAAAATAGACCCTTTACAGTTTCAAATGATGTCTTGCTTCTATCTGTATGACCATAAATGACAGAATATTTTAAGCTGTTTCCACTGTTATACTCAGACAAAATCATTTGGCATTGTGCAAGTCTCGCTACTACAGTCCAGTGATGAAATATGCGTGATGGAAATGGGAAGCCTCAGATGCCTCATGGAAAGGTGAAGTAGGCTCTCCTTCTCGCTCATCTTTTTGCGATTTCTTGAAAAAGCGCAATATTGAACTTTGTGCATCCGCCATCGTCACCGAACGAACTCTCGCGTGAAAGAAAATGACAGCGTAAGCTACGCACAACACTTTAATCAATTAGTTTGAACAGCTGTGCAGCACTGGTCAATCTATCAATTAGAGTAACAAATCAATTTATTTTTAGTGCTTAATACACTAAAGGAGGCTACCTCAGCGGGACTAAATGTCGCAAGGTGGAGCAAACTGTAATTTGCACTACTGTCTGTTCAAAATAAATTAAAAAGAAACCTAGCATTTGTTACATGTATTCTCTGTCTGGACTGTTTAGTTTCATGTTCATCGTTTATGTTCCCGCCACCATCATCATTAGTTCATTCCCATCAGCTGTGTGACATCAATTACTCTTGCTTGATCCTTGGGTTTCCCTGTATATAAACCCTGTGTTCCTTCTGTTCATTTGTCGAACGTTAACGTTTGTGTTGATCAGGGTTGTATGGTTATATTGTAAGTAAAAGTTTCATGTTCCCGAATGTCCTTGTCCTGTGCCTTCTTCCCTGAACCAGCAACCATAACAGCATTGAGGATTTGTTGCTTTTTCCTGTTGTAACGAACTCGTTTCGAACCATGACCCCCAAAACCAAGGTATGTACTGAACAGTGACTTCTGTGTACCGTTACACCCCCAATAGCCGATATAAAAAATCTGTAGTGCTGCAAGCCAAGGTTAATACAGTTAACAAAACATAGAAAACATTTTTTGCTACTTGAAATAAAATAAGTTGAAAATTTTTTTAATATATTTTCATTTATTATATTTCAGTGAGTTGCCAAGGCAACTTTTCTTGATAATTGATATAAAAAACTAAACCTTAAATAATAACTAAATAAAAAAAACATTAAAAAAAACTAAAAATTAAAGTTACTTCGACTTTACTTCAACTTTTTAACTTCAACTACAGCATAACTTTTCATTTCCAGTAACTCTACTTGAATAACGCATATGTACTGTGTTCCCCCTCATTGGTTATTAAAAAAAAGTGTGTTACCGTGCAAAAACTCTGTTCTTGATGCCCCTTTCCTTTCCGTACTGTACAGACTGCGCCTCTGTCCTCCCACTGCAAAAAAGCCAGAACACAGTGTCACCGCAGACTCTCAAAACTCCATTAGTGCAAGAATCAGGAGAGATAGCCATACAACAGATGACAAAATGAGGCGATATAAAACATATAAAACATATCTTTTTCAGCTTTCAGCTTTTCATCTACACTGCAAAAAATTCTTCCTCAATATTTTTGTCTCGTTTTCCAGTAAAAATATGTAAACATACATACATTTCTGACCATTTTGAGTTTTATTAAAAACCTTCCATAGTAACATACATCTAGATCATGATAACGCCAATTAAAACCACGCATAAAGCACCACAATACCATAGTAAAATGTAACTATATGGTATTTTTATGAAAAACAGTATCCAAAATACATTTAGTATAAATGTCACAAAAAACTGTAATTATTTTCCATTGCTCCTTTAATACATGTAATACAAGACTACATTAATAATATAATAAAATTTGATAAGTTTATCCCACATTTCAGCCACAATACCATGATGCAGTTAGTGTTACTACAGTAAATACATGGTAAATGATGGCAATTTGTAGATTGAAAAGCCTTCTGACTGTTTTGTGGCGCGCAGCGTTTCTCAGCGCTGTTTCACCTGGCTTTAAACCGTTTAAATCACCAAGACATTTGTGATCTTCGCTGAATTCAAGCACTGGATCTCAAAGCGCTGTTTAATGGTTGCTTGATGAAGACAAATCCGCTGTAGTAAGCTCGTGCTGCCGTTTGAACTTTGAGCCGAGCGGATAAATGATCCATGTGGTGCGGTTCAAATGATTAGCTTTGTTTTGTTCCGCTTTTAGCGCATAAACATTATACTGAACATTTATCGTTTTTATTTAAATTATATCGCAATAAATATCATTATCCTTTCGTCACCCAACCCTACTTAATATCTTAAGTCATTTTTCTTCTCAATGTGTCCCGAGTTAAGAATTTTTATATATTTATACAGGAAAAAAAACACAAAAATATTGATAAAAATATTTTTTTTGCAGTTTTGCCTAATTTGAGCTTCCAAATGCTCCTCTACATCATATTAAACAAACAAAAAAAATCTCTTCTAAAGTTCTCACCAGTAACGGAACTTGGATCCGAGGGTGAAGTACTGCAGGAAGAGGTTTCTCTCAGGAGGAACGGGCCGCTCCAGTCTGAAGAATGTGTGATGCTCCACGCAGGCCTTCCATAAGTTCTTACAAGCTCTGTAGTTCATCATGTTGAAACCCAATAAAGACTCTCTGTTCTCAGTCTGAGACACATAGAAAGAAAAAAAAAGACAGAGGAAGACGAGAAAGAAGGTTTGGTGAGCTCATGGTATTCTGCAAATGATCCATTTCAGCAAAAAATGTCATAATTTAATTCCAATTTCATTACTACAGCCTGTGCTGGGTAGTAACCGATTAGAAGTAATCTTTATTACATAATCAGATTCAAAATATTAAGTACTTGTAATCATTTTAAAATCCTCATAATCAGAATACAGTGACTTTTTTATTGATTACATGATTTCGTTATATATGTTTGGGGAAACCCTGAATGGAATTTAATATTTCTGAATGGAAATTAACCTTATATTTGTATTTTTATATCTATACTGTACAAGATTATCCTATTCAAACCAACATAATAAACAATGCAGGTGAAAAGTAATCTAAAAGTAATCCGATTACCTAAAATGTGTAATGTAACTATGTTACTAACTATAATTTATCATCATGTAATTTGTAATGAGTAACAGGCTGCAAGTAATCTACCCAGCATTACCTAGAGAATACGTTCAAATTAAAAATGTTCAACTGAAACAATGTCTTTTAGTTCTGTAGCATTTTCAGTTATTTAAACCAAGTAATAATGAATGTAATCTGGTACAATAATCAGAGACAGATTGATTAAATGCAAAACAATACGTCTAAACACATACATACCAGTTCTTTTCTTAGTTGTATAAAAAACTGTTTAGATTTAAAAGATATTTTTACAATTTTCAACCTGAAACACAAGAGAAAGAAAGGGAAAGGGACATAAAAGATGGTTCAAATGAGAATTTGTATTCACAAACTTTCAAATGTGTTTATTAGAGCTGCACGATTAATCATAAAAAGATTGCGATCTCCATTCAAACACACACGCAAACTTATTTTAATCAACAACGATTCGCCCGTGTTTATTAAACTTAAACAAAATCATACCGGAACATTCAAATCTGTGTTCGTTGTACCGTGCTGAGTCTGAGAGAGCGGTTTTGAACCACAAAGTAGTTATTTCTGTGTTACGAATATCCAAATTATCACAGAAGTAACGATTGAAAAGTTTATAGTTGGGATATAAACCCTGATGTCTACGATAGCGATCAAAATAGAGCAAATGACCTTTTGAAACGAACTTGACACTTCAAATAATGGTTTTAATTACATCTTACGCCACTAGGTGGCGATAAGTGAATGTTACAAAAATGTACGTCATTGAATCATTCATTCAAAAGATTTGTTCAAAAACACAGATTTATCCAGTAATTTGAGTCATTTAAAAAAAAAAAAATTAATTCAAATTAATTAAACATTTTTCCAGCAATTAATATTTTGTCAGCAATTAACATCTTGTCTCTAGTAAATAGTTATCTTGTTCAGATGTATATTCAGAATCGTGATCTTTATTTGAAACCCAAAAAATCCTGATTCTCATTTTATCCAGAATCGTGCAGCTCTAGGCGTTTATTGAAATGGCCACTTCTAAAGAAATTTACAGCTAAAACGACACTTACCATGGAAAGTGGTTGACTCGTACCCTGTCCTTGTACACGGAGATGCCAGCAGACAAAACTCCAATGTAAATCTCTGCGTTACAGTGGTCCTGAAATCATGAAGAGTAGGCAACCGTAAGGGTGCAGTTACCACGGCAACATCAAAACCATTTTGTTTTAAAGAGTGCTTAGACTTTTTGCTTAAGAAGGGATGCTCAACATATTGGCGACCATTTCGCTATCAGCCAACACTGATAGATGGGTAGAATAGTTCAAATGAACGCCAGAGCAATATACTGACAGAATGAATGATACATTACATTTACTATATGACATTTTCCCTTAAGCTGTTTTCTTAATTATTTAATGCATGTTTGAATAAATCTGTGATGAAAATACGTTATTACAGCCACTGTTTAGAGATGTTTAAATTTCAACAACCAGTAAAAAGAGTAAAAAGTAGAAAAGAGTAAGAAAGTAGTAAAAAAAAAAAAAATTATAGCATTAAAAATATATTTTCCCATGTGCAATTTCCAATGTATAATGTAACAAGTTTTACTTTAGTGTTGATAAGCTGCACTATGTAGTTTTTTGTCCACTAGAGGTCGCCTATTCAAAACAAAGGCGTAGCTTGATGACGCCAAGTTTGAGCGAGGAATCTTGGGACATGTGGTCTTCACCTCACAGCCGGTGGAAAAGAATCGGGATGGGACTCGGGCAGAAATCATGTTCATGGATGCGATTATTAACGTTACTGTAGTCTGAAGCAGAGCAGGAGCGAGTGTTGTGGAGCTGAACGAGACGCTGGAGCAATTGCTAATGGGAGACGAACGACACGCGCCTCGAGAGCAGCGGGACTTTTATTATGACACAGTTGCCGGCGCCGCATCCGCTTTTTCAGTCGTGAGTATGAGGAAACACAGCTCTGTTTATCATATTAGATACATCTGAGTGTGTTGAAAATGATGCTATAACGTTACTCGTCGCTCGCGGCTGCTGTGAGACACTTGTTACACTATAGATCCATATTACAATATCATATTAAATGCTGGATCGGCTGTGTTGATAAATGGCATGCAATTCATTTTAAAATGTATTGTATCATGGAGAAAATTCTGTATTACTGTTACTAAAAATAAAGCTGCATCTGATTATGCTATGTTAGCTAATGTTAACTGGTAAAACCATGGTATTTGCAGAAAATGTGTTCAGATGTTCCCTTGTCTATTAAAACATGTAATATATTAAAGCATCTTTGGAGATTCCATGGTTTCTACAAAATAAAAGCGGAAACCGAGGTTAACGTCTGTCTGTTAATATGTCCGTCGACGTGTTGTCAGTGTCCTCTTTGCTCTGCGATGTATTTTTTGTATCACTTCGTGAGAACATGATGTGTGGCGTGAGAGCAAGGGTTGTCGGACATAGCAACAGTAACTAAAGGGGGCGGGTCTTTGCGAAGGGTCAATTGACAGGCGACCAACGTTTTACAAATAGTTGGAAACATTTGGGACATTGTAAGTACTCAACTGAGCAAAATATGTAACACTGGCCTTGCGGTTTTTGGATAGTTTACTGCAAAAATTTTACATATTGCAGCTTTAATTAAAATTTGATGAGTTCTTTGATTACAAAATAAACTATTTTAACTTTTGGTTTCCAGCTGAGTGAAAACGTTTGGTTTTGTTTCAGTAAAAAAAAACAAAATCAAACAAAAACAAAAAAAAAACACACTACACAATATAGAATGACCTAATAAACAATAAAACGATCAATTAAAAAAAAAGGTTGATGATAGAATGAATGACAGACAAACAAATTTTGGTCCCACTTTATATTAGGTGGCCTTAACTACCATGTACTTGCATCAAAAAATAAGCACAATGTACTTAGTGTTCATATTGTACTGAAATACCCATATCCCACCTCAACAGCAGTAAAAGTGTAAGGTTAGGGACAGGATTGGTGGTATGGGTAGTTTTAAGGGTGGGTTAAGGTGTAAGAGATGGGCCAACAGTGTAATTATAGAAATTAATTACAGATGTAAAATTTAAATACAAGGTAAAAATATTTAATATGTGCATTGTATTAAATGATTCAATTAAATGTAAGTACACAGTAGTTAAGGCCACGTAATATAAAGTGGGACCCCGAATTAGATAAAGTGGGACACAAAAAGATGCATTTTTAAGTGGCACCAGATATCATTCAAGCCTTTTTTTGCAGAACATATGGAACAAGAGGGGTAGTGGGGGTAAGATGGGCCGGTCACCTCACCCGAGCATAGTGCAAGTCCACGCCGTACAGGTCTAGCGTCCGCGCAGCATTCAAGTAGTTAAACTCGGACTGAGCTGGTGTGAGTGCACTGCGAGAGAGAAGAGAGACTCAATCTCAGAGATCCACGAACAATGAACCGCCTTGTTTCACAAATCTGCCAGTGTGTATGTGTGTGTGTGTGTGTTCAGCTGTGACCCTTTGTTCTTCCGTCTCCACTGACACTCAGTTAAATATAAGAATCTTTAACACACTGGAGGATTTCATGGGCATGTCTTACTTGTGCTCTTGGTGAAGTTTGGCGACCTCTTTCTCAAAGTCCTGCGGAGGGTTGGGAATGAAGCTGTACTCTGAGAGGTACCCAGGCAAATGTTCTGAATGACTGTAGTCCCCCAACTCAGCTGAAACACAAAACAGGCCAAGAAACCATGCGTGTATGTATGTCAACGTGTGCACAATGCGTCTTTCACCCTTTCAAAGAGCCTCCAGTTTCCTCATGGAAGCTTCTGGAAACCCTTTAAAGTCAACAAGAATCAAAATCGACACCATTTAATTTTATTCCCAAACAACAATAAAGACACATTGAAAGATACTGACATGTTTTCTAAAAATGATCAAGTTATTTGTGGCGAATAAATTATTAAAATGAATAGTAATTAAGAATATAGCAATTTTCTCGACAAAAAACTAAAATAAAATGCAAGTATCTCACCATTAAAATTTGAAGCATTAAACAATTTTGCACAATTTTCTCGACAAACAAACTAAATTTGAAAGTACATTCAGCTCAACATAATTCGAAGCATTAAACAATTATTTTTTGACTTCAAATGCCACATTTTTTCAGCTTTATAACTGGAAATGGGTCAGACTCAGAACAGGAAAGACGCAAAAGTCAGATCATGAACTATTTGGCAAACCATACAACCTTTGCGCATCCTGTGCGGACGGTTATATCATCAGCCAAACAAAACCGCAGGTCAGAGAGTCAGTGATCAGTTCTTCAAAATTTGCTTCCTTAAAATTGACGTTTAAATAACGATGAATGGAAAGTAAAATACTTCTCACCATATCATGAAACAAAGAAACAAAACACACTTCATTTTCAGAAACGTCATTTTTTTTTTATTTGCCAAAATGTGAGAAAGCTTTTCAAATGATCTGTCAATGATTTTAAAATTAGGTAAATGGCAGAAAAATATTCAGCTACCATGCTCTACATATAAAAACCCCCAAAAAAACCAAATGGACACTAATTTTTAATGCATTAATAATCTGAAACACTTACCCTGAACAGCATAAGAAGCCAGAAGAACTGCAGTGTTTTGTGGGCAAGGAAGTCTAGCAAAGAGATGGAAATGAAAATACTTACATGAGATTGAATCTGAGAGGGAAAATTATGAATTGTACATGTATAACGTGTATTCTTACCTGCCGCTCAGAATATCCTGCTTCAGTTGCAAAAAGTACAAATACCTATGATTAAAAAAATAAATACAAATATCAAAATCACTTCAATACGCAATAAGCTTCCAGAAAGAGAAAATGTGTTATTTGTACCATATACATAGAATTAAGTTATAGGATTGAAGTTATATTTTACTTGTCGTGTGCAGGTGTAAAAACAAAAACCAAAAAAAAAAAAACCTGTACCTTGTGTACTCTTCCTGTAATTTACCAGGGTCGCTCACGAAAAACTTCACCCTGAACCTCAGATTATGTGGGGACGGCCCTGTAAATTAAAAAAATAAATTACAATCAGAACATTTTATTTTGATACTTCAGACGATTAATAATAATAATAATAATAATAAATAAAAACTTACTTTTGAGCTGTTTTCTAACAGGTTTGTTTGGGTCCAGCCATCTCTGAAACACAGTCATAAACAACAGCTTTTATGAAATTTAGACCACTTTTTACTCATAACACAACATTTTCATGGCAAATCGCACAAACTCAATGTGAAAGACCAAAAATGCTTGTTGAGTCAACAACATCAATCAACAACATTTAATTCAGGCAATAAACATTCACCTCGTTTTACTAAGAGCAGAAACAGAGCAGCGTTTTAATGTGACCTGAGAATCAACTTTCCTGTTTGTGCTGACACAGTGTGTAGAAACCAAAATAACTACCCAACTGCTTCGTACACTATATAAATAACAGACTTAAAAAATGAACAGGGTACAGGGGAAATATTTTTTGCATCTTTTATATCACCGTTATGCAAAAATATGAATTTTTCAGGTTCAATGCTCTATTCATGTCACATGAGTTGCTGCTTGAATGAACAGGGATTTATGGGCGATTTGTTGCCGATAGCGACAGCTAAGTGAGAAGCGAGCGCCTACCTGGCTGTCAGAAGTGTCGTCTGCTAGTTGAAGGCCGAAGTAGTCTTGCTCTGTTAACTCCAAGTGTTTATACACTACGTCCAACAAGATCCGCCCCTGATCTTGCTTCTACAAGAGACAGAAAGTGCGTTTTCATATATTTTCTGCACTGTAGTATAAAAACTTAAAAAAAACAAAAAAAACAAATTAAAAAAAACTAACAAACAAAAAAAATCTAAAAAAAAAAAAAACAACCCAAACCAAAACACACAAACCGAAAACACAAAACAAACCAAAAACAAAATCAAAATACAACAAAACAAAAACAAAATCAAAAACAAAATCAAAATCAAAACACAAAAAAACAACAAACCAAAACACACAACAATAAACCAAACACCATATCAAAAACAAATCAAAACCAACAAACTGAAAACAAAACCAAATTAAAAACCAAACTAAAACAAAAAACAACAAACAAAGCAAATACCTTATCAAAACACAAATCTAAACGCAACAAATTGAAGACACAAAATAAACCAAAAAAAACAAACTAAAACACAAAACAAAAATCCCCCAAACCAAAACACACAAAAAACCCCCAAACCAAAACAAGAAACACAAAACCAAACCACAAAAAAAAAACCCTTTTTGCTGGAAAATTAATTAATGTCTTAGACTTGAAGTAATGTCTTTTTTAATAATACAATGACTTCAATACTGTAAATTTTGAAGTCACAGAAACACCACGTTTATTAGGTTACATGGTAATGGAACGTTTCTGGACAAGCAATGTTTTTTACTTAAATGAAACTCCCACAAAAATATGGTATTTTTCACCAAAAAAAAAAAAAAATATTGCAATATACGGTTATATATAGTGTAGTTGAAAAACATGTTTTATTACCAATTTTTTTCATTACCAAAATGAAAACGAAATATTATCCTCTGAATCTGAGGCAGTTTTAACAGACAAACATTTGCAAGCTAGCTTAACCCTTCAGCCCAGCCGATCTGTGCAGCATGTATGATCATGACAGCCATGGCCTCAGGACACGCTTCTGTCGAACCCAGGAATGTGAAGCATCTGCCCAAAACAGCCCCTCCGAGCGCCACGCGGAAAACCAACCCGAGCCGCCACATCGCATAACTCCAGTCAGCCTCTATTGTACCTCATAGACGGCTGGTCTCCTGTGGTGATTCTTACCGACCTGCCATTTAACAGACATTTTTCATCCAAACCAATTTATTGCACACGAACGGCAGCGCTGCAGCTCAGGAGTGAAACGCTGATACAGCAAAACTGAGACACCAGTAACTGCGGTTTCTGGGTCACCTCTACCTGGGATTGAACTCGCAACCTCTAGAAGATCATTATCCATACAACTCTAAAACATGTACTCAGAAATGAAAGTCCTGTCATCATTCACACACCAAAACGTCATTCCAAACATGTAGAATTCCGTGGAAAACAAATGAAGATACTTTGCTAAATGTTCAAGCTGCTCTTTACTTTCAATAGGAAAAACAACTTGAATTTCAGGCTGTTCCTCACGGAAAGCATTTGTATGGCTTTAGAACATCTGAAATGCAGCGCACAAATCATATGGGCAACTTTTTGGAGCTTGACAGCACCTTGATCGACATTTAATTTGGTTATATGCAAAATAGCAGCTTAGACACTGAAGAAAGTATCTTCATTTTTGTTCCACAGAAGAATGAATCATACATGTTTGGAATAACTCTTAGAGGACAAAAACAACTTTTTTTATTTTTTTGGGGGGAAAAGCATGCCTCACAGAGATTTTCTGTGGAACAAAGATCAAGATATTCAAAAAGTACCTCAAGAGGTTTATGAAGAACATCACAATCTTTAGATTTCTAGAGGTTTTCAAGAATTTTAAAGTGTTGCTTAAAGTCTTCGAAACCCTTAAAGAAGTTTCTGTAGGACTCCAGGGGAAGAATCTTTGGATCTTCTCAACATCAAACCAATCCTTAAAACAGAAGACGAATGCTGAGATCTCTGTATCTTTATTCACAGCACACTGGTTCCGGAACCATGTTTTCCATTCATTTTTCCAAAGTGATATTTATTAAAGCGTTATAAGCCATTCAACCAAACCAACCAGCTACGAGGTGAAAAGTAACATTAACTATTTGAAGCAAAAAATTATTTGAAAATCTGACAAAAAGACAAGAGGTACAAAACTGTGTACTTAACAGCTTTAGTGAGGGAAAATTCTATGAATCATTGCGAACGACAATGAAAACAATGGACAAATATAAAAGATGTCGATTATATCTCTATAAACAATTATTTTATTGTAAAATATATACAAATATTTGTCATGAGATTGTGATCATGTCATTTGTTGCGCTTCATGGGAGAGGGTTTCCCCCCCTCGAGCTCTTTTGGGATGATTTGCTCAATGCAACTCTCTGATTGGTAGACTTTCCCATTCAGGAATTAAGCTTTTAAACACAATTTTTTTAAAACAATGTGGAAATAATGTAATCGGACAGCTTCAACAAAAGCATATATCATCAATTAACAACATCAGAACTCAGGTGTCTTTAAAGCTTGAGGAATTATTGTTAAAAATCAGTTTCCCCTACTTTTATTGTAATCTTAGCAAGTTAGGATTGAAGTACTGTTAAATAAAAGTTTTTTTTCATTTCCTAAAGTGAATATGAGTGGTGTTGGCCTGCTGCCAAAATCCTTGAGCGTTCTAAGTCGTTGCCAGGGCGTTGATATGCAGCTGCTAATGTGTTCTGATTGGCATTTGTAGTCTTGCTGGAGGGCTCTGATTGGTTGCTACTGCTATCTGGTTTGTTATTGGCCCAAGTCCCAAAAAGAAATCTGGGTCGTAACGCTAGTTTATGATAACCACTTTGTAAGCTTTATATTGTAATCGCTGAACACATCAGACACACTTTTGACTGAATTCTAATGTCTTTGCATTATTCAGCCTGAGGGTGGCGCTCTACTGATGATTGACAGACTTAAGTACACAAAACAAATGCATAGAATGCCATCTTGGAATTGCCTTAATGTAGTATTTATTGCGTCCGAATGTTGTTTTAGAATATTACGGGGCTCCGGACATGACATGCAGGAAAAAAAAAATAAGGTAGGTTCGTTCCCTCAATTTATAAATCGTGTGCATGATTTCATTTTTTTTCTTGCACGTCATGTGTGGGGATCCGTAGAATATTGCAAGTTGTCTAGGAATTCCGTGAGGAAAACAAAGTCATGTCTATTCTTAGAACAGACATAAAATAAACAACAGAAATACTGTATTTAAAAGCTATTCACATGAGCATGTTTAAGTTAAAGGGTTTAAACCCATTCATTTGAAACGCTACTCCACATAGTAAGAACAGACATGCTAGTTACTGACTTGATGCAGACATATATATATATATATATATACATAAATAAAGCGAACTGTTATCGTCTTGGTCTGGACGAGGTTTACGAAAGCGGTTCACCTAACGTGAAAGTAAGCCAGAAATCCGGCCCAATGGAGAAGGGTCTGTCTGTGTCCCGCAGTACTACAACGTACAAGTTACGGCCCTTCAAACTACGCCAACTACAACAAGTAACGCCTCCCGCTGAGAAATAAGCGTGCACATCATTGACTAAAACAATCTTTTAATGCAAATTATTTTGTTTTATGAATGAAATGTGTGTAAGATGAGCTTATATTGCTTTCGAATCTTATGAAGTATGAAACAACAGCTAGTAAAACAAAATAAATTATACTATCAAATTAATACTCATGCAATTGCAGCTAAAAACCCAGTTTAAAAGTTAAAATACTTCAAAAATGACAAAAACAAACAGGATGACTATGGCATTGTGGTTGTTTATACGATCCGATGCCTTACCACTAGGTGGCGATAGTGAAGCTTAAAAAGCATGGTGAGTGAAATAGAAGAAGAGCAGTAATAGAGACGACATCAGCGATTTCAGAGGAAGGGGCTCTGATATTCTCGCGTCATCTCTTTTTGACATGTGATTCTGTGTGATTTGGACAACTTCAAGTTACGCTCCTCTTGCAGACCGCCGACAGATTCTATTGCCCCAATGGCTCTCTATGAGAGTGCGCTGCAGTTCCACTTTTCACCAGTTTTATTTACATTGGAAATTTGTGGGGCGCTGTTGAGCTACAGAGGGCTCAGAGACCGGCTGCCCCACTTAGTGTCTTGAATACATGCCTGACGAATCTTCACGACTTAAATTAGTCAAGAAAATTCAAAAAATGTTTGTTGTAGAATACTGACCACATTTATAATTTATTATTAATTTAGTGTATAGTTTATACACCTGTCCATACAGACGACCCATGGCTGGTGTATATAAATGTTTTGCAAAATCTAAACTCACAAAAGAAAAAAACATTGCCGTTCCTCATGACCTTCAAGTATGGAACACAAACGACATTGAAGTTTAATATTGTGGAATGAAAAGTGGGAAAACAACTAGTCCTGATGGTTGATTTAGTAGCTTAGGTTAACCGTGGGTGTACTCACATTGACTCTGAAGGTCTGTACTGTGTTGTCCAGCAGTAAAACGTTACACACCACCTGCGCGTGCTGTCTCTCTCTGGCCTCCTCCAACGCTCCCACATCGTAAGTTCTGCCAGCAGGCAACCGGAAGCGTGCGGTCATTACGGTCCCCACTCCGTCTGCGAAACACACAAGGCTAAAGGTCACCAACAAGCTCACCTGACCCGCATTCGTCCCGGTACACGTTATTAAGCGGTGTAAAACACACACTAGCCCATGTGATCCTACAGCAAACATCTTTCACAAACATTTATCTGTACTCCACCTAAAAGTTCCTGTAAACAGCTATAAAGTGAGCAGGGATATTAGATTTTAGCTTTCAGGTTCTACTAGTAGAAACGAGAAAGCAAAAATCAAAACAGGACAGTCAGACAATGTTTTGTCAATTGAGGAAAGGAAGTAGAGTTCAGGCTTGCTGTCAAGATAAGTCGGATTCGTACAACTCACGAAAGGAAATTGCCTAACATATTTACTGAGCTAACCTAATTCTGCTTCTGAAACGGCTGACATTCATAATATTAAACTCTTTCATTCAAGGTTTCAGTGATACTTCCTAAACGCTCTTCTTAAATCAAACAAGGTCAATTTCGACCAGCTCTCAGATTCCTCAAGACTATCAGCCAACTGAATAGTTTCTTTAAAGACACTTTGAAATTGCTTTTCTGATATAAATAGGTTTAACAGAGACATAAATGCAGAAGAATTTCTACAATTTCTAAAAGAGCAAAACAAAAAAAAATTCTTCCTTTGAACACCTAGCAAGAGTCAGCATTTTACAGCCAGTTTCCCAAATCTAATTACGTTTCTGATTGGCAATGATATGATTTTTTCTGGAAGCAGAGATTTTAGATTTGGTGGACGTAGAACTGAAGATTTTAAAGTGAGTTTCCTAGAGCTAAAATCTCTAGGCCTAACTCTAGAGAGTTTGTAACCAACTGTTGGCTCTCTGACGACACCATCAAATCTCGAGTCTTTCCACAGACAAGGCTTAAGTCTAGTCCCAGACTAAAATGCCTGTTTGAGCACTCTTAAATGGTAAATGGACTGCACTTATATAGCGCTTTCACAGACCTATGGCCACCAAAGCGCTTTACAATTTTTGCCTCACATTCACCCATTCACACACACATTCATACACCGACGGCGACGTCAGCCGTACAAGGCGCCATCCAGTTCGTCAGGAGCAGCTGGGGTTAGGTGTCTTGCTCATGGACACCTCGACACTTGGTCAGGTGGAACCAGGGATTGAACCACCAACCTTCCGGTTAGTAGACAACCTACATGTCAGGGTTTTTGTTTTGTCTCGAGATGCACACCAGTAATGTTTTCTTCTAAGACGCATTTATAAAAACTACTTAAATGTCGTGATTGAACTAACGACTAGTCCTGGTTTAAAACTTTAGTTCAGCCAAAAATTTAATTTCTGTCATTACTCACTCCTTCGTTCCTCTTCGGAACACAAATTAAGATATTTTTGATGAAATCCAAGATTTTTTTATTTTATATCCCCCATAAAAAGCAACATAATTACCACATTCAAGGTCCAGAAAAGTAGTAAAGACACTGTTAAAATAGTCCATGTGACTACAGTGGTTCAACCTTGATGTTATTAAGCGACGAGAATACTTTGTAACGTTGTAAGCATTGCAAACACAGTGCAGCACTTCCGTGTTCAGCTTCAGAACGCTGACTCCGTATTGGCCAAAGCTGATCACGTGAGCAGCATGACACATGCGTGATGCAGGAGCCGGCCAATAATGAGACGGCATTCTGACACCTGAACTGTCTATATAACAAACAGCGTAGGAGACTGACAGGGAAGATACGAAATTGTTGAAGATTTGTTTTGTTTTTGCGCACAAAAAGTATTCACCACTTCATAACATTAGGTTGAACCACTGCAGTCACGTCGACTATTTTAAGAACGTCTTTACTACTTTTTTTGACCTTGAATGTGGTAATTACATTCCTTTCTATGGGGGTTAAAAAAAACCTCTCGAATTTCATCAAAAATACCTTAATTTGTCTTTAAAAGATGATCGAAGGTCATACGCGTTTGGAGCGACATGAAGGTAAAGTAATTAATGACAGAAATTTCATTTTTGGGTGAACCAACCCTTTAATCTAAACCCCATCTGTGAAACCAGGCCTTTGTTTCTTGTTATTTGATTAGTCTTGTTGATTCACACTGCTTTCCTCTGCATTGTTACCACATCTTAGGAGGAAATTACCATATCTGGCCACAGAGCAACTCACGGGGAGAAGGTTATGAGCTTATGTGATGTCGTCTCTTTCCAGGAACACTGGCTTAACACATTTGCAGCACGTTTACTGGTGCTAAAGTCGGGTGAGAAGATGACTACCATTCATTAGTATGTAAAAGGGATAGTTACTCACCCTCATTGCACAAATGGAACACAAAAGTAGATGTTTTAATCTCCTTTTTTATTTCCCAACAACACCCCAGTGATTTCCATTTTTAGGACAGAAAGCAGCCATTTTCTTTTGTGCGCCACATAGGAAGAAAGTCATACAGGTTCGGAACGACATGAGGTCGAGTAAACGATAATCAATCTGAAAGGTTTTTACAAACAAATAAGACAAAATTAGTCATTTTCATTAAAATACCCTAAGCATTATCTTCCCCTAAAGTCGCCTACAAAGTTTATTTTTACATTTTTGAGTTGTTTCTAAAATTGGACGCACCTAAGTTTCTTTACACATGTCCACAGTGTACGAAACAAGCTCCCATAACACTAAAAGGCAGCTGCGTAAACAACAGGGGGTCAGAGTTCACGACCTGTGGGAGCAAACATGCGACCTATTAGCACGGTCACAGCCGCCTATTCAAACTCCCACACCCAACTTATTACAATCATTAATCTGTGACACAAACTACATGGAAAGGAACTGACAGACAAAATGTTCCCATCAATAACAAATGCGTTTGAGCGGACTTGAACTTCTGACATGCTTTAGACTAAATTCACATCAAGCTTTACAATGTAGCTTTAAACGCAACAAAACATCAGTTTGAAATCTCTTAAAATCCCACACTTACTGTTAACGTGACGTTGTTGAAATGTGAAAAGATTTGAAGTAGAAGCACCGCAAAGATTTTTTTAAGCATAAGATCTCAAAAAAACAAATCACTCCTAAAAATAACTTTCATATCTGATACTTACATCAGCACAACCTTATTTGTTCTGCGTGTCAATGCAGAAAGGATAATCTCTTTGTATAACTTGCTAAACTGTGATGTGTGTGAGAGCGTGTGTGTGGCGGAACATTTCTCTTCTGTAGAAGTTTCCCCGGATGTCATCGAATACCACAAACACCGAAACACTTACAATTTTCCGCTGAGTGGGGTTCAGACCACCAACACCTCAGTAATTCTCAGATGGTGGGGTTATAAAATGAGTTTATCCCCCACCCTAAAAAAAAAAAAAAAAAACTCTCGGTCAGGCTTCGGACTTCCAACTTCTGCCCGATAATTCAATCTTTCTCTCGAGTGTGAATCTACCATAACCTATAACTAATGCATCATGAGCTACTGTAGTGTTCCGATTCATTTCTGTGAACATCAAGGGAAAACACATGGTTAAGTTTGCATTTATGTGAAAAAAACAATTCCCATATATTTTGTTCTTCATGTCATCAGCCAGTGCCAAATCAAACTTTATGATAATTTACAACAAGTGTACTTGTAACATAAATATTAATACAATATTTAGCCCTCTATTTATTCCATGCGCATTTGTTCTGTTGTCGTTTATGTATTTGTGAAATAGTGAATATTCCAATTCAATCAAATTTTACGTATTTTTGGACCTATGCAGTTTATGGTATTTTCAACACATTTTAGTGATAATTTAAGTATATTTTACAAGTAAACTTTACAGAGTTGAATTTTTAGTAATTATACAAGCTAACTGGTTCTCAACCGGTTCTGCTTCCGGAACCAGATACAACATTCAAGTCAAGGCAGTCAAAAACATCACCTCAAAAGGCAAGTAATATTTTACAGGCAAAATTGAATAAATTCTTTAAATTTTACAATAGCTTGTAAACTTCCAACGCAAATATTCCAATGGACGTCAAGTGGGAGCCTAAAACATCTTACAAGATACTTTTGGGCATTACAAGTAACATTTTACTGGTAAAATTGAACGCATTCTTATCATTTTACAAGTAATCTTTTACAATTGCATGCACACTTAAAATTTGTTGGAAACATTCAATGCAGATTTTGCATTGGAACTCTTTTGGCAGATCAAAAGAGTATCTTACAAGATACTGTTGGACCTATCACGAAACACTTTACAACTGCATATATTGTTAGAATTTTACAAGTAATATTTTAGCATTGCATGAACACTTAAAAAACTGCATCGGGCGTCAAGTGGCACTGCAAAACAGTATCTTACAAGTACGATTAATCGGCCGATTTCCGATTAATCGATCTTACAAGTTCGATTAATCGACCAGTAATCGAAACTGAAATTCAGATGTAACTAACCGATGACTCTAACCGATGTAAATTTTCTCATGACGGTTATTTAGTTTTTTAATCCTGTTAATACGGTCCCCTTAGAAACAGTACCGCGCGTGTGGTCACGTGACTCCGCCCTGTCCACTCAGCCATGTGGAAACAACATGGAGGTGAACTCAAATGCCGAGTCGACACACAGACAGTGTGAGAGCGTTTAGCCCCGAAACGACACCACTTTCACTTCCGTCTTCACTAAACTGTCAATTCTATGTGTTTTAGGGCTTGTCAGTTTGGACATTCAAGCGATTTTAGATCATCAATGTGTATCATATTGAGCTACTGCACTGATGCATTGTGGCACACGAACACTCATACAGCTGCACATCACGCGCATAGAAACTTATGAACACCGTCCTATGAGTTATTACTAAAGTAGCTTAGAAACTCAAAAGTTACAGTATATATTTTTCTACTTTTGAAGTAATTAACAACCCACAGCTTCACTATTAATATGGAGACGGTATGACTAATTCACACACGCAATCGCTCTCTCATTAATGCATTCAAATAAATGTTCTGGTACTGTGCTAATTTATCTGTATCTGATTTACAACGAGCAGAAATCTGTAAGAAATGTTACGAACCATAGATAAAAGCTCACGTTCAGCAGTGTTATGATGTCAGAGCACTCTTTATTAGGAAAAAAAAATATTATCTTTAAAGGGTTGGTTCACCCAAAATTGAAAATTCTGTCGTTAATTCCTCACCCTCATGTCGTTCTACACCCGTAAGACCTTTGTTCATCTTTAGTACACATATTAAGATATTTTTGATGAAATTCGATGGTTCAGGGAGGCCTGCATTGACAGGAAGATAATGAACACTTTCAATGCCCAGAAAAATACTAAAAAAAAACAAAAAACAGTTCATGCGAGTACAGTAGTTCAATATTAATATTATAAAG
Source organism: Zacco platypus (assembly GCA_038088235.1). Lineage (NCBI taxonomy): Eukaryota > Metazoa > Chordata > Actinopteri > Cypriniformes > Xenocyprididae > Zacco > Zacco platypus. The sequence goes on along the minus strand of CM076086.1, from coordinate 41,721,792 downwards.
CAATGAGAGTACTTTTTGTGTGCCAAAATCACAAAATAACGACTTTTCAACAATATCTAGTGTTGGCCGATTTCAAAACACTGCTTCAAAGCTTTGTGAATCTTTTGTTTCGAATCAGTGGTTCGGAGCGTCAAACTCACATGATTTCAGTAAACGAGGCTTCGTTACGTCATAAGTGATTCGAAATTTCAATACTTTGTGTGATTTTGGCAGTGTGATACACGATCCGAACCACTGATTCGAAACAAATGATTTTTGAAGCTTCATGAATCAGTGTTTTGAAATTGGCCATCACTAGATATTGTTGAAGAGTCATTATTTTGTGTTTTTGTCGCACAAAAAGTATTCTCATCGCTTTATAATATTAAGGTTGAACCACTGTACTCACGTGACCTGTTTTAAATATGTTTTAGTATCTTTCTGGGCATTGAAAGTGTAAATTATCTTGCTGTCAATCAGAGACTCACTGATTTCAGCAAAAATATCTTCATTTGTGTTCTGAAGATGAATGAAGGTCTTATGGGTGTAGAACGACATGAGGATGAGGAATTAATGACAGAATTATCATTTTTGGGTGAACTAAACCTTTAATAGTCAAGCATATTTACAGTACAAACCTTGTCAACGAACTATGAGGGCAAAAAAAAAAAAAATCAATACATTAATCGTAATCAAGATTTTGATTTTAGTTCACGTCATCCAGCCCTACTTACAAGACACAGTTAGACCCATCATGTAACATTTTACAAATAAATCTGCATACATTGTTAATTTCACAAGCCTTTTTTTTCCCCAATTGCATCCATACTTAAAATTTTGCCTGTAAACGTCCAATGCTCAAAACATGACCATACAAGACACTGTTGGACCTGACAAAAAAAATGCAACCAGTAAAATTACATGCTTACATTTCACTTTTTTTTTTTTTAAAACAACTGCAAGTATATCTAAAACTTTGATTGTAAACATCTAAAGCGTGTTATCGCAGTGCTGAGCTCCAAGATAAGACAAAGATGCTAACAGACCAACAGGATGTCATTCATGCACTCATTCATAACATCATCCATCCAAGTCACCTATTCCACCTGAACCGACGCCAGCTTTACAGAACCATCCAACCCTACTGCAATAAAAACCATTCAACTGATGCAGTCGAACACGTCAATTTTCGCAGGAAAAGGGGCTTTTCATCCAAACAAGAACACCACACGTACAGATCTTGCATTACAGTCTGTTGAAGAATGCGCACACACACACACACACACACACCAGGGGGACAGAACAGGAGATGATGTCACCGACTCAACCAGGGGAGATGCGTAGTGCCCAGAAAACAATTAAAACAAACCTTCTTGCACCAATATAAGGTCCTCTCTGGCTCCAACTGTGTGCAAGCAGATTATTTGCATGCAAAGGGTGAGATCTGGGGTTATGTAATGATGTGGCAGAGAAAAGGCGGCACAATAGGAGCAGCTGAGATGTACAGATGTGACATAAACCTTAAATAAACACAAAAGCTCAAATATATCTCACATGACAGCTGAAGGATCTCGAAAAGAGGCCATTGAGAGGGTTGCCAGGTATCAAGAACACACTATGCATTCACCCCATGTTGCCTGGCTGCACAAATCACAGACACTGCATGCATTTGGACATCATATGGATGGATTATCTTGACATGCAGCAGAAATCAAACCCTGGACGTTACATAAAGGCATTTGCGTGGCATCCGAAGCAACCTGTCCCTAAAATCAGCGTGCAAGGTGAATGCACGCTTTATGCCTCTGCCTGTGCACCATTTCAGGGATCTGGAAGCTTGCATTGGCTGGTTTGGTTGCTATGCAATGGGATAAAAAAGGAAGACAGGGCATGCATGCATGCATGAATGGTGACACCAATACAGAAATACAACCATAATGCATGCTTACCTTCATATACAGCTTTAGGAGAGTCCAGTGAATTGAAGATGATCTTGAATTATGATGAAAGGAGAATAGGAGGGGAGGGGGGAGAGGACAAAACGGCAGCTCATCTGCAGGAAAAGAACCACATTGCTGTAGATGTTCACATTACATTCAATTCAAGGGGCCTCTGGCACTGTAAGAAACACTCATTCCAAAATGGGGACGCGATCCTGGCTTCCTCTTGGGTTGCGGTGCACTAAATAAAAGCCTCAAACTCAATTGCAATCTTGTTCTGTGTGGCTGCTGGCCGGGTTTAGCTCTGTAATCCTGCATATGACTCTGTGTTGCCGCTACTGGCTGCTGCGGCTGCAACGTGCAGCGTTAACATGGCGCAACCGCACACGCCCCGCCCACATTCTCATAGGTCTGACGTGAGGGCGTGGCCGAAGCGCGGAGGCGGGGCCTAAATGCATAGGTTCAGTTCTCAGATAGATACAAGAAAACTTACGTGACCACATATTAGTTTAAAACACACATTTTATTCACAAGATGGAATATCAAGGCTTTCCAGAATATGTATACTCGTGGACTTGTTATAAGGTATTAAAAAAAGGTAACTAAGCCCCTACTACACTATTAAACACCTTCTCATTAAGCTTGTGTGTGTTTGTAGCGCCATCTTCTGGAGAGGATGTATTTAGCACGCGTCTCACTTCCAAGGTGTGACCTGAATTTGCACTTCTAACATAATTACATCACATTAACACTTTATAGACGGCAACAACTCTCGATTGAACATTTAAAAAGGGAAGGTTCGAGCTCTGATGCTCGTCTGAAGCAGGTTTAGATGACGATTAGACAGGGTTCAAGAGAATGCCTGTCTGTTACTAGGCAACCATTATGAAGTCATAGATAGAGCGATTCTAGAACACATCACTGCTACAGATCTGTTTCCAGCATATTCTCCTGTAGTAAATTACATAATTTGTTTGTGTACAAATGAGTCGGAAACCAAAATGTCTCTTATCTTTAGCTGGAAGAGCGTGGGCTGTGAAAATGCAAATTATTTCCATCAGTTGAATCATAGCTCGTCAGTCTGAAATGGGTGGATTTTGTTGGATATAAAGCCATGTCACCATCTTTTCTTTTTTTTTTCTTTGAACATTTTACCGTATTGTACGACGGTACACGAATTGCTTCACCATTTTACACCCGTCTGTCAAAGACACGTCAACAAACCCAAGATGATTGACAGGCATATGTAAAGCTTTCTTTTTCCCTGAAGAGAAAGAGAAGAAATGTCTCACTTCTTTCACTGACATGACATCTGTCAATACACTATTCAAAAACGTGTGTAAAACTTGCTCTTTTTAATCTAAATCCTCTAAATTAGTTCTTCACTCGGTATTTTTTCTACATATTTAATTTGTTTGTATGATAAAATGAGTAAAACAAGTCTATAAAGTAAATATAAAAGTAGATATAAGCACTAAAATAAGGAATTGACTCATGAGAGTGCTTCCAAACTGTGGAACGTACCAAACCCGAGAGGAAGAGGGGTGACCGACTAGCTCTTTTCCACATTTATTCGTAAAATAGCTATCTAAATTTCGATTTATCAATTTTGAGTGAATATTAGACTTTAAAAAGTGCAGTTTCACAAATATGTGGCGTCAAGTATTTAAAATAAGTTTGATATTTGTCAAAGATTTGAGCAGTTTCCCCCTGCCGGAGCTAAATCTGTGTGAAGTAACTGAGCGCTCTCGAGGTGTGAGGAACTGAAAACGGCTCCTCGCGTGGCCCGATAAAAAGCCACTGCATCCAGTTGTATAACAAATAGACAAACGTTTCAGCGTGAGTATTTTCTCGGTAATGTCGGCAGCAACATCTGTGGAAACGGATCGGGCTATTGGCATATGCTGTCATCTTGTGATAAGGTAATCATATTTAATGCACATTAATGCATGCATCTATCGAAGGAATAAAATCTAGGTGTCTGTATATTAAACGGTGCCTTATTGCTTCTGTATAGAAGTGCATGTTTTAGCAGTTAAATTATGCATTTATGCATTATGCATGAACATATTAAGTGATCATATTGGTGAATTAAGCGCTGCATACACATATCTTAAAATGCAGGAGACATTTCCTCTTTGCTTTCATTGCAGTGTTGCAGCATATAATGGAGATCATAGATAAGCACATACCTCAGATAAAGCCTAATGGGTAATGCATTAGGCAAGCCAGACAGAATGATCAAGGTGGGTGTATTGATATATGCATAGCTCAGATGCCATGCACAGTTTTGGTAAATCACACATCAAGTGCAAATTATATTCGGAAAGAGACAAAGTACGTACAGTGCGTGATATGGTTGTTTTTAGTTGTGATAAAATGAAGGCCGATTAATCGACCGATTTTTTTTCCCGCGAAGCGTCTGTTCCGAAAATATTCCGATACTCTTGTAAAATGTTGCAGTTTTCCGTTAATTTTAGTGCAGTGAATAGTTACTGAAATCATTTACTCAGATATTTTTAAATTTAATAAAGTGTATTCTAATTTATATGTTTATATTCTAAGTAAATGTTTAATAAAATGTCAAAAAATATTACTTGCCATTGTGAAATTTTAATATTTGTATCGGGCTTCGCTCAAGCATTTTCGTACGCTTGCGTTTGTAGACTTTATATATTATCAAGCACATGACGTGCAGGCAAAAATATAAAATTCGTTCTCTTGTTTTATTTAAATTGTGGCAAGAATTAGTTCCCACAATTTATTAAAGGGTTGGTTCGCCCCAAAAATTAAAATGCTGTCATTAATTACTCATGTTGTTCTACACACGTAAGACCTTCGTTCATCTTCAGAACACAAATTAAGATATTTTTGATGAAATCTGAGAGGTTTTTTATCCTAAGCAACGCAATTTGCAAATTCAGTGTCCAGAAAAGTAGTAAAAACATCAATAAAATAGTCAACGTGACTACAGTGGTTCAAGCTTTATGTTATGAAACGACGAGAATACTTTTTGTGTGCAAAAACAAAACAAAAATAATGACTTTATTCAACAATTTTTCCTTTTCCCTGTCAGTCTGTTACGCTGTTGGCGCAGTGCTGTGTTTACGCCCGAACGCCGTCTTATTATTGGCCAGCTCTTCCGTCAGCGTCACACGCATGCCTCGTGCTGCCAATACTGAGCTGCCGTTTGGATGTAAACCCTGACTGACAGGGAAGAGACGAATTTGTTGAATAAAGTCGTTATTTTTGTTTTGTTTTTGCGCACATGAAGTATTCTTGTTGCTTCACACTGCAGTCACGTTTACTATTTTAACACTGTTTTTACTACTTCTCTGGAAGTAGAAAGTGAATGTGGTCATTTCATTGCTTTCAATGGAGGATAAAAAAAACCCTCTCGGATTTCATCAAAATATCTTAATTTGTCTTCCGAAGATTGGGGTGTGGAACGACATGAGGGTGAGGAATTAATGACAGAATTTTCATTTCTGGGCGTACTAACCCTCAGGGCTCAGAAATACAAAATGTCTTAGAATATGATCCATAAATGGCCTGTTTTAGATCCAGGTGGTTTCGCTATCCTTAAGAAGTGGAGTCATATCCCATATGATTTCAGAAAGGAAATCCTGAACTTCCCTCTATTGTGGCCGACAGGAAGGGCGACTGGAAGAGATGTGTAATACTGACATCTGACATCAGGGGTATAGATCCAACAGTTTGGGGTGTTTAATCCAAAAATAAGAGTTTTTGAGGTTTTTTTTTTTCGGAGGCTTTGACATGCTTTCATTTGTACAGTTTTAGCTCACTGGTCAATCTGTCTGGGGTTTTCTTGTTGTTGGCAGTTTCTAGCTGAGATCACACTGCAAAATCACAGCGTGGCAATCCAAGTGTCTCGTCTAGACCGTATTTCCTGTGTGTGTGATCTGGTTGGATGTCTGGGAAAAGCCTCCGTTTGCACACTGCCTCTTTATGCCAATATAGAGTGACACTTCAGACATTAAAAGTCTGAATCGCTGTTTGTTTCTCTTAAAGAAACGGCTCACCCAAAAAATAAACATGCGATCAGCATTTATTCACCTTCACGTCATTCTAAACTCACTTTATTTCTTTTGTAAAACACAAACGGAGATGTTTTGAAGAATGTTCTGGTTGTTTGAGTCAGTTTTTTTTTTTTTCAATGAATCAGAGTACAAAACCTTAATGATGCGTTCATGAATCATACCATTCTTGAGTTCAACTCACTGACTCATTGTTTTACAATGATGTTTATTCTGTATGAACCAAAATATTAAGAAGGAAAAATATGGTTTTATTTACTAGGATTAGATTAGATTGTAAAAAGTAAAGGATATGTTAGGACATGATATTATTGGTTAATATTGTTTTCCCAACCCACAAGGCCTTGATGACATCAGCAGAATAGAAAAGTTGAAAGTTGAAAAGTTATGTTTTGATAAAAGATTGTAAATTCAGATAAAAGAGTATTATTATTTTTATATTATATTTTCACATTTTTATTATCATTATCGATCGATCCATTTATTGTTTAATTTTAATTTAAAATTTATTTTATGTATAATAAAGTTATTATTAATAATATTTTACTACTACTAATAATAATAATAATTTATTTTTTATAACAATTTTTTTATAATAATTTATTGTATAATTTAAACGTATTAAATATTACAGATTAACACCTTATCAACTCTTTATATTTCAAAATTTTTATTATAATTATTATTATTATTATTGATCAATCCATTTATTATTTAATTTTTATTTTTTTAAATATATTTGTTTTTATTTGTTGTATAATGATAATAATAATAATTATTATTATTATTATAATAATTCTATTTTTTAATATTTTTTTTTCTATTAAAATTTCTACATTGTGTGTTCAGACAACAAAGAAACTCCAAATGCACTTTATCAGACTGAATCATTTCAGATGATTAAATATTAGTACACTGTTTAAACATATACATAATATGCATTTGTCCATATCGAAATCGACAGGAACATCTGTCATCTGACACCATTTTCTCTCTATTGCAGGTGTAGCTGTCTCCATGGCGACCAGCGTGGTTCCCGGGGACAACCTGCCCACATATAAGCTGGTTGTGGTGGGAGACGGGGGTGTGGGGAAAAGCGCTCTCACCATACAATTCTTCCAGAAGATCTTCGTCCCTGACTACGACCCCACCATTGAGGACTCGTACCTCAAACACACTGAGATCGATGGACAATGGGCCATTTTGGATGGTGAGCAGTTCAGTGCGACGCCAAAAGAGGGCAGTGCGACTCAAACAAATCACAGTTTATTTTATGCACAGCAATGAATCATGATGCAGTAATTTCTGACTAATTAAATATTATATGAGCACAAAAAATTAATCACAAAATGATGAGTTATATATATGATCAGTTATTTGCAAAGGTATGCTTTTATTACAAAAGAGGGGCAAAAATTAATTTAATAAATATTTATGAATTTGCCAAATATTTTACTTATTATAAAAATATTATAAAAATACTTATTATTTTTTAATATAATGTATTGAGATGAAAATTACATAATTGTAAAATACTCTTTTTTCATTACAAATGATAAATATCACTACGACAGTGAAAAGTTTAATTAAAAATTGCAAATAAAACTACATAAAAATAAGTAAGAAATTAGTGTAAGTAATTAAATTAAGTAAGCAACATGCTTTTATTTCAAAAGAGGAGCAAAAATTATTGCGAAAAAGGTTAATTTATTAAATATTTATAAATTTGTCAAATATTTTATTTTTACCTTTTAATATATTATATTTTTATGTATTATGTAATTGTAAAAGTCTTTCTTTTTCATTACAAATTATCAACAGAACAATGACAGTGAAATGTTTAATTTACATTAGTCAAAATTAGAGATTTTTTTTAGTTTAGTGCTTGAAAAATATTTAATGCAATTAACGCATTTTAAGTTCACTTAGATTAAAAGTTGTTATATTTTTAAAGCCTAATAAATGTTGAAATTGATAGCTTTTAGTTATAGTGTAATGTTGAATGTCTATAATTAATGTTTAAATAGAGACATCAGTAGCAGTATTAGTATCAGCGATACTGACCTTCATTTGTAACGAAAGATGCCATTAAACAAGTATTTAAAATATACTGTCAAGTTGTTTCTACATTAATTTGGAGAGTAACTGAAATTATAACAATATAAAAATATTAAAAGCTCCAATGTTTTAAAAACAAACAAGTAAAAACTGCAAACAAATTGAAGTCAACAATAGTGTATTTGTGTGAAACTGCAGTGGCGATCTGTGTGTTTGTGTAGTTCTGGACACGGCGGGACAGGAGGAGTTCAGTGCCATGAGGGAGCAGTACATGAGGACCGGAGACGGATTCCTCATCGTCTTCTCAGTCACGGATAAAGCCAGTTTTGAACACGTGGACCGTTTCCACCAACTTATTCTGAGAGTGAAGGACAGGTACGAACACGCATCAACACACTTTGAGTTGCAGTCTGGTGCAATTTAGGTGTGTGCTAAAAAGTTTTTTCTATGTGTTTTTTGCGTAGAGACAACATTGTCAAAATGGTTCCCATCCTCGAAAGCGTCTAAAAACGTTGTTTTATTCATGCCAGGCCAGTAGGTGGCGATATCACTTTTTGAAGAAACACTAGGCATCAATAGACTGAACACGTCATGCGTCACCGTTTTCACAAATTTAATTTTTGTAGTTTACGCTGAGACTATAAAGGGATCGTTTTCAAAAACTTGCACCCTGAAACCCGTTTTCAAAAGATTGCGTTTTCAAGCCGCCAAAATGCGAATTAGGGGTCGACCGATATGTGTTTTTCAGGGCCGATACCGATTATTACAGATCAAGTAGACCGATAACCGCTATTTTGAACCGATACATATATATGGTGTAAAAATGAAAATTAATGTCGAAATTAAGAATGTAAGCTCTCACCCCACTCTGTAGGGGTCTCGAACCCGGGTCCCTGGCGAGGGTGTTGGAGGCTCTAACCAGGAGGCTAAACTCTGCAAGTTTTAGTCGCACGAGAACAACTAGTTGGCTTGATAACTTTTCATTAAATGCTTTGAAACATATCTTTAATTCTAAGAACTGTTAATAATATTAATAATTATCCAATATAAAATAACTCTACATAGCCTTAAATGTATAGATTAATCCTTATTAAAGATTTTCTTTTGTTGTTTGATTGTGATAGGCAATAGTAGACAGTAGCAGGTTTAAAGGTCGCTGTCTCTTTAAGATGTAAAGGAATATACTGTTACACATTCTGCTCACATTCAACATAACCGTGTGTGTAACTGAACGTTTATGTGTAATAAGTTGCGAAAAATAACTCAATCTGACATTTGTTGCGAGCTGTTTCCCGTGTGTTAACAAATGAAATAATTTTATCGGCAAATCGGTTTTGAAAACGACCGATACCGATAACCATAAAAATCTTTAATATCGGTGCCGATAATCGGCCGACCCTTCAAATAAATGGCCATAAGGCATAAAAAGTTTTCTGTTTTTAGTTGAAAGCGGTGTCGTGTAAACGTCCCCTTACTGTGTCTCTTGACTGTGTCTGTGTCACAGGGAGTCTTTTCCCATGGTTCTGGTGGCAAATAAAGTTGACCTGGTGCATTTACGCAAGATCACTAGTGAGCAGGGACGAGAGATGGCCTCCAAACACAGCGTGAGTGAAACCTGTGATATAATTCTGAATGAACCAGGATATTCACAAGCTAATCATATGGTTTTATCTACCGGGATTTAATTGGATTGTGAAAAGTAAAGCATGTTAGGACATGATATTATTGGTTAATATTGTTTTTCAACCCACAAGGCCTTGATTACATCAGCAGAATAGAAAAGAAAGTTGGTATGTTTTTAAAAACTCTTGGAAACTAATATTGTTTTACATTTTTCTATTATATTTGGCTCCAGCTTATAATGTTTTCAATAATGCAAACCAATAAATATTTTACAATAAGACCAGCGATGTTTATTAGGAAATAGAATCTTTTTTATTATTTTTTTATAATATACTTTTGTTTACATTATATTTTTATTAAAAAAATATTATATTTACATATAACAATAATTATTATTGTTATTATTATTATGTTATTACTATTATTATTGACCTCTTATTATTAAATCTCTTATTTAAATGTTTCTTAATATTTTACAATATTGTCAAATAATGTATTGCAAACCAAAAAATTGACCATCAACGTTTAATAAACAGAGTTTCGTCTTTAAATTTTTCCTATCAGACATGTTTTAATGTTTTTAATAAAAACAATAATTATATAATTATTCTAATAGTTATACTAATCATACAATCTTAATCATGTCACATCTCCTATGAATAATTTTTCCATAATAATTGTGTTTTTATGTCTTCAACACAGATCACGTATATTGAGACGAGTGCAAAGGATCCGCCCATGAATGTAGACAAAGCGTTTCACGAGCTCGTCAGAGTGATACGGTGCGTCAAAGTTTACAGTTTCCATCTACTTTCACCCTCGGTACGCTACAAAGCTAGCTGTTAGCATTCCCATTCATCTCAACAACACTGATGTAGATCTCTGTTTACAGTCAGCAGATCCCAGAACGGGGTCTGAAGAAGAAGAAGAAAGCCAAATGGCGGGCGGACAGACCTTCGGGTTCCCAGAGGCTGCACTGCGTCTTACTGTGACCGCACACCCTCTATCTCTGGGCGTCAATGCCGCGATGATGACTCCAAGACTCGGACTGTTAAAACACACACACATGCACACACACACAAACACAGCTATGATATTATCCAGGAACTAGAGAAAACAGCTTCAATATTCAATATAATGTGGAATTTGAGGCAATTTTCATGGGATTTTCCAAGCAGGTGAAAAATGACAGGATTCTAGCGCTGTTCACTCATGTTATTTCTCAGAGAACAATTCAGAGACAAACTTTCTGAGGCCTTGTTTTGTATTGTGTTTCTATATTTATTGTGCTGAATTCTATATTGTTAAGTGATTATTAATGCAGCGTAATGGCTTTGAAAACAACCTGTTCTTGGAATAGACGTCTGTACCGAATTACAGTTGCACAACGGGCATATATAGATGCACTAAGAAAGGGGGGGAGGGAGGATACTGGTTACCATGGTTATCATATTTTTATGAATAAAATTAAGATATATTTGCAAAAAGCTGCAAAAAAAACAAACAGACAAAACAGCAATAGGGTTACGCATATGGCACTAACACAAAATTATTTCAACATTTATTATTTTAAATATGAACATGTTTTGCCATATATGGTAAGGTAACACAAGCTCATCCATTAAACAGTTTTTTTTCTGTCAAAACATTACCATTTTTACAGTGTAACTTTATTTTTGGAAAAAAATATATTTATAATTTTAAATTTAAAAATAAATATAATTTAAATAATAATTTAAAAATATATCTTATTATATATATAAAGTGTATTTTAGTCAATTTGGTGGCAGAAAAAATACAAAAATAAGGTGTTCTCACGCCAAGCTGTAATTACCGTAATGATGAGATTTTAACTTGTAAAATCCACTCACTTCCTCTAGGGGTGGGACAATACATCATTTCTCGGTTTGCGAAACAAAGAATCTTTCTCGAATCGATTCTGAGCTTAGTTTTTAACAGCAGATGGCACTACGTGCTTTAGAAACATCCGTACTCTGCTAGCTTCCAGTTCCTTTACATATACAACTTAAACCTAAAATAATAATTCATGAAGTCTGAAAAGGTTGAAGCAAATTACAAAGGGGTTCTGAGCTGTGTTTACAGTAATCTCGCGTCATAAAAGCATGACTCAGCCGAACGCACGAGCGCTCTCCAGCACTCTTCTTTGTGAGCATTTGAGTGTGCGGTTAAAAACTAGCCTAGAGCACCATCTTCTGTTAAAACAAAGCTCAGAATCGATTTGAGAGCAAAAATATCAGAATCATTGTATCGAGAATCAGTGTATTGTCCCGTCTCTAATGTCCTCGCAGAGCTTGTAATTACAGTTTGTAAGATGGAGGTTTTCTGAGAGCTTCTACATGTACCATGTGACCACTGCTGATAAATTTAGGCGTTGATAGTGTTGCCATTGAAATGCATAATTCCCAGTCCGAGGACGCGAACAGCTCCGAATAGAACCTCGCGTGTTGTAATCTCGAGATTATGGTAATTACGACATTGCGTGAAAGCAGTAATATCTTTCAGTATTCTCTTTTTACAACCTGATCTCACGGGGAAACGTAACTGTTACTCTTTCGTATGAATTCGTACAATGTGAAACGTACAAAAACGTACACTTATTAGAAAGAAAGTAAGCATGAAGGCCCACCCCACGCTAACCCGCCACTAGGACGTATGCAGATAGTACAAAAATGTACGAATAAGATTGTACGAATTTATAGGAATTAGCCATCAATTCGCCAAATGTAAAATTCTTATGAATTTCAATGAATGCGTGTTCTTCATTTTCCGCTAGGAAACAATAGGTAACTGTGGTAACCAGAATTCGTTCACCCGGCGCTAAACCACGCCCCCAATGTGTGATGCGTTGCTGACCGTATCTATAAAAACTCAAAGAAATATCTTCTTTGACAATATATGATGTTATTAAATCAAGACCTGTAAGACATCAGCTGATTGTAGATCAAGACTATCACGATAAAAGTTTTGTACATTTAATGCCTGATCTCAATTACGTTGCCATAAAAACTGAGTCAATCAGTAATTGCACAAAAACGTTACAGTGTTACATTGTGTCTTTGATGCTTTTGTTACATAGTTACAATGTAACGTTCTACATTGTGACGTCAAGGAACATTATGAAGTCATCAGATCAAGGGACCCGTTCCTCCTTGATCTCGCGTTCATTTTTTTTCGCTTGTCTTGAATGCATTGTCACTTTATTTTGAATGTTTTCGCCCGTTTCAAAGTTCTCATTGATGTTTTGAATGTATCGTATGTTATTCTATACGCCAGTTTTGCTTTTTGACGTTTCAAAAAGTACAGCTTTAGTGTTTAGCATATTAAAGGAACATCGTCCAAGTAGTTTGTTTTGTGATTCGTCTGCTCTTGTTTTTCCTACGTGTTATTTTAATCTTACGAAAGCAGATCTGATTTGTTTCTAAGACCGGATGTCCTCCTGACATTTTCAGTTTTGTTGGAAACTTGGTGCAAGTTTTGTGGTTCAGTTTTTACTGGATTTTTTTTTTTTTGCTATTGTTTTTTTTAAAAGTAATTTATTATACAAATTCTATGTATTCTGTGATCATGTTTGTATGAAGATTATGATCATTAAGACCAATTAAGGCCAAAAACATGCTCTGAAAAAGAAGGGATTTTTTTGCATCAGGAATATTGTAAGAATTTGTAAAAGTGGAATATAAACATATTATAATAAAAATTAATAAATCAATCAATTGTCAACTTGTTATTTTATTTATTTCATTTGCATAAACTTGGCATGATTTAGCTGTTCAAAAGCTCAGCTTTATTTAACATTGTAGTTTATTTTAGGTTTTGCAAGAATTAATTTTTTAATTCATAATTTTTTTAATTGATAAAGATTTGTTTGAGAAACTATTTTCACACATAAATCGTAATTTAACAACTGCTAACTGATAATAATAAATAATTCAGAAATAAAATAACAGAACATTTAGCTTTATTTTAAAGTATTCCTTTACCCTATTACCATAGAATTTTTTTTTTTCCTATATTATTCTAACCAGCCCTTGTTTGTTATGCCTTTTCAACCACATGGTGGCGCTATTTACCAGGGAACACTGCAGAGTTCACAGAAAGTGTACAGTACAAGTTCAGAACAAAACAGACCCATCAACCACAAACATCTTTATTCTTCTGTGACCTACTTTACATCAGGAAATCAGTCGTCAAATATGAAAAACGTAGTCAACACACAACATTCATAACTATTATAACCTTATTTATAACTCATTTCACCCAAACACAATTAGTGAACAGAAGGAAGTGCTATTAATTGAAAAGAGGAACATTTAATAATTGCAAGACATCACAAGCCATGTTCATGGTGATGGGAAAGGGTTCGCAGAACTTTCTAAATGGATTTAGAGTGCGGAATAGTGTTTTTGCTTCTTTTTATTGTGCTTTAGTCTCACAGTCATTGTGACAAGAGAGATAGCAGCAATTCAAGGTCAAGGTTCCTGTGTAGTCCTACTTCAAAAAGAGGTGACTTGCACAGACACTTCAAAATCCAAATATATATAGTTTCTTTTTTCTGCATGTATTTCTTCCTCAGAATTCATTACTGATGGAAGAATTTTTAACGGTTTCATTAATTGAACCAGCTTTTAGACATCAAAAATAGACTGTGAACCATCCAAAGGGATCTGTCCCAAAATTTCTGGCTTATAAATTTCCCATTTGCATTATAAAACAATGTCACTTAAAGGGATAGTTCACCCCCAAAATGATTTACCCATCCTCAAGCCATCCTAGGTGTATATGACTTTCTTCTTTCGGACAAACACAATCAGAGATATATTTAAAAATATCCTGGATCTTCCAAGCTTTATAATGGTAGTGAATGGAGCTTGAGATTTTGAAGCCCCAAAAAGTTCATTAATCAATCATATAATCCACACGGCTCCAGGGGGTTAATGAAGGCCTTCTGAAGCGAAACAATGGGTTTTTGTAAGAAAATATTCAAATTTAAAACTTTATAAATTAAAAAAACTAGCTTCCGCCAGACAACCGTACACAAAGTAACCCGTGAGACGATATGACATAGGATGTAGGAGTATTGTAAGCTTAGTGATTTAAACAAATATGGCTGTGCAACAAACTTAAGCTTTTTTCTTTAAAATTTCTCATAGACTTCAAATTAATGACCAATGTTTTGTTTTACTCTATCCTCTGAGCTCCAGCCGTTTGCTGGAAGCTTAAATATGTTTTAGTTTTATTCATTTTTTTACACAAAAATCCATCGCTTCGCTTCAGAAGGCCTTTATTATCCCCCTGGAGCCATATAGATCGATGGATGCATTTTTGGGGACTTCAAACTGTTTTCTACCTTTATAAAGCTTAGTAGAGCCAGGATATATCTCTGATTTTGTTCGTCTGAAAGAAGATAGTCATATACACCAATGGCTTGAGGGTGAGTAAATCATGGGATAATTTTAATTTTTGGGTGAACTATTCCTTTAAGGCTGCCAATCTCAGTCAAATTGCGTTAATCGACGACAAATGCCACGCGAGTGCAATGCTATGGACATCTGTGGGGCATAGGAGCAAAATGCAGTAAAATGCACACCGTTTCAAAGGTATAACCTCATGAATTAACTATTTTACACAGCTCTATATTTTTGTAAATTCCCGCGCATCTGTCAGCTGGTCACGGCCACTGCGCGGTCTCGCGATCGTTTACGTAAGCAAGAAACTCGCTTGGAGGACTTGAGTAACTTTTGCAGAATTCTGAACATAAACATTTGATGGTTAAACTCTTGAGTTTTGAGTTCAAGCAAGACAATAATAATAACTCGTTTTTGCAGTTTAAAACGTGAAAGATGTTAAGCCTATAATAGGCTAGCCTATTTGCAACGAGACCATGTGATAAATGAGTCCTAGTGATTGTGGCCTAACTGAACTCAGAAGATTTTCTTCTGATAATGATGTACTCTACAGTCAGACCAGAGTTAAAAGAAAACCGAAGGGCTCATGGGTATTCAAACGGTCTTTTCTGATAAATAGGCTAAACCTTCAAGGAGAAAAAAAAGTGCAGCACGACTGATTTCCTCTTGAATTTCCACTTACCGTTCAAGGGGAATTGGACTGTAACTGCAAAGAACATGGGTTTCTTTTGTAAGTTCTTCAGTAATGATCATGGTCCAATGTCAGTCTGTTTCCAGTTAGAAGAAAACCTGAGGGCTTATGGGTAGTTTTAGAAGTTTCTGGATATTTTGTTTTCTTCTTTGTTTCTCAGCTTCTTCTCATTCTTGGCTTGAATCTCTTTAGCTACGCTCCTCTAACACAAATCGCCTCTCATATCAATTATTCCTTCAGTAAAGACAAGACGGAGAAAATCAATCACCCACAATGCATTGCAGCACAACAAATTGAGTATCGTGGGGGAACATCAGTGAGGTGTGATTGAGTATTGTCTATCTGAATGTGTTAGTTTGCTGCACAATCTTTTATCATACCTGAATCAGAGGGACGTTTTGGGAGAACAGCGAGCCAAATGTTGTTCCCTAAAATTGCATTGTGGGGAACGGCAGTTGTGAATGGCATCTAATGAGGGTGTCAGACTGAATAGACAAAGCCATCTGGAGCGAGAAAACTGCAATAAGACAGCCAGCGGTGCATTGTGATGGATACACACACATATACAAAGAGAAATTAAATTAATATTTTACCCAAAAGTGACAACTCTGTCATCATTTATTCACCTTGTGTCGTTCCAAACCTGCATGACTGTCAAGCTTCAGTGGACAATAGGGAAAAAATGAATAATGAACAAAAGCCGCTCTAGCACGTCCATCTGAAAGATCCATCTGACTGATTCAAACTTTCATTTGAATTTGAATT
Source organism: Zacco platypus (assembly GCA_038088235.1). Classification (NCBI taxonomy): domain Eukaryota; kingdom Metazoa; phylum Chordata; class Actinopteri; order Cypriniformes; family Xenocyprididae; genus Zacco; species Zacco platypus. The sequence continues at coordinate 41,705,252 of CM076086.1, read as the reverse complement.
ATTTGGTTGAGTGGCATTTGTTGTAAAACGGTAGTACAGTGTAGCTTGATCCGCTAAAAGAAACCTGTGTAAAGTGAAAAGAGTCATTTGTCACTGGTTGCACTGGACGTTTTTAATTTGTTAAAAAGAACCGGTTTGTTTGTGAGTCAGTTAACACATAAGCTAAATCCTGCAGGAACAACTCAGCAGAAAGACATGTATTCTTGTCTTCCCTCATAGCACACATACATTGTCGAGATGTCTATTTGATGTGCATGTTTCCACCTGGAAGATGTATTTTTATGGCATTTGCTCATCGGTATGAAAGCCCATTTCTGCCACACCTTGGTTCATCACAATCATGGTTTGGTTAATCATAATTATGGGACAAAAAGTCAAACATATGACAAGCCGAGTCATATTTATGATGAAAAGTTGAAATGATAATATACTAAGTCATAATCATGAGATAAAATATCTGAATTATGACGAGCTAGGTCCTAAAGCTAAGTCCTATTTATTAGACGAAAAGTCATAATTATGAGATAAAAAAGTTGAAATTGACAAGTCCTATTTATGAGACAAAAAAACTAAATTATGACATACTAAGTAATAATTAGGAGATTTAAAAGTCGACATGATGAGATGTCATAATTATGAGATGAAGTCGAAATTGACATAAAAAGTCATAATTATGAGATAAAAAAAAGTTGAAATTATGACAAGCGAAGTCCTATTTATGAGACGACAAGCCTGAAATATGACATACCAAGAAATTGTAACGCGTAGACTCGGATGAAGGCACAAAGATCAAGGCTGTTGCATAAAACAGTTTAATTATAATCCACGGAAATACAAACAGGAAAACTCTACACAGGACACATTAAGAACCGACAAGGACTGGACTGACACAGAGGGAATAAATACAGAGAAACACAGGAGGATAACGAGCAGGGTACAGGTGACGGACATGATTACTGACGAGACACGGCTGACTGAAATGAATTAATGATGAGACAGGCACATGGGGAAACAAAACAAAGACAGGTGACAGGACTAAACTAAACAACAGTTCATGGGTGTGAAAGTAATAGTTATGAGATTTAAAAGTCGACCTTATAAGATGTCATAATTATGAGAAGAAAAGTCATTTATGAGACAAAAAGTCAAAATTATGACATACTAAGTCACAATTATGAGATAAAAAGGTTTAAATTATGGCAACCGAAGTCCTATTTATGAGACAAAAAGACAAAATTATGACATACTAAGTAATAATTAGGAGATTTAAAAGTCGACATTATGATGAGATGTCATATTTATGAGATGAAAAGTCGAAATTATGAGAAGAAAAGTCATTTATGAGACAAAAAGTTAAAATTATGACATTCAAAGTCATAATTATGAGATAAAAAAGTTGAAATTATGACATAAAAAGTCCTATTTATGAGATGACAAGCCTGAATTATGACATACCAAGTAATAGTAATGAGATTTAAAAGTCGACCTTATAAGATGTCATAATTATGAGAAGAAAAGTCATTTATGAGACAAAAAGTCAAAATTATGACATACAAAATCATAATTATGAGATAAAAAAGAAGTTGAAATGATGAGAAGCGAAGTCCTATTTATGAGACGACAAGCCTGAATTATGACATACTAAGTCATAATTATGAGATTTAAAAGTCGACATTATGATGTCATAATTATGAGATGAAAAATCGAAATTTTGAGAAGAAAAGTCATTTATGAGACAAAAAGTCAACATTATGACATACTAAGTCATAATTATGATACAAAAAAGTTTAAATTATGGCAACCGAAGTGCTATTTATGGTACGAAAAGACAAAATTATGGCATACTAAGTCATAATTTTGAGACATTGAGTAATAATTATGAGACGATAAGTCATATTTAAGAGGTAAAATGTCGAAATGATATAATACTAAGTCCTATTTATGAGATGAAAAGTCAAAATTATGACATACTAAGTCAAGTTTATGAGATGTTGAAAGTGACAGTCAAAATTCTGATTAATTACTGCATAGAAAGTTTTTAATCTCATTGTCAAAATTATGACTTAGTATGTCATAACTATTTTTTATTCATTATGACAACTGAATGTCAGAATGTCGACTTTTGATCTCATATTGACTTGTCTTAATATCTTAATTTCAGAAAGCTTGTCTTAATTTCAATTTTCTGGTTTTTTAATGTCATAATTATGACTTAAGTCATCATTTTGACTTAGTATATCACACAATTTCAAATGAACTTAGCAAAGCATAGTATTTTTTTCCCTATGTGGCAGAAATCGGCTTCCATGCATCTGCAAGACGATTCCCGTCAGGAATTTGAAACTCAAACTGCAAAGTGCAAACTTGTGTAAAATATGATTTCTTTTGCTCTGGGGCTGTACATTCAGCACGTCGCCGCTGTAACCAGTGAAGATCAATCAATCTGATCTCATTTTCACTCAGCTCTAGTAAAGATCGAGCAGCCCAAACATTCCTTGATTGAAATATGAAATAAAGTCACGCGATTTACTCTCGATGTAACTGACGACAGAATTTCCATTCTTACGTGAACCAGCCCATTACGTTGAGAGAATATGCATTTGTAACCTCTGTTTAGCACAGATCCTGAGAACATCAAAGAACAGAAAACAAGGAAGGAGTCGCTCCCTGAAGACTCGTGTTGATTTCCATGCCACTGGGCCCCTTCAGATCATTACTGTTAATTATCATCAAATTCTTTTTCAAATCCCATATGTCCCCACCTGATGTAGATCAGAATCTATGATGTCCCAGATCATAACACAACAACAAGGGAAACAAAGCGGTGGTGCGTGTAAAGCTTCATCTATTTTCAATCATCGGTCTCTGCATGGCTCTTGCTGTGTAATTAGCAGGTGCAAATATCAACCGAGCACTTGGAAACCCAGTGTTCAAGGTTTTGTAATGGAGAACTTGTTATACATGTATGTATAAGTGCTCATTATCTCAAGTGATTTTTTTTTTTTACATTGTTACAGTGTCTGTTTGGTGTTCATTATTTTGCACATAAGTGTTTGTGAGTAACGACCAGAAATAGGAACGCTCATAACGATGGTTGAATTTCCTAAATTGGTGCTGGTTTTCATAGCCTGCAAGCAAGAGAAATCACAAATGAGATGTGATTTCTCAGTTGGTTAGCAAATTAACTTTTGCTTAAGGCTCTAGCTTCAGAATTTCCCTCGGAGAAAAAGAAGTTTGAGAATCTTAATAAAGTTCCAAACTTTGCAAGTTGGCAAGATAGTCTGCAATCAAAAGCGAGAGATCTCAAAATAAACTCGTTTTACTCAGCAAGTTCAAGTTTGCGGAGCTGTATTATTATTTTGTCTCCGTCACTGAGAAAAAATGTCAGTCAAATTGGCGGCCATCTTGGATTTAGGCCATTTTTTTACTCTACTCCTACAATTTTGTATGATTTTAGAAACTTTGTTGGGACCACACACTGCTAAATAATCAACATATTCGCTTACTTTTAAACTTTTGAATAATTTGGTCTAAAGCAGTAATTCTTAAAGTGTGGTCCGCCATCGCCCCCTAGTGGTCCGTGAAAAGATGACCTAAACTAGACAAGCTCTTAACCCGCACTGGATCGCGGGCGGGGGGGGTTTACGTCAGTGTGTTTTAATAACGAAAAAATGGATCATATCATTGCATTTGTGTTTGAATAATTAGTTTTTGACTTGAAACAGTTGCATATTAAACTTAAATTTAGTTTATCCTTTAGTTTATTTTGTTGTTTTTGGGGGGCGTGTTAGAGTGGGATTCTGTTAGGTGGTCCTCAGAAAAAATTTGGAAGATAAAGTGGTCCTTGGGCTGAAAAAGTTTGAGAAACACTGGTCTAAAGTTATGTAGGTAGCTTTGTTTCCATTCAACTTATGTGCAAAATTGGAATATCACATAAAACATCTGCGAATAAAGTTTTTATCCATTACAAAGTTACCATCCCATGTGTTCAAGAGAACAAAATTGTCACTTCCTGGGAAATTTCCGACATTTCAGAGCGGCCAAACCAACAACCGAGACACTGTGTGATGCGATTTGTCCACTGGTTAGTCCACTTACCCGATCAAATCCTCCCAAGAATTTGCATAAAAATTGGTGGATGGAACCAAAACTACTGAGGCAAAGTTAATACTTATGAACCATAACAGAGAAGAGAGTGCAATCTCTGAGCAATAACATTTCCCAGAGAAAAACATGCACTTACAGATTAAAATCAATCAGCAGATTAAAAAAAAACCACACACACCTGCCTGCAGAAAGGAAACCATTCAGATGAGATAAAAGTGCAGAGTGTCGGTAATGAAGCCATCATCAGCAAGTTACGCCTGACTGGATGCCGTGATGAGATATGAAACTATGGCTTGGCGGCAAGTCTTATAACCGTACGAATTGTACCTCAAGCTAATTACATGCTAGACAAGACAATACAACAACAACAACAACAAAAAAAGACTAAAATAATTTTTTTTTGCACCACTGGTGGGGGAAATGTGATTTCTGCCATCGCCTTAAATATCCTTCCTCTTGTTAAAAAGAAAAAGATGTTCTTTTCACAGATTGTGTGGAAATAACTTTGCTGTTGGCACTTCTACACAAGGTTCACAGAGGAACAAGTATTCAAAATGGTTTTTCTTTTTGTGCCAATTGGATGAAGTAACCCAGGGGTCCTCGCTGAAGGGAAATAGTGTTGAAAAAGCAGAACACATGAAGCCCTTTAACATCAGTTTCTCCTGCTAAGCTTGTCATATAGGCTAACAAGAACAGGAAATGCAGGAAAGGGCAGATTAAAAGAGAACTTTGTATGGCTGCACTTGCTAATGGAGAGAAATGTGCAAGATTAGCGATGACGGGGACATAAAAAGGTACAATTATTTGAGAGAACGCAACATTTTGTCACCTGCTCTTACACAATGGCCACCATTAAAGTTAATCATTTTCCATTTCCTTTCTATGAAAAGACTTTGTGTGCATGGTAAGCAAAAGGGCAGAAAATCAGTCGCTTTTCACAGGAGGCAAATCAATATTGGCACGAGTCTGAGGACATCTATTCAGGTTCATTATAGGGAAAATTGGATAGACGTGGCTTGTTTTTTGCAGTTTAGGCAAGAATGTCTGCCATCAACCAATTTAAATGGAATTCCAAATATATGATCAACAAAATGACAATCTTCAGATGTTGCTCTTTCATTCCTATGAGACGATTGTTGACACGTAGTAAAAGATAAAAAAAAAATAACTTAAATGTTAATAATAACTGATTAATATCATAAATATGTATAATTTGCAAATATTTGTCGAGAGTTGGTATCTCTGACGGTGATTTTTAGGATCTGAATTATATGAAAGCCTCAATAGAACTTTTTTTCTATAAATAAAATTTCTCTGTGATTAAACAGGAGCCATGTTGAGAAAGGTTATGTAAGTGTAATCACAGTACAAACACAACCCGACTCCCACGGGGCCATAAATGGCTGTGCGGTCGATTTAAAATCAGATCAAGACCCATTAAGGGCACCCTGGGGGTACCGAACGGTAAACACTCGACTCTGTTAAAGCTTTCGGTTTAATTCAGCTATTCAGGGGAAAGCTTTATTGAAATTTATATTAAATCTTACTATACTCTGTCACAAATGTGTGTGACCTGATCTTCTGCTACCGTATTCACTGAGACAAGTACACATGACGTGCTTTAAATTTACATTGTAATGATCACATGTGTGTATTTATAGGTATTCAAATGTAACATTGCAGAATTTTTTTGTTTATATTGACATATCAATTCATTTTGTACATTTAGATTGATACTGTATGTAACCCCTCTACCCGGGTCCTACTCGACTCGCTCTGAGCGGGCCTCAAACCCGGGTTTTCCGGCATGGGAGTCGGACACAAGGAGGCTAAAGGCTGCGACCTCTAGCGTCTGTTGCTAGAGCATCTCTTGAGGTCAGAGGAGTGAGGTTTACTCGCACAGCAACTACTAGCTGGACTCCGTTACACTAACCCCCCTAAACCTCACTCCCATCCGGGTCACGGCACCAATATAACCCCTCCACCTGGGTCCTACTCGACCCGCTTGAGGTTTACTCGCACAGCAACTACTAGCTGGATTCCGTTACACTAACCCCCCTAAACCTCACTCCCATCCGGGTCACGGCACCAATGTAACCCCTCCACCTGGGTCCTACTCGACCCGCTTGAGGTTTACTCGCACAGCAACTACTAGCTGGCCTCCGTTACACTAACCCCCCTAAACCTCACTCCCATCCGGGTCACGGCACCAATGTAACCCCTCCACCCGGGTCCTACTCGACCCGCTTGAGGTTTACTCGCACAGCAACTACTAGCTGGCCTCCGTTACACTAACCCCCCTAAACCTCACTCCCATCCGGGTCACGACACCAATGTAACCCCTCCACCCGGGTCCTACTCGACCCGCTTGAGGTTTACTCGCACAGCAACTACTAGCTGGCCTCCGTTACACTAACCCCCCTAAACCTCACTCCCATCCGGGTCACGGCACCAATGTAACCCCTCCACCTGGGTCCTACTCGACCCGCTTGAGGTTTACTTGCACAGCAACTACTAGCTGGCCTCCGTTACACTAACCCCCCTAAACCTCACTCCCATCCGGGTCACGACACCAATGTAACCCCTCCACCCGGGTCCTACTCGACCCGCTTGAGGTTTACTCGCACAGCAACTACTAGCTGGCCTCCGTTACACTAACCCCCCTAAACCTCACTCCCATCCGGGTCATGGCACCAATGTAACCCCTCCACCCGGGTCCTACTCGACCCGCTTGAGGTTTACTCGCACAGCAACTACTAGCTGGCCTCCATTTCATGTACATGCAATATCAACATATGAATGTCTACGCATTTTAACACAATAAAACTTCAAAGTTTTTCCTCCGTTTAAGTTTTTTTTTGTATTCATAATAAATTAGATTAAACATTTAATTCCATTATATGTAGTTAAAACGCAATTTGTGTATTGTAAAGATTTCAACATCAGATGCAATGTTTTTAGTTCATACTCTGAAGTACAATGTATGATTAATTGCGTTTATTACACCTTTGCGTGAAATGTCATTACATTTAAAACAATTTAAGAAAAACATGTACTTGCAAACCACAGTAAAAAATAGCTCGATACAAAATTTGTACAATAAAACATTCATGCCAAGCAAAGACCAACTGATTGTCTTGCTAAAAGCGTAATCAAATACTTACACTGCTAAGCAGAACTCTGAAAGTTGGGTCGCATTCATGAAACATGAGCAGAACAAATATGTCAAAATCTATTGGTAAAACCAGCTTACGCACCAATGGTTTGACGAACAATTTTACAAACATAAAAAGCAGAAGGAGTTGTAAAAACATTCTCTGCATTTGAGAAAACTCAAATTTTATAAACTATTTACGCTGAAATTTATTCTGCTTCATGAGTTTCATGAATCAATCGCATTGTTTGACTGAACATCATTTGATTGCAAAAAAACACAGAGTGACACATTGTAAAGGAAATATTTACACACACACTTAATTTACCAAACTTAATGACGTAACAATCTTGAACGCCATTGTGATGATGCTAATTTCCAGCAAAGAGGTGAGCAAAATTCAACAAGTCTTTCTCACAAACTGGGCTTTGAACAGAAGGCCTAGAAATGAGAGAAAACTATTGATCCCAACCAAATAGATTTTCATGCATTACACAACACGTATGGCCTCTGTGTTTGACTGGGCTTGGATCATTTTCAAGTAAACATGAAATCAAAATGAATTGATTTACTTTAATACACATACTTAGCAAAATTGCATTCAGGTCTGCCTCCATTTTTGGACAACCTTTTTTGACAATCCAATCAATTCCCAAGGGATAAAATCAAAGGTTTTTGGGGGAATATCATGTTTCAGTCATAAGTATGTCACATTATGGAAGTAAAATTGGTTGCAAAATGGCACTTCTTTGAGATAATTTTGAAGAAAATATTAAATTCAAATGGACCCCATTTACTTTCTGAAAGGATTAGTTCACTTTGAAATGAAAATTAACCCAAAATTTACTCATTTCAAGCCATCCTGGGGTATTTGACTTTCTTCTCTCTGATGAACACAATCGGAGTTATATTGATAAATATCCTGACGCATCCAAACTTTATAATGGCAGTGAACGGGACCAACGACCATGAAGCTGAGGAAAGTGCTTCCATCCATCATAAGCGTACTCCACACGGCTATAGGGGGATAACAAGGCCTTCTGAACCAAAGCGATGCGTTTGTGTAAGAAAATATCCATATTTAACAAGTTATAATGGAAAATATCTAGCTTCCGCCAGACCGTCTTTTGTATTTAACGCATGAAGAAAGTTGCATCAGTTACGCTTTTTTTCATAAGTTGAATACGGAAGGCATAAGACATAGTGTAAGTATTTGATTTGCGTAATCTCTTCTCTTCAGAAGGCCTTTATTAACCCCCTGGAGCAGTGTGGAGTACATTTACGATGGATGGATGCACTTTCTTCAGCTCAAACTCGCTGGTCCCGTTCACTGCCATTATAAAGCTTGGATGTGTCAGGATATTTATTAATATATCTCAGATTGTGTTCATCAGAAAGAAGAAAGTCATATACATCTAGGATGGCTTGAGGGTGAGTATATTATGGGGTAATTTTCATTTCAAAGTGAACTAATCCTTTAATTCACACATTTGGTGTTACTATTACTCAATGCATGTCGTTTAAAAAAAAACCCACTTTCTTTCTAAAGTGACTTTACTTTTACGCTTACCTCACTTATGTGGCGCGGGCTATTGGAAGATGTTAACAAATATCCAAATTACTGTTTAGGCACTGCAAACTCGCTTCCATTTTTTGTATGTGCAGCCGATTTTGACAATCCAATCAATTCCCGAAGGATAAAATCAAGGTTTTTTTTAATTGAATATCCTGTTTCAATCGTAAATGCGTCACATGACGGAAGTAAAATGGGTCGCAAACAGCAATTTGTTAACATTAAATGATGTCTGCTTTTTAAAGCACTTCCTCTTCCTCTTGATCCAAACTGTTGTACCTCACAGATAAAGAATCCTTCAGCATGATGTCATCAGTGCATTTGGTGATTTCCGTAGGGGGGGTGTCTTCGTCCCTCTTTATGTTGTCATCAGAATCAATGTGGGATGTGCTTTGTCCACTCTCTTCGAAACAGACGCTGAGGGCTTCCTGTCGTACCGTGATGACGTTAACTCCTTTAGCGTTTTCTTTGAGCGTGATGTCATCGATGTGTTTGGCCTCCTCATCGATTTCTTCCGGAATCGAAGGCGGAAGGCTCTCAATGTCCGAGTTGCTAAAGACGTACCCGGGTAAGGTGGTGTGAATATGCGAGGCGTGCGTGAGCGAACCGACGCTGGTTCGACCGGCGCAGCGGTACACCCTGCTGGTGAGGAGGGCAGAACTGCGGGTCACAGAGGTCAGCTGGGACTGGACGCTGGCGCCGCTGCTGTTCAGGACTGACCCATAGCGGTAGTTAGCCAAAACTACAGGACCCTTCCAGTCAAATGCAAGTGTCCAACGGAGCCAGGTCTTACGGATTTCAGTCTGGACCTAGTATAGAACAGAGGATAGGCAAAAACCAATGTTGAGGATTGACAGTAAAACCTTTCTGTTTGTCTTTGACTGAAAGGATCACTATGAATACAAACTTTGCTAAAGTCTCAGTATTTAAAATATAAATGTTGTTCAACCCACACTTACCTCTCCATTGCAGAAGCAGTAGATAATGGACACAAAAAATCCCTGAAAGAGAGCAACAAACTCCGGTAAGAAGTGGACAAAAAAAACACAAACACACACAGCGTCACATTTTGTGTTTTGGTTTCGTTTTTAGTTTGCTTTTCTTTGTTTGTTTTGTTCATCTGTTCCCACATATCATTAGTTGTCATGGTAATTCATTGTTTTTGATTCGAACACACCTGTTTAGTACTGAGTTTGTTATCTTGTGTATTTAAGACCTTCCATTTTCAGTTCTATCTATCTATCTATCTATCTATCTATCTATCTATCTATCTATCTATATGTCTGTCTTTGTCTATCTATCTATCTATCTGTCTATCTATCTATCTATCTATCTATATGTCTGTCTTTGTCTATCTATCTATCTATCTATCTATCTATCTATCTATATGTCTGTCTTTGTCTATCTATCTATCTATCAATCTATCTATCTATCTATCTATCTATCTATCTATCTATCTGTCTATCTATCTATCTATCTATATGTCTGTCTTTGTCTATCTATCTATCTATCTATCTATCTTCATTTATTCATATATAAAAGCCAACATAGACAGATTCTTATTTATTTTATATAAATATATACATTTTATATAAATAAGAATAAGTATAAATATTCATGTTTTTAGCTTTAATTTCAAAGACAGAAAAGCAAGGGAAAAAAGCTGACGCATAGCACCATGTTTTAATTTAATTTATTTAAATCTTTATTTCACAGTAAAGACAGAAAAGCTTCTGATGGTCCTCTGCACCAACTTTCCATTTAATCTATTTTATTTTCATTTATTTTTAATTTTTTTATTTTGCAGTAAAGAGACTAAAAGACAGAAAGCTTTCACTGCATATCAGTATAAACATTTAATTTATTTTATTTTAATTACATTTATTTTTAGACAGAAAAGCAAAGAAGAAAAGCTTCTGATGGACCTCAGCACCAACTTTTAAATTCATCTATTTTACTTCACAGCAAAGACAGAGAAATGTACAAATATAAAGAAGAAAGCTTTCACTTTACCTCAGCACAAGCTTTTAATTTATCTTAATTTCTTTTATTAAAATTACATTAATTTAAACTTTTATTTCACAGGAAAGACAAAAGTGCAAAGAGCCTCTGATGTACCTCAGCACTTTTAATTTTAGTTTAATTTACTTTATCTATTCAATTATTTTGTAAATTGTCTTTTGTTATCTCCCTTAATTTATTCAAAGTAGCATTATTTGTTCACACCGTCCACAGATAAGCAAAACGCTTTCGAAATATGAAAGCGCGGTTATTTATCATGCCAACAGAGCAAATTAAACCGAAATGGAAACTGACACATCATTATACTCAACGTTATCTAACGCCACATTAGAGAGTATTTATTGAGAGTGGAAATAGATTAGTCAGTAACTCACCTGGAACGAGTTGAAGAAGAGTTCACAGTACATGCGCAGCTCCCATCCAAGACCTGTGAACGTGTGCGGCATTCCCACAAACACGATGTAATGGACGCCGAAAACCAGAACCAAAACAAATGTGGACTTGGCCAGCTTCCTGAACACAGACAGACAGACAGACAGACTTTTTTTCATCATTATTTTCAACCCTTCAAGGTATAATTCACAATAAATTCTAACAAAAGGAGAATTAAAAAAAAAATCCCCCACTCACACTGGTCCATATAATGACTGTGAATAGCGACCAGTAGCAAGCGTTTTAAAAAAGACACAAAAGTATCACAGAATAATCCCAAGTGTTCTGGAGGTGTACGAGACACTGTAAAACCGTGAAATTAATCAAATGAAATGAGTTTGTTTCACTCAAATAATAATGAAAGTTTATCGTACTTAATAGTAAAAAGTTGCATGAACTCAAAATTTTAGTGTAGTAAGCTGAACTTATTATGACTGAGATTTCTAATTCCCAGCATGCTTTGCATCAGACAGTATTAATAAATTCTGAAATTAAGTGTTATTTTGTGTGTCTTGGATTACATGCAAGTATATAAATGACTGTTTCTTTGATAGTTATTATAGCATGTTATTTGCGATCTAATTTGTAATCTAAGCTGAGAAATGGAGCGAAGGGATGCTGGTGAAGTCAATGTTAATGAGAGACATCTGTGCAACACAACAGCCTTGCTCTGCTTCCACTGCTCTTGGCCCCGCACCATTTGTCACAAAAAAAAGTTCTACTAATTGAGTATTCTGAACTTTTTGAATTTTAATGTATTATTTAAGCAGCGGCTATTTGCACTAAGTGTAAATAGCAATTAAGGGTCCACAATAAACCGCAATTAATGTGGAATTGCTCTTAAACCGATTTGCCTTCAGAAGACTACAATTATTTTTCATTTGCAGCTTGTCAGTGAAGCACATCTCTGTGAAATGCTGCTCCATCTGAAAGCACTGCGAGTTTGAGTCGCTTTTAACATGCATTTGACAAAGCAATATGTGTCAAACATCTTTGAGAAGCATTTATGAACATCTTGTCCAACAAAGACAACATTTAATAACATGTCTTTACTCCAAACTCACTTCATAGCATCGGTTGAGTGTTTGAAAACATCCTTCTGTGAGATGATGTTGCTTCTTACAACATATTATTTCATCGTATTCTAAACAGTGTTAAAGGCTGTCGATTAGCACTGAAGTATAAATATACTTTATTATCATGAAAATACTTGAGAAGGCTTGAAGATAAACCATATTGTTGCAGTTGTGTGTTTATTAGTCTTGTTTAATCAAAGCGTTTCAATCTTCTGATATTCAGTTACAGCAATAGTATGATGTCCAAATGATGATTTTCTGGAACGACGTGCGTTATCGTACTTCTCTGCATATTTTGAGTTTCTGTGCAAGAGCACCCTCTGGCTTTCAGATGGAGCAGCATTTACTTCTTATCACAGAGCCGCGATTCACTGAGAAGCTGTGCATATATATAAAAAATAAAAAAATCACAGCCTTTGCCAAATCGTGTGCGGATTAATCATGCAGCCCTAATAGCAATTACGTGCTATTTACACTAAGTGACAATAGTAGCATTTTCTTAGCTATGTGCTATTTACACTAATATATTTACGCTATATAAAAGTTGCAGTTCTTTGCAATATGTGCAATTAGTTGTTAGATGCTATTTATATTTTTAAATAGTGGTAGATACTATTTGCACCTCAATATTGTTGTACATTAACAGGATGCAATAATAACAGTGTAAATTTATTAAAATTATTAAATGGATGCCACCTTATTGGGATAATAAAGCCCTCTCTACACCTACCCCAACCTTACTTGATAAATACTTAAGCACTTTATTTCCACTTTTCAAATATTTTCTTCATTTTTATTGAAAATAAATGCCTTTCCGATCTGATTTGTCATTTGACTTTGCCAACAAGTCAGGCTATTTACACTTAATCAGTCAAGCTATTTACAGGTTATTTGTATTTGTATTTAATGAAAATCCTGATTTTGCCATTTGGTCTTCAGGACATGAAATACAACCTATGTACCTTCTTCTCTGAGGTGAATATATCTGTTGTGTTTGTCATAAAAGAAGTTATCGCGTTCCAGAGATATTTAATTTACTGAAGAAAGTACACAGATACTTTTTGATGATTTCTAGGAGTATTTTATGTCATGTTTTGTTAAGCTAGATTTCTCACAAATTAGATCATTCTTTGATAATTTTGCATATTTTTTAAAAAAGCTTGACGCTTGTTGCTATTCACTGCTCATTATATGAACGAGCAGGACATTTCTTTATTTATTTTCACAAATTCTCCTTTTATGGTCCATAAGAGAGCATACGGCATTAGAACAACACCAGGGTGAGTAGATGACGAATTAATTTTCATTTTAGGGTGACCTATCCCTCAAACAACCTTACAAACATGATAAAGTGACAGTGTTACAGTAAATGGTTATACTATGGTACTTTGAAATATTCCATGGTACACCCATGGTATTCTTTCTAAAAGATCATGGTCTTGGTTTCCACACAGATTAAAGCGGTGGAAAACAGCCTCCGTCTCAGCACTGAGAGCTGAGAGATTGAAAATAAAATGAGAGCAAGCACAGTGAGAGTCAAAGGGTTATTATCGCATTACAGGGCAGAATATGAGAAAAGTTGAGTAGGGTTTTGAGTCGGTGGCATTTGCGCTGTTTTTTATATCCTCAAATAAAGGGTTACGGAAGTAGAGGAGATCTGCAATGAGCTCAAATAGAATGTAAATTGCTTAATTACTTCAAGTTCAGAGCGTAAGTCCGACTCTCATTAATAGTAAAATGTGACTGTGCCCGTTCATCCGTAATGTCATTAATGGCTTTCATTGCCTGTATTAATTTCACTTGAGCTTATCAAACCCCTGTGGGTTTAAAACACTCTCCAGAAGGGGCTCTAATTCTTTTCACAAATGATTTAGGATTAATTCCAGTAATTTCTTTTAATGTTTATTTACAAAATTAACAGGAAACAAAAATGTTACATGGTCAAAAATCTGTATTGCTCCCTTAAATATCCAATTTCTTGTCAAATGGACATCATCCTTAAGCAATATTATTGGAAATATTTAAATATTATGTTAAACTTTATTCACAATTATTAAATCCATCTCTTTAAATTGTGGTTCTTATAAACATGATACCTCAATTGCAAGGTTTGTTGAGAATCGAGCATATTTTTCGATCAAGCAACCACTTAGCAACCCTCTAAAATACTATAGAGACCACATATTTACCACCCAGAGCAACCATTCAAAACACCCTAGCAACCACTAAGTAACCACCAAAAACACCCTAGCAACCACTAAGTAACCACCAAAAACACCCTAGCAAGTAGCAACGAATTACAATGCCACAGAAACCACATAGGACACCCTTGAAACCACCCATAACACTCTAGCAACCACCCAAAACACCTTAGCGACCATAAATAATACCCTAGCAAGTATTTGGAACACCTTAGCAACCAGCCAGAACACCCTAGCAACTATTCAGAACACTCTAAAAACCACAAAAGACACTCTAGCAATTGCCCAGAACACCTTAGCAACCATCAAGAACACCCTAGCATGCATTTGGAACACCTTAGCAACCAGCCAGAACACCCTAGCAACCATTCAGAACACCCTAAAAACCACAAAAGACACTCTAGCAATTGCCCAGAACACCCTAACAACCACCAAGAATACACTAGCAACCACCAAGATAACATTAGCAACCACTCAGAACACCAATTACACTAAGAATACCAATAATGCCCCTGCAACCACCAGAACACCCTAGTAACCACCCTAGCACACATTAGCAACCACTCTGAACACCCTAGAAAACACCTAAAACACCCAAAACAACCACTCAGAACACAAAGAATACCCTAACAACTACCAAGAATACATTAGCAATCACTTAAAACACCCTTCGAACAACCCAGAACCCGTATCATGTTGGTGAGTTTATTTGTGTGTATGGATGCTCCACTTCAGAGTTGAGGATCATTAAAGAGCCACAGACAGTGAAACTGTGCTTCAAAGCCAAGCAAGGACATTATTATTACAGACTGGAGGGATTTGCTTGATTAACATCCAGCTATGATAAGAGACTCTCTCTATACAGACTGATCTTTCAGTCGGTTCCACTCGCAGACTATTTGTCAGAGATACTGTGACTTTTGCCCAAAGGGAGGCACACTATTAATGAAAGATGTACTACCAGAGCCCCCCCCCCCCCCCCCGCTCTCTCTGTCTATCACATGAGAAAGCCTTTCAAACACCCTCTGGAAAATTACAGTCCTCTTCTGGATATCTCACCAATGATGTACAAACACTCCACCTCACCGACAACAACCAAACCGAACACAGCAAAACAGAAATGAGCCGCAGCACGGGCTGGTATGAGCATATTCTATATATTATAAAATAGCACCTGTACTTTTGGCCTTATGGAATCAGATAGAGTCAGAAACTGGAACTGTCTGATTTGATTTTAATTTGTCACAAAACAATCCCAAATCCAATATTCTGCTGTATAGCTCTTCATATGAGGTCATGTGCCAGCATAACAATCATTTCATGCACTCACCTGTACTGTTTACGTGTGTCGTACCGGCCTGCGTTCGTTTCTCGGATCTTTGTGGCCAGAACTCGTACGATATTTACAAACAGAATGAAATTCAGCTGCAAGAAAGAAAAAGGAAACAATGATTGATTCATAATTGTATTGTTTCATAATTCATTCGACTAAAGATTCACTTGTATGGACAGATAAAATATTGAATAATAATAAAATAAAATATTTTTGATATATATATATATATATATATATATATATATATATATATATAAATATTTATATATTAAAAATTATTATATATATACATTTTTATATATTATTTAAATAAACTATATATATATATATATATAATTATTATTATTCATTTAATAATTAAAATTATTTATATATTGGAAAATGAAACAATGATTAATTCATAATAACAATAATAATAACACTTTGTATGTAAAGATAGAATAATAATGAAACAATAAAATATAAATAACATTGTTTGATGATGAATATAATGTAAATGTGAATAAAAATATTATATAAAATAGTTTAATATATTAAATATTATAGATATACACACATTTTTTATTAAAAATTCTATTATACACACACACACACACACAATATATATATATATATATATATATATATATATATATATATATATATTGCCTGTCATTTCCAATAAAGCTGTAATTCTGTCCAATTACACTGAAAATATTATTTAATTGTGTGTGTTTCGGGACAGCTATGAAATTACCATTTACAGGATAATTAAGCCATTTTATTACAAAAGTGTTAAAAATATAATTTCCTCACCAAATTGCTATTAAACACAATAAATTAATTGAGATGTGGTGGAAATTTCATGATGTTTCAGGAGGGGAAAAAAAGACAGAATTCTCCTGTTGGACAATTTAAATAAACTAATCAGAGTGAGAAAATGTAACAAGTCGAACACACTAAAAAAAAGAGCTAATTTCATTCTGCTTGGGAATTATTCCGTCAATGTGTGATGAGCTCCAGTGGTATCTGAGCCGTGAAAGTTTCAACAGGTTTAAACAGTTTTTCATATTCCGCGCTACTCTGTTTGGACGTCGTAATCAATACACCATAGAAATTGTTAGTCATGAACGCTTGTGCGCAAATTCATTCATGTGAGTTAAATCCTAATTTATACGTTTTGCTGACAGGCAGCGAGGACGAAAATACATTTGCATTCTGTCACATAATTACAGCTCTCCTGCTGTTCGATGGTCCAGACGTTCTTGAAAACGGAGCTCCATTACTGCAGGAACCGATTATGCTCGGCAAAGCCAATAATTAACAGCATAATGTCTCTGTCTGCCCATCCAGCAGATAAATATATGCATGAAACCACAAACTGGTCAATCACTTTCAGTCACAGCACATCAACAAAGACAGTATGCTGCAATCCAAATCGACCCTTTGACACGCTGGATTACGGGAGTCTGACAAGCTCTTTTAGAGCGTATGGTGTTCAGGGCATGGGGTTGAATTCGGGGTTAATGGGAAGACAGCTGCGTCTGATGGTGTCGCTCTTAACAACTGCTTTGATGGCACTTTCACAAACATGGTGCCATTTGCTGTCCTATGAGGCACGAATCCCATGTTTGGTAATGAAAACTATGTTAGATAAACTCTTATCAAACATGCAATTAATCCAAAATGAGAAGTTATTTTTAAACTTCTCAAATGTCTCTATCCCACAACCCTGAAAATGGTTATTTTGGCCTGTTCCATTATAGTAGTCTCGATCTTCTTGACTGAATCCATCAATTTAACGTCATTTTATTGTAATAAAGTCATTTTTAATTGTTAACTAAGTTTAATGATTAAAAAAAAGTGATATTTAGATGTTTCCGACATTTGTTTTTTTTTTCACCAGTAAACAAAATGGAACATTCCTTAAAGGGGTAGGAAAACTCTAACACCCATAATGCAATGGGCATGTTGCCGTCTAAAGCCATTCCCACCAGTGTATTACCAGAGTCAAATACCACCTTGGTCTAGTAGGAAATACTTCAAATAATTCAAAGAATAAACGTTTACTCTAGTTATTTTCGGTTTCCAGTGAAGAATCAAGCATGTAGTGGCTAAAGAAACGTGAATACGGAAATCCGATAAAAATCTCTGTTTGTAGTCAACATTTCAAACTGTATGACCACAAACAGTGTTTTAGGCCAAATAACTAAAAGAAATGGTTGTTTTGTCAGTTACGTTCGAACCAAAACGCCATTGCGTACAGGTAAGAAAGCTGTTGCTGTAATGTTCCATTTTTTCCATAATGCTGTTTAACGAGTAGACCAGGGGTGTCCAAACTCAGTCCTGAAGGGCCACTGTTCTGCAGAGTTTAGCTCCAACCCCAATTTTTAGGATTTGGGGTTATGATTGGTCAGATCGCCTGTGTCATGATCATCAGCCAAAGTGCCCATGACCACCACAGGAGGGCACTTCATCCTGGACTTTCACCCACTCTCACCCTCACTCACTTATTTACATGAACTACATTTCCCATAAACCCCGTACCTAGTCACTGATTACCGCACCAGCTGCACCTCATCAGCCATTCACTGATTACCTCATCAGCTGCACCTCATCACCCACACCATATAAGCACCATTCTCACACAACACTAACCGTGAGATCTTGATTAGGCTCTCTGTCAGTTCTGAGCATTATTTCCCGTGTCTTGTTTTCCTGGTTCTGTTTCCTGCCTGTCTGTCCTGGTTTTTGATTGTTTGCTGCCTACCCTGTTTGACTCACTGCTTTGGATTACTGGACTGTATAGCCTGCCGCCTATACCGACCCCTCGCCTGATTACTGACCACGAACCTGCTTACCTCCGATATTCCTGTTTGCCACTCTTTGACCCTGCCTGTTATGACCATTCTTTTTTCCAATAAAGCTGCATTTGGATCCCATCCCGCTGTCTCCTCGTTACAGAAGATTTCGCGGTCTCTTCTATAGGTACGGGGCTTATGGGAAATGTAGTTCATGTGAATAAGTGAGTGAGGGTGAGAGTGGGTGAAAATCCAGGATGAAGTGCCCTCCTGTGGTGGTCATGGGCACTTCAGCTGATGATCATGACAGCCTGTCAATCAAACTGCCAGCAAAGGGTCAATTAAACACACCTGAACCAGCTAATCAAGCTCTAATTAGGCATGCTTGACACTTTCAAGCAGGTGTGTTGAGGCAAGTTGGAGCTAAACAAGCCCAAATTGATCAATGATTAACCTGCCCTTACAAACTGTTTTGTTAATAACCTTCTGTCAATCCAACAGTCAGTGGGCAGGAAAATATACACAATGTGGAAGTAAAATCTGTAGTTTTCACGAAAGCCCTGAAGCGGTCAAAATCCGCCAGATTATGAATATCTGCGACTCTCTAGAAATACTGTAGTGCATTCATTAAGCTCAAGCATTCAGCCCTGTTACTACAGTTATAATAAGAAAAGAATCTTTCATTTATGTAAAATATATATCACAAGTGTTTTTTAACCCATTGAATTTGATATGTATTAGGCCTGTCAAAATTAACACTTTAATTTAGCGATTCATTTTTTTTAATGCAGCATCCATATTTTTTACTTTTGTAGCTTTTATAAAGATTAATCTACATTCAATTTATAATTTATGTAGTGTTTGATTTCTGTTTATTTTCCTTTTAGACCTACCTGAAAATCTTAAAGCGCCGTTTACGTTACATAGGTCAAAAACAATAACTTTTTTAGTGCTTTTGAGCAGGGCAGTTAAAAATCTGAACATTCTAGTAACTATTCTATTCTATAGTATTCTATTAACTAACAAGAAACTCTGATTAAGGAATTAGTATCAACTCACCCCTATTGCTGTCAGTATAGGAATTTGGTATATCCATTTAATATTGCCAGCGCTCAACTCCCAACACCTTAGGGAGAAAGAGAAATATTATTTGATATAAAACATTATATATATATAAAGCATATAAAACTGTTATATATAAAACAGCTTGTGTGTGTCTCTCTCTGTGTGTATGTGTGAGACTTTTTTACATTACCGAGAAGGTTGGATAGTGTACTGAAAACACACCTTACATCTGCCAGCGTTGCCCTGACGACAGCCCAGGTTGATACGAAGAGAGCCGGAACACCTGCAGTCCCACAAATGAGAAAAGGACATGATTTATCAAACTTAATGCAGCATACAAGCACAGAAGCATGCCCGACACTTGCCACAGACTCACCAACAACACAATTTTCAATTTGTTTTATTTTGAACCGTTCAGATCCTACAATTCAAAAGCCTCCCGAAAGTCTTCTTCACCCTCTGGATGATAAATGAAATGTGAAGTCTATAATTTCCGTGCTGACACAAACGGAAATGTAAGGTTCTTCAATACTCCCCTTACCTGCAATTGGTCAAACAAACACATAGCCCCGCCCCAAACTTACACTAATTATTGAGCCTAAATGGTCAAGGTTTGGCTGCTTAGATGTTAACCACACCATCTGCATTTCTCCATTAGCAGCCATTAAAATGAAAATATAAAATCTATGTATTGTATATATTATTATGTAACATGATTAATATGTTTTATATAATAATATATATTTATATAAATTTATTCAATGTTTTTTACAGCCATATTCTGACAAAAAATGAATGTTTTTATGCTTTAAAAATAAAATTTTTTATCTAAAAAATATAATAAAAATGTTATATATAATATATAAATATTAAATGTATTTTCAATGATATATATGAGCAGTATCACACAAGTAGCTCTCTGTGAAGTGCATATCTGAGGTCTAAACAACTACATTCTCGCAAAAAATACATTATACATTTATACATTTATACAACAGTTCTTTCTGGTTCTCCAATCTGATTGGCTGAGAGGTCTTTCTAGCCATGCGATATTCTTACAGTATCACCACAGGAACCGTTTCACCATTTGAATCAATCCGCTGTCAGCATTCTCACAGTGAGCATCAAGGCAGACTAGCAAGCCCACCATATTTTTATAGATACTACTGTTATTTTGTAACGGAATGTAGTTTTAAGAGTTTTTTAGGCGAGAATATAGTTGTTTAGACCTAAGATGTGTGATTTACTGTGTATGTAAATATAGTCCCTATTTGAAAATTTGTTTAGATGCTTTCAGTGATTTGAGCTCCAGGTTGTCAGCTCGTATACCCGCTGAGAACAGCTTCATCTCGGCCAGTCCTTTGGGAATTTGCCGCTGGCTCTAATGTAGATAGTGTTTCATGAGCTATAATTCGTTTTGGGTATATCAAATGGGCAATCTTAGGTCTAATAAATATATTACTTGTTCCAGAGTTAATAGATTTGGCTTAAGGGCTATATTAAGTTTCATAACTTCATATTTGCATTGAAATTAAATCCTGTACAAGCACTAGGGTGCTGCTTTTGTACATCAGACTGAACTGTTTGCTTGTGTTTATTTCCTATTTTACTACTTATACTGTTATAATGATTATTGTTGTTCATTTAAATATTATTGATCAATAAATAATATTTTATATAAATAAAACATTTGTTTGGTACTGAGAAAGAGTTGTTATTGATCTCGACTTCAGTTAAAGTTACATAAATGCACCATGAGTCAGTCAGTCGCAAAGTCTTTTACATTGAAATGGACTGAAACAAGGATGTAGTTTTGACTTTAAACAACATCTTACGAGACGAAATGAACAAATCCCTTAACTAGCGCTGTCATGAGAGCCTGATGTAAAAGGACAAAGACAAAGATTGCTTTCCTCAGCAGACATTCAAACTGACTTTGTGATTACGAATATAAGATTGACCTGAAGATTATCAGATAGATGCAGTTTCAATGAAGCGGCTCAATGTTTCTTCGTTTCTAGTTCTAAAGTGACGTTTAAGAATTAGTAAAGCTGTTAAACTGTCAACTTGAGATTTGAAGAAAGTAGTTCCTCAGAGGGTTTTTATAGATAATCAGTTGTTTTTACTTATTTGTATACACACTCATGCTGTCGAACTGTTGTATAAATGCAATATCACACTCGTAGCCATGCAATATGGCTGTATATCAGCACGCTGTAAATACCTAATGGTGAATCACAGTCGTATCACATGGCTTATAAATATATATCTATAAGCCATGCGACACAACTGTGATATATATATAAATAACCTGTGATAACCTGTTATACATCCTTGTTCCTTGCCTATTGCCTCTTAACCTCTTAAGTCACAGGTTATTGTCTCTATTTTTTTAATTACAGTTTGCATTTACAGTATTTTAATATTAAAAAAATACACTTTAACATTCATATGTTAATGGTGTTGAGATATGTTACATATGTTGAGAGTAAAAGAGCATGCGGCCATTGATTTAAGATGATGTCTCTCTAAATGCAGAGTTTATTAATTATGAAAAAGTCTCAATAAACAAGTTTCAGCGATGTATTTTTGATCTGATGTTGAAGAGTGCTTGAAAATGTAGCCCTCATTAGGTGCTTACTCTACAGCAAACACATTGATGCCAGGAACATTAATTATGCATTACTGTTTATGATGACACATTAATATATTCGGAACATCACTACGTTGCTTAAGTAATGCATATTATCGTTGACTGTAAAGTTGTTGATGCAGTGCTCTGTGTCATTGTTGATCTGTGTAAAGGAAAACAAACATGTTTGGGCTTCTCTGTCATTCGGCTTTCAGCCAAATATCTAAACAGGAACCTTCCCAGAAGTATTTGCACTTCAAAGATATCTGCTCGGCTTGCCTGGTGAGTATTTTGCATCACACAAAGTATGAATAAATAAGACTTTAAATAAGTGTTTCCACCTCAAAGGACAGCAAAGCGATTCGACTGAGCAGATATAAACACAAGCCTCCGATGAGAATTATCATAACAAGCTGTGAAATTGGTTGGGTTACGACTGGGCAGGGCAAAGTAAACAATGTTTAAAAACAAAATCAACAGCTGATTGAGCTTAACATGTGCACTTACCCCAACCTATGAGGGTGAAACCCCAAAGATATTTGGAGTCGGAGAAGAACGCCATGAAAATGAGACTGTGAAGGTACAGTCCCTCCACTAGGATCCAGTAGTAGTTGGTTGCCAGGAAATAAATGAAGAATAGGACTGTGATCTTGCAGCCAAACTGAAAATACAAACGTTGGCTTCAGCCAATCAGAAATATGCAATCAACCAAACACAGCACAACTGTTTATTGTCATGCTGCCTATAAGTTGAACTGATTGTATTTACGAGAGTGTGCATGATAGGATTAATTCACCCAAAAATGAAAATTCTGTCATATATTACTCGCCTTCATGTTGTTCCACACCCGTAAGACCTTCGTTCATCTTCAGAACACAAATTAAGATATTTTTGATGAAATCCGATGGCTCAGTGAGGCATGCATTGTTAGTTATACTACACTTTCAAACGCCCAGAAAGATACTAAAACATATTTAAAACAGCTTATGTGAGTACAGTGGTTCAACCTTAATGTTATGAAGTGACGAAAATGCTTTATATGCGCCAAAAAAATGACTTTATTCAACTATATCTAGTGATGGATCGAAACTTTACGAATCTTTTGTTTCGAATTAGTGGTTCGGAGCACTTATGACGTAACGAAGCCTTGTTTTCTGAAATCATGTGACTTTGGCAATTGATAGGCGGTTTGAACCACTGATTCGAAACAAAAGATTCGTAAAGCTTTGAAGCAGTGTTTTGAAATCGGCCATCACTAGATATTGTTGAATAAAGTTATTTTGGCGCACAAAAAGTATTCTCGTCGCTTTATAATATTAAGGTTGAACCACTGTGCTCACATGAACTGTTTTAAATATGTTTTAGTATCTTTCTGGGCGTCTGAAAGTGTTAATTAACTTACTGTCAATAGAGACTCACTGAGCCATTGGATTTCCTCAAAAATATCTTAATTTGTGTTCTGTGGATGAACAAAGGTCTTAAATGTGTGGAACGACATGAGGGTGAGGAATTAATGACAGAATTTTCATTTTTGGGTGAACTAACCCTTGAATGCCACGACAATGCCATATTACATAGTGGGGAAACTGGATTTTCTATGGAAATGAGCATTTTTTTCTGGTGAATTTTATTGCTTTTTTATCAACAGCACACAAAATTGCAAGTTATTTGAACATAATTTATAACATATAAATTATATTGTAAATATTGTACTGCTCATTTAGTTGCGTTTATGAACCAATAGGCTTATGGAACTACATTTACAAACTACATTTCCCATCTTTCCTTGTGGCTGCACAGGACTGGTAAAATGCACAGATGCAGAATCAATTCTACACTTAATGCACATCATTTGTTCTTCATTTCGCTGCATTAGTCTTGAACTAGTCCTACCTTTATCTTGAAGTGAACGGGAGAAAGGAAAGTGTATGCTCAACTTAAATCAATTTAAATAAACTTCATGCTAATTATTAGTTCATATGGAAAATTCCAGAAACATATTAATCTCTAATGGAGTTTGCATAGAGCAATTTATTGGTAAAGACCATGCAGTGCATGAATGAATGGCCAAAGAGCAATCAACCAATGTCAATGCAGAGAAAAGTTAACTTAATTTAAGTTATGTTAACTCAAGTTAATTAAAGTCATTGTTGCTAAAACTAGTTCACTTCATCTCATCAAAAAAAATAATTGAACTTGGTCTGGTTCATCAACCTAGGTCACATTGCACTCACATACTGAGTCTTGTCAAGAGGGGAAATGGAGACAGTGCTGATGTTGTCCATTAGCATGGTGTCGTACTCCTGTAGCACACCATTAGCGTACACCACTCTATCTTTCACGAAAATGCTGACCGCACGTAGCATGAAAGACACGAACAGATGCATGTGGATGTAGTTTCTGGTGCAGTGGAGACGCCTGGGAGACAAAAAGAGAAAATTTATGCCAAAATCTTGTCAATTTTGTCCTTCTCCTATGGAGCCCCTATAGGGACATTGTGGTGGAAAAAAATAGGCATATGCGATTTTGGAAAGAAGGAGAAAGCTACATGACATGCAAGAAAAAAAAAGTAAATCATGAGCACGATTTACTATTTCGTTCGATTTCACGATTTACTAAATAGTTTTTATTATTTGTAAACAATAATAACAAACCTGCTTCATTTAATGTTTTGTTAAAAAATAAATAAAACTGTGTCTATAGGTAATAAAGGTGGACTCTTCACTGGAGCCTTTCAAATGAAAAAAGCAGAGTATAAGTTTCTAGCAGAAACTCGCTGGGGAACTCTTCAGCTAATTTAATGTCTGCAGGACTGTCTGAATCATCCTGCTTGAACCCCTCAACAGCAGCCACTTCTACTTGTTTCCTGTCCAACTTTATAATGAGTACATGGAGCGATTAGAGTTCCTTTAACTTGTCGGGTGGGACCACTCTGCTGGGTATGAAAATGTGACCAAAGTTCAATTACCGGAAGTATCCAATGATGAAAATGGCGACTAGCAGAGAGCTGAAGGACACCGCGTAGCCGACCGTGTACATGATGTGCAGCCGCTCGAAAAAGTCCCTCTGGAAACACAACAACACTTGAGCCATCAATGAACGAAACTATCTTGCTAGACATCCTAGACATTTCCTAAGAGTTTCGACTTCATAAAACTAGTGGCATTTGAATCTGTATAAACAGCTTGCAATAAGACTTTGTGTTCGAAGAGAGAAACATAACTACATCACATTGGAGCATTATAATCAAAAAGTGACTCTTGAATGATTTTGAAACTTGTCAATAAGACACCACAACGTCTTCCAGCCTGTTTAATTGGACTTACTTTGCCCTTTTCAATGCCTGGAGCCAAGAACCGCAGACAGTCTGAATAATTGACCCAAGTTCTGTTCTCCACCGATACCCACGACCCATTCAAGTTGCACTGACGGTATGCAAATCCTAAGAAAATGAAGATACAGAATAATTTGACAAGATATTGTTAGATCTTGTGGAAGAAACTGATGAAAGTTCAAAGAAGTTTTGCTGCCGTGTACCGTTGTGGTTGAAGTCGTACACATAGCTGGGACATGGCACTTTGGTGACGGTTCCCGGGGAACCTTGAGGCCAGCAAACCAATCCGTCCCATCCAGGAGAACAGACCTCATCTGTGTACACAATGTGGAAACCATAATCACAATTTATAGGATGGAAATGCAATCTCAAAGAACACTCTAAAAAGACTGTGAGCAATGATTCATAATTTCTGGTACTGTATAAGTTGCAGTTCTGTCGTGACAATTCTCAGAGAGATTAGCATGGTAATAGACATGACAATGTTAATGTATTTTGCTCTTGAATTGATCTGCTATGCTGCTGCTGCTGCAAAACCAACCAATCAGCTGCGCTGTGTAGACAACGATGCGATTGCTAACAGATTGAGATAAGGGCCTATCAGCCTGTGCCATCTAGAGTTTCATGAGAGAACTCTGTATTTCTTTGTTCTCAACCCCAGATTCGGCATCAAAGATATCATGCGAATCTCAGAAAATATCTCAACAATGTTTTCTCAGATTTGTCTGCAGTCAGAGATAATAAAATCAAACATTTCTCATCAACTTCTCCCAGGAGTAGGCTAATGATCTGACCTTCTAACTTTATAGCGCTATAGTGTATGTCAACAATATCTCACATGTTTCATTTCTGTGTTCTCTGAAGAAACGCTAGGGGAAACATCTGAGACACTATGATATAATGGCAAGAAACATCATTCCAGTGAATTGACCCTTCGCCGGCAGTTTGATTGACAGGCGATCTGACCAATCATAACCCTGAATCCGCCATTTTGTCCAACGAAGCAGTCAGGGGAGTTAGTAGATTAACGTTGGTGAACTTGAACTTGAAGAATTGTGTGTACAACTTGAAACAACATTCCTTCTGATGTTCATTCATGTTTGTTTTGATGCTATAAATGAACTAGTACGAAGAGATGATCGGTTCACGAGCCGCTTGAGGGAGCTACAGCGATCTGTCACGACACATTAAAGAGACACTATACGCTATTTATTGTTTAAACTTCTTTAAAAAATTACAAAATTTTAAATATGAAACTGTAAGTAACCTGCTCTGTCTTGGCTGTCGACGGGTTGTCAGTGTCCTCTTTGGTCCTCAGTATTTTTCACTTTGTGAAAACATGATGTGTGGCATGAGAGTGCATGGCTTGTCGGACATACTAACAGTAACTAAAGGGGGCGGGTCTTTGCGAACGGTCAATTGTGAACGCGAGCTGAACGCAAAATCAAACAATTCGACCAGCGAAATCTAAATCACGAACAAATGATTTTTATGACAGGTTTTGTGTTGAACTCCCTGCTAAATTATTGAGCCCCAATCACAATCACCTATACAGTGTATAGCGATTCCCAAAACAAATGACGGTTCTTTTAATCGACAGTTCAAAAGGACAAGTTGCAGTGTCTAAAACACTGCCTTTAGCTAATTAATTGGAAATTAATTGGTAATCTTTATCAACACCAGTCCTAGTTGAAATTGGTAATGATTTACGAAGGGAAGAAATTCATTCTGCATGTGTTTCACTACGGTTCATTGCTCACTCAAATCTAGCCTAAAATAAAACCTAATTAAAACTGTTAAGTGTCCATCGAGGAACGTCTAATGTAATTACAGTTTCTTTAGCAACAGGGTCATCTTAAGTGAGACTTCATGTTTTTATAATGTTCTCGACAGTATAATTACCACAACAATGCTTTGCTCAAAGCATAACTCTTCCCTCAGCAATTTTCACACATTTTCCAACAACTTAGCTGTACTACAAAAGCATTATTAATCAAATAAATCATGCTGCTCTGCATTTGAAAACAGATTGATTTCAGGAAAATGAAGAAGAATATTACTTTTAAGAATAGCATATTATATATTTAAGAATAATCTTGAAAAGTGAAAACTCGTTAACATGATTTATTAGGAAAGGAATAGTCTCAAAGCACAAGCTTTATCACATCATTTCATTGATTCAACACCAAGTCTTCATTCAAGTGCAAGTATTCTGTCAAACATTGATCCAACCTCCACAGAACAGAGTACTGAAAAGGCCAAAGCACCACTCCAGCTGTTCAATTCCCTGAAGGGAGAAGAAAGTGTCCGCAACGGTACAAGACCCTGATGCTATTATAAAAACGTTATTCAGAGTGAATGAATCAGCTCAATTCAACCTGGTGGTTGAAAGAAAGAGCATCAGAAAGCTTTGTCTGTGCTTTAACACATCTATTTGTAGACTCCGACGGTCATTGGGGTGAGATGTCGCAGGCACAATATCGACTTTCACACTTGGACGTTATATTCAGTATCTCAGAGCCCACATTATATTTAGAGTATTTTGCGTATTCCGAGAATGTTCCGATAGTTGCCATGGCAAATGAAGGTTCAGCGAGGGCGCTCGACAACTTGATGCAAATGACAATGACTACTCTCTAATTACCTCTAATAACTAATATTAGCAAATGTTGTCAAACAAAAGGAAACCTTTATGTATATCTTGCATGTTTACAGTGCATTTGAAGAGAAGCACAAAAGAAACGAAAAGAATTGCAAACATAATCCTTAGACAAAAGCATTTTTTTAATAGTAGGTTAGGCAAACAATCCTAGAGATTAAACGTATATAATATCGGAAGAGGGCTTTATAATTGAGTAAAGGATTAATGGATTTGGAAAGACATGGTTTATGCGGCAAGGTAATTCCAGTCTTCGAATTTGATTGGCTGTTTGGCGTTCCAAGACCGCAGAGCTATAAATGTACAGCAGCATTGCATATTTTCACTGTTTGATATTTCTTGTCCGACTCTTTCTTCAGGTTTCATAGTTATGCCAATGAGTGCTTCCCATTTGAAAGCTGCATCTTAGTAAAGCTGCCACATCGTCGAGCGCTGTCAAAGACTGACTCAATTTGAAGGATCCTTGGAAGTCAGTCTTCCTTTTGCATCCTTCAACTGTCTTTTTTCGAAGGATGCATCGGTATCAGAGATGACGGAAAAACACAAGAGCATCATCTTTCATTTCTGCTCTGACAGAAGGTTTTTCGTCTTCAAACCAAACTTGGGTCTTCAGCCGACAAAGTTTAAATCCCATCTGGCTAGCGCGCTTTCCATAATGTTTATGCATTAGATGAGTAGACAGAGAGTAGGTGGTCTTTAGTGGCTGAATGCGTGAGTGTCGACACTATGAAAGCAGTCCAGTCAAATGTGTTTTCGATTACCTCTTTGAAGTGGTCAAAATGTTTTATCATCCCATTTACACCTGTCCACTTGTGATCAGATCAACCAGGTCGGATACCAGGAATAAACAGAGCCTTAATCAACATTAAATTATTGTTTATTGGACTGTTCTATAAAAGGCAGCTTAACTTTATGGTGGTGAGTTTGGCAAAGAAAATCAGCATTCTCACTAATATTATGGCCCTGATGTACTCAAGTTGAAGCTCGTTTTCGTTGTTTGCTTAGGGGTAAAGAGACACATCACAGTTTTGTTGTTTCTCTGTCTTGTTTAGTTAGAGGGGCCATTTACACAACACCATTTTCAACTAAAAAACTAAAAACTTATGCATTTTGGCTGTTAAACTACACTTTTACAATGCAAACCTTTGAAAACGGGATTCAAAGTGTAAACTATAAAAAGGGAAATTTGTGAAAAGGGTGACATCATGCGCATACATATTACATGTTCAGTCATGTTTCTTTATAAAGTGACATCGCCAACTACTGGCCTGGCATGAATACAACGTTTTTAGTCGTTTTTCGCGGATCCACGTGAACGAGGATCGTTTTGACGTTGGTGCCGTATGTATGTGAAAAACGCAAAAGAAAACTTTTCTGTTTTTAGTACTTCGTTGTCATGTTAATGTACCTTTAGCCATAGTTTTCATCGTTTGTTTTGCCTCATTAATCTGTTGTAATGGTTTCTAATTAGTCCTCACCTGTTCCCTGTTCTGTTGATTACCTTCCTATATGTATTTAAGCCTTCTGTCGTCCTCAGTTCTTTGTCTTGTGTTTTCGTTGTGTTAGTTGTCTTGTTCTTTTATTAAAGTCTTTTATATATTCACACATCTTCCTTGGATTGTCTATGCAGCCAATCGCTGACTTATATGAGCAGCAGTATTCTGTTAGTGAATTCAGACGCCGGCCATACACTAGATTTAAAGCTTTAAACCGTGACAGTTTCACTTTCGGTTAGAATTACAGCTTCATTTTTTCCGACCTTGACAGACAGCCACACCGATTTTACATAATTGCCACGGACCAATAATAGTTCGAAAGACTTTACAGAACGAGCTTTTGCAAGCAGTTTCAAAGTACCAAAACAAATTTGGCTTCGGCCTGATTTTATTCAAAATGACGTCACACCAGTTCCTTCTTCTAGCTTATTGGGACTTTACTTACTCTTTACTCAAACACATTGACAACAACGCATTCTCTACTAGCAAATATAAGCTCACCATTTTTGCTTATTGGATTTGAAAGTCTCCGACTGCGTGAGAAATGACACATCATTTCTGGCTAATAAGAAGATTTTGATGGATAAACTGCAGGGTATAGTAAAATTCAAACTCGGATCATGTATAATCTTGTGCAGCTGAATGGAAGTCTCTATTCACAGGAGCGTGAAGTGATTATTTTCTTGTTCTGCAATCTCTGTGATGATTCACGTGTGCTTAGATCATCTCTTAAATCACACCTGCCTCATTATCCTAATTCAAAATTACACAGGTAACCAGGAACCTTTCACAATCTCATCTTGGTCTGCCTGGTCACACAATCATCTAACACATGGATAATGGTTGGACCAACACGTGTAAATGAAGAAGACGAAAAAAAACACAGGAAAATTGGTGGAAAAACAATAAATGTGCGTCAGCTTCTGTAAACAGCAGGGTGACTCACAAGCCGCACTTCACATTATTAATCCGTGACATCACGCATTCCCTTCAGAGTTCAGAAGGATTGTATTGGACGTGCAGTATTTTTCATCTGTTCTTTGGGCTCTTGTGTTGCTGTGGCACAGCCAAAAGCAATTGTACTTTGAAAGTTTCAGCACATTTAAAGCCTTTAATGGACTATTAAGCTTGGTATGGTATCAAGCCGCTGTGCATTACACTGTAAAAAAATTAAAGGGATCTTATTATGCTTGTTTACATTTTCTTTAGTGTAATGTTGCTGTTTGAGAATGAAAAGGTCTGCAAAGTTTCAAAGCACAAAGTCATTCCAATGGGGGTTTTTCTCTATATCAGTTTCTGAACTCCATGAAATGCGTCCATTGTAGTCTTGAGTTTCCAAAATGAACACATCACAATATTCCTCATTTAAATAATTCCTGCTCAAGGCAAAACAAAAGGCGAGGCCTGGTTGCGTAGCATTGGTAGTGTGTTGTCTCCATTTTCAAGAGATGCTGTTTATTCCACCCTGAATCTAAACCCCCTTTTTTCAGCCTTCCTACGACAGACGAACTTAGAAAATGTAAAAAAGAAAGAGAAAAAAAGATTTTAACACTATTCCTCAGCCTTTTGTTGTGTTCTCACCATTTCACTAATGACTCCTTTCTGAACATTCGGTGCCGGTCAGGTGTTATAAATGAGTTATATCATCAATATATAATGATATATAATATAAAATAGAGAAATGAAATATACTGCACAAATCATGCTTGTGAAGGTGGGTTGATCACCTTGTTCTTCTTGGCTGTCATTATCAGACTGGGACTCGACCTGACGTCATAGTTAGCCTAGATACACTAGTGTTTACAGCATCTCAGGAAGTGATACTTGCCGGTTAAAATTAGGGGCGATACACTTCTGACACACGCTCTAAGCAGTAGATCAATCACAACAGACTGAGGCCAGATGACCAAACAGAGCAGACTGTGCTTTTTGGAAAGCGAGTTAACAGAGGGTTTAAAAAAAGGTGCTGCTACTATGTACATTATAAGAAAAATAATTGATAAAATGATTTAGCAATTAGAAGTATTCTAGAAGACCCCATAAACAAAATTATGAATGTGTATAGCATAATAGAAAACACTATTTCAGTTTAATTCAATGTGTAACTTGTCAGTTGTTTATAATATTTGTGAAACTTACAAGCGATTTCTGAGTGAAAATTGTTTCAATTGTTCCATTCTTGCTAAGGCGTGCATCCATTTTGGGATTCAAACCAACAACCTTTTGATTACCAGTCCAGCTCTTTAAAGAGGTCACAAATTGAGAAATCAAATTTTCCTTGAGTTTTTGGCATTCAGGTCTTCATATACTAGAATATCCTGTAAATTCCAGAACTGAAAACTTCCTTGTTAGTCCCAAAACAGCTTTTATTGAAACCAAGCCCAGATTATGACTGGTTGTAATCAATGCACATGACAAGTAGTAGATAAATAACAGATGTGACTCTAACACTGAATCAAGCAACTAAGTAATAAACTTGGCTTTGAAGAGTGAAAAATGTTGTGTAGTGCCAGGTTGTGAAAAAACAATAGTTGGATTGGATTTGCAGAGAGCCTGATAATGCCGTGTCTTTTATATTGGATCTGACGGGAACGGCGCAACACACTTATGTGAGTAAAAAAAGTTTTTACTGTGTCCCTATTGCTTTGTTACAGATCGATTGATATGTACAGATTATGTGTACAATGATTCATGTACAGTCAGATGTTCTTTGTCTCCAAATCATTTATTGACAGTAAATCAAACCAGTGACTAAACGCTCAACTTCACATTGTTTGTCTGAGTAGGATGAAAATAACCTGTTATATAAACTGTGATTAAATTATAGAAATGATAAAAAGCGATCACAGAACGCTCCCTTTACAATCGCTGGAGCTGTCAATCAAACTGCACAAGTTTATCATTGACTGAATTCTGGACTCTCACCAAAACTTCTGTTAGAATCAACAAATCTATTATTTACATTGTGATTGCGCTGTTGGGTATGATGAAAGCATTCGTTAGTGTGGAGAAATCGAGTTACAATGACGAGTTTGCTGCATTCATGCGCTCAACATGCCTGTGATCAGCTACAATGCTCATCACTGCAACCTTTCATTCCACAATCGAAATAAATGCTATAATCAACCCTTTTCATGATTAGTAAACCTTGAGAACTGTAATAGTAAAAATGCGCTTAAGGTTTTCAAGAGTTCCACATATAATACTTAGCTATTTTCATAAGAAAAGGTGTTAGCCAATCACAGCAGTGGGCGTTTACACTGAAGTCTCACACGCTCCTTAAAACAGAGTGTTTTATTCAGAGTATTAAAAATGCCTTTTATTTCTAAATTATGTCCCTTTTTGATGCAAAAACCATGCTGACAGCATAAGCACATTCCAGGAAACATTCTAAAACAATAAAATATAACCCCTTTAACAACATAGTGTGTATTTGCATTTAGGCGACTAAAAATTAATTCTTGAATCTGCATCACATTGAATGGAAAAACTGTAGAAACGCATGCTTATATGAGTGGCCAGATAGACGGTTATGTGATTATAACGTAATTCAAGGTCTAAATAAAGACTCAAAGCAGAGCGACCAAAGGCATTTGGACAGGCTTGAGAGAGATTCAAGTTCAAAACCCCATGAATCATCCAATGACCTTCTTCTGTTGAAAAGGATCTTGGATCTCTCCGGCTGCAGATTTTGACAGATAAGTCTTCTAAACTCATTCAGATGTCACATTCTCTTCCACGGATTAGACGTCAGATGTGAATTCACACGTAAAAAGCTTTTAAACTAATGAACAAATGGCATAGATGTATTTCTAGAGTCCTTTTTATCTTAATTCTGCCATATTTCTATCAGTTATGCAAATTATCTGCACTCTCGGCTACCACTAAACATCAAAACGATGTTGGTTTTCGAGTGAAAAAGGTTCAGAGCAAGCAGAATCCACAGGTCTTACCGGCAGGGTTGTGTTCTGAGATGTTCTGAAGGCACTGCAGTTTGATGTCATACAGCAGGAGAACTTGTTCCTGAGCTGTTAAGCCTACTTCAGGGTCATGCTGTCCAGAAACAAAAACCGAGAGAAACTGATTGTCAGAGTGTTTGACTTGAGTGTCCCGGGTTTGATTAGACCTCCAGTTCAGAGATGCCATCGAGTTTTAAAGCCACAAACAGACCTTCAAGCTTTACGGATAAACGTAAAACCACATGAAGAGCGTCAGAAGACATTTGCATGCTTCTTTGCTCGCAGTTACAATATAAATCTGTTTTCATCTGTCAAACACAACGACACTAAATCTGACAATTCACTCCTAAAATTGAGCAATATGCTAAATATTTCTCATGTTTTCACATCATATTCACGTATATATTTTAAAGTGGGATTAAATTAGATGGAAAGGTAGCAATTGAACATTTTCTATTTTCAAACTATCACAATGAAGCTAAGAAGCAGAACATTTAGATATGTCTAAGACATTGTGTTCAGTAAAGGTTTTAGACATCAAATTCAAAGATAACATGAAGGTGATGTGATATGAAATGACGGAGTGAAATGCAACAAATTGTTTTGTTCATCTTACCTGTGCTTCGACTACAAGCAAAACTTGGGCAAATATCCACAGTACTATAATCCACATTATGAAAGGTTTCACAGCGTTTCATATACTTCTATACACTGACTATTTTCTCAGATGATGTGTTCAGTGGGTTTTCTGTGTGTGAAGCTCAGTGTGCTCCGATCCTGCATCTCCAGTCATTTTACCCAGCTCCATATTTGCACTGGAGAATGAACTCAGCATCTGCTGAAAGCAAAGTGAATTGAATACCACCACCCACAGCAGAAATACTCCTTCAGAAAAACAAGAGAGACTGAGCACCTCTGCGCATCCACTGGTGTGGTGGAACCCCCTCCTGAAATTACTGTGCAAGTTGTTCAAATGAATCATAATAAATGCCAGCAATTTTTTATGTGTGTGTGTGTCTCGAATTTCACAAAAATCTTGCAAAATAAATAATTCAATCAATAACTAAAGAGATGAATAGCTATTATTAGAAAAATATAGTTATCGGAATAATATTAATTTAAATACATGATATTAACAGTAAAATTATGGGATTATTAATCATATAAATACAGAAATGTTAAGGTAATCTCCGGGATGTGAATTATTGTCCGTGTACGTTGAAGCGTTTTGAACATTTCACAACAAAAGTTAAAGTAGAGTTTCAGAAAACGCTAAATACGCAAGTTGAGGTCGCAGTACGTACGCCGCTCGTTACGTATTACGTAAGACACGTTATCGCAGTGCACACAAGCAAACCATACTTAGATAGAAGTAGATATTTACCACTTTTCACGTTTTTAAGCTGTGGTCACATTACACTTTTCGTTTCACTGACTTCTATTCAAAAGAAGACCGGATACGCAAGCTTGTGCGAAGGTTTCGCATTTCGCCATGTTCCAAAGTTCAAGTTTGGTGAAGCGAATTCGCATCACATGAAGACATCGATTTGGGCACGACCACTTGGCTGAATTAAAATAATGATATTTTTCAGTAAAGTAGGTTGGTATATGTACATTTTGAATGTTATATGTTGAATTCGTGTGTATAAAAAAGACGCTGTGACGTCATATCGCGACCGTTGCAGCATCCGTTGAAATTTCATAATTTCAAAATATTAGTGCGACCGCGACTCAAGTCAGAGTTCGTTTAACATACAACTGCAAACAAAATATATGCTAAGAAGTTACCAGTAGCAACAATACTGCGCTCGAGCGCTTAATTATTATTTTACGGTGCACAAACAAAACTCTTCGCTGAGGAAAATATCAGTTCCGTTAGTAAATGGGGAAAACACGATTCACTTTAATATTGTACATCAAATATAAATTACAAAATCTTTGTTGTTTTGTTTCAAACGTCTTGACGGCTTTATGAAGGTACAAAGGGCGCCAACGGACAATATGGACCGCGCGAGGCGAGCCTCAAAAAATTACGCGGGCGAGGAATTCCCCTCAGGAATCTTGCCCCTCTTAAATCAATGAATAATTTGTAACTTGATAATATCCTGATGAATATTGGTTTTCACAGAAATAATCTCATTTGCGCTGCAATTACGCACGAACACAGCGGATCGTTCCTCATTGAAAGTGACTTTTCCTCTCCCAAATCATTCGAGAACTTTATCTCTCTGGAGAAAATAAAGTGTCAATTTTTGTATTCCGCACCAGTTCTTTGAATCTCACACTCAGGCACTGGAAACGCCAAATAACGGCGCGTAATGGCGCTTTGACGCGTTTCCAAAAGATTACACCCAGAGTTCCCCAGCATGAAGACGCTTCCAATAGATTTGCTAGACGGCTGTTTGGATGAACGTGTAGGCAAGGGATCCCTGCAGTGGAAGGAGAGAGTTAAAGCCACAGATGTAAAAAAAAAAAAAAAAAAAACCTTTCTGCTGCGGGCGGATTGAAAAATATACAGATGAAGTCACCAAATGCGTTGTAGAGATTATTTCAGAGCTAAGCCTTTGCATTCTAGATATTTAAAGCCTTTTATCTGTTTTAACATTCCCTTCCAATTCTTTATAGTCCCCTCGCTCTGTCTGTTTGAGATGAGTCTAGTGTGGGTGTTTGTGATCTATTTTCTGACTGGAGGGAAATACACAATGGCACTGATATCCTTTATTCAGTCACGTTTTTAATTAAAAATTGTATTTATAAGTATTTATAATATATATTTAGAAAATATGCTGTGCTACTAGTGCATTTGGTATTTCAAGCCGGCATATTTTCTGTCTGTGTACTTCAGAGAGACAGAGAAAGAACACGCAGCAATTTGAGGGCAATTTCACTGATTGAGACAATAATTTAACACTAACCACCCCGTTTATCTGTCTCAAACTGACATCTTATCTTCTCTTCACAATACTTATCCCAATAGGGAATGTTCTAGTTTTGTCTTAAAAGTTATGAATACATTCTTTCAGTAAAGTTACATGAATGTGTTATCTGGTCTTTAATAATGTTCTCAAAAGCCAAAAACATTATTTATACATTGTTGATGGAAAGTCTTTCAGTACTGTGTTAGTTCATTTAACGTTTTTTTTTTTTTTTTTTTTAAATGTTACTGCTTGTTCCAGAACGTTCCCGAAAAAAATCAAAAGTAACATTTCCATAATATTTGCAAATGTTGAAATCGAATGTTCCCTTAACGTTCGTATAGCAAAACAACAAAAAAAAACATAAAAATCTGGATGTCACAGAACATTCAGAAACGCTTTCATAACTTAACGGGAAAGTTAGCAAAACGCTCTTAGAACATATTTTTGTTAGACCCGGCAAACAGTTTGATTGACAGGCAATCTGTCCAATCATAACCCCGAATCCGCCATTTTGTCCGACAAAGCAGTCAGGGGAATTAGTAGATTAACCTTGGTGAACTTGAACTTGAAGAATTGCGTCTACTCACGTCTTGAAACAATATTCCTTCTGATGTTCATTCATGTTTATTTGATACTATACTAAACTGATGAATTACAATATTTTAAATATGAAATTGTTTCATATGTCTGTCGACGCATTGTCAGTTTCCTCTTTGCTCTGCGATGTATTTTTCACTCCGTGAGAACATGATGTGTGGCGTGAGAGCGCATGGCTTGTCGGACATAGCAACAGTAACTAAAGGGTCGATTAAAAAAAAATACATGATAATTAAAACTATCCTACTATTCAAATTCTATTATTCCTATGATGTTCTCCTCTTTGATCTTGTCCTTGTGCTTTCACACTCATCTTCCTTTTTTCCCTTCAAATCCATCTTGTAAAAAGGACAGCTCTGCCCTGAAGGCTTCTCGGTTTTTTGTGAAGCCTACTTTCAAAATATGACATCTTCAAAAAGTTTCTCTCGCTCTCTTTTTCTTGCCTGTCTCTATTTAAATCCTCTTTACTGTTGTACTCTTCTTCTGGGATTTTGCACCCTCCTCTGCATTCTGGGCAGCTCACCACATGTTGCCATTGTTTTATTTGAATCATATTCATTTTGGTTGTCCATCCCTCTCAGATTAGTGCTGGACCGCCGCGTTTAAGGGACACGTTACTGCTGAGCATCACACTCCCTCCACCGGCTTCCCATAGTGGATCCTGGAGCATCAGGTAAACAGCGCACATGTACTGTATGCAATGCTAAATGTTTCCATGCCAAGTGTGACATTGTTATCTCTAGGCAACACACTGCAAGTACTAATAAAGGTCCTTGTTAGCGTATTGCCTCCTGTGAGCCGAGAGAAGAGAGCGAGAGAAACAGAGCACTTTAATAAGGCCTGTGTGGCGCTTAAAAAGGAAACGTGCGTAGATGAAATAATGTGTCTGAGTGTGTGGGAACACATCCCTGCATGCAACAACCTTTTGCTTCCACTAAATCAAGCGTGAGCACGGCGGATGTTGTGTAAGAATCCTTTCCGCCACAAATTAAAGCAGAAGCCGATCAGAAATCTGTGACATGAAATAACATATGAAAAGAATGGAATATGTCAAGTGCATGATTCATTTTTTGAAATAGTTTCTGAAATGTTAGCATGGCACGGCACCTGATCGTTTTTTTCCCCTTCTGTGATCTTCACAAAAAGGTTGTTATGGGAACCAGCAGAAGTGTTGATAATTTACCATACTTTTTTGGGGTTGCCTAATAAATATTCAAGGATGTGTCTGCAACCCCAGAGAAATGAAAACTCGCAAATATCAGGTCTTTGATATGTCAGTAGTCGCTCTTTAAATAAGTGCTGGTCCAATACTTTCGCACGGGCAGTAAGTACAGTTTGCAATGTTTTTAGAAGATTTAGGATATATAATAGTCGTACCAATTCATACGGTTTGTCTAAACTCCAGTGACGGGGAGGTTTAGGGGTGGGGTTAGGGGTAACTCATTTTTTGACAATTTGACAACTCATAAAATAAGTAGGATTTACCGTGAGATGGGGTTAATAATACTCTCTTTCTTCCTCTTTCTCTCTCACATACTTTGCTTCACCATTTTTTTTCTTTCTTCCTCATTCTTTGTATATATATATATATACATTGTATATCCATTTCTGGAACTGTTTAATTTGTTACTCATTGGCAAAATTCTAAAGCTGATGTCTGATTTGATCATCGGGATCTTAGTAAGGATTCATCCAGAGGGTTCATGCTTGAACTTAGCCACAAAACCGGGTCAGCTGTTAAAAGAAAGGCCAAAAGCTTTAATCCACATGTCTAGACATTTTTGCAGAGGCGTCCAGAATTTAAATGAAAAACATAAATTTAAGAAAGTGCAAGCAGTATTTATGACGACTTTCATTATGAAGATATAAACATGAAGCCCTTACACCATTTATTTTTGTTTTGGAGATACAGAAGTATGGCCGGTTTGAAACAACAATTTTATTTTGAATTATCTTAATACTTGGCGTCATACACTGTCAGAGTTATTTTAATTTTTGTGTAACATAGTGTATATATATATATATATATATATATATGTTTACTTTACCACATAAAAATTAGTTTTGTTGGTATAAATTAATGCATATCAGTTGGTTCAGTGATATTAAATATTTTGATTTGAATAAAACCGATTGATTTTGATGTTAACATTTTTTTCCGGTGTAGAGTCATTTTCAGAGGCTTCAGTTCAGATGGAGGAAGACTAAATGTGTATGTATCTGGTTTATCATAGTTAACTGAAAATAAAACTAGGATAATAAATAAAAGGAAATTATAATAATATATCAATGATACTAAAATAACACTAGTTTGCATAAGCTTGTTTTGTGCAAGAATCCTAAAAACTTCACCACTGTGTACAATTGTCTGTGACTTTTTGTCCTATTGCTCATCTTTATGGATGATGTTACAGCGCCACCAGGTGTATAACAAAAACATTACAATATACACATGCAACAAAATGGCTCTGGCACGTATGGCTCAATTGTTGAGGAAATTTGTTATAACAATTACAATTTACAATAAAATAGCAGCTATAAAAATGACAATCAATTAATTCATCCACATGTTAAAGATACAATGAGTCAAAAGTCCAAATGTGTCTCAAATAGGGTCCCACCAGTAGATAGTGAAACATTTTTCACTCCAAAATGTATTTGTGGAACTGTTGCTGTGGTCTAAATCACTAAAAGACAAAATGGCACCATCAAATGAAAAATTTTCTTTCGTGGAAGAAAGGACATCTCTGATCATCTCTGTAATGTTGTTCATCATATGTGCCAAAAAGATGAATTTCGAAATCTTCCATAAAGATGAACCTTTTCAATCTGGTGGGGAAATGCTGATCTAAATCAGCAGAGATTCTTAGTAGTCAATTCACAAAACCAAACCAAATGAAACAAATATTCAATTTGGCGATCACATAAGGGATCTTTTATATCAAAGTCATGAGAAATAATCTCTCGTTTAATACAATGATACATTTACATATATTCTCCAATAAAAGATGGCATCAGGACAAAAGACAACTTCCAGCGGCAATGACTCCAAAAGCAAATGTATTCCTTTATAGTGGCCGGGCTTATTTAATGTGTAATGATGTACAATAAAACGTTTCCTTTTCAGTTTGACAAAAAGATTTGATTTGAATGAAGTGTCTGAATGGCTTTGATGAAAAAATATCAATAAAAATATCATATTCTGTAGATGAGATAGTAGATTTTAGACTTTACATCATTGAGTCAGACATTTTATAACTTGTAAACCCCAGATAGAATTGTATGAGCACACACACAAAACAATCTGAGTGATGAGTAATCAAGAATGAGTGAATCAATTTTTTCTAAATGAGCACCAATTTTAATCGTAAGAAAGAACAAATAATCCATAAAGAGCTCAAAATTGATTTAACAATGGTAAACACAACATGATGAAAGGACTCTTATGGTGCAGTATTGTTCAGGCAGCAACAAACTGACAGACTCTTTTGTCCTTTAGCAAAAAATTTTGTTTTGTTATACAAGAATAATACAAAATAGCTTTGAGAATTCAGTTATTACCTATTACAGGTAACACAATGCAAACCCACAACAAAAGCAATGATATCCCCACTCTGTCTGCGGATTCTGCAACAAAAGTAAAGAAAAAACAACATTACTGCACTGTGATAAAGCCAACAGATCCGTACAGCCGCTTTCAGACTGAAACAGTACTGAACTTCAACCATCTGATCGTTCACTAATTTTATTCAAACATTTCCAATTAAAACGTCATATATTAATCGAGCATTTGTACACACCACTGATGGTCAGAATCACAGTCTCTTGTTCGTCTGAGGGTGTGATGAGGCAGCGATACGTTCCTGTGTCATCGTGAGAGAGATTGTTGAGTCTGATGGAGAAGTTTCCTTTCAGATACTCATTAGGAAATGCTTTAACTCTGTTCTTGTAACGTTGGTCCTGTTTCTCTACTGAATCTTTTCCCTTGACTATGTCATACACAATTTTGCTGCCATTGTGTCTCCAGTGCACATTAGTGTCTTGAAGTTTAAGATCATCTTCAGTGGATAAACACGGCAGAACAACAGAACCGCCAATAACAGCCTCTATTGTGACCCGCAGAGACACTGAAACAACAGAAAATCAACTGTAAAAACAGTCTGCACTCAAACGTTTTGGTGACACTTTATTTTACAGTGCCGTAGTTACACATTACTACATGTACTTACCATAGTAATAACAGTAAATTTTGCATAATTACAAGTAACTTACCCTAAACCAAACTCAAACCCTAACTGTAACTCTATAGTAAGTACATATAGTTAATTAATAGTACTCACTACTACTGACTAACTTTTTTTTATCCCGTTTACTTTATTTAAACAACTCCTTTTGATTTAACTCCATTGTATGAGGTTTCTGGTTCAAACGTCTTTGCTTCAGGACTTGAGAGTTACTCTTTCGATTATCGCTTGATCGAAACAGGCACTCATTTGTCCTTGTCAGGACACTAACAGCAGAATTTTGAACAGATTTCAATTTATTTAAGGTAGATTTAGAAACCCAAGCAATAAGAGAATTACAATAATCGATGCGTGTTGATCAGTTTTTCAGCAACAGAGAAGGATATGGGGTTCAGTCTGGCAATGATTCTGAGATGAAAGAATGAATTTTTAACTGGACATGAGGATCAAATGTTAAGTTTGTGTCAAATATCACCCTCAAATTTTTTAATTTTGTTTGAAACTCTAGAGCAGAGCCTTCCACTTTTGATGAGGTGAGCCGATAAGCATTACCTCCGTCTTATCACTGTTGAGACAGAGAAAATTTTGAGACATCCAAATTTTTATCTCAGAAATGCAAGAAAGCTAATAGCTTCATTATCACCAGGTTTTGTATGAATATAAATCTGGGTGTCGTCTGCGTAGAAATGGAACTTAAGACGAAGAGTTCTTAAAAGCTGACCAAGAAGAAAGATATACATGCTAAAAAGAAGGGGACTCAAAATCGAACCCTGTGGGACACCAAATTGAACTGAACCAACAACCGACATCCACCCAAGGAAATAAACTGTCTACCATCTGAAAGTCAAGACTTAAACCAGTTTAATATAGTGTCGGTACTACCAAAAATGGTTTCCAAGCGAGTGAGTAACAGAGAGTGATTAACACATTAAGTGTTCATTCTGTTTAGCAATCCATTCGAGTTGAGACTCCATGAATGATTGTATTTGTATCTTATCATTATAGAAACTGGGAACAGGAATTTCCCTTCACATCATGCTTTGCATATGAGGCTGGATAGGGAATGTAAATGTTGAAATGAAGTGTTTATGCATTTTTTTTTACCAAGATAAGACGGTAACACTTTACAATAAGGTTCATTAGTTAACAACATTAGTTAACATGAACTAATAATGAACTGCACTTATACAGCATTTATTTATCTTTGTTAAAGTTAATTTCAACATTTACTAATATATTATTAAAGTCTTGTTAACGTTAGTTAATGCCCTGTGAACTAACATGAACAAACAATGAACAACTGAATTTTCTTTAACTAACTTTAACGAAGATTAGTAAATACATTAACAAATGTATTGCTCATGGTTAGTTCATGTTAGTTAATACATTAACTAATGCTTAACTAATGAACCTTATTGTAAAGTGTTACCGATAAGACAATGGAAAGACTTGTTCATGTTTAATGCTCTGTTATTTAATAGAGTTTTCGTTTAGTTGGCGGTTACTATTATGGTGAAGTGTGAGGTGATTGGGTTGAAAAACCTGCTAACAAGAATTCAATTTGTTTTA
Source organism: Zacco platypus (assembly GCA_038088235.1). Lineage (NCBI taxonomy): Eukaryota > Metazoa > Chordata > Actinopteri > Cypriniformes > Xenocyprididae > Zacco > Zacco platypus. Next base: position 41,662,098 of record CM076086.1, on the reverse strand, counting down.
ATAAAAAAACAAACAAACAAAAAAACAGCTGTGATAGTGTTGTGGATTTAACCAATATCTTTGGGCTTTTAACATCGTAAGTGTAAAGAGAAGCTTAATTTGTTTATAAATAAACATATAGAATTAACATTAAGCCTTATTGGTAGGATAACTTGAATAATTCATGTTAAACAAAAACATTTATTCAAGTTAAACTAAATCAGCACCATTGATTCTAGTTAGTTTAACATGGTTGATTGTATTGGGTTCAATCACATTGTCCATGACTAAATCATGAGCTGTTATTTGAGTGTGGCATTCATATGAAAACATATTTTTCAAATTTGTTGTTTAGGTACTTACCTTTGTTTATCAGCGCTGCACATACAAAGATGAAACACAAACTGTTAAAACAGGGAGGGGGAAAAAACACATGTCTGTAAGTTCAACACAACCAGTACAGCGTGATCGAACACCATTGTAATGGTCCGTGCACAAAGAAAAGCAATGCTAACTCTACCTAAAGAACTAATGAATACACTTTCAGTCTGTTAAAACATCCAAAACATACCTCATCATTATGATGCCCTAATATTATTAATATATAGAGAATTTTATTATATAACAACATATGGAATTATAGTCTTCCTCTTCCGTATGGATGTGTAGACGTCACCAGACAGTGACGTCAACAGGTGAAGAAAATCACCTGACACATGCAGCAATATATTCATGCGCAGAAATATATTCATATTTAGAAGTTTATATTATTGTCATCTGTGAATGATGAAGTACTTTAAACACTCCAGTTACAGTTCTTGCAAACAAAACGTTTTCTTATAAAAATGTAGGATAAAAACATTATATTATAAATATTCATTATCTTATAATATGTTTATTAATTGTCTTCAAGCAAAGAAAAAAAGAAACTCAAACACAGCTTCTTTGAATTTTCCTTCAAAACACATTTATCAATATTCATCACCAGTATAAACAGCAACAGAAATACAAAAAAGGTAAATAAACTGCTGCTCCCTGTCGAGAAACAAAACTCTGAGATATGACTTACCTTGAGCTGATTTACTTTTTTGTAGCCTTTGTCACAATTTAGTTTTGGCTTAAAGTGACTTGATCAGTTTCGTTCCCTCTTCTGTTTCTGTGGAAAATTCTGCTCAGATCTGAACTCAGCTGATGCGGTCAGACTCCACCCACTGTTTCCACTGTAAACATCATTGTCAGTGTCAGTCAATCATAAATATCAACTGGGAGCAGCGTGAATGGAAGACAACACTTTACAATACTGACTGATTCAATGATGCAAACATTTCATTTCGGCTGTACAGCAGCTCTAAAATAACTATGTCATTGTTCAGCTTCCATTGTAAAGAAAGGTCATCAATTATTAAATTTCAACTACAAAGCAACCGTGTCATCATCAGTTCTCATGCAACAGTGTCATAAAGTTAAACATAATATTGTAACAACTAAGCAGGCAAAACAGTTCAAGCAGTTCTCCTCTGGCCAACAAACGAACACGGTGTGATTATGATTCAGGCTGCATCACAGAAATCAGATTGTGGATTGGGAGCACTCAAATATTCAGCCAGTTCCTTTTGCTTAAAGAAACAAAATGATCACACAGGTAAGTTCATATACAGGTAAGCAGGCGAATCCTAAATCTGTAGCGTAAGATGCTGACTGGCATGTGAATGTGCTTTTGTGTTGCTTTTAATGAGGGACAGGTGATCATATAATGGGTAACTATAGTAACCAAAACACTTACAGGGGAAACGTGACATTCAGAATAACTCTACAGGTCAAGCAAGTTTCAGGTATTATTTCACTGCTAGTATTAAATTGGTTTAAAGTCATAGAATAATCAAAATGGACAGTTCTAATATTTTTTGAAATATTGCAGTATTTATTTTAAATGATTAATCATTATGTTATTTTTTTTAATTCATGTGTTCTCATAATCTTTAATCAAAATATCTTCCCCTGTTTCTGACAGCGAAATCTCTTCTCTGATGATGATGATGATGATGATGATGATGATTCTGGCGGGAGGGCGGGGCAACCTGTCCATCAAATTATATCCGCCAATAGCAAACCACAAGCATCCAGTCAATTCCTGATGGACAATCTTAATCGTGCAGTCATTTCTCTCAGATAAACATCACAATAGGGAAGAAAGGACTATCGCAACTTCCGTTTAATGTCGACTTTAACCTGAATGTCAGTTAGAGATTCACCTGAAGTACACGATATAATAGGCCTATCCAACAGTATGTCTATGTAGGGTTTCATCTGTGTATTTTCCGTGCTGATAAACGAAGATGAGAATCTGAACAACACATCTGAAAGATAACTTCATGGCTTCTTAGACTATGTTTTACAGTTTCCGCAATTTCAGTGTCCAGGGTGTGATGTTATTGTTGTCCTCTAGAGGGAGCCAGAGGATTAGGAATCAGTTTCCATCCCTTTGAATGGAAATAAATGCATCGATCTAGTAGTTCATATAAATATGGTGGACGAAAGTATAGTTTTATATAATGAACACAGAAATCTTGAAGCATAAGTTTAGGAAGCAACAAAAATTAAATATATATATATATAATTATAATAATGATAATTTAGATAATTAAGGTTTTGAGGCGCAAATGATATCTTCACATATATTTGAAATTGTCCTGTGATATATATGACAGAGACATTATCAGTAGCCGAACACTGTAAATGAGAACTGCTCTATGAGAAGTAACAATTTCACATGATTTTACTAAAGCTACTTAAAGGGTTAGTTCACCCAAAAATCAAAATTCTGTCATTTATTACTCACCCTCATGTCGTTCTACACTCATAAGACCTTCGTTCATCTTCGGAACTCAAATTAAAACATTTTTGATGAAATCCTATGGCTCAGTGAGTCTCTATTGTCAGATATGTCACCGAACCTCTCAAGATCCAGTAAGCTACTAAAAACATATTTAAACAGTTCATGTGAGTACAGTGGTTCGAGAATACTTTTTGTGCGACAAAACCCCCCCACAAATTTCAACAATATCTAGTGTTGGCCGATTTCAAAACACTGCTTCGAAGCTTTATGAATCATTTGTTTTGAATCAGTGGTTCGGAGCACCAAAGTCACGTGATTTCAGTAAACGAGGCTTCTTAACGTGATTTTGGCAGTTTGATACATTCAAAAATTCATCAAAAATATCTAAATTTGTGTTCTGAAGATGAAGGAAGGTCTTACGGGTGTAGAACGACATGAGGGTGAGGAATTAATGACAGAATTTTAATTTTTGGGTGAATTAACCCTTTAAGTGATTATTTTCTGAATTGTCACATGATATCTTGATTTCAGTTTGTAGTTTCCACTGTAAGAGCTCAACAAGTGTGTCATTGTTAAAATATTAAGATTTGTAAAGTGAAAATGTACATCAACATATCTAAGTAGTTTACTCTGACAGGCTTTATATGCTGAAGTATATGACAAACTATAATGTCACTATTCTAAAACATAAACTGTAGTTTCTGTACAGAATTCTGCTGTGGAGATACGACCCATCAAGAGCCTCATTGGGCCCAGTGGATTTTTGTGACCGAGTCATTTATGAAAAGAAAAAAATAGAAAATCTTAGAACTTGTAACATGCAAATGATCTGAACACCAACATTTACTCTGTTTCATTTACTCTGTTTATTGGGTCTTGAACACAGAAATTACAGACATACAGTAAAACTATCCCAGTGAACATTTAAGATTACTTTAATTGTTACAGACATATTTATTTAATAATAAGTTATACATGCTAGTATTTTCACACAAAAAAAGCATCTCGCCACAGTTCTTGTCGAGTCACATATTTAAACATGTTCTGATCTCTCGCACAACTCAGCACTCCTTGTTTATCGTCACTGCCAAGAACGTCAAGAATGCAGAGTGACGTCCTCATCCTGACCTGAAAGAAACAGAAACAGTCTTTTCATAAATTTGCCATTCAAATTTCATTCAGATTAAATTATATTAGGGCAAATATGTTTGGTTGCATTTGTTTCCTTCATGGTTGTTTTAATCAAATGGAATTCTTTGGCACACATTTGTTTTATATCTATTCATTGTTATCATTTGAATATTTGTCTACAGTTTGACATATTATTCATCCGTCAAATACTTGGCGTGCAAAAGGACAGCATTTTTTGTATTGTTTGTGTATTCAAAATATTTGTAATGATGTTCTCACACAGTTCCTCCTGGTTGTTAAATACATCTCATTTAGTTTGCTGAGGCATGTCACCTGATGCCAATGTTTGATGTTTTACATTTACTAAGGCGTAGTGTTACTGTAGTGACTCGGCACCAGGATACCAGAGTTATAAACGAGTGAAAACAAACTCTGGTGCTGCTCGACTCTGGTGTTAGAGGGGATTCATTCGATTTGGTTAATGATGTGCAGTTTTAATACTGACAAACACAGAATCATATGAATAAAACAAAATACCTTTAACAATGGCGAAGACAACCATATATCATTAGTGGATAAGGGAGGCTAAACAAAACAATTAATGAGGCTTTTTATGGTGGGATGGACGAATCCATTTTAGGATTCAGGTTTTCAGATTAATTGCCATTTACCTGCTTAATTCAGTGAAGTGTCTTTTTATGCCAGGTGAGGTGTGCTAAAAGATAAATGCTCTATCAAGATTGTTGGGTAAAGGTAGAAGCTATCTCCTCTTTTAGTTCTCATTTCAGATATAATGGAGATGTTTGTCTGAAATGTGCAAACTTCTGGAGAAAGAATTCAATCAATGAGAGGACAGCCAGAAGAGACATCCATGATCAAGGAATAAAGACATTTCAATGTCATGGGATGGATGGAACTGATAGAATGGCACTAACTGGGACAAAAACAATGAGTGCTCTTTCTTGATAGACATTTTATTCAGACTGAAAAGTCTGAATAATGAAAAGGAGTAATAATGAGAGATGGAACCATTTTTAGTGTCTGAAGCAATCTTTCAACTTAGAAAACAAAAGGGCAAAGGAAGTACCCATACTAAGAAAATGTCGAAAGATACATATGACAAAATGAAAAGACATAATGGCCCTCATTTATCAATCTAACGTAGATCCAAGCGCAGATCTGAGCCAGATAATCCAGAAATCAGTTTACATTCATATGCTTCCAATAAATGATCATGCGTTAATAAATGTGCTGGCTGAAAACAATCGTCATGTAAATGTCACACCCTTAAAAATTCTTTGTTTCTGAAGAGTCTCGCCCCGAGAGTTTACGAGAAACATACGACGGGCAAGAAGAGGAAGTAATCTCATGAAAGATAAATTTATCTTTCTTCAAAAACACCCACTAACTTTGTCACCGCAAACATCACATTCATTTATTTGTATGTTAAATACCTTTAAATAAAACATTTACAGTACAAACATTATAAACACTATGGCCTTTCCCCCTCACTGCACAATCGTCACTCTGCATAATATCATGGAGCAGTATGTTGAATTTCAACATTCCCTCGAAGTCAGTTTCATTGACTTTGAGAAAGCCTTCGACAGTGTTCACCATGATTCACTCTGGCAAATGCATTCCACAGCTGTTTGTCAATGCAAGAACATCTATCATAACTCAAGGTGTTGCGTGCGAACTGACACGGGCGCACCTTTTTTGATGTTGGTGTCAAGCAAGGGTGGATTTTGTCATCCATGTTGTTCCTGCTTGCCATTGACTGTCATGCACAAGACAGCAAGCGGAAATGAATGTGGTATTTCATGGACAACTTACCACCAGGTTAGAAAGATTTGCACTTAAGATCGGTCTGCGAATCAACATCAAAAAGACCCAAGTGATGCAAATGAGGAGGGAAGATGAAGATCTACTGATGCCAATCACTATTGGCAACCAGCCGCTCACGAATATAGACCGGTTCACATATTTTGGCGGTGTTATTGCACCAGTTGGCGATGCAGAGCCAGATGAAAACCAACACATTGGCAAAGCAGCCAATGTGTCCCAAAGGATGCGCAACATCTGGATATCACCCAGCATTAGCACATCACTCAAGATCCTCCTCTATATGTTCATTGTGTTACCAATGGTAAAAAAAATACAAAGTTCAGAATTGCATTGTCGCATATATTAACTGGGCCGTGATATCTAACTTCAGATTTCTGTTGTAATGACCGTTTCAGGAAACCAATTGGATAATCTTTATCAACCTCTTCAGATAGTAGCTGGAGATTGTTACGTCTGCTGTGGTTTTGTAGATCTATCACCTGCTGTTTGAGGGCATCCAGATGCCTAGCATATTCGTTGACCTTTTTTGTCTTTTTTTGTTCCCTGGTTGAAAAATACATTTTGGAGCACATAGTTTGAATTATGGTTGAGTGCGAGGAGAATTCAGTGCATATTGCCGATAATAGCCTAAACTATCTAATTAAAAAAAATAAAATGAAAGGCCACCTGGTGCACATTTCTAAACAATTCACGTGTTTCTCTTGACGTCACTTATGTGTGATGTCATCCTCAAAAGCGGAAGAGCTTACGATACGTTCTGTTTAAAAACGTACTTTACCTTAATTTCTAGAATATTTATATGCAATATAGTCAAATAAAACATATTGATTATATTTGGCCTTCATGATGATCAGGTACGTTTGATTAATTATAGCATTCGCTATTTGGACAAACACCTCGTACTTCTCGGTAATGACTGATAAAAGTTCATTTCTTGCTCGCGGCTGCGTTTGGCCTGCTTTGTTTTGGTTGTCAAATGCTTTAAAAGTGTGAGATTCTTTCTCACAATTCAGACTTTATAATTCGCAATTGCAATTTTATATCACAATTCTGAGAAAAGAATTTAGAATTGTGTCATTCAAGCTCGCAATTCTGAGGAAAAAAGGCAGAATATTGAGTTTATATCTCGCATATCACTAACTCTAAAATTGACATAAACCCAACAAAGCAGGGGAGGCCATGTTGGGCTGCTTTAGTGAAGAGGAAGAGTTGTTGTTGTAGAGTGTTGTTGCCATGCCACTATTTTACACCGGACTGCTTCACAAATGAGGATCAATTCAACGCTGGATTTGCACAAAGGATTAACATGACGGCACATGCTAGTCAATGAGTTGAATCAACTCCACAGCAACTACATGAATTTATCCACTAACCGTTCAGAAACGTCCAGTTTCAGTCTAAAAGTTGTAACTTCTTCCTGAGTCTCTCCATCATTCATTGAACACTTCAAATATGCCAGTGAACACTGAACACATTTATTCAATATGGTTCTTGGTTTCAAACAGTACTGCACACATGACATGTCAGTATTTTCACAAAAAAGAAAAAGTATGACAATAGCTGTTTTAAACTCTTTGGCACACATTTGATGTATATATTTATTTTGTTAACAGTTGTCCTGAGTTTGACATATTAGTTTTCCACCAAATACCCGTCATGCATTTTGTATTGTATGTATTACAGCATTATTGTATTGTGTTTTTGTATATGGACACAATAACACCTGTTCTCATAGTGCTCTGTCTGGATCTTAAATACATAGATACATCTCATTTAGTTTGCAGAGGGATGTCATTTGATGCCAGTGTTTGATTTACTAAGCCGTGGTGTTACCGTGGCGACACATTTGGCACCAGGATGTTGGAGTTATAAATAAGTGAAAAGAGCCGCATCATTTCTCTAATCCGTTAAGGGCCTCATTGGACCCTCAAAGAGCCCTATCGTGCACTAAAGAGCCCAGTGAAATAATTAATGTGTTATTGAGAAATAATGAATCAGAGCTGGTTTGATATCTTAATATTAAACATAAAATCATATACAACAAAACACAAGTAACGATGGCAAACACAACATTAAGAACATCATAGAAGGATTCGGGCCCTTTCTAAACTCTGAAAGAGGCTTTTTCTCGTCACTGTCGATGTGAAGAGGAAATCTTTTACTTTTCATTACAGAGGATGAGCAGGATTGAGAATGGATGGATAGAGTTCAAATATATCATGTTATTTAACATGCCTGACCAATAAGAAAAAGCAATTTGCTGACAGTCTCACCCATTTTAGGATTCATGATTTCAGGCTAATTGTTTAAAGACTCTAGAAACCCACGAGACCCACAACTGATATAATGGCAATGACTGGAACAACAACAATGACTTCAAGTCTGGACCAATGAAAAAGAGGAACAAAAGTTGGATGAAACCATTTTTAGACACTATAGACAGCAACGTTTCATGCTGGAAAACAAGTGAGTGAAGGAAGTACCCGAACTAAGAAAATTATAAAGACACAGACACAATACATACGACACCATGAAAAGACGTACTTGTACGGACAAGCAAATGTATTACTCTGCCATGGCTAAAAAAAGTCAAAGTTTGGTTTCAAATAAAGCAAATATTAAAAAGTCTAATGGATCATTATTGTAGCGATTAATATGTTTCTGGCTTGTTATATGTTTGGCAACAATTCTTTTAAATCTAACTGATGCGGTGTAGCTTTTTATTTCTTAAACAATCGTGTCGGAAGATGTATGCCATATTGCAAGATGATGAAGAGCTCAAAATGTGATAATAGTGTTTCAGGGAATCAGAGTAAACCTAAGGCAGGACACTGACTCTGGACAACCTGTTCAAGAGAGAATGTGTGGGTCAAAGAGCTGAAGTTGTAGTTGTAATTGCAAGGACATGAAGAAATAAAAAGTCAGATTATCAAACTTTCCACGGGTTTCCGCAAGAAATCCGACCATTCCGCCGTTCGTCTTTGTGTCATTTCGTCACGCCTGTTTACATAAAGAACGAGTCCCAGCTAGTAGGCATTTCATGTGAGATGCTGCTGGCGGCGGATCATTTATAGCCTTTTCTCACATCAGCTGGAATAATTAAACTTGTCATTTTGATGATGGGTTGTATGGAATGACAAATTAACGTTAGAGATTAGACTGGACAGAAATTGAAATCTACAGGTAACACTAAAACACACCAAATACACGAAACGTCACGCAATGATGATGTTGTTAACATTAACTACTTGAGAACAAAGTATAACAATAACAATAATTAGCACAGTTTATGTGATCTGAGCTCAGCGATCGTTAGATTGAATCATTATTGGTAGCGAGATTTATCGAATACGGATTTATTCTGCAATTCCTATTTCAGTTTTAAAGTCCCCATGAACCAAAAATTGCAACCGACTTTACTTCAGTGTGACATATTTCCAAGTGAAACAGAATATTGAATAGAGGGCAGGGTTTTATTTTAGCTCCTCCTCATCCCTCGCTCGTAGCAGAATGACGGTTGGAGGGGAGTGCTTAAAGATATTCAACCCAAGACGTCAAACTGACGTCCTCAGAGAAGGAACGCCATTCCAGAGCAGAAGCAAATTTTCAGATTTTGATTAAACATTACCAGGACAAACAATTTTATTTTCTGTGAATTAACTTGTTCACATTAATCGTTCATCACAAAACTAGCATTGTGCGCTAACAAAGTAAAGAGGGTCAATTTTGATTTCATGACGACTTGAAAACCAGAACGGTTCCAGAGGCTCTCGAAAATGTGGGATAAACATTTTTTGACATTTACGTTGACATTTATTTCTGTCTAATTTTTAATTTTTACGTAATAAACACAAATCTGAAAAAAGTCAGTATTTTATTTTCTGTGCAAGATTTTATTTTTTGTGCAATAAATTTGTGTACGATTCTAATTTAAATTTTAGTTTTCAAAACAGCATTTGAAATTACAACAACCGTCCTTTATATTTTTTCTCGCAATGGCTAAAAAAGAAAATGGATGTAAAAGTAGCCTCACTGAGCAAAAATCTTCTCACACTTCAGCACGACAGGCGTCGCTGCATTTTTCTAGATGGTCTGCAGTCCAGCAGTAAATCGAAGAAGAAGAAGAAGAAGAAGAGATCGCTCGGGGAGTCGAGGTCCTCATTTCCGCATCTGTTGTCGGAATTTTTTGTTTTTCCAGAAATATTCATATATATGAATTATATCGGGGCATCATGATTATTGGGTATGTTTATGTTTTGTGAATGAAATTCAGTTTTTACAAAATTCATCTTGTTTCTGAACTTCCGCAAATCGTACAAATCGTCCTGATGGAGACGCTCGCTCGCATTTACATTTGGCCTAGTTTGTTTTGGTCTTCATTTGCTTTATTTAAGACAGAATTAACAGGAAACCCTTTGCACGCCATTAATACATCAAACATGGATTGATTAATTAATGATTAACTTCTACAGGAAAATGTCTTTAACTACTAGTTTTTTAGGCAGTCATTAGCGGTTAGCATTAGCATTTTGAATGTCAATATTTTGTGTTTAGTTTTATCTGATAGTCATTTGATTGGCGTAATCTTACAATGCATTCAAGATAATAAAGTTCTCACCACCAGGGGAAGAGGAGTGAAGATTCCTCCTTAATGCTAAATCATAATTAGCGATGAGTTTAACATTTACAGGATGATGATGATGCAACATCTAATGGAAAATATTAAGGGAAATAAAAGGACACACATTCTAATTTAATTGTAAATTAATGCATTTTGACAATTTTGAAAACCAGTTAAACAATGAATTCAAAATGAGCTATTAATTTTATGGAATATTGCGGTGTCATATATTATATATAATTCTTGTTCGAGAAGCCGTTTCACTCAGATATACGTCACAATAGGAAAGAAAAGACTATCGCAACTTCCGTATGATGCTGACCTTAACCTGAATCCTAGAGAGATTTAATATCCGATTATAAAGTTACACAAACATGGAGGGCGGTATTTTAGTCCAGTGAGGTTTTAGTGTGGGTGTGGCTCCCTGTCAGGAGAGATGGTTTCACGGCAGAAGTTCTGTTTGGTGATGCTTGGGCCAATTTTTCTTAAAAGATTATCAAATTGGTCCTTGTCAACTCTGAAATAGGCTTTGAATTTCTCATCGTCCAGATGGAGCTCTTGGATGAGTTTGTGAAATTCTCCGTGGTGCACCCAAACACTGCGGGAGTTTTTTTCTTCTCCATGAATAAATCTTGTACTAGAGCTTCAGCAAGGGCTTTTCGGTGATGGAAATCCATTGAAACTTCCACATAGTCGTGGAGAGCGCTGTTCACGGTTGCATAGCAACGACAGACGCCACCAGAGCGCAAGCTCCTGAGCGCTTGCAAAAGAAGGAGGAAGCGGTACGGCCGCGCTTTCCACGCGTTTTTAAGTGCGATATGTGAACGGCCCCTTAGCCCTGATGAAGGCCTGGGTGCCGAAATGCGTTGGCAAAATAAAGTATTGATCTTTTAGCTCCATCTTTTGTTTATTTTGACCCCTTAACACCACAAGTGTTGCTGGTATTGTCCATAAATAGCTACAGGAAGTTAAAGAAGCTTGTTTTTTCTGTTTCTACAGTTGCTGTTTCATCTGTGTGCTTGCGGTGCTTTTAAATAAAGGTGAGAATCTGAATAACACATCTGTAAGATAAATTCATGACAGACTGTGTGTTTGAAAGCTTCTGTTATTTCAGTGTCTACGCAGGTTCTAGAAGAGGGTTTTATTGGCGGTTCTGTTGTCCTTCTATGTTCACGCTCTGAACATGATTTTAAACCACAAGACATTAATGTGCACTGGAGACACAATGGCAGTGAGATTGTGTATGATATAGTCAAAGGTAAAAATTCAGTAGAGAAACAGGACCAACGTTACAAGAACAGAGTTGAAACTTTCCCTGATGAGTATCTGAGAGGAAACTTCTCCATCAGACTCAACAGTCTTCAATACACTGATGCTGGAAAATACATCTGCTTCATCACACCCTCATCTGAACTTCAGACTGTACTGCTCATCATCAACGGTGTGTACAAATGGCTTGATTTGTGTATGAAGTTGGTAACACTTTAGAATAGTGGTTAGTGGATAATTATTATTGAGGCTAATCTCATTCAGTAATTATTGATCATATTACTTCTTTATTAGCTAATCAATAGTTACTGAATGAGATTAACCTCTGTCCATATATAGATCTCCGTCCTAAATTTGCAATTACTTCCTGCTTAGTTGCCTATTAATGACAGATCATTATTCTAAAGTGTTACCGTGAAGTTTTTAATAATGAAAAAGAGTTCAAGTTCACTAGTAATAAATGAATCTCTTGCCTTTATCACGGTGGTGTTTTTGTTGCAGAATCAACAGCAGAAAAAGAAAGTAATTCCACTGAACAAGAAAACCAAGGAGAAGATACAGAAACAGACACTGTGGAGACTTCATCAAACCGGATTTACGTTGTATTAGCTGTACTGTTATTTATATTGCTTATAGCCTGTTTAATTGTGTTTTACTCGAGGAAAAAAAATCAAGACGCCTTATTCTCTTCTGTCTCGACTGAAGATTCAGAACAGGAACATAATTGACATGACCGGCATGAATGTTTAAATGTTCACTTTTTTTCACTAAATTTTCACTGGGTGTTTTTGGTGCTTATCACTGTTTCGTGCTGTTTTATTCTTGCTCTATACTACTGTTTGTTCTTGCTGAATGTGATCTTGAAACGCTAAAACTGATACTTTTTTTAATTGTTGCTGAACATGTCCATCCCTTTATGACTACAATGTACCAATCTTCTGACTTCCAGCTGGATAACACACTGTCACAAAGCCAGAACTGAACATGACTGAAAATCTGACTCCACAGCCACCAGACCTCAATCCAATTGAAAGTAATGTGTTACCGACCACGTTGCTCAACGTTTTTGACAGGAAAGTTTTGGAAAGTTGTGGAAACACAATCATTGCTGTTGAAGCAAATGGGAATAAAAAATAACATTCTCGTTCACCACTGTAGAAGTTTACACCATCGTTGGCGATGTCTGCTACGGAGAACCATGGAAATGTCTGAGTCGAAGGATATGATGAAAGCAACTGGTTTCCTGGGAAAAGGGACCATTATGAACAATGGACTCCTTCCATTGTGAAAGTCAAAGATGTTAGATGGCACCAAACTACAAAAACAAGAAAGAAGTGCATCCAAAATGGCTGTCAGAAAGAGGTTGCAGTGACAAAGTGGCAGAACAATAATGCGGTTCTGATGGTCTTCAGTGTCCATGGGCTTGAAGCTCAGGACAGCTGCTTGAGATCGTCAGTGAAAGAGAGGCACCGTGTTACTGTGCGGAAAACAGCCAAAAACATGGCTGGATTTGACTTGATCAGCTTTTACCCATTGACAAGATCCGTTGGGTCCTGCATTTCTTTGACCTGTTTGCCAAAAACTGGATTGTGTACAGTTCAGACCACCAGATCTCTGGGACACCAGAGAAGGAGAAACTGCAGTATTTTGACGGTGGTTGAGAAATAGATGTTGCTCCCTCACCATAGGATCTCAAGCCATGACAAAACTAAGTGAACGGGTTGATATTTTAATAAGACCAAGAGGGGAACAACCTTGATCGTCACCAAGCTTGCAACCGACTTTACTTCAGTGTGACGTATTTCCAAGAGAAACAGAATATTGAATAGAGGGCAGGGTTTTATTTTAGCTCCTCCTCATCCCTCGCTCGTAGCAGAATGACGGTTGGAGGGGAGTGCTTAAAGATATTCAACCCAAGACGTCAAACTGACGTCCTCAGAGAAGGAACGCCATTCCAGATTCCAGAAATTTTCAGATTTTGATTAAACATTACCAGGACAAACAATTTTATTTTCTGTGAATTAACTTGTTCGCATTAATCGTTCATCACAAAACTAGCATTGTGCGCTAACAAAGTAAAGAGGGTCAATTTTGATTTCATGACGACTTTAAAATCAGAACGGTTCCAGAGGCTCTCGAAAGTGTGGGATAAACATTTTTTGACATTTACGTTGACATTTATTTCTGTCTAATTTTTAATTTTTACGTAATAAACACAAATCTGAAAAAAGTCAGTATTTTATTTTCTGCGCAAGATTTTATTTTTTGTGCAATAAATTTGTGTGTACGATTCTAATTTAAATTTTAGTTTTCAAAACAGCATTTGAAAATACAACAACCATTCTTTATGTTTTTTCTCGCAATGGTTAAAAAAGAAAATGGATGTAAAAGTAGCCTCACTGAGCAAAAATCTTCTCACTCTTCAGCACGACAGGCGTCGCTGCATTTTTATAGATGGTCTGCAGTCCAGCAGTAAATCGAAGAAGAAGAAGAAGAAGAAGAAGAAGAGATCGCTGGGGGAGTCGGGGTCCTCATTTCCGCATCTGTTGTCGGAATTTTTTGTTTTTCCAGAAATATTCATATAAATGAATTATATCGGGGCATCATGATTATCGGGTATGTTTATGTTTTGTGAATGAAATTCAGTTTTTACAAAATTCATCTTGTTTCTGAACTTCCGCAAATCGTACAAATCGTCCTGATGGAGACGCTCGCTCGCATTTACATTTGGCCTAGTTTGTTTTGGTCTTCATTTGCTTTATTTAAGACAGAATTAACAGGAAACCCTTTGCACGCCATTAATACATCAAACATGGATTGATTAATTAATGATTAACTTCTACAGGAAAATGTCTTTAACTACTAGTTTTTTAGGCAGTCATTAGCGGTTAGCATTAGCATTTTGAATGTCAATATTTTGTGTTTAGTTTTATCTGATAGTCATTTGATTGGCCTAATCTCACAGTGCATTCAAGATAACAAAGCTCTCACCACCAGGGGAAGAGGAGTGAAGATTCCTCCTTAATGCTAAATCATAATTGCCGACGAGTTTAACATTTACAGGATGGTGATGCAACATCTAATGTAAAATATTAAGGGAAATACAAGGACACACATTCTAATTTAGTTGTAAAATGATGCATTTAGACAATTTTGAAAACCAATTAACCAGTGAATTCAAAATGAGCTATTAATTTTATGGAATATTGCAGTGTAATATATATATATATATACACACACACATTTTTTTCTTGTTCGAGAAGCCGTTTCACTCAGATATACGTCACAATAGGAAAGAAAAGACTATTGCAACTTCTTATCATGCTGACCTTAACCTGAATCCCAGTAAGAGATTCATCTGAACTACACTATAGACTCATTTGGAGCAGACGTTAGTTACGTCACTTCCAGCTGCACGTACATAGTGGTTGCAGAAAAATAGCGGTATTGAATCAGTGGTTCGGAGCTCCAAAGTCACATGATTTCAGGAAACAAGACTTCATTACGTCATAAGTGTTTCGCAATTTCAATAGTTCAGAACAAAGGATTCGTAAAGCTTCGAAGCAGTGTTTTAAATTCGGCCATCACTAGATATTGTTAAAGTCGTCATTTTGTATTTTTGGTGCGCCAAAAGTATTCTTATCACTTTATAATATTAAGGTTGAACCACTGTACTCACATGAACCTTTCTGGGCATCTGAAAGTGTTCATTAACTTACTGTCAATGGAGGCCTCACTTTCATTTTTGGGTGAACTAACCCTTTAAGTTTAAGGCTTTACAATATGTTTGTGCTCCATAATCATTAAAAATAATATTAAATGATGGGCTCCCTCAAATTTGGGACAGAAAGATTGGAAAGATTTTTTTTTTTAAAAATCAGCATTAAAACATAAGTTGCAATAGACTTTTCTTCCCTATTGTGACGTATATATTAAGAGATGTTCCGATACCCTTTTTCCCTTCCTGATACCGATTCCGATACCTGTGCTCAGGGTATCGGCCGATACTGAGTACTGATCCGATACCTGGGGTGTATCTGTATATACAGCTGTATATACTACTAGCCCTGAATGAATTGCTAGAATTATTTTATGGTGTGCTTCAGACTTATCCCTTACTAATAAAACATGAACAAATACATACAGTGAACTAGGGCTGCACGATAACAAGAAAAATGATAATCACGATTATTTTCTGCAAAATTTTAATCACGATTACCAATCATGATTCTGTTGGTTAAGAACTTTTATTTCACTTTAGTGTTATTATTACTTTTTACAGCCATATACATATACATACATACACACATTATGTATGTATACATACATCATAATAAATCTGGATCAGTTGTTTTTATTAATTTGTTTAGTTTATAATGTTTTATATATATATACAGCGGCCCCCAACCTTTTTTGTGCCACGGACCGGTTTAATATCAGACAATATTTTCACGGACCGGCCTTTAAGGTGTGGCGGATAAAAACAACAAAAATCAGCATTAAAACTTATTGCAATAGACTTTTCTTCCCTATTGTGATGTATATATGAGTGAAAAGGTTTATTAAACAAGAAACAAATGAAGCGCGGAACATAATCAAGTCAAGCGAAAGGAAGTGAAAGGAACATTGGTGTTTGCTACTGGTCGATCTCATGTGAGATTGAAAGGATCTCCGCCCTCACAATTAAAAAAAATGTCATCGTGCTTTTAGTTTGTTGGTAAATTATGACAGGTCTCTCTAAAAAAATGTGTCCGCCTGGCTGTTGGTAGAGTATATTAGGATGTTAGTTTGACGCCACAGCAAGCATGAAAAAAAACAATGAAAAAATCCACTCCATATGTAAGTACATTTGAACTTTATCTGGATTTACAAAGATTTTTAGAGATCTTAGAAGAAAATATTTTTTTATGAGGCCATTCACATATCGCGTCTTCAAGCACACTCAAAATAGAAGCGACGTGGTCACGACGCGCATGCGGTCATGTGACAAGAACCATCCAATCAACCCTTTCTCTAACGGTAGCCTTATTACCTCAGACGAACGCAGAGTCGTTGTGCAGGAGAGATGGTTTCACGGCAGAAGTTCTGTTTGGTGATGCTTGGGCCAATTTTTCTTAAAAGATTATCAAACTGGTCCTTGTCAACTCTGAAATAGGCTTTGAATTTCTCATCGTCCAGATGGAGCTCTTGGATGAGTTTGTGAAATTCTCCGTGGTGCACCCAAACACTGCGGGAGTTTTTTTCTTCTCCATAAATAAATCTTGTACTAGAGCTTCAGCAAGGGCTTTTCGGTGATGGAAATCCATTGAAACTTCCACATAGTCGTGGAGAGCGCTGTTCACGGTTGCATAGCAACGACAGACGCCACCAGAGCGCAAGCTCCTGAGCGCTTGCAAAAGAAGGAGGAAGCGGTGCGGCCGCGCTTTCCACGCGTTTTTAAGTGCGATATGTGAACGGCCCCTTAGCCCTGATGAACACCTGGGTGCCGAAATGCGTTGGCAAAATAAAGTATTGATCTTTTAGCTCCATCTTTTGTTTATTTTGACCCCTTAACACCACAAGTGTTCCTGGTATTGTCCATAAATAGCTACAAGAAGTTAAAGAAGCTTGTTTTTTCTGTTTCTACAGTTGCTGTTTCATCTGTGTGCTTGCGGTGCTTTTAAATAAAGGTGAGAATCTGAATAACACATCTGTAAGATAAATTCATGACAGACTGTGTGTTTGAAAGCTTCTGTTATTTCAGTGTCTACGCAGGTTCTAGAAGAGGGTTTTATTGGCGGTTCTGTTGTCCTTCTATGTTCACGCTCTGAACATGATTTTAAACCACAAGACATTAATGTGCACTGGAGACACAATGGCAGTGAGATTGTGTATGATATAGTCAAAGGTAAAAATTCAGTAGAGAAACAGGACCAACGTTACAAGAACAGAGTTGAAACTTTCCCTGATGAGTATCTGAGAGGAAACTTCTCCATCAGACTCAACAGTCTTCAATACACTGATGCTGGAAAATACATCTGCTTCATCACACCCTCATCTGAACTTCAGACTGTACTGCTGATCATCAACGGTGTGTACAAATGGCTTGATTTGTGTATGAAGTTGGTAACACTTTAGAATAGTGGTTAGTGGATAATTATTATTGAGGCTAATCTCATTCAGTAATTATTGATCATATTACTTCTTTATTAGCTAATCAATAGTTACTGAATGAGATTAATCTCTGTCCATATATAGATCTCCGTCCTAAATTTGCAATTACTTCCTGCTTAGTTGCCTATTAATGACAGATCATTATTCTAAAGTGTTACCGTGAAGTTTTTAATAATGAAAAAGAGTTCAAGTTCACTAGTAATAAATGAATCTCTTGCCTTTATCACGGTGGTGTTTTTGTTGCAGAATCAACAGCAGAAAAAGAAAGTAATTCCACTGAACAAGAAAACCAAGGAGAAGATACAGAAACAGACACTGTGGAGACTTCATCAAACCGGATTTACGTTGTATTAGCTGTACTGTTATTTATATTGCTTATAGCCTGTTTAATTGTGTTTTACTCGAGGAAAAAAAATCAAGACGCCTTATTCTCTTCTGTCTCGACTGAAGATTCAGAACAGGAACATAATTGACATGACCGGCATGAATGTTTAAATGTTCACTTTTTTTCACTAAATTTTCACTGGGTGGTTTTGGTGCTTATCACTGTTTCGTGCTGTTTTATTCTTGCTCTATACTACTGTTTGTTCTTGCTGAATGTGATCCTGAAACGCTAAAACTGATACTTTTTTTAATTGTTGCTGAACATGTCCATCCCTTTATGACTACAATGTACCAATCTTCTGACTTCCAGCTGGATAACACACTGTCACAAAGCCAGAACTGAACATGACTGAAAATCTGACTCCACAGCCACCAGACCTCAATCCAATTGAAAGTAATGTGTTACCGACCACGTTGCTCAACGTTTTTGACAGGAAAGTTTTGGAAAGTTGTGGAAACACAATCATGATTTTTTTTTTTTTTCGTTTGCTGTTGAAGCAAATGGGAATAAAAAATAACATTCTCGTTCACCACTGTAGAAGTTTACACCATCGTTGGCGATGTCTGCTACGGAGAACCATGGAAATGTCTGAGTCCAAGGATATGATGAAAGCAACTGGTTTCCTGGGAAAAGGGACCATTATGAACAATGGACTCCTTCCATTGTGAAAGTCAAAGATGTTAGATGGCACCAAACTACAAAAACAAGAAAGAAGTGCATCCGAAATGGCTGTCAGAAAGAGGTTGCAGTGACAAAGTGGCAGAACAATAATGCGGTTCTGATGGTCTTCAGTGTCCATGGGCTTGAAGCTCAGGACAGCTGCTTGAGATCGTCAGTGAAAGAGAGGCACCGTGTTACTGTGCGGAAGACAGCCAAAAACATGGCTGGATTTGACTTGATCAGCTTTTACCCATTGACAAGATCCGTTGGGTCCTGCATTTCTTTGACCTGTTTGCCAAAAACTGGATTGTGTACAGTTCAGACCACCAGATCTCTGGGACACCAGAGAAGGAGAAACTGCAGTATTTTTATGGTGGTTGAGAAATAGATGTTGCTCCCTCACCATAGGATCTCAAGCCATGACAAAACTAAGAGAACGGGTTGATATTTTAATAAGGCCAAGAGGGGAACAACCTTGATCGTCACCAAGCTTGCAACCGACTTTACTTTAGTGTGACGTATTTCCAAGTGAAACAGAATATTGAATAGAGGGCAGGGTTTTATTTGAGCTCCTCCTCATCCCTCGCTCGTAGCAGAATGACGGTTGGAGGGAAGTGCTTAAAGATATTCAACCCAAGACGTCAAACTGACGTCCTCAGAGAAGGAACGCCATTCCAGATTCCAGAAATTTTCAGATTTTGATTAAACATTACCAGGACAAACAATTTTATTTTCTGTGAATTAACTTGTTCACATTAATCGTTCATCACAAAACTAGCATTGTGCGCTAACAAAGTAAAGAGGGTCAATTTTGATTTCATGACGACTTTAAAACCAGAACGGTTCCAGAGGCTCTCGAAAGTGTGGGATAAACATTTTTTGACATTTACATTGACATTTATTTCTGTCTAATTTTTAATTTTTACGTAATAAACACAAATCTGAAAAAAGTCAGTATTTTATTTTCTGCGCAAGATTTTATTTTTTGTGCAATAAATTTGTGTGTTAAATTTTAGTTTTCAAAACAGCATTTAAAAATACAACAACCATTCTTTATGTTTTTTCTCGCAATGGTTAAAAAAGAAAATGGATGTAAAAGTAGCCTCACTGAGCAAAAATCTTCTCACTCTTCAGCACGGCAGGCGTCGCTGCATTTTTCTAGATGGTCTGCAGTCCAGCAGTAAATCGAAGAAGAAGAAGAAGAAGAAGAAGAAGAAGAGATCGCTCGGGGAGTCGAGGTCCTCATTTCCGCATCTGTTGTGGCAATTTTTTTATTTTCCAGAAATATTCATATAAATGAATTATATCGGGGCATCATGATTATCGGGTATGTTTATGTTTTGCGAATGAAATTCTGTTTTTACAAAAATCATCGTGTTTCTGAACACGATGGAGACGCTCGCTCGCATTTACATTTGGCCTAGTTTGTTTTGGTCTTCATTTGCTTTATTTAAGACAGAATTAACAGGAAACCCTTTGCACGCCATTAATACATCAAACATGGATTGATTAATTAATGATTAACTTCTACAGGAAAATGTCTTTAACTACTAGTTTTTTAGGCAGTCATTAGCGGTTAGCATTAGCATTTTGAATGTCAATATTTTGTGTTTAGTTTTATCTGATAGTCATTTGATTGGCGTAATCTTACAATGCATTCAAGATAATAAAGTTCTCACCAGCAGGGGAAGAGGAGTGAAGATTCCTCCTTACTGCTAAATCATAATTGGCGACGAGTTTAACATTTACAGGATGATGATGCAACATCCAATGTAAAATATTAAGGGAAATAAAAGGACACACATTCTAATTTAGTTGTAAAATGATGCATTTAGACAATTTTGAAAACCAGTTAACCAGTGAATTCAAAATGAGCTATTAATTTTATGGAATATTGCAGTGTTATTTATATATATATATATATATATATATATATATATATATATATACAGCTCTGGAAAAAATTAAGAGACCACTGCAAAATTATCAGTTTCTCTGGGTTTACCATTTATAGGTATCTGTTTGGGTAAATTTAACATTTTTGTTTTATTCTATAAACTATTGACAACATTTTTCCAAAATTCCAAATAAAAATATTGTAATTTAGAGCATTTATTTGCCAAAAGCAACAACTGGTCAAAATAACAAAAAATATGCAGTGTTGTCAGACCTCGAATAATGGAAAGAAAATAAGTTCATATTCATTTTTAAACAACACAATACTGATGTTTTAACTTAGGAAGAATTCAGAAATCAATATTTGGTGGAATAACCCTGATTTTCAATCACAGCTTTCATGCGTCTTGGCATGCTCTCTACCAGTCTTTCACATTGATGTTGGGTGACTTTATGCCACTCCTGGTGCAAAAATTCACACAGCTCGGATTTGTTTGATGGCTTGTGGCCATCCATCTTCCTCTTGATCACATTCCAGAGGTTTTCAGTGGGGTTCAGGTCTGAAGATTGGGCTGGCCATGACAGGGTCTTGATCTGGTGGTCCTCCATCCACACCTTGATTGACCTAGCTGTGTGGCATGGAGCATTGTCCTGCTGAAAAAACCAGTCCTCAGAGTTGGGGAACATTGTCAGAGCAGAAGGAAGCAAGTTTTCTTCCAGGACAACCTTGTACGTGGTTTGATTCATGCGTCCTTCACAAAGACAAATCTGCCCGATTCCAGCCTTGCTGAAGCACCCCCAGATCATCACCGATCCTCCACCAAATTTCACAGTGGGTGCGAGACACTGTGGCTTGTAGGCCTCTCCAGGCCTCCGTCTAACCATCAGACGACCAGGTGTTGGACAAAGCTGAAAATTGGACTCATCAGAGAAGATGACCTTACTCCAGTCTTCTACAGTCCAATCCGGGCAGATTTGTCTTTAGTGGTTGCAGAAAAATAGCGGTAGTGAATCAGTGGTTCGGAGCACCAAAGTCACATGATTTCAGGAAACAAGACTTCATTACGTCATAAGTGTTTCACAATTTCAATAGTTCAGAACAAAGGATTCGTAAAGCTTCGAAGCAGTGTTTTGAATTCGGCCATCACTAGATATTGTTAAAGTCGTCATTTTGTATTTTTGGTGCGCCAAAAGTATTCTCATCACTTTATAATATTAAGGTTGATCCACTGTACTCACATGAACTGTTTTAAATATATTTTAGTATCTTTCTGGGCATCTGAAAGTGTTCATTAACTTACTGTCAATGGAGGCCTCACTTTCATTTTTGGGTGATCTAACCCTTTAAGTTTAAGGCTTTACAATATGTTTGTGCTCCATAATCATTAAAAATAATATTAAATGATGGGCTCCCTCAAATTTGGGACAGAAAGATTGGAAAGATTTAAAAAAAAACAAATCAGCATTAAAACGTAAGTTGCAATAGATTTTTCTTCCCTATTATGACGTATATATTAAGAGATGTTCTGACTGTGAAAACTGACTGTGTATAACTGGATACTCACCAAGACATTTTGACATAATTTTGTAAGTATTTGAACGTTTTAGCGCAGTAAAGCCACTCATTTTAGTGACTCAGAAGTTGTTTGAGACTGAGAAGCGGCTTCTGTGCTCCACTAATGTAGATCAGTGGTGCGCACGCTTTTGGTGTGAGCGCAAACCTGCGGGAATGACTACAGTTATGCGCAATACAAGTACTATTATACCGGAGTGAATGAGACGAGTGAGAGAGAGGAAGTCGCTGTGTGTCACTTCGCCACCGGAGAGAAGAGAACGCGCGGCTGACGTTAGTGTCTGTGCCGCTGGTAAAACGGATCAGCTCAGAATTGGAAAGATGTGACACTGACCGGTTGGTCTCCTATCGGGGATGGTGCCCAGGGGCATGAAAGAGTCTTATAGTGCATTTCAATCCTTCTGGGAAGTTTGTTGGGAAGTCGTGATTATGACGTCAGGTTCTAATTAGTTTGAAAAATCCCACTGAATCACTATATTCTAGCGTAATTGCATAATACTATTGTATTTTGTACTCGCAACTTAGTTTTAGTAAATTTAAAAAAAAATACTATTTAATCTGTTTCAGCAAATGAAATGTCGACTACAGACGCTTTATCCACTGAGTACTGCCATTTCTTTTCTCTGACACACCACCAAATTGAAAACTGCTCTTGAGTCTCTGGGTGTTTCATAATACTCAGATTCATGCTTCGAGTCATTTCCTTGCTGCTCAGTCCTAACCAATCAAAGTTAGTCACCTTGAAGGACATGTCACTTCTCTAACGGCACTGTGAGGATGCACAGGTGTACGTATGCGGACGTTTTTCTTGTCGAAAAAAGTGATGCATGTATAACTTTTCTCCCCCTTCACGTCTGTCACAATCATTTTTAACTGTACCTTTGCAGTTTAAATAACCATACATCTCGCATATTTCAACTGGGCATCTTGCTTAATTATTTTTTATCATGAATTTCTAATACAACCAAACTCCAGCAACCTAAGGGCCGATCCCTTGAGCGCAGCTGATGACGCTTGAGTGATCAAGAATATACTAGTGAACAAATGAGCTTTCCTTCGATTCCTCCGTGCTCATTTTCTTTCCCTGCATTCTTCCAGAGAGAAGACTCACTGCAGAGCAAATGAAGTGGATCTCCATGTCCACCTCCACCTCTGAATATAATGGGCGGAGCTTAAAGGTCCACACCCTAACCATGACCCTAATGATATTAGAAACAAGTTATTAAACCTGTGAGGAGGACTACACTTAAGTTTTGTAACTTGTAAAATCAATAATGTGAAAACAATGTACTGTGATAAAAGCTTCAGCAATTATCATGATATCAAATTTTGACACCGCCACATGCGTAATTGGCAGCAAGTCATTTCCCATAATGCTGTTAGTTTGTGTAGCCTGTAAACAGCAATGGCTGCTTTGTCTAAAAACTGAGCCCATCTGGCTGTTGCTAAAGTATTTTACTACATCAGCATGACGTCACAACAAGACAGATAACATTTGTAATGGCATGTACCTCACAATGATCACTGGTGACCAGTTCTGAGCAGAACTTCTCATCTCTAACAAGTCTGTTGCCAGTGTCATACTGTACTGTTTGAGTTACAGGAAGTTAAAGAAACACGTTTCTTTCTCTTTCTGCAGATGCTGCTTCATCTGTGTGTTTGCGGTGCTGGTGAATGAAGGTGAGCATCTGAACACATTTGAGAGAAATTCATGACACTGACTGTGTGTTTACAAAGTTTCTGTCATTTCAGTGTCTCTGGAGGTCACAGAAGAGGGTTTTATTGACGGTTCTGTAGAGCTGCCATGTTTTTTCACTGAACATGATCTTAAACTTCAAGACATTGATGTGAATTGGAGACACAATGGCAGCAAGATTGTGTATGATATAGTGAAGGGTGAGGAATCAGTAGAGTTACAGGACCAACGGTACAAGAACAGAACTAAAACTTTCCCTGATGAGTATCTGAGAGGAAACTTCTCCATCAAACTCAACAATCTCTCTCATGATGATGCAGGAAAATACATCTGCTACATCACACACTCATCTGAACTTCAGATTGTACTGCTGATCATCAACGGTGTGTATAAAAAACAAAAAGTGCAAGTTCACTAGTTTCCCGTCTGAATGCATCTCTTTATATAGATGAATCTGTTTCCTTTATCACAGTGAATTAATGTTTTCTTTCACACTTGTTGCAGAATCAACAGCAAAAGGAAACGAATCACATGAACAGAGAGAAGAAACAGAAGCAGACAATGTGGAGACATCATCGGTCAGGCATCACATTGTAGTTGCTGTTGTATCATCAGTAGTACTAGCAGCAGTGATGATATACCGTTTCTTAATTCAGAGAAAAGGAAGTCGAGCTTTCATTTGTGTCAAGACTGATGGAGAAGACCAGTAACACAAACATGTCTCGTCTAAAAGTTTCAATTTCACATTCTCACTTTTGTGACTATTAGCTGTATTTTTCCAGCTTGTTCACTATATCTGGTGCTTATGACTGTGTTTTGTGTTTTTATATTCTTATGCACTGTTTGTTCTTGCTGAATGAGATTATGAAAAGCTGAAACAGGAACAATTCATGAAGTTGAAGGTCCAGTGAGGTTCAATAGATCATTTGGGAGCAGATGTTACTGTTAGTCAGTTACTGTACACTGAGGTGACAGAAAAACTGAGGTGACAAGTGGAGGAAAATGAGAATATCCATGGAATAAGAGGAAAAAATCTCTTGTGACTTTGGATGTCAGAAATAGAATGCAAAAAAAGATGGTCTTAATATTTTAGAATATTGTTGTCAAAGACGCCCTTTGAAGATAAACACAGACTTTTATGGTTGCAAGCCATTAAACAGACAGACCGATGAAACCTGTGATGATTAGTCTACTATTAAAGCGTGAATTTGATGTAAAAAATCGATCACATATTCAGTTCATAGGGTACATGATGCATTAGCCCTACAGTTACAGATTGAGATTTTTATACCTACAGCATAAAAACTTTGCACTTAAGATCGGTCTGCGGATTGGGTCAAAAAGACCCAAGTGATGCAAATGAGCAGCAAAGGTGAAGATCTACTGATGCCAATCACCATCGGCAACCAGCCGCTCACGAATATAGACCGGTTCACATATTTTGGCGGTGTTATTGCACCGGTTGGCGATGCAGAGCCAGATGAAAACCAACACATTGGCAAAGCACCCAATGTGTCCCAACGGATCTGCAACATCTGGATATCACCCAGCATTTGCACATCACTCAAGATCCGCCTCTATATGCTCATTGTGTTACCAATGGCAAAAAAATACAAAGTTCAGAATTGCACTGTCGCATGTTTTTACTGTGCCGTGATATCTAGCGTCAGATTTCTATCGTTGTAGCTAGCAATCTGAAAAAACACACTCGCGGTTTGGTATGATCAGCGGAAGCTCTGGAGAACACTCAAGAGATGGAATCCACAATCCAGACTGATAATGACCATTTCAGGAAGCCAATTGGATAATCTTTATTAACCTCTTCAGATAGTAGCTGGAGATTGTTACGTCTGCTGTGATTTTGTAGATCTATCACCTGCTGTTCGAGGGCATCCAGATGCCTAGCATATTCGTTGACCTTTTTTGTCTTTTTTTGTTCCCTGGTTAAAAAGTACATTTTGGAGCACATAGTTTGAATTATGGTCATGTGCGAGGAGAATTCAGTGCATATTGCCGATAATTTAACGTGATATTCGAAAATGTCCCCAAACTATCTATCTAAATAAACAAACAAACAAACAAACAAATAAATAAATAAAATGAAAGGCCATCTGGTGCGTATTTCTAAACAATCACGTGTTTCTCTTGACGTCACTTACGTGTGATGTCATCCTCAAGAGCGGAAGAGCTTACGATAAGTTCTGTTTAAAAACTTACTTTACCTTAATTTCTAGAATATTTATATGCAGTATAATCAAATAAACATATTGATTATATTGGGCCTTCATGATGATCAGGTACGTTTGATTAATAATAGCGTTCGCTATTTTAACAAACACCTCGTACTTCTCGGCAATGACTGTTAGATAAAAGTTGCTCACGGCTGTGTTTGGCCTGCTTTGTTTTGGTTGTCAAATGCTTTATTTCAACCAGAATTAAAAGAAACACATTTTAAGTGCTGTTAATACACCATGAAGGTAAATGATTATTAGGTTTATCTTCATGGCTTGTCTGCTGGAACTATTTTGATTTTGATTTAGCCATTAGCATTAGCATTAGCATTTTGTATTACCATTTTTGTGTCTGTCAATGTGCTGTTAGTTATAGTTGATGGTAGTTTAATTTTCCTGGTCTTATGAGTAGGTTAAGATGTGCAAAGACGTTTATCTTCAAGAACTTTTACTCTCAGAATGTAACAGAGATGAGTTTAACATGTACAGTATAGTGACGCAGCATGCAATATATTATAAAGGCAATAAACAAGTACATGTATTAATTTACACATCTGATGAATTCCCTTCAATTTATCTTCAGGTTATGATGAATAATGAAGATGTTTAAATCTAATATATAATTCCTTTATTTATAATTACTACTGTCCCATTTCTAAGAGTCTCACGTTAAATGTACAAAAAAGAATTGTTTTACCCAGAGTAATAGCAAAGAATAGTGGGGAGAAGGGGCATTTTATGCATTCCACATAATTGTGTAATTACTTATTTATGTTTTTATCTAGCCTTTGATTAGCACCTTCTAAATTCCCTGAAAGTTGTTTCCACCATGTATTATCAGCAGATGCACAACCTTTTCTGAACACATCTTTCCTGAGCAGAGCTTGGTTGGTTATATCAGTAACAGCTCGGTTCACTACTTCTAAAATGGATAATATTTTGCTGCATATGTGTTCAGATCTATATCTCATGTACGTCTTCAACAATTGGATTAGCAAGTTGTAAAAAGTGGTAAGCTGAATTTGCGAATTTATCCACTGACTACCACCATTTTTTTCTCTGACACACCGCCAAACTGAAAACTCAGGCTGATTTCCCACTTGATGTATGTTAAGTTGTATCAGCAGAAGACCTGCAGACAGTCTGCTCTTGAGTCTCTGGGTGTTTCCTAATACTCAGATTCATGCTTCGAGTCATTTCCTTGCTGCTCAGTCCTAACCAATCAAAGTTACCTTGAAGGACATCTCACTTCTCTAACGGCACCGTGAGGATGCACAGGTGTACGTATGCGGAAGTTTTTCTTGTCGATAAACCTGATGCATGTATAAATCTCCTCCCCCTTCACGTCACAATTTTTAGTTTTACCTTTAGTTTAAATAACCATACATCTCGTATATTTCAACAGGACATCTTGCTTTATTATTTTTTATCATGAATTTCTAATATGACCAAACTCCAGCAACCTAAGAGCGGATCCCTTGAGCGCAGCTGATGACGCTTGAGTGATCAAGAATATACCAGTGAACAAATTAGCTTTCCTTCCATTCCTCCATGCTCATTTTCTTTCCCTGCATTCTTCCGGAGAAAAGACTCACTGCAGAGCAAATGAAGTGGATCTCCATGTCCACCTCCACCTCTGAATGTAATGGGTGGAGCTTAAAGGTCCACACCCTAACCCTGACCCTAATGATATTAGAAACAAGTTATTAAACCTGTGAGGAGAACTACACTAAAGTTTTGTAACTTAATTCAATAATGTGAAAACAGTGTATACTGTGACATAAGCTTCAGAAATTACCATGATATCAAATTTAGCTGGTAAACAGCTGCTGTCTCTAAAAACTGAGCCCATCTGGCTGTTGCGATAGTATTTTACTACATCAGCATGACGTCACAGCAAGACAGACAGCATTTGTAATGGCATGTACCTCACAATGATCACTGGTGATCAGTTCTGAGCAGAACTTCTCATCTCTAACAAGTTTGTTGCCAGTGTCATACTCTACTGGTTGAGTTACTGGAAGTTAAAGAAACTTGTTTTTTCTCTGTCTGCAGATGCTGCTTCATCTGTGTGTTTGCAGTGCTGGTGAATGAAGGTGAGCATCTGAACACATTTGAGAGAAATTCATGACACTGACTGTGTGTTTACAAAGTTTCTGTCATTTCAGTGTCTCTGCAGGTCACAGAAGAGGGTTTTATTGGCGGTTCTGTTGAGCTGCCGTGTTTTTTCACTGAACATGATCTTAAACTTCAAGACATTGATGTGAATTGGAGACACAATGGCAGCAAGATTGTGTATGATATAGTGAAGGGTAAAGATTCTGTAGAGCAACAGGACCAACGGTACAAGAACAGAACTAAAACATTTCCTAACGAGTATCTGAGAGGAAACTTCTCCATCAGACTCAACAATCTCTCTCATGATGATGCAGGAAAATACATCTGCTACATCACACACTCATCTGAACTTCAGATTGTACTGCTGATCATCAACGGTGTGTATAAAAAACAAAAAGTGCAAGTTCACTAGTTTCCCGTCTGAATGCAGTTCTTTATATAGATGAATCTGTTTCCTTTATCACAGTGAATTAATGTTTTCTTTCACACTTGTTGCAGAATCAACAGCAAAAGGAAACGAATCACATGAACAGAGAGAAGAAACAGAAGCAGACAATGTGGAGACATCATCGGTCAGGCATCACATTGTAGTTGCTGTTGTATCATCAGTAGTACTAGCAGCAGTGATGATATACCGTTTCTTAATTCAGAGAAAAGGAAGTCGAGCTTTCATTTGTGTCAAGACTGATGGAGAAAGATCAGTAACACAAACATGTCTCGTCTAAAAGTTTCAATTTCACATTCTCACTTTTGTGACTATTAGCTGTATTTTTCCAGCTTGTTCACTATATCTGGTGCTTATTACTGTGTTTTGTGTTTTTATATTCTTATGCACTGTTTGTTCTTGCTGAATGAGATTATGAAAAGCTGAAACAGGAACAATTCATGAAGTTGAAGGTCCAGTGAGGTTCAATAGATCATTTGGGAGCAGATGTTACAGTTAGTCAGTTACTGTACACTGAGGTGACAGAAAAACTGAGGTGACAAGTGGAGGAAAATGAGAATATCCATGGAATAAGAGGAAAAAATCTTGTGATTTTGGATGTCAGAAATGGAATGCAAAAAAAAGATGGTCTTAATATTTTAGAATATTGTCGTCAAAGACGCCCTTTGAAGATAAACAGACTTTTATGGTTGCAAGCCATTAAACAGACAGACCGATGAAACCTGTGATGATTAGTCTACTATTAAAGCGTGAATTTGATGTAAAAAATCGATCACATATTCAGTTCATAGGGTACATGATGCATTAGCCCTACAGTTACAGATTGAGATTTTTATACCTACAGCATTTTACATGGATTTGCACTTAAGATCGGTCTGCGGATTGGGTCAAAAAGACCCAAGTGATGCAAATGAGCAGCAAAGGTGAAGATCTACTGATGCCAATCACCATCGGCAACCAGCCGCTCACGAATATAGACCGGTTCACATATTTTGGCGGTGTTATTGCACCGGTTGGCGATGCAGAGCCAGATGAAAACCAACACATTGGCAAAGCACCCAATCTGTCCCAACGGATCTGCAACATCTGGATATCACCCAGCATTTGCACATCACTCAAGATCCGCCTCTATATGTCCATTCTGCTACCAATGGCAAAAAAATACAAAGTTCAGAATTGCACCGTCGCATGTTTTTACTGTGCCGTGATATCTAGCGTCAGATTTCTATCGTTGTAGCTAGCAATCTGAAAAAACACACTCGCGGTTTGGTATGAACAGTTGAAGCTTTGGAGAACACTCAAGAGATGGCATCCACAATCCAGACTGATAATGACCGTTTCAGGAAGCCAATTGGATAATCTTTATTAACCTCTTCAGATAGTAGCTGGAGATTGTTACGTCTGCTGTGATTTTGTAGAACTATCGCCTGCTGTTCGAGGGCATCCAGATGCCTAGCATATTCGTTGACCTTTTTTGTCTTTTTTTGTTCCCTGGTTAAAAAGTACATTTTGGAGCACATAGTTTGAATTCTGGTCATGTGCGAGGAGAATTCAGTGCATATTGCCGATAATTTAACGTGATATTCGAAAATGTCCCCAAACTATCTATCTAAACAAACAAACAAACAAACAAACAAATAAATAAATAAAATGAAAGGCCATCTGGTGCGTATTTCTAAACGGTTCACGTGGTTTCTCTTGACGTCACTTACGTGTGATGTCATCCTCAAAAGCGGAAGAGCTTACGATAAGTTCTGTTTAAAAACTTACTTTACCTTAATTTCTAGAATATTTATATGCAGTATAATCAAATAAACATATTGATTATATTGGGCCTTCATGATGATCAGGTACGTTTGATTAATAATAGCGTTCGCTATTTTAACAAACACCTCGTACTTCTCGGCAATGACTGTTAGATAAAAGTTGCTCACGGCTGTGTTTGGCCTGCTTTGTTTTGGTTGTCAAATGCTTTATTTCAACCAGAATTAAAAGAAACACATTTTAAGTGCTGTTAATACACCATGAAGGTAAATGATTATTAGGTTTATCTTCATGGCTTGTCTGCTGGAACTATTTTGATTTTGATTTAGCCATTAGCATTAGCATTAGCATTTTGTAATACCATTTTTGTGTCTGTCAATGTGCTGTTAGTTATAGTTGATGGTAGTTTAATTTTCCTGGTCTTATGAGTAGGTTAAGATGTGCAAAGACGTTTATCTTCAAGAACTTTTACTCTCAGAATGTAACAGAGATGAGTTTAACATGTACAGTATAGTGACGCAGCATGCAATATATTATAAAGGCAATAAACAAGTACATGTATTAATTTACACATCTGATGAATTCCCTTCAATTTATCTTCAGGTTATGATGAATAATGAAGATGTTTAAATCTAATATATAATTCCTTTATTTATAATTACTACTGTCCCATTTCTAAGAGTCTCACGTTAAATGTACAAAAAAAGAATTGTTTTACCCAGAGTAATAGCAAAGAATAGTGGGGAGAAGGGGCATTTTATGCATTCCACATAATTGTGTAATTACTTATTTATGTTTTTATCTAGCCTTTGATTAGCACCTTCTAAATTCCCTGAAAGTTGTTTCCACCATGTATTATCAGCAGATGCACAACCTTTTCTGAACACATCTTTCCTGAGCAGAGCTTGGTTGGTTATATCAGTAACAGCTCGGTTCACTACTTCTAAAATGGATAATATTTTGCTGCATATGTGTTCAGATCTACATCTCACATATGTCTTTAACAATTGGATTAGCAAGTTGTAAAAAGTGGTAAGCTGAATTTGCGAATTTATCCACTGACTACCACCATTTTTTTCTCTGACACACCGCCAAACTGAAAACTCAGGCCGATTTCCCACTTGATGTATGTTAAGTTGTATCAGCAGAAGACCTGCAGACAGTCTGCTCTTGAGTCTCTGGGTGTTTCCTAATACTCAGATTCATGCTTCGAGTCATTTCCTTGCTGCTCAGTCCTAACCAATCAAAGTCACCTTGAAGGACATCTCACTTCTCTAACGGCACCGTGAGGATGCACAGGTGTACGTATGCGGAAGTTTTTCTTGTCGATAAACCTGATGCATGTATAAATCTCCTCCCCCTTCACGTCACAATTTTTAGTTTTACCTTTAGTTTAAATAACCATACATCTCGTATATTTCAACAGGACATCTTGCTTTATTATTTTTTATCATGAATTTCTAATATGACCAAACTCCAGCAACCTAAGGGCCGATCCCTTGAGCGCAGCTGATGACGCTTGAGTGATCAAGAATATACCAGTGAACAAATTAGCTTTCCTTCCATTCCTCCATGCTCATTTTCTTTCCCTGCATTCTTCCGGAGAAAAGACTCACTGCAGAGCAAATGAAGTGGATCTCCTTGTCCACCTCCACCTCTGAATGTAATGGGTGGAGCTTAAAGGTCCACACCCTAACCCTGACCCTAATGATATTAGAAACAAGTTATTAAACCTGTGAGGAGAACTACACTAAAGTTTTGTAACTTAATTCAATAATGTGAAAACAGTGTATACTGTGACATAAGCTTCAGAAATTACCATGATATCAAATTTAGCTGGTAAACAGCTGCTGTCTCTAAAAACTGAGCCCATCTGGCTGTTGCGATAGTATTTTACTACATCAGCATGACGTCACAGCAAGACAGACAGCATTTGTAATGGCATGTACCTCACAATGATCACTGGTGATCAGTTCTGAGCAGAACTTCTCATCTCTAACAAGTCTGTTGCCAGTGTCATACTCTACTGGTTGAGTTACAGGAAGTTAAAGAAACTTGTTTTTTCTCTTTCTGCAGATGCTGCTTCATCTGTGTGTTTGCAGTGCTGGTGAATGAAGGTGAGCATCTGAACACATTTGAGAGAAATTCATGACACTGACTGTGTGTTTACAAAGTTTCTGTCATTTCAGTGTCTCTGGAGGTCACAGAAGAGGGTTTTATTGGCGGTTCTGTTGAGCTGCCGTGTTTTTTCACTGAACATGATCTTAAACTTCAAGACATTGATGTGCACTGGAGACACAATGGCAGTGAGATTGTGTATGATATAGTGAAGGGTAAAGATTCTGTAGAGTTACAGGACCAACGGTACAAGAACAGAACTAAAACATTCCCTGATGAGTATCTGAAAGGAAACTTCTCCATCAGACTCAACAATCTCTCTCATGGTGATGCTGGAGAGTTCAGCTGCTACATCACACACTCATCTGAACGTCAGATTGTACTGCTGATCATCAACGGTGTGTAAAAATGGTTGTTTCAAGTATTAAGTTCACTAGTTCCCATCTGAATGCTTCTCAGATGAATCCGTTTCCTTTATCACATTGAGTTCATGTTTGTTTTTTTTCAAAATTGAATTTCCTTTTGCAGAATTAACAGCAAAAGGAAACGAATCACATGAATGGAGAGGCCAAGGAGAAGGAACAGTAGCAAACAACAATGCGGAGACATCTTCGGTCAGGCATCACACTGTAGCAGCAGCAGTAGCAGCAGTAGCAGCAGTACTAGTATTGGTGATTAAATGTAACATTTCTTAATTCAGAGAAAGGAAATCCAGCATTCTCCTGTGTCAAGACTGATTGAGAAAGACCAGTAACACAGTAACACAAGAGTTTTGATTTTCACATTCTCACTTTTGTGACTATTAGCTGTATTTTTCCAGCTTGTTCACTGTATCTGGTGCTTATTACTGTGTTTTGTGATTTTATATTCTTATGCACTGTTTGTTCTTGCTGAATGAGATTATGAAAAGCTGAAACAGGAACATTTCTTGAAGTTGAAGGTCCAGTGAGGTTCAATAGATCATTTGGGAGCAGATGTTACAGTTAGTCAGTTACTGTACACTGAGGTGACAGAAAAACTGAGGTGACAAGTGGAGGAAAATGAGAATATCCATGGAATAAGAGGAAAAAATCTCTTGTGCCTTTGGATGTCAGAAATGGAATGCAAAAAAAAAGATGGTCTTGATATTTTAGA
The DNA here is from genome assembly GCA_038088235.1 of Zacco platypus. Lineage (NCBI taxonomy): Eukaryota > Metazoa > Chordata > Actinopteri > Cypriniformes > Xenocyprididae > Zacco > Zacco platypus. The sequence continues at coordinate 41,628,241 of CM076086.1, read as the reverse complement.
ACATTGTCGTCAAAGACGGCCTTTGAAGATAAACAGATTTTTATGGTTGCAAGACATTAAACAGAGACTGGACTGATGAAACCTGTGATGATTAGTCTACCATTAAAGCATGAATTTGATATAAACAACAGATAATTTTCACATATGCAGTTCGTGGGGGACATGATGCATTAGCTCTACAGTTACAGCTTAAAAACATTATACTTATAACATTTTACATGGATAATATTTAAACCTGACTTCTTTCTCCCAATTCAGACTTTATAACTCGCAATTAGAATTTATTTAAACTCACGAGAAAAGAATTGAGAATTGGGTCATACAAGCTCGCAATTCAAATTTTTTCTTTACAGAATTGTAAGATATAAACTCAACATTATAATTTTTATTCTTTGTCTATGGCTTCCATAGACTGTTCAGTTCTATAGAACTTCTGCCAGCAGCTTGGCTCCGCCCACAAAAACATCATCACTGTTTGCAAACACCCAAATGGTCTCTGTTACTGCCTTAACACTTCTGAACCACAAGTGTGCTTTCTTCATGTTGTGTTTGACAATATTAAGTGTATTTTGTATTCTTTATAAATTATTTGCTAAAATTAAAAAACTGCAAATCATTTACCAAATCCAATTCATTAATTCTGATCAGTCAAAATAATGATTATTTTTCCATCTTTTTCTGTCTGTCAGATTTCAAGGAGTGGATGGTTTGTCTTTTTAAATCTCTTCCTTTTGCAAAAGTATTATGACAGTATTATCCTCTCCTACACAGACTCAAACTCTTATCATGTCGCTCCCAAACCTAAAATGTCTTCACAATCACACAATGGAAGCCTTAGTTTTTAGTGTCTTAATGTACAAGTTCCTGTAATAGATTTCAGTCTGCTTCTGTTTGTTGTACAGCAAAGCTGTTGACCAGTGCTTATTTCATTTTTTTTATGGAAAGAAACATTTTATTAGAAAATCTGTAGTTAAAACAGTAGTTTTCCCAGCAATTAATTATACACTTATAATATAGGGTCAAACAACACGTTTATATAATTTGGCACAACAGAGATAAGCTGTACAAAAAGAAATCCACTTATTATGATATTTGGGTTGGTTATTCAATTCTAATTAATATAGTGTCTTTTAGAATAATGCATCCACCACAAATATTTTTTTCAGTTGCTTTGTTATCGTGAATATACTAAGAATAATTGAAAAAAAAAAAAACAGTTTGGAGATTTTTTGTAGTATATGGTTCATTATATTTCTTTGAATTATGAAACTAATATACTTGGTTTTATAGATTATAAAAGACGAGTTGAATGTCTTATTTGTATTTAGCTACAGTTGAGATGAACAGCAAAGAATGAAATAAGAAAATGTTCTCAAACTTACGTGAGTACGAGAGGGAAGCTTTCTTTCCTTGACACTCCTGTTCTGATCCTTAAGTGAAACATTTCCGTGAATTATGTTTCAAAGTTTCCTGTTGTCACCGTGTCAATACACGGTCATGTCATCACTGAAAACGCACAACAGGATCCTCCCTCCTGACCTGCAGACACAATGAAAGATGACATGAACAACATTTAGTTGCAGCCTGGATTTTCCTTTCATTTGACTTAAATTTTGTTAATTAGAAGCACCAACAGATGCAGCTGAACAGAAAAACTGTATTTACTCTTTCCTGAAGGAATGAATGAATGAATGGTCAGCTTTTTTTACAACTAGAAATGACCTGTTTTGTGAATAGTTTTGGTCATATTTGGACTGTCTTGTTTTCATGCTGACACTGTAAGTGCTGTACAGAATGAGTAATTTTCTCTGACAGGGAGGAGAGTTTTAATTGTTGTATTGTTAGTAAAACTGGATGAGCGTGTCAGTCAGCATGCGTGGTATGTTCTTTCAGATTATCAGATAGCATAATAAAATAAATTTTGAAACCTAGTGTTTCCTTTATCAATAACTGAACAACATTAATGAGAACTGATCAGTGAGGAAGTACCATCTGAACATGATTTTACTAAATCTATTTAAATGATTTTTTTTCTAATTGTCTCACATTCAGTTTGTCAGTGTAAGTGCAACCAGAATGCAGAGCTTCCAGTTACATACTGTTAAAGAGAGAAAATTTAAAATAAAAGGGTTGAACATAGCCTGTTTTTTTTCCACGTCAAATTAGCTTGTTTACAAGCATATATGAGCATATACTATAAATTAGGTTGACACATATAAATATAGGATATATAATGTTAATGTTTGTAATTCATATGTGTGGAAAAAGCAGAGCATTTTAAATTGTATTTTTGTATTATAAGAACAGATTGGTTTTGAGGCCTATTCTGAAAGCAGTCAGTCTGGTTATTAAATGCACACAGGCATTCAGTTTTATTTTTTCTTATTTGGTTTGAAGATCTGTATAACCTGTTGCCATTATTAGATGTTTTACATTTATTAGTACAGATCAAAGTTATGGGAAAGATCACTTTACCACTGAAGAGAAAGCCATTTCTATTGAGTTCCAGATCTATGATTGACCCAGACACTATATTGTATATGAAGTTATTGAAAGTATTGTATTTTTTCTGCTTCTATTATTTATTCATTAAAAAGCAAGCACGTGTCAAGTGCCACGTTATTTAAGCTGTTCTCTGCTGCCCTCAAGAGGCTACAAATGTAAATGTTTTATTTTATAGACATTATTACATGTACACTTACTGAAACTGTTAACTCTTCTCCTCTATGTTTTACTAAACACAGCCAACCAGTCCTAATAAGATTAGTGTAGATTTGGTTTGACCATTGGAATGCTCTGAAGAGGGATTAATCTATCAAAATCATATTCCTTGAAGGAAATAAACTGGTCTTCTCGCTGTTTATGTGGGTAATGGGAGGAGGTATGGGGGTACTTGCTAGTTTTGGTTATTGAGGCGAGATTATATATTAGCCTATGTATGTACGATCAAATCACATTAATAACACTGGTTATAAAAACACAAAAAAACATGTTTAACCCTCTTAATGAATTGATGGTGTTAGGGTAGGCTATTAGGTGTTGAAAAATGTGTTTGTGGTCAGAGCAAACTTCTGACTGATGTGTGAGATGTGTCTTCCTGTCTGCTTCAGAGCTGCAGTAGATTCATCTTAAACGTTGTGTGAGAGGAACCAGTTCATTATATTCAACTGTTTGAATCAAGCCCGAAACATGAGGAACATTCAGCTTCTGCTCTGTGAGTTTATTTCATGAAATGAGTATATTTACATGCGCTTTGTCACCAATTGTTTTATGTTATAGGTTCACAATTATCTTAATTATAATGCTACTTTTTGTGTCTCATAGATGTGTTAATCTGTTGTCAAGCTGCAGTATCAGATCAACAAACTGATCTGGGATCAAATGTGACCATAAACTGTGATCTTGATGAAAAAGAAGTTTATTGGATTTTACTGAAAACACCAGATCCTCCAACAGAGATTCTACGCTCATTCTCAACCTCAACATCACCTTTTTACTCAAATAAAACATTCAGAAAGAAATATTCAGTGCAATTTAAACATCGTCTGGTTATTAATAATGTGACTGCTGATGAATTAGGAGTTTATTACTGTATGAACACAGGCACACCTCTAAAATTCAGCAACAGCAGCAGACTGTACTTCACCGGTGAGTTCATTTACTGCTTCAGAGATCAAGACATATTGATGATCCGTGCTTACTGATCACCACACATACTTGTCATTTACTAAAGTTTTAGATACTTATAAAAAACAATTATATAAATGATATATTGTCAATATTTTCAGTGCTACACATCTGTAGCCATCTGTAGCGCTAACAGTAACAGTTGTAACAGATTATGGACACTTTCTTTCCAGAATCACCTCAACTAACTGAGTGTCTCAATCATACAGTGATTGAGTTTATCGATCAGAATCAGAAACAATATCAGATTATCATCATCATATCTGCTCTGATGAACGGGCTTCTGGTTGTTGTGGTTTTCGGTGAGACATTTTCAGCCATCTGTAAAAAAATATGATTATTTATGCTTTTCTCCAGGTGAAGAAAAACATAACCTTTAGTAAATAATAAATCTGAATTCATTTATTTCATTTGTAGGGCTATTAAAGGTTGTTGTTGGAAACAGAAGGTCATCAGGGGGGTCAGGACAGCTCAACACTGATCAACAGACGCGAGTTACACAACAGCATGAGGATCCAGACCAATTACAGGTAATACTGACTAAAACTCTTTTCTGTCTTGATAATTATTGATCATTCTTGTCATTTCCACAACAACATTCCATAACATTAATTTTAGTTAATTTTGGTTCAGTTGAAACTAAAATTGCTAATATTCCTCTTTCAGTACGCCACAATGGACTTTTCCAAGCTGCGTAGAAATATTCGCTCCAGCCAAATGAACAGCACCTATGCTGCTCTGAACCTGCCGGAGTCATGAACACACGAGTACGACTGATTCTTATACTTACTTTGTTATTCAACTCTGAACTTCTAATCGCATACTGTTTGGAAACTTATTCCAAACTTAAAACATTAACCAGCCAAACATTCCAACACTCTTTTGATCAAGAGGTTTCACGCTGGGGTCTGCGGGAAACTTCAGAGAAAAATAGTGTAAAAAAAAAAAAAGTTAAGATTGATATTATTACTGTTTCATTTCGCTTTCTAAAATGTATCTGAAAATCATGAGATTATTTGGAATCATTGTATTATATTTACAGCCATATCTTTAGATTTATAAATCTAAGTTGGTAGAAAAAAATACCAGAAAGTAAATATTTTCCAGACAATATTTTACTTAATGTATTAAACATTCAGACATTCAATCAGCAATTTAATCATTGTATATATATATATATATATATATATATATATATATATATATATATATATATATATATATATCTTTGAATGTCTCAATTTTTAATACATGAAAATGAAGCTTTGTAGAAATTATCATATTTGGGGGTCTGTGGCATCAAAATGTTTTTTAAAAACCCTGAAATGTTTTGTTTACTAGCTCTCAATTAAAAGATCTTTGTTTTGTAATAGCTGTATCTTAAAAAAAAATTAAAAAATAATATATATATATATATATATATATATATATAATTGTTTTTTTTAATACTTTGATGTCTCTGTAAAATATCTTGACACAAAGGAATCATCTTCAAATGGAGATTGTGTACATTTTAGTGAAGTTTGATTGTTTTCTATGCTGCTGGACTGAGAAGATATATATCTGAAAGATTTCCTATTTTTTATGACATAGAAAACTGTTTATTTTGTCAAAATGCTTTAATAAATTCTTATATAAATTTTTACAAAGTTTTATTGCTTGTCAATATATTGTCGCTACAGCTCATCACTGTACATTAATGGAATAAATATTTTGTAGATGGAAAAACATTGTCCTTTGATTTTGGATGTACTCCATTATTCATATCACTCCCTTTAATACTTTCCATTCTTAGACCTACATTCAATTTACAGTACTTTTAAAACAAATAAAGAGTATATAAATATTGTTTATCATTCAAACATCAATTTAATTCACTGAAAAAAACAAAATCAATTTCAGCGTCATAGTAAATAATGTCACTATAATTAGATTATAACTGTATAATCAAATGTATTTATATTTTTACAGTTAGTTATGCCTCGCTCAGACACATATAGTGTGACCCATGCCAGGCCAAGTGATACACACAGCACAGTGTGGTTAAACTTCACTGAAGCGCTCAGCCAAAACCAGAACATGTTCCAGTGGCTTGGGCACAACCAATGACAGACAGGGTCTGTCACCTTTGTCTAGAGTGGGGGTTTAACCTTAAAACGAGAGCAGTGCTTTTTCAGTACCTTCATTTAGGTTATGGCAGTTCTCAGAGTCGTCTTAACCTCAAATGGAAACAAAGCAGCACACTGCACATTTGTTTCTGCACAAGAGTAGCACATATCAAACAACTGAGGACCAAAGAAATAAACTAAAATAACTTTTTCATTACTGACGAGCCTCATGTCATGGAAAAAGTGAACTTAAATTGAACATTGGCATGTAAATTTGCAGCTTATTGCTACAAAAAAGATAAGCAGAGAGACTCAAACAGTGCATTGCTGTATAATATTTAACCTATAATATATTTGTACTTTTTTATTGTAATTTTTTACTCTGGTAAATTATAAAACTTCTATTAGTGTCAAATTATTGTACAAAAATCTTTTTTCACGTGACCTTTGAGCGTTGTGTTTGTATAAATACCCTTATGTTTATTAATCTCACGTCTCATTAAAAACAGCGAATATGGAGTCAAGATAGGGCCATATATATCTGCAAAATAAAACAATGTTTCGCAAAAAAAAAATAATAATTGCAAAAAAAATTATATGTTTTGCAAATAAAAATAGAGTATTGAGAAAAAAAAATGCTTTTTTGCAAGTAAAAAAAAATAATTGCAAAAGAAAAGTTAACCACTGAGAGAAAAAATAAAGTTTAGCAAAGTAAAAGTTCAGCAGCATTGACTTTGCAACATATATTTCCCTTTGCGCCGCTCCTTTAAATCCCCATTTCAGTCATCCGTGCCTCTGCGGCGCACGCTTTCCTTTGCGTTTCCTTTTTCTTTGCGCCTCGCTTTGTGTCCCTGATTTGACGTGGGGGGTGTGGTCAAGAGGTTGGGGTGTGTACAAGGGACGAAGGCGCGTCCCTCTCGCTTACGTCATCAGCGCGAGCCCCAGACCGAGTGGATCGATCATAGGGGATCGATCGAAATGGCGGAGCAGAGACATGCGGGTGATGGATCACAGGTATGTATTATTGATAGCTTTCTTCAAGTTCGCTAGATAGACCGATAACTATATGTAACTATGTGTATCAAGGCTTTTGCTTATGATCGATCCACTCGGTCTGGGGCTCGCGCTGATGACGTAAGCGAGAGGGACGCGCCTTCGTCCCTTGTACACACCCCAACCTCTTGACCACACCCCCCACGTCAAATCAGGGACACAAAGCGAGGCGCAAAGAAAAAGGAAACGCAAAGGAAAGCGTGCGCCGCAGAGGCACGGATGACTGAAATGGGGATTTAAAGGAGCGGCGCAAAGGGAAATATATGTTGCAAAGTCAATGCTGCTGAACTTTTACTTTGCTAAACTTTATTTTTTCTCTCAGTGGTTAACTTTTCTTTTGCAATTATTTTTTTTTACTTGCAAAAAAGCATTTTTTTTCTCAATACTCTATTTTTATTTGCGAAACATATAATTTTTTTTGCAATTATTATTTTTTTTTTGCGAAACATTGTTTTATTTTGCTGATATATATGGCCCTATCTTGACTCCATACAGCGACCCCAAGTGTTGGCCACAGGAAGTCCCGGTTCACGTGACAAAGGCATCACGTTTTCAAAGCACAAATGAAACGATGGCATTATTGAGAGTTGCAATTCTAATTCAATTCTCGTCATAATTCGTATTACTGTTCTCACCTGCTGCTCATTGATTAGCACATCTCTTCAGTGACATCACAGATGAACACTTATATATACATTTTATTCATTCACACATTTATTTGCCACCTCACTGACTTTATAAAGCCACTTCCCTTTGTTGCTACTACCATCTTCCTTGTCATTCTTTTTTAAATTCGTTCTGAATTGTTTTTTTTTTATCTCACCTTCCCCATTGACACTTATATACTTCTATTATAGATATATTATAGAAACTACTGCCCTCAAGAGGTTGCAAAGGGTATTTTCCCACCCAATTTACCAAGGTCCTACCATTAGTTTGTTTCCCCCTTCCTGTCTGCTTCAGAGCTGCAGTAGTAATCATCTTAAATGTTGTGTGGAGGGAAACGTTTTGATCACAGTTAACAACATGAGGATCATTCAGCTTCTGCTCTGTGAGTTTATTAGTTGAATTTATTTACATGCACTTATCCATTCTTTTTTTATATTATAGGTTCTAAGTGTTTTAAGGTAATGTTAATTATGATGGATGTTTATCTTATAGATGTGTTAATCTGTTGTCAAGCTGCAGTATCCGATCAACAAACTGATCTGGGATCAAATGTGACCATAAACTGTGATCTTGATGAAAATGATGTTTATTGGATTTTACTGAAAACACCAGATCCTCCAACAGTGATTCTACGCTCATTCTCAACACCACAATCACCTTTTTACCATAATGATGCATTCAGAAAGAAATATTCAGTGCAATTTAAACATCGTCTGGTTATTAATAATGTGACTGCTGATGAATTAGGAGTTTATTACTGTATAGACACAGATACACCTCCAAAATTCAGCAACGGCACCAGACTGTACTTCACCGGTGAGTTCATTTACTCTATGACTATTTACAGTTATAACTACTTTAGGTTTTTAGACACTAAATACATAACCAGGCCTCTCATTGGTTGCTTCCTTCAGAGAAATTAATGTTATCAATATTTACAAAATTCTACAAAATTTCATTGTAATTATGATTTAATGGACTGACAGTAACAGATTATGGACACTTTATTTCCAGAATCACCTCAACTAACTGAGTGTCACAATCATACAGTGATTGAGTTTATCGATCAGAATCAGAAACAATATCAGATTATCATCATCATCATATCTGCTCTGATGATCGGGCTTCTGCTCATCGTGCTGATCGGTGAGTGACTGTTCTTTCAGAAAAATTAAATTAGAAAATTAAATATTTTGTAAATATATGATGCTCTTCTCCAGGTGATGTTTTTGTAATGTATTTTCTAGTCTTGACTATTATTTGGCGTCTATACAATTTAAGAAAGACTAATATAACCGTCAGTAAATATTAAATCTGAATTCATTGTCTTGTTCTCAGTGTTTGCTGTTGGAAGAACAGAACGGCTGGAAAAACACATTGATGATGTTGATCTACTGCAGACACGAGTGATTTACCAGCTTCAAGAACAAAACTGATTAAAATTACTATAAAGTATGTGTCCGTGCTGTGACTATATAACACGTTCATAGATAACATGTAGTTTATCATGTGTTTAATGTCAAAAATAAATTGCTTTTAACTGTAACATCTTGTGTATTGGAGACTGGGGCTTGTTGTCACTCAAAAAAAATTTCTGTACAGAGGAAAAGATGCCGTTTAGGACTGTATGAACACAGACACACATTAAGTGTCTTTGTCTAAAGAAATAAAAACTTTTATATAGAAGTGCTGTAGCTACTAAAAGTGTTAAAATGAAAAATAAAGCAAAATAAAAGTGCAAAGAAAATAAACTGAACAAGTCTTGGTGCCTGGAGATGTTGACTAGTTAAACATGACAATACTGAAAATGTAATATTTATATGATATTTTATCAAATATTTATTTAACATAATCTTTCATTACGATAAGCATCGATTAGAAAGAGAATGAGAAAGGTGGCGTTCAGACTCTCAGTCCATCCGATTTTGTGCATATCCGATTGAGATGATTTATCAAGTCTGGAGATATTCCGGAAAAAGAAAGAGCGGCATGGACGACTTTGACTTTGTCTTTGTCAGACAAAATGGCGGATTCTGGGTTATGAACGATCTTAGAACGCCTGTCAATCAAACTGCCGGAAAAGGCTCAATTGGACACACAAATAATCGGATTTGGACTAACAGTCTTGTATAAACCGGTTTCTGCACATGCGCCTAGTTCATTACGTTCAACTGCCATTTAAAGATGCGTGTTAAACGCTGTGGAGATGGTAAATATGCAATATCTTAATCGTGTTTTTTACACAATGCTTCGTCCCCTAAATTTAATGTCAAATAGAAGTGTAATTCTTCAACTTTGCTTCTATTCTGTTAATTTATCTGTATCTCTGATGTGAATTTAAGTTGCTCACTGTGTTTAACATTTTTAGTTGTTTTAAAAAATAATTAACATAATGCATATCACAAAAATCACTTTCACACTAAAGTAAGGTGCATTTCAACCAGTGGTTGTGAATTTGATTCATCCCAGACCCGGAAATTTTGATTTTACAAGGTGGCAATGAAGAGTTTGGGATGCCTGGAGCACATTTGTGACTTTACGTTCAGTTTTTGCATGCTAGTTCTGTTGTTTTCATAAAACCTGGGAGAGAATTTACATTTGAGCCATTCATGGTTCCATCAGGAAATTTTAGAGTTTAAATGATCTTTTTATCTTGTGCTCACTGTATGATAAAAAAAAAGAAAGAAAGAAATTATGTGATATCAGTTCTAATTTTAACATAAAAATACATAAAGAATACAAAATTAATGTAATATAGGCAAACAAAACATGATGAAAGAACAGAATATATAGATAAAAATATATACACAGATATAGATCAGAACTCCTTTGCTGCCCTCTGCAGGTCATTCATGATAGTTCAGTGTGACGTCACAATACTTTAAATCAGATCTGGAGGGTTTTAGTAAAGAGAGGTGTGTGGGTGACAAGCAGGGGGCGCCCTAGATCATAATCCCCAGCTTGTACTGTATTTCCAAAGATATACTCTCCTAAACTGCACTCTCCACACTGTACATTATACATTTACAAATACTATGCATTTTCATATAAGTTAATGTTAATGTTCAATGTTTTCTTTCAAATTTGTTACAGAATCAACAGCAGAAAAAGAAAGTAATTCCACTGAACTAGAAACAGATGGTGTGGAGACTTCATGGAACCCACATCATGGAATGACATTGTATTAGCTGTGCCATTATTTATATCTATAACCTGCTTAATATTTTACTGGAGAAAAAAAATCAAGATCCCTCATTCTCTTCTGTCAGGACATTGACACAGAGGACATGTCAGGCTTAAAAGATTAAAATTTCTCTCTTTTCTTTTTTATTTTCTTTATTTTTTATTAAATTTCCACTGTTTCTGGTGCTTATGCCACTGTTTTGTGTGTTATATTCTTGCTGTACTGTTTGTTCTCGCTGAATGTGATCTGGAAACACTTTTTTTGAAGGACCAATGAGTCTCGATATGTTACTGCCTTAATTCTGTACCACAATCAGTTTCATCGTTTTCTGATTTCTAATATTAAATGTATTATATTTATGTTCTTTAGTTTATATTCTTTATAAACTATTTTGTGCATGTTAAAATGAAACATTTACCAAATCTGATTCATTATTTATACCTGTGTGTAATATGAAATTTAGTTGATGTGCATAATACACAGATTGCAATCTTAGGCCCGGTTTCACAGACAGGGTTTAGATTAAGCCAGGATTAGACCTTAGTTCAATATGGACGTTTAAGTAGTTCCTTAGAAAAAAAAAACCTTCAAATTGTCCCAGTGAACGATAACTTGTGAATTTAAGAATGAGAATAGATGTTTTTATTATGGAAAAACTAAATCTTGGTTTTCATACTTTATAAATGTGTCTCTCAAGGGTCAAATTTTGCTTTCTAAAGCCGAGAGACTCCTCTGGCTTGTTCAGATACTTCTCTTTATGTTGATGTTGATATGATGTTCTTTAAAATATGAAAATAATATCCTTGTTTTTTGCTATAGGTGAAAGGAACAGCAATGAATGAAATAATAAAATGCCCTTAAACTTACGTGAATGTGAGAGGGAAGCTTCCTTTCGTTGATGTTTTCATTCTGATGCTCAACTCAAACAATTCCCTGAATTATATCTCGAACATTCCTGCTTTCAAGTGTCTCGACGCACTGCCATGTCACTACTGAACACACACAACAGGAGCTTCCAGTTTTATCCTCCTTTTTGACCTGCAGAGAAAATGAAAGAGAATGAACTTAAACTGCACCCTGATTTTTCCATTTATTTTGCCATTCAATTTTCTGTAATGGGAGGAGAGTTTAATTTAGCGTTCATACTGTCAATAAAAGCAGATGAGCAGGTCAGCTGACATGCACAGGATGTTCTCTGTGATTTGATGCTATGCTTTTACAATAATCTGGTATAAATTTTGAATCCTTATGTTTCCTTCATCAATTACTGAAAAATCGTTAATGATAATTGATCCGTGGAGAAGTGAGAGACTATTCGAATATGATTAAAGTTATTTAAATGATAATTTTCTGAAATGTGTCACACATTCCTATCATGTCTTGACTTCAGTTAGTCACTGAAAAAGCTTGATAAGAATGCAGAGCTTCCAGTTACATACTTAGGCTATATGGTCAACCTCTTTATTAAAAAATCTCTCAGTTTATGTGAACATCATGATTGTTTTGTCATGAATTTGCTTTCCAGAGTTTGTTTACTTATTGGCATATAATCATAACATAAATATTAATATTATTAATATTAAGTATTAAGTTATAATGTTAATGTTTTTAATTCAGTTTCATATTATGTGTGGAAAAAGCTAGTATTTTTAGTTGTGTTTTTGGATTTTATGTACAAAATGGTTTTGAGGCCTATTCTGATAGTGGTTAGTATTTCTTAAATGCACAACGGCATTAATTTTCTTAATTGACCCTTCGCTGGCAGTTTGATTGACAGGCGATCTGTCCAATCATAACCCCGAATCCGCCATTTTGTCAACAAAGCAGTCAGAGGAGTTGACTGCTAAATGAACTAGTATGAAGAGATGATCGGTTCACGAGCCGCTTGAAGGATCTACAGCGATCTGTCACGACACATTAAAGAGACACTAGACGCTATTTATTGTTTAAACTTCTATAAAAAACTACAATATTTTAAATCTGAAACTGTTTCATATGTCTGTCGACGTGTTGTCAGTGTCCTCTTTGCTCCTCGATGTATTTTTCCTCGATGTTTTTTTTGTTTGAGAACATGATGTGTGGCGTGAGAGCGCATGGCTTGTCGGACATAGCAACAGTAACTAAAGGGGGCGGGTCTTTGCGAAGGGTCGTTTAGTTTATTGAGCTGTATAACCTGTGCTATTATTTAATGTTTTACATGTTGAGGGAAAGATCACTTAACCCCTGAAGAGCAAGCCATTTCTATTAAATTGTTGATATATTCTTGACCAATACACAATATTATATGAACTTATTTATTATTGTCGTTGTTTATTTGAGTATTTTATTTATTTTGTTAATTTGAAAAGCAACATGTAAAGCATCAGAGTTTGCAGTTGTTCTCTGCTGCCCTCAAGAGGCTGAAAATGTAAATGTTTTATTAGGCATTACATTAGTGTACACTGAAGATCAGCAGTTCTGTGACATAAATAAATAAAATAATACATGAATGAATGACATCTGCCAACATCTGAACCAGGTAAACCATGTGAATCATTGATCCCTTGGCAGAAACTGTTAACTCTTCTCTTTTTACTTGACAGTCATAATATTAGTGCAGATTTGGTTTGAATATTGGAATGCTCATGTGAGATTTATCTATAAATTGTCATTATCATTAATAATTAATAAATAATAAACTGGTCGTCTCACTGTTTATTGGGTGGGGAGGGGTTTGGGGATTGAGGCTGGATTACCTAACATATATGTATTGTACATGTATGTGTATGTATTTATGATCAAATAACTTGAAAAACAAAAACTGTGCTTAAACTGAATTGGTGATGTTAATGGGGTATTAAAAGTCTGTATGTGGTCAGAGCAAACTTTACTTCTCTGATTGATGTGGGAGAAGTTTTTTCTTCCTGTCTTTGCTTCAGAGCTGCAGTAGATTCATCTTAAACGTTGTGTGAGAGGAACCAGTTCATTATATTCAACTGTCTGTTTTAATGAAGGCCGAAACATGAGGATCATTCAGTTTCAGCTCTGTGAGTTTATAATATGAATATTACATGTGCTTTATAAACAGTGATTTTATGTGGCTAATCTTACTTTTAATGGATGTTTATCTATTTTCTTTTTCTGTCTTATAGATGTGTTAATCTGTTGTCAAGCTGCAGTATCAGATCAACGAACTGATTTGGGATCAAATGTGACCATAAACTGTGATCTTGATGAAGAAAATGTTTATTGGATTTTACTGAAAACACCAGATCCTCCATCAGTGATTCTACGCTCATTCTCAACATCAACATCACCTTTTTACTCAAATAAAACATCCAGAAAGAAATATTCAGTGCAATTTAAACATCGTCTGGTTATTAATAATGTGACTGCTGATGAATTAGGAGTTTATTACTGTATGAACTCACAACGCACATCTCTAAAATTCAGCAACAGCACCAGACTGTACTTCACCGGTGAGTTCATTTACTCCTTCAGAGATCAAGACAGGCCTACCGATGATCAATGTTCATTTAACATTTACTACTTTTTTTTAAATACTTATGAAAAACTAATTATACTCATATATTATCTAAATTATTATCAATATTACAGAATTTTGATATTATCAGTTTTACAGAATTGTAGTCATTACACTAACAGCAACAGTTGGACACTTTCTTTCCAGAATCACTTCAACCAACTGAGCGTCACAATCATACAGTGTTTGATCAGAATCAGAAACGATGTCAGATCATCATCATCATATCTGCTCTGATGAACGGGCTTCTGCTCATCGTGCTGATCGGTGATTTTTTTTTCTCAGACAAATATCATTGTAATGGTTTTCTCCAGGTGAAGAAAATAACTGAAGAAAAAAAATGCACCCTTACTATTAAATCTAAAACACTGTTCCATTTTTAGGACTTGTAAAGGTTTTTGTTGTTGGAAACAGAAGGTCCACAAAACCATCAAAAGTCAACACTGATCCTCAGCAGACGCGAGTTATAGAGCAGCAGCAGGACGAACTACAGGTAAAAGATATTTGAAACCATCATTAAAACTCTTTTCTGTCTTGATAATTACTAGTCATTCTTGTTATTCTGACAATAGCTTTCCATAATGTTAATTTTAGTTCATTTTTGCTAATATTCCTCTTTCAGTACGCCACAATGGACTTTTCCAAGCTGCGTAGAAATATTCGCTCCAGCCAAATGAACAGCACCTATGCTGCTCTGAACCTGCCGGAGTCATGAACACACGAGTACGACTGATGCTTATTTTGTTCAAGACTTTCTAACATTCTTTAGATCAGAGGTTTTCAAACTGGGGTCTGTGGGAAAGACAAAAATAGTATTGATTAATACTTTTTCATTCTTGTTTCTGAAAACCAATTTAAAATCATGAGATTATTTTATTGAATTAAAAGCAACATTTTTTTTCTTTAGGTTTCTAATAATAATAGTAAATATTTTCCCTACAATATTTTACTTAGATTTAAAATATGTTAATTTTTAAATGCAGAATGAATGTTTGAATGTTTTATGCATTAAATATATATACTAAGAAATCATCATATTTGCGGGTCTGTGGCATCAAAAAGTTTTCCAAATCCCTGCTTTTAAATGAAATGTGTGTTTAAGAAGTTTTTTTATTTACTAGATGTCGTTGGAATGATCTTTGCTTTGCACTAACTGTATCTTGTAGAAAATATTGGTTGCAACTTCTGTGAGCAATTGTTGACATAATTATATGTTTTTCTAAAATACTTTGGTCTCATAGTAAACTGTGTCTTGACACAAAGGAAATATTTTTAAATGCATATTGTGCACATAAATCTTCAGATTGCTGTTGGACTGAGAAGAGGAAACAATATCTAAATGTTTTCCTGTTTTATTTTGTCAAGATGCTTTACTAAATGCCTGTATAAATGAATATGTATATAAAAGTAAACATCATCAGTTGATAGGCTGTGTTTTTAGTCAATAAATTCATGCTTTATTGCTTATTAATATACGTGTCCTGAGCTCAGCACTCTTTTTTTCTGTGCGTGTTTATATTCCATTCTTAAATTTACAGTAGTAAATAAAATAAAACGGTAACACTTTACAATAAGGTTCATTAGTTAAACATGTTACTGTATTTACTAATCTTTGTTAATCTTTGTTGTTAGTTAATGAAAATACAGTTGTTCATTATTTGTTCTTGTTAATTCACAGTGCATTGACTAATGTTAACAAGATTTTAATAATGTATTAGTAAATGCTGAAATTAACATTAACAAAGATTAATAAATGCTGTAGAAGTGCAGTTCATTATTAGTTCATGTTAACTAATGTTAAACAATGAACCTTATTGTAAAGTGTTACCAATCAAAAAACACAAGTAAAATCAATTTCATGATCATAATGAATCACTATTGAATTAATTAGATTCTGACTTCATATATATATATATATATATATATATATATATATATTTATGACTCATGCCAGGCCAAATGATGCAGCACAGTGTGGTTAAACTTAACTGAAGCGCTCAACCAAAACCAAGAAACATGTTCCAGTGGTTTGGGCACAACCAACGATAAACAGGATCTCACACCTTTGTCTAGAGTGGGGGTTTAACCTTAATACGAGTGCAAGGTTTTTTCAATACCTTTGTCCACTTACGTTATTTCAGTTCTCACAGTCATCTTAACCACAGATGGAAATAGAACAGCACACTGCACTGCATTTGTTTTTCTAGACCTTCACATTTCAAACACCTTCACACTTGATACACACATTTAAACCGGCCTACAAAACTTCGAACATCCACTTGTTGTAAAACAGCTTTTTCCACGATTGGCCGGATTCACCGCATGACAACAGTCGCGTGTGTTTTGTGTTTATTCTCACACCTTATGTTCCACTAATTCAAAAATCTGTATTTTTATAACAGTAAACGCACTTTTCATGTAGTCGCGATGTTGTATTGTGTCATGTTTATCAAATTAAAACTGATAAAAACAAACTCCACGACATTAGTATTTAAATAATATATGCTTATGTTGATCTTCATTCTTGTAAAAACAGAAACTGTAAGCAGTAATTAAAGTATTGAATAAAAATGTCTCTGAAACATCAGTGTATTAATCGAATATTGCATTTATTTCACTTCAGCTGTGTTAAAGTAAGCAAACGCAGTGCGAACGTCACAACAGGAAGCAGAAAGTGTCCGACTTCACGTCTCTGTTTTCATCTCCTCCCCGCCTGTACATGGTTCCCCTTGCCGATCGGTTGCATCCAGCCGCAGCCGATGTCAAACACACCTAGTTTCTCCCATTCATAAGTAATAGAAGTGAACCGTGTTTGCATATAGTCTTTGATATGGAACAAAAACTGGAAACACTTCAGGAGATCTGAAGCCATCATCTGATTGGTTGAATTCTACATGATTTCCAGGAGAGGTGTGTGTCGTGTTCCTTAACAATATGCCTGGAAACAAAGCCAAAAGGCAAACCCCCTCATGGAAGGAGAAAGCTGTCATGTTTACAACTGGTACAATGAGCACTAATCAGGATCAACTAATCTTCCTATGAGTCTGCACTTTCGTGATTTAACGCCGCTTTGACTATCAGGAAGAAGTCTGCTGTGGAGCTCGCTTCATATCGGATGTAAATGTGGTAATCGTGAATACACTTCTGATACCAAAACGACAAATGGGACGCCCTACGGTGTCATTGACTTAACGGACACACCCACACGGCAGCCATTGTAAGTTCACAAGACCGAAAGTGCATATGATGAGTGCCATTTGGGACAGGGTCGATCACGTGAGGCACCTCAACCTATTGTTTAATGGCAGAATTTTATGACAGTCAGTTACAGTTTACGTTACACACAGTTTCTTGTGGATTATTGCATTTAGTAATATAGTGAATAAAGTACTATATTTGCTTTACAACATTTATTTTGTTTTTATCACTAGTAAACGTACAGTAGGACTGCATTTTTTGTGGAATGTGCTATACTGAGCAGACAAAGAGCAAAAATTGCTCTATTAGCTGTAAATTACTAGTGACTAGTGTGCAAAAATCACATTTAAGATTAGATTTCAATCTGTTCATTCAACAGCTTTATATAACAGCTTTTTATACATATTTTTAAAATTTGAATTGTTCAAATCTGAAAGCCATAGAAAGAATACATTTATTTATTAAAATATATTTTTTCATTGTTTATTATTCATTAAAAAGCGCTATATCAGGCGTAGACAGCAGTCATAAATCATTACAATTCAAGCTCATATCACAGAACATATTATTATACTTATTTTTTCATTAATATACATTATATCAGCATCATAGAGCATGGTAGTCATAGTCATTCAAGTCTTATTATAATCGGAAAAAACCTGAAAGCCAAATAAAGAAAACCTCGATATCGTTTATTATCTTTAAACAATATAAAGTATCACTCAATATTACACATGTGCTGGTAGAAATGCCGTCCTACCTGTCGCGACATTCCCTGCCAAGCTTTTTTGGCTTTGGTTATATTTTCACGCCCCTAAACATGATGCTGAACAAAACGAACTGTGATTGGCTGCTTCACATGTCAGTCAAACGGCCTCTGGTAGATCCTTGTGCAATGAAAACAGCGCGCCCAAATGAAATGATGACATATATCAGAGCATAGCTGCATTTTGTTTAAAGTCTAATGCAATTCTAAACATTACCCAAATTATTGGTCAGGACTATGTTTGACTACTTCTCTCACCTCGGTTAGCACATCTCTTTAGCAAACATAACTGCAGTGACATCACTAATTTATCACATCTTCCCTTTTATTAATTCACACATTTATTTGCCACCTCACTGATTTTATAAAGCCACCTCCCTTTGTTGCTACTACCATCTTCCCTGCCATTATTTATATTAATTCGTTCTGAATTGTAGATTTTATCTCATCTTCCCCATTGACACTTGAATGTAAACATCACGGTGTTTTGTAGGTGAGATGCTGCAGTTGTTCTCTGCTGCCCTCAAATGGTAAATGGTAGTTTCTACAAAATTGACCAAGGTCCAACCTTTCCCCAATACTTAGACTAGTTTTTCTTCTTCCTGTCTTTGCTTCAGAGCTGCAATAAACTCCATCTTAAATGGTGTGTGGAGGCGAGCGGACTCATATCGAAGTGCTTAAAATTCACAACAACATGAAGATCATTCAGCTTCTGCTCTGTGAGTTTATTTCATGATATAAATATATTTACACACGCTTTGTCATGAAATGTTTAATGTTATAGGTTCACAATGATCTCAATTATAATGCTATTGTATTTATTTTTTCATCTCATAGATGTGCTAATCTGTTGTCAAGCTGCAGTATCAGATCAACAAACTGATCTGGGATCAAATGTGACCATAAACTGTGATCTTGATGAAAATGAGGTTTATTGGATTTTACTGAAAACACCAGATCCTCCAACAGAGATTCTACGCTCATTCTCAACCTCAACATTACCTTTTTACTCAAATAAAACATTCAGAAAGAAATATTCAGTGCAATTTAAACATCGTCTGGTTATTAATAATGTGACTGCTGATGAATTAGGAGTTTATTACTGTAGGAACACAGAGACACCTGAAAAATTCAGCAACAGCAGCAGACTGTACTTCACCGGTGAGTTCATTTACTCATTTTGCTTTAATGGACTAGACAGAGTAACAGATTATGGACACTTTCTTTCCAGAATCACCTCAACTAACTGAGTGTCTCAATCATACAGTGATTGAGTTTATTGATCAGAATCAGAAACAATATCAGATCATCATCATCATCATATCTGCTCTGATGATCGGGCTTCTGCTCATCGTGCTGATCGGTGAGTTTTTGCTCTTTCAGAAAAATTTAAACAGGCAATGAAATATGAAACTGTAGTCTAAAATATCAATATGATGCTCTTCTCTAGAGATAGGTGACGTTGTTGTAATTGTGAATTTTCCATTATTTAGTCTTTTGACTGTCTGTACATTTTAAGAAAGACTAATATAACCGTCAGTAAATATTAAATCTGAATTCATTGTCTCGTTCTCAGTGTTTGCTGTTGGAAAAACAGAACGGCTGGAAAAACACATTGATGATGTTGATCTACTGCAGACACGAGTGATTTACCAGCTTCAAGAACAAAACTGATTAACATGTGAAACTATCAGTTCTGTGATATTTGTTCTTTAAAATAACATGCTGTTTATTGTGTGATTAATATACTTAATGTCAAGAATAAACTGCTTTAAGTGTAACATCTGGGCTTGTTGTCACTCTTTAAAATAAATCTTTTTTACTGTAAAATGTCCATTTAAACCAGGAAAGATATACAGATTTCAATAAATTAGCATCGGGGTAAAACGAATCTTTGGGCCTGACATGTTTCTATTGTAATGTTCTTGACTGTTATACATTGTTCTATTGTGAACACTTATAAGAAATTATTATTATTATTGATGTTTATATATTTTTTATATAAAATATATACATATTTATATTAATTATTATTACTACTACTAAGAATCATATAGGACTATATGACTGACAAATAGTTTTGTACACAGTTTTTAATAATAATAATAAAAAACTCAATTGAAGAGCTAAACTAAAACCAGAAACATGTTCCACTAGTTGGTGACTTGATCATTTGACAGCCGATGACAAACAGAGTCTCTCACCTTTGTCTAGAGTGGAGGTTTAACCTCGAACGGAGTGCCAATACTTCAATATGTTCAAGTATCTGAGTTCTCACGGTTTTCTTGACCTCAAATGGAGACAGCAGCATAAATGTCTGCTGGGGTTTAAACACTCCTTGTTTGAGTATCTAGATCTGCTAATTTAATATCAGAGCATTCGACTGTATGCTGTAAAACTTAGAAATCACTTTCACACTTGAAGTTTATATTTACGTGAATGCTCAACAATGACTCCAGCTGTCAAACCTGTTTCAAATGGATCTATAGAGTCATTCTCATAGGCTTTTACTAAAGAAATAAAGGCTTTTACAAAGCAGTGGTAGTAGAAAAGCTAAGTAAAAGGAAAGGAAACGCTGTTGATGTTTGTAATGGGTGTGCCCTAATACTGATCATGTGACCCTTTCATCCATAAATGGGTATGGAAATAAAATAAAGATTCCGATTCAACAGAAAAACCAAGGTTTTTTGTGTGTGTGTGTGTGTGATTGCGTTTTTGTCATTTATGAGGACGCAAATTTGCATAATGACATGGGTATTACACTGGTATTATGACGTAAACATGAAATATGAGGACATTTCAAGAGTCCTCCTATTTAAAATAGCTTTAAAAACATACTAAACAATGTTTTATTAAAAATGTGATGGGTAGGTTTAGGAGTAGAGTTAGAGTAGGGGGATCAAATGTACAGTTTGTACAGTATAAAAACCACTATGCCTATGGGATGCTGGACTACTATCCAGAAACAGGAAATGTTCTCAAGCACAGGCTTGTGAGATTTGTAACAAAGTGTGTTACGAGCAGCAGACACAGACTGACATTTAAATGGCAAATGATGATTTCCATGGGGAAAGATATGTTTCCTCCCAGTCAAAAGAGAATGTGACTGATCAGACCGCAGAAGAGACTCGTGAACCTCAAAATGAGATTAAAAATCAGGGTGTTCCTCAGACAGTACACGTTACCCTGAGAGAAATAAGGAGGCCTCCCCAATATTTGAATGATTATGTTTGTGATGTCGAGTTTGATGAACAGATTCTAACCACTATTGACTACTGTGACAGAGTCTGTGATGAACCACAAACATTCAAGGAAGCTTTGAGTTCAAGTGAGTCACAGATGTGTGCTGAGGCCATGCAAGAGGAAATGGATTACCTTAAAGGGTTAATTCACCCAAAAATGAAAGTTCTGTCATTTATTACTCACCCTCATGTCGTTCCACACCTGTAAGACTTTCGTTCATCTTCAGAACACAAATTAAGATATTTTTGATAAAATCTGATGGTTCAGTGAGTCTCTATTGACAGCAAGTTAATGAAGCTTCGAAGCTTTACAAACCTTTAGTTTCGAATCAGTGGTTCGGAGCGCATATCAACTGCCAAACTCACATGATTTTAGTAAACGAGGTTTTGTTATGTCATTGGTATTTCGAAATTTCAATGGTTCACGTGACTTTGCCAGTTTGATACAGGATCCGTACCACTGTTTCGAAACAAAAGATTCGTAAAGCTTTGAAGCAGTGTTTTGAAATCGCCCATCACTATATTGTTGAATGAAGTCATTATTTATCACTTCATAACATTAAGGTTGAACCACTGTACTCACATTAACTCATATTTTTAGTATCTTTCTGGGCAATTGAAAGTGTAAATTAACTTCCTGTCAATGCAGGCCTCACTGAGCCATCGGATCTTATCAAAAATATCTTAATTTGTGTTCTGAAGATGAACGAAGGCCTTACGGGTGTAGAACGACATGAGGGTGAGGAATTAATGACAGAATTTTCAATTTTGGTGAACTAACCCTTTAATGAAAATGATATGGCCAGATATGCCACTAAAGGCTAAAGTCAAATGATGGGTGTAGACTACAAAGAGACTTTCTCCCCAACAGCAAATATTACTTTGGGCCTTGATGCAAATGGTGGCACAATATAATCTTTACCTCGATCAGATGGATGTAAAAACCACTTATTTGCATGCTCCAGTTGACTGTGATATTTACATGAAATAGCCCGAAGGATTTAAAGTGAAATCAGACGGAGAAAACTAGACTGCAAGATGGACAAGTCACTGTATGGTTTAAAACAGTCAGGGAGAAACTGGAACAAAATGTTAAAATTGTGCAGAATTCAGCTGATCACTGTGTGTACAGAAAAAAAAAACTGTCATGAAAGATGTAAACATGTTGATATAAGGCATCTTTACATTCGGTCCGCACTCAGTCATGGTGAGGTAACAATTGAGTATTGCCCCACAGAAGAAATGGCGGATGATGTTATGACTAATCCTGTGACAAAGTTTAAGTTGGAGGAACTCCAGAGTTTCATGTTTATCATGTAAATGCAATATAACACAGCGGTATGACAGCAAGTGGGTGGGTGTAATGGGCGTGCCCTCATACTTATCACATAAACCTATGTGACCCCGTCATCCACAAATGGATATTGAAATCAAATTGTTGAAAGATTTGCAACCATACATCAAATAAAATGACTTAAAAAAAGATTGTGATTTCTAGGAACAGTAGAACTACTGCTGAGGAGGAATGCATGTTTTAACCTGGGAGTTTTACAAGTGTGAACAAACAGGTTCCCCAGACAGGTTCAACAAATCGCCCAAAGAGTATGAGTCACTGTTCAAAAGGATTATTCTTACAGAGTCACTGTGGATGAGAAAATATCACCTGTAGCAAGTCAAGTTCCATATCACATGACTGAAGCTGTCAATCAAGAGCTTGATAAGATGATCGAAAGAGGAATTATTGGGGAGGTCAATGAAGGAGCAGAATGGATCTCCAACCTCTTACTGATGCCAAAGAAAGACTACAGTTGTGCGACTCAGAGGTCAATAAAGCAGTAATTCGTGAAAGACATCCAGCTCCTACAGTTATAGCATTCTTGCAAAAGTATTTGCTAAATTGGATGCCAGGAAAGGATTTTGGCAAGTTGATTTAGCAAGAAATCTGACAACCTTCATCATGCGTAGAGGGTGCTACCATTTCCATAAAGCTTCTTTTTGCCTTTCTAGTACATCAGAGGCTTATCAGAAAGCCATGTAAGCAGTACCACCGAATCTTTCAATCGGAATGACAAAAAAAGTGGACGTGTAAACGTGGCTAGGATTGAATAATGATTAAATTTAATTGTTAACTTACATGAGTATGAGATTGAAGCTTCCTTTCGTAAACTCTTCTAGGAAATGTTGTGTTCTGGATCCTGATCCTCAAGCGAATCATTTCTCGGAATGATATATTCCTGCCGTTTGAGTCTCAATGCACTGTCATGTAATGACTGAAAGAGCACAAGAAGAATGCAGGAACGTAGAGCTTCCAGTCACACCCATATCACCAAGCTGCAGAGAAATTTGCCTTTCAGATTTTGTTGATCTATTAACAGCATCAGTAAAGGCAGCTGATAGAACAGAAAAACAGCACTGACTCTCTCTTGAAAAGAAAAAAATAAATAAAAACAGCATTTTTTTTTTCTACAACAAGAAATTACCTGCATTGTTAGGTAAAGAGAAGAGACTCAGGAGGATAGTCATCAGACCAGACGAGTGAGAAAATGAACAAAATATTGACAGACACACAAGAAAAAATGCAAATATAGTTACCTCTGATCTGTTTAAACAGTTCTTACACTTCCCTGCTGTCATTCCCAATCTTGAGTTTAGTTTAGTCACTTAAAGCATGATACGAATGTAGAATGTCTAGTAACACCCTAACTTGTGTACAGAAACCAAAAGAGAAAAAAATGGAAAAACTAGAGAAAGTACACAGCTTTTTATATATACATATAAATTTGCCTTTTCAGTAGTTTGTACTGGGTTTGTTGAATGAATTGCTTGTTTGGATCGCTCTAGCACACATATTTGTTTTGCTTAATAATCATATCATTTTTTAATATTTTTATTTTTACTAAAACAAACAAGACAAAAATGTTGTTTAAATACAAGGTGGCGATGAAGAGTTCAGTACGCATGCAAACAAGAGCACATTTGTGACTTTACTTTCAATATTTGCATGATAGTTATGTTGTTTTCATAAAACCCAGAGGACTATTTGTGGTTCCATCAGGAACTTCCTGTGGGATTTTAGAAAGAAAGAAAGAAAGTAAATGTTGTGATATCAGGAATTAATGAATCGGTGAACAGTGGGCAGTTCTAACTTTAACATAAAAATACATAAAGAATACAAAATAAATGTAATATTGGCAAACACATCATGATGAAAAAATGTAATTGTCCAGCAGCAACATATTAACAGACTCGTTTGTCCTTTAGCAAACAATTGGCTTGGGAAAGCCAGTATAGTGTTTAGTGGTTATTATGTTGGCTTGGGAAAGCCAACAAACTGTTCTAGTGGTTATTACTATTCTTTTGTTCCTAAATTTCAGACTGCTACTCTTCCTAGAGCTTTAATGCCCCACTCCCCAAACTTGCCACAGACGTGGGCCCTGAGGGGTAATCATTGCTATATCTTTTTGGAGCGATCAGAGTAAAGTACTCTAATTATTAATTTTAAAAGTTCATTTTTTTTCCCATAGACTTGCATTGATAAAGAAAAAAAGCACATGAGCCCCGCGTCAGATCGCTTTCCTTTTAGAACTCACGACAGTTCGTCATTTATATGTGTTTTAAGGCTTGCCAGTTTGAACCATTCTATGGAAGCCCGTTACCGCCACTGAAAAAAAGAAGATTATTGAGATTTTTTATCTCACAATTCTGACTTTTTTTCACGGAATTGTAAGATTTAAAGTCACAATTGCGAGATATAAAAAAAAAGTCTGAATTCTAACTTTATAACTTGCAATTGTGAGTATATTTCTTGAGTTAATTGTGAGATAAAAAGTCGCAATAACCTTATTTTTGTTTTTTTTTCAGTGGCAGAAACGGGCTTCTATACCATTGTGTATAATATACAAGCAAAGGAATGAAAGACATTCATTTAGAGATCGCAAGCCGTATTGTTTGACAAAGAGCGCACTTCATGCGTCTGAACGCGAGTGAACACGAACTCATGAAAGTTCATTGTTTGCATGTGTTTTTTAACCTTATTAATTAGCGATTAGACGAGATTCAATCACAAGAACGCATTAAAGAGCTTAAACATAAATGTATGTAAAACTAACAAAAGTTAACAAATGACAGACTTCTTCTCAATGACCTATTTTTTTTTTTTTTACTAAAAAGTCCTGATCACTTCAAATGTCCCAGTGAACACTGAAGATAAATGTGTTAATAAAAGTGTTATTAATAAAGTTATTCAATAAGGTTGTTGGCTTCTGTCATCAAGTCAGCAAAAGTAAAAATGGAAGCTTTTAAACCTGATTTGTCATTTCTGTCTCTGTTCTTTGTTCTTCCGTAGATCATAAGACACATTGAATTCTTTTTCTAAAGGGAAATATGATGGCTATACCGACATGCAATTTCACATTAAATATTCTTAAAATGGCCTTACTCTACTAGTAAACCCTGAATTCCTTGAATTCACTATAAGACTATAGACAATTCAAATTTCTATCAAATAAAACTAATCACACAAGCAATGAAATTCAAGATGGCCGAATTAAATGCTAATGCTAATTGCTAATGACTAAATCAAAACAAAGTTACAGCTATGTATTAATCAATCCACATCTAAAGTATCAGCAAAGTAAAAATGGTTTTCCTGTTAATCCTAATTTATGCGAAGGACCAAAACAAACCAGGCCGAACACAGAGACGAGCAACAAACTGCATCTTGAGCGATACTGGAGCAGTACAACATGTTTGTTGTTTCATTCAGAGCCTGATGATCATGATGCCCTAATATTATTCAATACTGTATTAAAATATGTCAAATATTTCAGAAATTGAGATGAAAAATTTTTCAAACAAAAGAAAGGCCCGGCCTGGCTCGACGTCATCTGATGTGCAACCACGTGATCAGACATGCGCACCAGATATTTTGTTAATTAAACACACATGTCATATTAATATGATTAATAATGTGATTAATATGAATCTCATGAAACAGTGTGATGATGGTAGTGGGGGCATTAGATGTTGTGGTCAGAGTGAGTTTGACGTTGACTTCCTCTGCTTGATGTGAGTTTTTTCTTCCTGTCTTTGCTTCAGAGCTGCAGTAGATTCATATTGTGTTTTAATCACAACAACATGAAGATCATTCAGCTTCTGCTCTGTGAGTTTATTACATAATATCAGTGTTTTTGCATGTGCTTTGTCATTAAATGTTTTATGTTATAGGTTCAAGGTAATCTTAATTTTAATGCTTTTTTTCATCTCATAGATGTGCTAATCTGTTGTCAAGCTGCAGTATCAGATCAACAAACTGATCTGGGATCAAATGTGACCATAAAATGTGATCTTGATGAAAATGAGGTTTATTGGATTTTACTGAAAACACCAGATCCTCCATCAGTGATTCTACGCTCATTCTCAACATCAAACTCAACATCACCTTTTTATTCAAATAAAACATCCAGAAAGAAATATTCAGTGCAATTTAAACATCGTCTGGTTATTAATAATGTGACTGCTGATGAATTAGGAGTTTATTACTGTATGCACACACGCACACCTCTAAAATTCAGCAACGGCACCAGACTGTACTTCACCGGTGAGTTCATTTACTCCTTCAGAGATCTTAATGATAATCCGTGCAGTTATTTACTATTCATTTTATTGTTATTCAGTTTTTTAGACACATGAACAGCATAATAATTTTTTTCATTGGTTGTTCCACACAGATATGAATATATAGATATTATAGATGTATGAAACTGTAGTCATTGTGCTCCAGCGTTACTGTTTTTACAGTAACAGATTATGGACACTTTCTTTCCAGAATCACTTCAACTAACTGAGCGTCTCAATCAGACAGCGTTTGATCAGAATCAGAAACAATATCAGATCATCATCATCATCATCATATCTGCTCTGATGATCGGGCTTCTGCTCATTGTGCTGATCGGTGAGTTTTTGCTCTTTAGTTTTGAAAATAGAATATATGCAATTTGTAAAAATATTATGACGCTCTTATCCGAAGGTGTTTTAATAGTTGTGTAAAAGTTTAGGATTGTTTATTGTGACTATTTAATGATTAATTTATTATTTTTGTGATTTTGAATGTCATTTTAAAAAAGAATAATACAACTTTTAATAAATATTGAATCCGATATCACTCTTTGATTTTTAGGACTATTAAAAGTTGTTGTTGGAAACAGAAGGTCTGCAGAACAATCACAACTCAACTCTGATCTACAGCAGATGCGAGTTATGGAGAATCAGGAGCGATTGCAGGTAAAATATGCAACACCATCATTATAACTTATATTTCTGACTTGGATTCCAGGTGATTAATTTCAATAAACTGTAGCTTGTTTAGATTATGAAATTTATTTTGGTTCAGCAACAACTTCAGCTTGTACTAACATTGTTTTCCTCATTGCTCTTTCAGTATGCTGAGGTGAATTTTACCTGCGTGAAATATTTGATCCAGGAGAATCAACAGGAGCCATTCTGCGCTAAAGCTGCCGAAGTCATGAACATTGAGTATGACTGATCTCATATTTATATTGTACATTATATGATTATTAACTTTTTAAGGATTTTATAAACCCGTCTTTATGACTTCTGAGACCTTACATATATAGTATATTAATCATATAAATGGTTTTGTATTCATAAAAAAAATGTACAGGCTTCACTATGCGGTTAAACTCAACTGAAGCGCTCAACCAAAACCAGAAAAAGTTCCTCTGGTCACTTGGCAACCAATGACAAACAGGGTCTGTCACCTTTGTCTATAGTGGAGGTTTAATCATAAACCGAGCGCAGTGTTTTTCCAAAACCTTTATACGTTTATGTATATCAGTTCTCACAGTCGTCTAAACCTCAAATGGAAACGTCACTGCTGGGGTTTGAACACTTTTCATCACGAGGCCTTTTGTCTGTATATCTAGACACAATTAATATCAGAGGCTTTGACAACTGTAACTTGAAAAGCACCTTCATACTATTTACTGAAGTTTTTAATGGCTCCTGTCAAACTGTTTCACATGATACCAGGTCTGCAACCTATAGCCAAAGTCCCACAGAGATGTACAGCTAACAGAATTTAAACGTTCTATAAATATTCAGTTCTGGGAACGTTAAAAATGTCGTTTTCTTGACGTTTGAGGAACGGTTTTTATAAGGTATGATGTTCCTCAAATGTTCTTTCAAGTTAATTTTGATTTAAAATTCTACATTCTTGGAACGTTGATTTGTAACATTCCAAGATCATAAAAATGTCCAGTTTCCTTAACGTTAGCAGAATGTTATTGAAAGGTTAGTATGACGTTCCTGAAACTTTCTTTCAATCGTTCAGAGACCTGCTGCGAACAAGACCTGAAAGAGAGAGAAATAAGAATACAAACTATGACTTTCTTCAGCCACAGCCCTCGATTAACTGAAGATAAAAGACATTAAATCTCTCCAGATCTGATTCATCAACTCCACATGCAGCATCACATCTTCACTTATTACTGACCAGACTGACTTTATTTCTGTCACACGTCTACAGAAGCTCTTATTGAGAATTAACAGAGATGTTTGGTTGGAAATGTAAGTTAGCACATGTACTGTATTTGAATTTATAGTTTAATTTAATATTAAGAAGTGTTCTTTTTTGTTCACTCAAGTGGAATAAGTTCACAGAACTCAAATATAGTTTTTTTTAAACTTAAAGGGTTTAATGCAATCTGTTTCTTCAAACGGTTTCAGTTACTTTAACCTGTTGGGTTTTACGGTTTACTTGTTTATTGTGGCCGTAATTAAAATTTGTATGCCTTATTTTCAAAATGAATGTCTTTCTTTCTTTTAGCTTGTCATTGTAAGAGCAGGACAAGAATGCAGGAAGAGAGAGAGAGAGAGAGAAAGAACGAGAGAGAGAGAGAGAGAGAGAGAACGAGAGAGAGAGAGAAAGAACGAGAGAGAGAGAGACGAAAGGGTCAAATATGAATTTGCTTTTCAAATTATGTTTGTTTGCATAGGCTTGTTTGTGATAAATAAATAAAACTTTTTAAGTTAAACTTTTGTTTTGAAATTATTTCTTTGTCAGCAAGAAGAAAAGAAGTAGTCTCGATAATAATAGTGATGAAAAACAGATTTTAACACAATTTTGTCAAGTTTGATTTGTTTTCTGACCATTTGAGCTCAATAAACCATTGAGAGACTCTGTTTGTCGTCTTTCAAATGACCGAGTCACTACTGGAACATATTTCTGCTTTTTTTAGCACTTCAGTTAAGTTTAACAAAGCTAAATAAAAATTATTAAATAAATTTCACCAATGCTTATAACAGTTAACAACACTGGAGACTCATGCCAGGCTATTTCCAAAGAATCACTGTCGATTTTTACTTATTTATGTTTTACAAACAAACAAAGAACAAACATATTTAAAAACAAACAAATTTATTAATTTGTTTAATGCAACTAAATGAACAAGGTCTTCTTCACACCAGACTTAGTAAATGAAACACCATGTTTTACAATGACGCTTAATCTGAGTCTGTTCATACAGTCCTGAACTGAAGCTCATGATTCACTTTAGTAATATTAATCAGTTTTGTTCTTGAAGCTGGTAAATCACTCGTGTCTGCAGTAGATCAGCATCATCAATGTGTTTTTCCAGCCGTTCTGTTTTTCCAACAGCAAACACTGAGAATGAATTCAGATTTAATATTTACTGACGGTTATATTAGTCTTTCTTAAAATGTACGGATGGACAAAATACTAAATAATGGAAAATTGACAATTACAACAACGTCACATATCTCTAGAGAAGAGCATCATATTGATATTTTTAGACAAAAGTATAATTCATTCTCAAATTTAAATTTTCTGAAAGAGCAAAAACTCACCGATCAACACGATGAGCAGAAGCCCGATCATCAGAGCAGATATGATGATGATGATAATCTGATATTGTTTCTGATTCTGATCGATAAACTCAATCACTGTATGATTGAGACACTCAGTTAGTTGAGGTGATTCTGGAAAGAAAGTGTCCATAATCTGTTACTGTCAGTCTCCACTGCAATTATAAAACTAAAATTTGAACATTAATCCTCTGTTGACTGAAGCAACCAATGATTATTTCTTTTTAGTGTCAAAAACAAAACAAAGTCAGAGAGTAAATGAACTCACCAGTGAAGTACAGTCTGCTGCCGTTGCTGAATTTTGGAGGTGTATCTGTGTTCATACAGTAATAAACTCCTAATTCATCAGCAGTCACATTATTAATAACCAGACGATGTTTAAATTGCACTGAATATTTCTTTCTGAATGTTTTATTTGAGTAAAAAGGTGATCGTGGTGTTGGGAATGACAGTAGAATCTCTGTTGGAGGATCTGGTGTTTTCAGTAAAATCCAATAAACCTCATTTTCATCAAGATCACAGTTTATGGTCACATTTGATCCCAGATCAGTTTGTTGATCTGATACTGCAGCTTGACAACAGATTAACACATCTATAAGACAGAAGAAAAAAAAACAGTAGCATAATGCATGATATATATATATATGTGTGTGTGTGTGTGTGTGTGTGTGTGTGTGTGTGTGTGTGTGTGTGTAATAAACTCACAGAGAAACAGCTGAAAGATCCTCATGTTGTTGCTGTGTATTAAAACACTCCATCCACACACCATTTAAACTCTTTTGTATAGAGCTCTCAAAGATATGAGAAAAAAGAAAGAGAGAAAGAAGATTTTCCCACATCAATCAGAGGAAGTGTCAGTGGGTGGATCTTGAACTGATGGAGAAAAACCATCTGCAGCCTCGTGTCTGCTCTACAGCAGGATGTTTGGTTCGGCCACATAAACATCTCTGTAGTCTTTTTCTTTATAGTATTTAAAAAAAAAATTGATTATTTTTTAAATTAGATTAATGGATTATTAGTTTTTTGTCTAGAGTGGTGGTTAAACCTTGAACTGCATGACAATACTTTATGTATGTCAGTTCTCATAGTTTATAACCTCAAATGGAAACACTTGGTTTAAACACTTCGTGAGACGAGGCTTGTTGTTTGTGTTTCTACTAAACATTTAATATCAGAGCATTCGACTTTATGCTGTAAAACATAGAAATCACTTTCACACTTGAAGTTTCTGTAAATGTTAAACAATGACTCCAGTTGTTAAAGCTGTTTGATGTGGATCAGAGTCATTCCCAGAGTTTTGACTAAAGAAATAAAATCTTTTAATAGCTCTAATAGAAAAAAAGCTAAAGAAAATGCAAAGAAAACATAAACTGAACACTCACAATAAATGTAAATATGAGGCCTGTTTCTACCCGAACTAGGAGATATTATTGACTAGTTAAACATGACAATATAATATAATATTAAATATATTATATTTGTCATTAAACATGACAAATATAATATATTTTTTATATTATTTCATAAAAGATTTACTTATTTATTCAATAGAGACTTATGTTTGTGATACTTTGGGGGTTATGCGCAATTTAACTTCAGTATTCTGTAAAACAGATCGGATCGTTTCTGGTTTAGGTCTTGTGCCTCATGAAAAAATTAGCTGTTTTATTCAAAATAACTTAAAAGGAGTGAGCAAATGTAGATTGATATCTCAAAAAAAATTCATTTTTGTTCTTCACACTAACGTTTAGATATTTAATAGAATAAAACACCTATAACAACGTGAACTCAGTAGATTCGCCGATTACCTTAAAAGTCCATATATATCAGTTCATACTGCTGTTAACACGTTCTCTGACAAGCGGATGCACTGAGACCAGTTTTCCGGTTTGGTCATGTGACGTTCGACATACGCTCTATTAGAAAGATACTCGATTGTGAAAGAAATCGGTCTCTTAAATTCATAACAATAACAATAATGAATAATAATGTTAATATTAAAAAATTTACATATATTTCTTTTGCATTTCTTTGAGTTTCTCCTTTTCTGTTTCTCCTTCTTTCTCCTTTTTTGAATTGTAAACACGTGGAGTGTTTTAATAGATACCATGTTGGTGAAACGCCTCTGAAAGATCATGAATGACCTCCAGAGGGCAGCAGAGGAGCTCTGATACTGTTACTGATAAAATGGACAGTTAATCGTATCAACCCTGTTATGTGACCTGTGTTATAGAGTATACAGTGTAAGTGTACTTTTACAACTTTTAAAAAAAATGTCAATAAAGTATTTCCATAAAAAATGCCTTTTTGTTGTTGTTGTTAATCATTTTAGAATTATAATGACAAAATATACTTTTTATTTTTCTACTATCATAGAGTTGTATGTTCTACCTCATTTAGAGATACTTCAGATGCAACCAGAAACATTCCCTTTCCTTTAAACTATTAAAAAAACTTTTTTTTCTGATCAAACATACTGGAACAACATCAACAGTCACTAAATGGGTGATTGAGTAAAATTAATAAATTATCAAATCAGTAAGTCAGCATTGTAAAACGGATATTAGTGACAGATTAACATATTAACAATAAAACACAATAAAAAGTTACAGCTATGTATTAATCAATCCACATTTAAAGTATCAGCAAAGTAAAAATGGTTTTCCTGTTAATCCTAATTTATGCGAAGGATCAAAACAAACCAGGCCGAACACAGAGACGAGCAACAAACTGCATCTTCAGCGATACTGGAGCAGTACAACATGTTTGTTGTTTCATTCAGAGCCTGATGATCATGATGCCCTAATATTATTCAATACTGTATTAAAATATATCAAATATTTCATAATTTGAGATGAAAAAATTTTCAAAGAAAAGAAAGGCCCGGCCCGGCCTGGCTCGATGTCATCTGATGTGCAAACACGTGATCAGACATGCGCTCCAGATATTTTGTTAATTAAACACACATGTCATATTAATATGATTAATAATGTGATTAATATGAATCTCATGAAACAGTGTGATGATGGTAGTGGGGGCATTAGATGTTGTGGTCAGAGTGAGTTTGACGTTGACTTCCTCTGCTTGATGTGAGTTTTTTCTTCCTGTCTTTGCTTCAGAGCTGCAGTAGATTCATATTGTGTTTTAATCACAACAACATGAAGATCATTCAGCTTCTGCTCTGTGAGTTTATTACATCATATCAGTGTTTTTGCATGTGCTTTGTCATGAAATGTTTTATGTTAAAGGTTCAAGGTAATCTTAATTTTAATGCTTTTTTTCATCTTATAGATGTGCTAATCTGTTGTCAAGCTGCAGTATCAGATCAACAAACTGATCTGGGATCAAATGTGACCATAAACTGTGATCTTGATGAAGAACATGTTTATTGGATTTTACTGAAAACACCAGATCCTCCAACAGAGATTCTACGCTCATTCTCAACATCAACATCACCTTTTTATTCAAATAAAACATCCAGAAAGAAATATTCAGTGCAATTTAAACATCGTCTGGTTATTAATAATGTGACTGCTGATGAATTAGGAGTTTATTACTGTATGAACACACGCACACCTCTAAAATTCAGCAACGGCACCAGACTGTACTTCACCGGTGAGTTCATTTACTCCTTCAGAGATCTTAATGATAATCTGTGCAGTTATTTACTATTCATTTTATTGTTATTCAGTTTTTTAGACACATGAACAGCATAATAATTTTTTTCATTGGTTGTTCCACACAGATATGAATATATAGATATTATAGATGTATGAAACTGTAGTCATTGTGCTCCAGCGTTACTGTTTTTACAGTAACAGATTATGGACACTTTCTTTCCAGAATCACTTCAACTAACTGAGGGTCACAATCATACAGCGTTTGATCAGAATCAGAAACAATATCAGATCATCATCATCATCATCATATCTGCTCTGATGATCGGGCTTCTGCTCATCGTGCTGATCGGTGAGTTTTTGCTCTTTAGTTTTGAAAATAGAATATATGCAATTTGTAAAAATATTATGACGCTCTTATCCGAAGGTGTTTTAATAGTTGTGTAAAAGTTTAGGATTGTTTATTGTGACTATTTAATGATTAATTTATTATTTTTGTGATTTTGAATGTCATTTTAAAAAAGAATAATACAACCTTTAATAAATATTGAATCCGATATCACTCTTTGATTTTTAGGACTATTAAAAGTTGTTGTTGGAAACAGAAGGTCTGCAGAACAATCACAACTCAACTCTGATCTACAGCAGATGCAAGTTATGGAGAATGAGGAGCGATTGCAGGTAAAATATGCAACACCATCATTATAACTTATATTTCTGACTTGGATTCCTGGTGATTAATTTCAATAAACTGTAGCTTGTTTAGATTATGAAATTTATTTTGGTTCAGCAACAACTTCAGCTTGTACTAACATTGTTTTCCTCATTGTTCTTTCAGTATGCTGAGGTGAATTTTACCTGCGTGAAATATTTGGTCCAGGAGAATCAACAGGAGCCATTCTGCGCTAAAGCTGCCGAAGTCATGAACATTGAGTATGACTGATCTCATATTTATATTGTACATTATATGATTATTAACTTTTTAAGGATTTTATAAACCCGTCTTTATGACTTCTGAGACCTTACATATATAGTATATTAATCATACAAATGGTTTTGTATTCATAAAAAAAATGTACAGGCTTCACTATGCGGTTAAACTCAACTGAAGCGCTCAACCAAAACCAGAAAAAGTTCCTCTGGTCACTTGACAACCAATGACAAACAGGGTCTGTCACCTTTGTCTATAGTGGAGGTTTAATCATAAACCGAGCGCAGTGTTTTTCCAAAACCTTTATACGTTTATGTATATCAGTTCTCATAGTCGTCTAAACCTCAAATGGAAACGTCACTGCTGGGGTTTGAACACTTTTCATCACGAGGCCTTTTGTCTGTATATCTAGACACAATTAATATCAGAGGCTTTGACAACTGTAACTTGAAAAGCACCTTCACACTAGTTACTGAAGTTTTTAATGGCTCCTGTCAAACTGTTTCACATGATACCAGGTCTGCAACCTGTAGCCAAAGTCCCACAGAGATGTACAGCTAACAGAATTTAAACGTTCTATAAATATTCAGTTCTGGGAACGTTAAAAAATGTCCAGTTTTCTTGATGTTAGAGGAACGCTTTTTATAAGCTATGATGTTCCTCAAATGTTCTTTCAACTTAATTTTGATTTAAAATTCTACATTCTTGGAACGTTGATTTGTAACATTCCAAGATCAGAAAAATGTCCATTTTCCTTAACGTTAGTAGAATGTTATTTAAAGGTTAGTATGACTTTCCTGAAACTTTCTTTCAATCGTTCAAAGACCTGCTGTGAACAAGACCTGAAAGAGAGAGAAATAAGAATACAAACTATGACTTTCTTCAGCCACAGCCTTCGATTAACTGAAGATAAAAGACATTAAATCTCTCCAGATCTGATTCATCAACTCCACATACAGCATCACATCTTCACTTATTACTGACCAGACTGACTTTATTTCTGTCACACGTCTATAGAAGCTCTTATTGAGAATTAAGAGATGTTTGGTTGGAAATGTAAGTTAGCACATGTACTGTATTTGAATTTATAGTTTAATTTAATATTAAGATGTGTTCTTTTTTGTTCACTCAAGTGGAATAAGTTCACAGAACTCAAAAATAGTTTTTTTTAAACTTAAAGGGTTTAATGCAAACTGTTTCTTCAAACGGTTTCAGTTACTTTAACTTGTTGGGTTTTACGGTTTACTTGTTTATTGTGACCGTAATTAAAATTTGTATGCCTTATTTTCAAAATGAATGTCTTTCTTTCTTTTAGTTTGTCATTGTAAGAGCAGGACAAGAATGCAGGAAGAGAGAGAGAGAGAGAGAGAGAGAGAGAGAGAGAGAGAGAGAGAGAGAGAGAGAGAGAGAGAGAGAGAGAGAGACGAAGGGGTCAAATATGAATTTGCCTTTCAAATTATGTTTGTTTGCATAGGCTTGTTTGTGATAATTAAATAAAACTTTTTAAGTTAAACTTTTGTTTTGAAATTATTTCTTTGTCAGCAAGAAGAAAAAGAAGTATCCACGATCATAATAGTGATGAAAAACAGAATTTAACACAATTTTGTCAAGCTTGATTTGTTTTCTGACCATTTCAGCTCAATAAACCATTGAGAGACTCTGTTTGTCGTCGTCTGTCAAATGACCGAGTCACTAATGGAACATATTTCTGCTTTTTTTAGCACTTCAGTTGAGTTTAACCGAGCTAAATAAAAATTATTAAATAAAATTCACCAATGGTTATAACAGTTAACAACACTGGAGACTATTTCCAAAGAATCACTGTCGATTTTTATTTATTTATGTTTTACAAAGAATACAAACATATTTAAATACAAACAAATTTTTAAATTTGTTTAATGCAACTAAATGAACAAGGTCTTCTTCACACCAGACTTAGTAAATAAAACACCATGTTTTACAATGACGCTTAATCTGAGTCTGTTCATACAGTCCTGAACTGAAGCTCATGATTCACTTTATAGTAATATTAATCAGTTTTGTTCTTGAAGCTGGTAAATCACTCGTGTCTGCAGTAGATCAACATCATCAATGTGTTTTTCCAGCCGTTCTGTTTTTCCAACAGCAAACACTGAGAACAAGACAATGAATTCAGATTTAATATTTACTGACGGTTATATTAGTCTTTATTAAAATGTATAGACGCCAAATAATAGTCAATAGACTAAATAATAGAAAATTCATGATTACAACAACGTCACATATCTCTAGAGAAGAGCATCATGTTGATATTTTAGACTACAGTTTCATATTTCATTGCCTGTTTAAATTTTTCTGAAAGAGCAAAAACTCACCGATCAGCACGATGAGCAGAAGCCCGATCATCAGAGCAGATATGATGATGATGATGATCTGATATTGTTTCTGATTCTGATCGATAAACACAATCACTGTATGATTGAGACACTCAGTTAGTTCAAGTGATTCTGGAAAGAAACCATAATCTGTTACTGTCAGCCTCCACTGCAATTATAAAACTAAAATTTGAACATTAATCCTTTGTTGACTGAAGCAAACAAAACAACAAAGTAGTCATAACTGTAAATGAACTCACCAGTGAAGTACAGTCTGCTGCTGTTGCTGAATTTTGGAGATGTATCTGTGTTCATACAGTAATAAACTCCTAATTCATCAGCAGTCACATTATTAATAACCAGACGATGTTTAAATTGCACTGAATATTTCATTCTGAATGTTTTATTTGAGTAAAAAGGTGATCGTGGTGTTGGAAATGAGCGTAGAATCACTGATGGAGGATCTGGTGTTTTCAGTAAAATCCAATAAACCTCATTTTCATCAAGATCACAGTTTATGGTCACATTTGATCCCAGATCAGTTTGTTGATCTGATACTCCAGCTTGACAACAGATTAACACATCTATAAGAAAGAGGAAGAAAAAAAAAAAACAGTAGCATAATGCATGATATATATATATATATATGTGTGTGTGTGTGTGTGTGTGTGTGTAATAAACTCACAGAGAAACAGCTGAAAGATCCTCATGTTGTTGCTGTGTATTAAAACACTCCATCCACACACCATTTAAACTCTTTTGTAGAGCTCTCAATCAAAGATATGAGAAAAAAGAAAGAGAGAAAGAAGATTTTCCCACATCAATCAGAGGAAGTGTCAGTGGGTGGATCTTGAACTGATGGAGAAAAAGCATCTGCAGCCTCGTGTCTGCTCTACAGCAGGATGTTTGGTTCAGCCACATAAACATCTCTGTAGTCTTTTTCTTTATAGTATTTTTTTTTTTTTAAATGTATTATTTTTAAAATTAGATTAATGGATTATTAGTTTTTTTGTCTAGAGTGGTGGTTAAACCTTGAACTGCATGACAATACTTTTATGTATGTCAGTTCTCATAGTTTATAACCTCAAATGGAAACACTTGGTTTAAACACTTCGTGAGACGAGGCTTGTTGTTTGTGTTTCTACTAAACATTTAATATCAGAGCATTCGACTTTATGCTGTAAAACATAGAAATCACTTTCACACTTGAAGTTTTTGTAAATGTTAAACAATGACTCCAGTTGTTAAAGCTGTTTGACGTGGATCAGAGTCATTCCCAGAGTTTTGACAAAAGAAATAAAATCTTTTAATAGCCCTTATAGAAAAAAAGCTAAAGAAAATGCAAAGAAAACATAAACTGAACACTCACAATAGTCTGTAAATATGAGGCCTGTTTCTACCCGAACTAGGAGATAATGTTGACTAGTTAAACATGACAATACTGACAAATATAATATTTTTTTTATATTATTTCATAAAATATGTATTTATTTATTCAATAGAGAATTATGTTTGTGATACTTTGGGGGTTCTGCACAATTTAACTTCCGTATTCTGTAAAACAGATCGGATCGCTTCTGGTTTAGGTCTTGTGCCTCATGAAAAAATTAGCTGTTTTATTCAAAATAACTTAAAAGGAGTGAGCAAATGTAGATTGATATCTCAAAAAAAAAATCATTTTTGTTCTTCACACTAATTTAGATATTTAATAGAATAAAACACCTATAACAACGTGAACTCAGTAGATTCGCCGATTACCTTAAAAGTCCATAGACATGCGTCAGTTTATACTGCTGTTAACACGTTCTCTGACAAGCGGATGCACTGAGACCAGTTTTCCGGTTTGGTCATGTGACGTTCGACATTCGCTCTATTAGAAAGATAATCGATTGTGAAAGAAATCGGTCTCTTAAATTCATAACAATAACAATAATGAATATTAATGTTTATATTACAAATTTACATACATTTCTTTTGCATTTATTTGAGTTTCTCCTTTTCTGTTTCTCCTTCTTTCTCCTTTTTTGAATTGTAAACACGTGGAGTGTTTTAATAGATACCATGTTGGTGAAACGCCTCTGAAAGATCATGAATGACCTCCAGAGGGCAGCAGAGGAGCTCTGATACTGTTACTGATAAAATGGACAGTTAATCGTATCAACCCTGTTATGTGAACTGTGTTATAGAGTATACAGTATAAGTGTACTTTTACAACTTTTAAAAAAAATTTCAATAAAGTATTTCCATAAAAAATGCCTTTTTGTTGTTGTTGTTAATCATTTTAGAATTATAATGACAAAATATACTTTTTATTTTTCTACTATCATAGAGTTGTATGTTCTACCTCATTTAGAGATACTTCAGATGCAACCAGAAACATTCCCTTTCCTTTAAACTATTAAAAAAACTTTTTTTTCTGATCAAACATACTGGAACAACATCAACAGTCACTAAATGGGTGATTGAGTAAAATTAATAAATTATCAAATCAGTAAGTCAGCATTGTAAAACGGATATTAGTGACAGATTAACATATTAACAATAAAACACAATAAAAAGTTACAGCTATGTATTAATCAATCCACATTTAAAGTATCAGCAAAGTAAAAATGGTTTTCCTGTTAATCCTAATTTAAGCAAAACATTTGAGGACCAAAACAAACCAGGCCGAACACAGAGACGAGCAACAAACTGCATCTTCAGCGATACTGGAGCAGTACAACATGTTTGTTGTTTCATTCAGAGTTGTCTGATGATCATGATGCCCTAATATTATTCAATACTGTATTAAAATATATCAAATATTTCATAAATTGAGATGAAAAAATTTTCAAAGAAAAGAAAGGCCCGGCCTGGCTCGACGTCATCTGATGTGCAACCACGT
Source organism: Zacco platypus (assembly GCA_038088235.1). NCBI lineage: Eukaryota > Metazoa > Chordata > Actinopteri > Cypriniformes > Xenocyprididae > Zacco > Zacco platypus. The sequence goes on along the minus strand of CM076086.1, from coordinate 41,588,121 downwards.
GAAATGATCAGACATGCGCTCCAGATATTTTGTTAATTAAACACACATGCCATATTAATATGATTAATAATGTGATAAATATGAATCTCATGAAACAGTGTGATGATGGTAGTGGGGGCATTAGATGTTGTGGTCAGAGTGAGTTTGACGTTGACTTCCTCTGCTTGATGTGAGTTTTTTCTTCCTGTCTTTGCTTCAGAGCTGCAGTAGATTCATATTGTGTTTTAATCACAACAACATGAAGATCATTCAGCTTCTGCTCTGTGAGTTTATTACATAATATCAGTGTTTTTGCATGTGCTTTGTCATGAAATGTTTTATGTTATAGGTTCAAGGTAATCTTAATTTTAATGCTTTTTTTCATCTCATAGATGTGTTAATCTGTTGTCAAGCTGCAGTATCAGATCAACAAACTGATCTGGGATCAAATGTGACCATAAACTGTGATCTTGATGAAGAAAATGTTTATTGGATTTTACTGAAAACACCAGATCCTCCAACAGAGATTCTACGCTCATTCTCAACCTCAACATCACCTTTTTATTCAAATAAAACATCCAGAAAGAAATATTCAGTGCAATTTAAACATCGTCTGGTTATTAATAATGTGACTGCTGATGAATTAGGAGTTTATTACTGTATGAACACACGCACACCTCTAAAATTCAGCAACGGCACCAGACTGTACTTCACCGGTGAGTTCATTTACTCCTTCAGAGATCTTAATGATAATCCATGCAGTTATTTACTATTCATTTTATTGTTATTCAGTTTTTTAGACACATGAACAGCATAATTATTTCTTTCATTGGTTGCTCCACACAGATATGAATATATAGATATTATAGATGTATGAAACTGTAGTCATTGTGCTCCAGCGTTACTGTTTTTACAGTAACAGATTATGGACACTTTCTTTCCAGAAACACCTCAACTAACTGAGCGTCACAATCATACAGCGTTTGATCAGAATCAGAAACAATATCAGATCATCATCATCATATCTGCTCTGATGATCGGGCTTCTGCTCATTGTGCTGATCGGTGAGTTTTTGCTCTTTAGTTTTGAAAATAGAATATATGCAATTTGTAAAAATATTATGATGCTCCTATCCGAAGGTGTTTTAATAGTTGTGTAAAAGTTTAGGATTTTTTATTGTGACTATTTAACAATTAATTTATTATTTTTGTGATTTTGAATGCCATTTTAAAAAAGAATAATACAACCTTTAATAAATATTGAATCTGATATCACTGTTTGATATTTAGGACTATTAAAAGTTGTTGTTGGAAACAGAAGGTCTGCAGAACAATCACAACTCAACTCTGATCTACAGCAGATGCAAGTTATGGAGAATCAGGAGCTATTGCAGGTAAAATATGCAAAACCATCATTATAACTTATATTTCTGACTTGGATTCCTGGTGATTAATTTCAATAAACTGTAGCTTGTTTAGATTATGAAATTTATTTTGTTTCAGCAACAACTTCAGCTTGTACTAACATTGTTTTCCTCATTGCTCTTTCAGTATGCTGAGGTGAATTTTACCTGCGTGAAATATTTGGTCCAGGAAAATCAACAGGAGCCATTCTGCGCTAAAGCTGCCGAAGTCATGAACATTGAGTATGACTGATCTCATACTTCTATTGTACATTATATGATTATTAACTTTTTAAGGATTTTATAAACCCGTCTTTATGACTTCTGAGACCTTACATATATAGTATATTAATCATATAAATGGTTTTGTATTCATAAAAAAAATGTACAGGCTTCACTATGCGGTTAAACTCAACTGAAGCGCTCAACCAAAACCAGAAAAAGTTCCTCTGGTCACTTGGCAACCAATGACAAACAGGGTCTGTCACCTTTGTCTATAGTGGAGGTTTAATCATAAACCGAGCGCAGTGTTTTTCCAAAACCTTTATACGTTTATGTATATCAGTTCTCACAGTCGTCTAAACCTCAAATGGAAACGTCACTGCTGGGGTTTGAACACTTTTCATCACGAGGCCTTTTGTCTGTATATCTAGATCAACAAAATTAATATCAGAGCCTTTGACAACTGTAACTTGAAAAGCACCTTCACACTATTTACTGAAGTTTTTAATGGCTCCTGTCAAACTGTTTCACATGATACCAGGTCTGCAACCTATAGCCAAAGTCCCACAGAGATGTACAGCTAACAGAATTTAAACATTCTATAAATATTCAGTTCTGGGAACGTTAAAAAATGTCCAGTTTTCTTGATGTTAGAGGAACGCTTTTTATAAGCTATGATGTTCCTCAAATGTTCTTTCAACTTAATTTTGATTTAAAATTCTACATTCTTGGAACGTTGATTTGTAACATTCCAAGATCAGAAAAATGTCCATTTTCCTTAACGTTAGTAGAATGTTATTTAAAGGTTAGTATGACTTTCCTGAAACTTTCTTTCAATCGTTCAAAGACCTGCTGTGAACAAGACCTGAAAGAGAGAGAAATAAGAATACAAACTATGACTTTCTTCAGCCACAGCCTTCGATTAACTGAAGATAAAAGACATTAAATCTCTCCAGATCTGATTCATCAACTTCACAAACAGCATCACATCTTCACTTATTACTGACCAGACTGACTTTATTTCTGTCACACGTCTATAGAAGCTCTTATTGAGAATTAAGAGATGTTTGGTTGGAAATGTAAGTTAGCACATGTACTGTATTTGAATTTATAGTTTAATTTAATATTAAGATGTGTTCTTTTTTGTTCACTCAAGTGGAATAAGTTCACAGAACTCAAAAATAGTTTTTTTTAAACTTAAAGGGTTTAATGCAAACTGTTTCTTCAAACGGTTTCAGTTACTTTAACTTGTTGGGTTTTACGGTTTACTTGTTTATTGTGACCGTAATTAAAATTTGTATGCCTTATTTTCAAAATGAATGTCTTTCTTTCTTTTAGTTTGTCATTGTAAGAGCAGGACAAGAATGCAGGAAGAGAGAGAGAGAGAGAGAGAGAGAGAGAGAGAGAGACGAAGGGGTCAAATATGAATTTGCCTTTCAAATTATGTTTGTTTGCATAGGCTTGTTTGTGATAATTAAATAAAACTTTTTAAGTTAAACTTTTGTTTTGAAATTATTTCTTTGTCAGCAAGAAGAAAAAGAAGTATCCACGATCATAATAGTGATGAAAAACAGAATTTAACACAATTTTGTCAAGCTTGATTTGTTTTCTGACCATTTCAGCTCAATAAACCATTGAGAGACTCTGTTTGTCGTCGTCTGTCAAATGACCGAGTCACTAATGGAACATATTTCTGCTTTTTTTAGCACTTCAGTTGAGTTTAACCAAGCTAAATAAAAATATTTAAATAAAATTCACCAATGGTTATAACAGTTAACAACACTGGAGACTATTTCCAAAGAATCACTGTCGATTTTTATTTATTTATGTTTTACAAAGAAAGAACAAACATATTTAAATACAAACAAATTTTTAAATTTGTTTAATGCAACTAAATGAACAAGGTCTTCTTCACACCAGACTTAGTAAATGAAACACCATGTTTTACAATGACGCTTAATCTGAGTCTGTTCATACAGTCCTGAACTGAAGCTCATGATTTACTTTATAGTAATTTTAATCAGTTTTGTTCTTGAAGCTGGTAAATCACTCGTGTCTGCAGTAGATCAACATCATCAATGTGTTTTTCCAGCCGGTCTGTTTTTCCAACAGCAAACACTGAGAACAAGACAATGAATTCAGATTTAATATTTACTGACGGTTATATTAGTCTTTCTTAAAATGTACAGACAGTCAAAAGACTAAATAATGGAAAATTGACAATTACAACAACGTCACATATCTCTAGAGAAGAGCATCATGTTGATATTTTAGACTACAGTTTCATATTTCATTGGCTATTTAAATTAATTTTTTCTGAAAGAGCGAAAACTCACCGATCAGCACGATGAGCAGAAGCCCGATCATCAGAGCAGATATGATGATGATGATAATCTGATATTGTTTCTGATTCTGATCGATAAACTCAATCACTGTATGATTGAGACACTCAGTTAGTTGAGGTGATTCTGGAAAGAAACCATAATCTGTTACTGTCAGTCTCCACTGCAATTATAAAACTAAAATTTGAACATTAATCCTCTGTTGACTGAAGCAAACAAAACAACAAAGTAGTTATAACTGTAAATGAACTCACGGGTGAAGTACAGTCTGCTGCTGTTGCTGAATTTTGGAGGTGTATCTGTGTTCCTACAGTAATAAACTCCTAATTCATCAGCAGTCACATTATTAATAACCAGACGATGTTTAAATTGCACTGAATATTTCTTTCTGAATACATTATTAGAGTAAAAAGGTGACGAGGATGTTGAGAATGAGCGTAGAATCTCTTTTGGAGGATCTGGTGTTTTCAGTAAAATCCAATAAATGTCATTTTCATCAAGATCACAGTTTATGGTCACATTTGATCCCAGATCAGTTTGTTGATCTGATACTGCAGTTTGACAACAGATTAGCACATCTATAAGACAGAAGAAAAAAAAACAGTAGCATAATGCATGATATATAAGCGCACATATATATATATATGTGTGTGTGTGTGTGTGTGTGTGTAATAAACTCACAGAGAAACAGCTGAAAGATCCTCATGTTGTTGCTGTGTATTAAAACACTCCATCCACACTCCATTTAAACTCTTTTGTATAGAGCTCTCAAAGATATGAGAAAAAAGAAAGAGAGAGAAAGAAGATTTTCCCACATCAATCAGAGGAAGAGTCAGTGGGTGGATCTTGAACTGATGGAGAAAAAGCATCTGCAGCCTCGTGTCTGCTCTACAGCAGGATGTTTGGTTCGGCCACATAAACATCTCTGTAATCTTTTTCTTTATAGTATTTAAAAAAAAATAAAATAAGAATAGATTATTTTTTTATATTAGATTAATGGATTATTAGTTTTTTTGTCTAGAGTGGTGGTTAAACCTTGAACTGCATGCCAATACTTTTATGTATGTCAGTTCTCATAGTTTGACCTCAAATGGAAACACTTGGTTTAAACACTTCGTGACACGAGGCTTGTTGTTTGTGTTTCTACTAAACATTTAATATCAGAGCATTCGACTTTATGCTGTAAAACATAGAAATCACTTTCACACTTGAAGTTTCTGTAAATGTTAAACAATGACTCCAATTGTTAAAGCTGTTTGACGTGGATCAGAGTCATTCCCAGTGTTTTGACTAAAGAAATAAAATCTTTTAATAGCCCTTATAGAAAAAAAGCTAAAGAAAATGCAAAGAAAAGTTAAACTGAACACTCACAATAGTCTGTAAATATGAGGCCTGTTTCTGCCCGAACTAGGAGATATTGTTGACTAGTTAAACATGACAATACTGACAAATATAATATATTTTTTATATTATTTCATAAAATATGTATTTATTTATTCAATAGAGACTTATGTTTGTGATACTTTGGGGGTTATGCGCAATTTAACTTCAGTATTCTGTAAAATAGATCGGATCACTTCTGGTTTAGGTCTTGTGCCTCATGAAAAAATTAGCTGTTTTATTCAAGATAACTTAAAAGGAGTGAGCAAATGTAGATTGATATCTCAAAAAAAATTGTTTTTTGTTCTTCACACTAATTTAGATATTTAATAGAATAAAACACCTATAACAACGTGAACTCAGTAGATTCGCCGATTACCTTAAAAGTCCATAGACATGCGTCAGTTTATACTGCTGTGAACACGTTCTCTGACAAGCGGATGCACTGAGACCAGTTTTCCGGTTTGGTCATGTGACGTTCGACATTCGCTCTATTAGAAAGATAATCGATTGTGAAAGAAATCGGTCTCTTAAATTCATAACAATAATGAATAATAATGTTAATATTAAAAAATTTACATATATTTCTTTTGCATTTATTTGAGTTTCTCCTTTTCTGTTTCTCCTTCTTTCTCCTTTTTTGAATTGTAAACACGTGGAGTGTTTTAATAGAGACCATGTTGGTGAAACGCCACTGTGAGCGATCATGAATGACCTCCAGAGGGCAGCAGAGGAGCTCTGATACTGTTACTGATAAAATGGACAGTTAATGTATCAACCCTGTTATGTGAACTGTGTTATAGAGTACACAGTGTAAGTGTACTTTTCTAACTTTTAAAAAAAAATGTCAATAAAGTATTTCCATAAAAAATGCCTTTTTTTGTTGTTGTTAATCATTTTAGAATTATAATGACAAAATATACTTTTTATTTTTCTACTATCATAGAGTTGTATGTTCTACCTCATTTAGAGATACTTCAGATGCAACCAGAAACATTCCCTTTCCTTTAAACTATTAAAAAAACTTTTTTTTTCTGATCAAACATACTGGAACAACATCAACAGTCACTAAATGGGTGATTTAGTAAAATGAATAAATTATCAAATCAGTAAGTCAGCATTGTAAAACAGATATTAGTGACAGATTAGCATATTAACAGCTTGTCTGACCTTGTGACATTTTGTAGAATCATAATTTATGCAAATTTATATCCTGAAGCTTGAATCTTTCTCGGAATGAACTTCCAGAGAAAAGCATTAAGGATATATAATGGCATCATGTGACTCCAGGTTAAACTTGTGCTGGACTTACATCTACGTCATGCTTGAGAGAATAAGGTTTCTGATGAAATAACCAAAACAAAATATTGCTACACTCATCTATACAATACATATTTACAGTATGTACATACAGTTATAATATATAGGCTATCCATAAATATTTGGATGCTGGACTTATCTATTATTACAATAATTTTAGTAGTCTTAAATTAAGTAATTCTTATTAAAAAAGTCCAGAAATTAAATGTAAAGCTATGTATACCATATATAACATAATGTCCATACAACCATAATGTCGCCATTCTAAAACATAAACTGTAGTGTCTGTATGTTTTATGTAAATATCTTTTTCTGACATTATTACTGACATGACAGATAACCCCAAAAATAAAACACAGCCATCTGTATAACTATAAACAGAATGGATATCTAATGGAAGAATAGCTGCTCTCGTTCTAATAAAGAAGTGAAAGTGGAGATTCAATCGTTAGGGAACAACAGATTAGAAGCAGCTTCTTTATTTCTGTACTACTTGTTTATTCACAAAATTTCTTGTGTACACCAGCTACAGTTAGCCATAATAATGTGCGTTTTCCAAAGCAAAGCGGTTGAGTGAACTATTGTCTACGTCACATCTCCTCAATGAGGCCTCAACAGTCATTATCTAAAATAGCACCAGTTGAAGAACCTCAAGAGCATCTTGGAGCAGCTCCGGCCAAAAATAGATCCTAGTGCACCTATATTTAGCAGAAAAAAATTGTGAGGAGAAATTAAACAGCAACAAAACTGGAGCATTAAAAAATATATCAAAGATTATAGGTTTTAAATGCTCAATTAGACTCTTAATATATAGCTTGTACCAAAATGTTGTTTTCAATAGTGTGTTCATCACTTCCATAAACCTCTGTTCTGGGAAAAATCTTGCTGAACCATATTTCCATGGTTGAAAATGATGCTTATGTCAACTGTAATGTGTCTTTGTCAAGAAAAGCGTGAAGCCACTCCCTCTGCTGCCCTCCCTTGAGACTATACAAGAGACAAGCCACAGTTTCATTCAACCCAGCTACACACTGAGACATCAAGGAATTCACACACACACACACACACACACACACATGCACACATCAGTTCAGACTACTCCAGTGCAGTAGGTTATAGACACACACAGAGGGGCTTCACTTGTGGCAGCTGTCTGTATTTCTACCTCTTGCTTGCAGACTCACACAAAAACAACACCTGGTAACATGTTGCTGCCAAGAGCTTTGACCCTTTTCATCCTGTGGGGTAAGTGCCAACTTTGTTTCCCCAGAAATATAGGGATTTGCATCCCAGCAAAGCATGTTCAAAGTGTGTGGTCTCTCAAGTGTGAGTTTCTGTAAAATTGTTGCAAAGTCAATGGAAAAGTTTATGAATTTGCATCATATTGTCACTGTGAGATATTATACATTCTCAGTTAGCATATTAGCGTATGATAGTGTGTAATTGCTTAATTGTTAAATTATTCAGTGACACCTGGTGATATCTAGTGTTTCATAAGGTATAACGTGATGCTAAATGCATAATAGGAACTATAAACAAACTTCAAGCTTGATGTATGTGAGAAAATATACATGGAAAGTTTTATTGCATTTAAAATTATTGCTAATTTTTAAACCCTCTTTTTTTTCAAGTTAAACTGTATCCTTAGTTAGAGTGTATGAGTTAAAATTGTAATTCAACCTTCGCACCTATTACACAAGGGAAAGTGGCGCAAAAGTAAAATCATGCTTTCATGTCTTAGACATCTTTTTATGAATGGGAGTTTTGCATAGCTGAAAACTTACAGGCTTTTTGTATTGATCACCATTGTTCAGCGTGACTCAGCTCGACTGTGAGATTATTTATTTATGTATTAAACCGCACAATTCCCGGAAATCAACGGGACACTCCTGAAGTTCTTCTTAGAGAATCTCTTAGAAATGTCATGTTTGGCAACTGACACACTTTGACACCTGAACCCATCTAAAGCTAATAATAATGTCCTTTAATTGGCATTATTGGCGTCTAACAAACCTATAACAGATCAGGTGTTGACATGAGTAATATGTCTAATCTTACACTGGAATCTGACTGATCTGTTTGATATATCTGCATGTGATCTGCTAAAATTAAATGCTTGAAATCATAAATAGCTTGCATACTTCCTTAAAAGAATGAGTATGTTTAATTCCTATGATATTTTGTCTAATCCATTGACTCTGTTTAGGTTATGCCTCTTGTGTGCGGTATCGGGCTGACTTCAACATGATGGGGATCACTGGTTGGATCAAATTCGACTCCACAGAGCTGATGTCCACTGTGAATCTCACAGGAACTGGCACATGCCAATCATTCAATATCTCCCTCACTACGTTCCCTGTAATGTACGGCCATTTTGCTTCACCCTGTCAAAAATCACACATAGGAGACAGTGTTTTCACTTTTTCTGTAGATAAGCCCCAGGCTGCGGTGAATGTGCCCACTCTATTTGAACAGCACCCTAGTCTGGAAGCCCTCTCAGTGCTGGTTGAGGCATGTAGCGGCTTAAGGATTTGTGCCGGACTCATGTCGGAGTCCCAGGTCAGAACTTGGCAGGCACGATTTTTCAGCCCCATTGCTGGGAACATCTACATTCGGCAAGTGACAGGAGAAGCAGGGGCGAGGGTTCTCTCAGATCTAAGAAATGTCAATCAGACCAGGACTTTTACAAATGTCACAATTTCGGTGTCACAAAGCTCTGCCACCAGCTGCACTATGCTTCTTGGTAGTCTGGATCCCAAGAGTCTTACAAGGCTGGGCCTTCTGAATGTGGGATCACCTCTTGAACCCGTGAAGTCTCGATTGGAAATCTCCGCTCTCAATTCGGGTGTTCGCTTCGCTGTTCTCAACTTTATCTCAAGCTATGCATGTGCAGAGATCCGAAGCGTTGCAACGAAGGTTGTTAGCGCTGACCTGAACATGCAAGGAATTAAAGGCTACTTCACCTTTCAACAACCATCTCCATTCGATCTCACCACCATCACTGTTAACCTGACCAACCTGGATAGAAGAGTTGGGCCGTACCACGTTCATCATTTTCCTCTACCCCAGATGAGATCTCCCTCGGATAGCAGCTGTAGTAATAACAATGTTGGGGGTCACTGGAACCCCTTCAATGTGAATGTTCAGCCACCAGCGTATCCGCCACCAAAAGGGTCCACTCATGATCGCTTTGAGGTTGGAGATCTGAGTGCCAGGCATGGTTCTCTTGAGAATACAAGTAACTTTCAGGCCACTCTCATGGACTGGAACCTACCTCTGTTTGGCCGGAATAGCATTGTGGGTCGATCTGTTGTGATACACTTACCCAATGGGACTAGATTTGCCTGTGCAAGTATAGGGTATCCTGGGGAAGTGACTGTCATCAAGGCGGACTTTCGTGGTCCAATTGTGGGGAAGGTCCTGTTCACCCAGATCAGTAGTGACTCATATTCTGATGTCTCCGTGTTCATGGACCTATCGTACGGGCAACTCTCTGCGCCTCCTACATTGAATCACAACTGGCACGTCCACGACTATCCCATCAGCACAGAGACTGACAGTGACAAGGCATGTTGCCTGTCCACTGGAGGACACTGGAATCCATTCTACGTAGACACCACAGTGAGTGCATACTCTGTTAACTGTGGTCCCGACAGCCCTTTTGCCTGTGAAGTTGGGGATATCTCTGGCAAGCACAGGACTCTGGATCTACAGTCTGAGATAGGGATGGTGGCTACCAAGAACTTTTTTACTGACACAACCTCTTGGGTGTCTGGAATTATTGGTCGTGCTTTGGTGGTACATGGTCCAAACAAAACAGCTCCACGAATCGCTTGCGCTAACCTCACCTTGTTCCGCTTTCCCTCTGCTCGCTCAAGTTCTTGGCTCGGGCCTGAATCTTCGGAAGGTCAAGTCCGATTCTCCCAAGTCTCTCCGCAAGGGCCAACAATACTAAATATCTCCTTCACCGGGCTTAACGCCAGAGCCAGTGGCTACCATGTCCATATTCTTCCAATCAAGAGCACGCAAGAACCTTGCTCCGACAGTAACATCATGGGGCACTTTAACCCGTTTTCTGTGAACATATCCTCATCTCCAGCTTCAGGGATTGGCACAGTTGACCAGTATGAGATTGGAGACATTAGTGGGAAGTTTGGAGACCTGAGGGGTCAGAACAACTTTCAAACCCAATACATGGATGGTAATATGCCACTTTCAGGAACAAACAGCATCATTGGCCGTTCTCTGGTCATACATTACACCAACGGCTCAAGGTTAGTATCTTTACGAATCATGGATCCTCAACCAGTCACTTGGCTGTTTGCCCTTCACAACAATTTGACCTTTGAAATAAATATGATATATTAGTTTGCTTCTCCTTAAGCTATTAGAAGCAGAACCATAAACAGACTAGACAGGAAAACAACTGCAGGTGCAAGTCGTGATACAAATGATTCCCAATTCTGCATTTTGTCTCAGTTCCTCATAATGGTTTTCATATCAGAGCAATCTTCTGCATTCTGTGAGGCAGCAGTGAGACAGACAACTAGACACTTTTTCCCAACAGTCATAATTGAGAATTCCGGAAAAAGACCTCAGTTTTCTGGAAAGCTATTTAGAATAATTATGGAGTCAGATATCTGAAATACCTAAAAACCATCCTTTCATGAAAAACATGAGTGGGAGGATTCACACAGCTCATTCCTCCACACACATTATTCATAATGTTTATACAACTACACCAGATTTCTTTGACTCACCTAGAAATGTGGCAAAAGTTACTTGAAAATGTATAACTTAAAATGGTTTCTTTCCCTATTTTCAGAATGAGGTGTACAGATATCTCAGCAGAGGACACCCCAGATGGAAATTGGGTGAAGGCTGAGGCCATGTTCAGTGGTGCTGTAACAGGAACAGTGATGTTGGTAAGAAAAAAAGCAAATTTAATATAAGTGTTTTACACATTTTTACATGTGCTGCCTCCCTGTTCAACAACACTCTTGTCATGAGGGTAGGGTCGTCTGGGTGTTTGCCAGGATCTAAGGTGTTGCTACAAGTCTTGAATTGTCTATTTTGAATTGCTCCTACGGTTTCCATGGTAACTAAATTAGAGGGAACTGTAAAAAATAAGTATCTTCCTCATCTCTACTCTCTTCCACCCTAAAATGGCTTAAAATCTACCGTCACTTTAAATCTGCCACAAAAAGATGACGCTGTTAATAATGCTGGATGGAGGAGGAAGGGGTGGTGAGGGGTGACTGGGTGAGGCTGTGGTCGTGGAGGGGTACAGCTCTTGTCCTGCTGGGACGGTGTGAAGCTCATCTCTACCGCAGACAGATGGATCTGTCACATGCCACGCAGCAGACCTGCAGCTGTCTTGTGGTCTTGCTGTTGTTAGCGGACGAACGATTCACATGATTTACAACAAAATATGACAACGACTGATAATTTTATATTTATAACACTTTTTGACAAGAGAATCTGGTGCGTTTAAGCATTTGCCATTCATTTTTAAAAAAAAAAAAATCTGAATTCCATTCATTTCACCTGTCAAGTAAGTTATTTCTACTTGACTTGACAAGTTTCCGCTCAATTTTCTTCATTAGTAAATGAAGTCAAACTGGTTAAACAAGAAAACTATTTGACTTTACTTAACCCCTTCAATGGTCAGTAATATAAAAACGCCGCCGGACATTGTTGTTTTCCAGCACATTAGGACGCAAATAATTAACTGTTCATTCATTACATATAATACCATACATAATTTTACAAATTTATATATGTATTTATAAAAATTTATAAATATTTATGACATTTTTCATTAAGTTCATATAATACAATATTACATTTAATAAATAGGTAACACTTTACAATAAGGTTCTTTAGTTAAACATGTATTAACTAACATGAACTAACCTTGAGCAATATATTTTTTACTGTATTTACTAATCTTCGTTAACGTTAGTTGATGAAAATACAGTTGTTCATTGTTTGTTCAAGTTAGTTCACAGTGCATTAACTAACGTTAACAAGATTTTAATAATGTATTAGTAAATGGTGAAATTAACATTAACAAAAATTAATAAATATTATTAGTTGGTAACTAATGTTAAATAATGAACCTTATTGTAAAGTATTACCAACAAATGAATGCCCAGTGATACACTTTACATGTTTTTAGTCCCAGCAGACCTTTCCAGATGGCAGCTCTGGTGATGTTATGTTAAACGTGGATGTGCGGGCATCACAACAATTAAATGTAAGTTTTATCATTTTTCATTAGTCATGATATCTATCATGATCAAATTTAATTGAATTGAATATGAGGAATTTTCTCATTGGTTTCTAGTTTGCAGAGGCTTCCTGGTACATTGCAGATGAGCCGATGGGGTCAGATGGTGCATGTCCAAGGGAAGACAAAATGTTTAATCCATTCAACATGTCAAATGTGAGAGAAGATGAAGGCCTATTTTCTCATCAAATGCTAAATTTTTTTAATATATCACACAAAATAATTATGTGTCTCTCAGATGAACAGCTGTTCTCAGGAGAGGGCTCTCTCCTGTTTGGTTGGAGATCTGACGGGCAGACATGGATCCATAAGTCTCACCAAGAGACAACTGTACAATGACATTCTGTTGCAGCTGGCCGGAGACTTCACAGGTAGAAAATATCTTTCACACTTGTGAAGACATGATACTTTCATGGGTTGGAATAGAATTCTGCATAGAAATTGTCTCAATGTTTTACCCCCAGTTGTCCAGAGGTCATTAGTGCTCAGATTCAATTCCACCACAACCGCATGTGCAGATATTCGTCCAGAATCCCCTTCTGCCATGCAGATCTTCCCCAACAGAGCCTCCTTCAGCAGGTGCGTTCAAAAATCCAGAAATGTCCTTTAGGCAGTAAACTTGCAATTTAGCTTTTTTTTATTCTCAAAATATTAACTTTATCAACCTGACTACCATAAAAGTAGTTTTTAAGGATTAGATTAGGTAGAAGTAGAGCCTTAAGGTTACAATTTGCCAGTTATATACATACGCCATGGCCAGAGGACACTCAGTTAATCACTTAATTATCTCATTAACTTTAATTCTGCTTCAGTGTTCATTTAACGCTGGAGTTTCTGCTGTGTGGGTGGAATAAAAATATGGCAGGACTTTTACTTTCTGATCCCTGGACTTTACACCTCCGGTCATGACCCATGTAACAATGTTTAATGATATAAATTGTAGTTTTTATATCTCAATATCTATACTAAGAACATCAGGAAATTTCATAGAGAAAAACAAAACTGATTTTCCAGTAAGTGAACTTTTACCCAGAACAATCTTTTCAAATTAAATCAACAAGGAAGTACAAAACTTTTACTGACATAATTTGATCTGTTCTTTTCTGTGTGTAAAAATAGAAACAACAATCACAAACTGTAATGGATGGGCAATGTTTATTTTATATATATATATATATATATATATATATATAAAGAAATTTTATTAATTCATTATTTTAAAAAGAAACACATTCATAGATGAACACAATGACTCCTCACTTTCTTGTAAAACATGATATGTCACCTTATATGTTGTGATAATAATGAAATTTTGATCCATTACATCACAGAAGATTAATCACATAAGTCATCCATTACATTATTTATTTTTACAGCAATACCTGTTTTACTATGACTGTTGTGTGCAGGTATGATTTCCGTAAGAGAGTGGCTGATGTACTAAACCTCCCCATGTCCAGAGTTTCCATCTTACCTGGTTCTCCTTCACAAATGCCTGATGTGAAATGTCAGCAGGTCGATTATCTGGTGTCAGGTAAACCAAGGAATACAAAGTTTTTTCTTTAACAATTTTTGTTGCTTTTAAAAGAACTGTTTTCAGCTTCAAATGACATCTTAAAAACGTGGTGCTCATAGCGTAAGACACTGAAAAAACACAGTGAGATGCCCATCTGACGAATGTATACATGAAATAACAATTAAACAATAGCAAACAATAAAACAATAAACAATTTAACAATTAAAATAGCTCAGTGTTTAATGATATGGAAATAATACTAAGAATAAATTCCATAATTAATATCTATTATAATCTATAAAATGCACACATATGCATTTAGGCACATATATACATACTTCTAAACTGAGATAATTATATTACATAATTATAACAATTATAATTTGACAAGTCTAAAATGTATAAATAATTCATAATAATAATATTCATAATTAACATTATAATATGTATGATCACACATCATATTATATATATAAACATATAATTTTATTAATATATTTTTTTTATTAATAAAGGCACTTTCTGCTTATTTCATTTAAAAATCTTAAACATTAAAAATAATATAATATAATATAATAATATTCATATATTCAAGCATAAGAGCTGGCAGAAAGGAGCCACACTTGTATTAAATCTTCCGAGGGGCCTGGTGTGTCTCTTCATATATTTTTGAAGTTTTGATTATTGCATTCCTCTGCTGAACTGACTTAGTATGCTTTTTCAGTCAAAACAATGAACAATCCAGTCCATTCAAAAGACACAAAAAAGGGAAATTGCACGGTAATCTGATGCACGGGTGGAGCATAGACACATGAAACAGGAGAGCGGTATATGACAAAGGTCTATGCCACAGGACAGCAACGACAACAGGAGAATTTATACACACTAAAATGTTTTATTTTTAATTTGTATTTTTAAATGTGTGTTTTATAAGAAACATTTTGAATTATACTTAATTTTTTTTTTTTTGAGATAATGTGATGGCTGCATGTTGTGATTGAATTGTGAGGGTTTTCTATGTGGCTGCGTATTAAACATAGTACCTTAATAACTTTGTAGTTGTCTATAGGGCATAGTTGAAAAGTTCATTTTGAAAGCTGACTGGTCAAAAAATTAAGGCAAAAATATTGTTTTGTTCAAGCACTGGTCAGTTTGAGGTTTTTGGATATTTCGCAACAGGTTTTCATAACATGTTGTTTTAAAACAACAAAAAGAAAAAAAATCCAAAATACATCTTAAGTGTTTATTTTATTGGACTTTATTTGCATCTATAGATTTCAGCTGCAATACATGTATTTTTAAAGATCGTTTTCTCAAAATTAGTTTTTCATCCACAGTAGCACTAACATACACTAAACTTTACCGTTTTTATTCCTATCTATATTCTGAAGGTTTTTACTGAGGGGTTTGTTCATGTATCATTCGCCTGATTTTATACAACATTTTATTCCTAGAAACGTTATTATATATATATTTTTTTTTTCTGGCGATTGACAGTATTTTCTGATTTATGGAGTGATATAAATAGATATCAAAAATGCCTTCAGTAAAAACCTTTAAATCTAATATGTCAGCAAAATAAAAAAACATTTTTACCCTTGCTTTATCCGATGTTCAGGGATGAATGAGTGCAAATTAAATTAGACTCATTTAAACATACCTTTTTAGAAAACAGGTAGTACAAAAATGTTTTTTGTAATAATGAAAGCAATCAACTGGCAAAGTAGGATGTATCCATCAGTTACTTTTTTTTTTACTCTATTCACTTGGGGTGTCTTGCAATTTGAAAAATCCAATTTATAGCTGCTATATATAGTTTTTCCATCCACTAGAGGTCGTCTATTCAAAGGCGTAGCTTGATGACGCCAAGTTTGAGCGAGGAATCTTGGGACATGTGTGTAACAAAGTTCTTTAGAACGGGAAGAAGGAGGCGGGAACCGGCGAACGTTCAACAATGTTTTTAATACCAAATAAACAAATAATAAACCAAAAAGTATAAGGGCGGCAGTTCCTCACGGCGACTGCCGCCCACACAAACAAAATAAAACACAACATAAATTCCAGGCCTGGTCCTCTCTCGTCCTTCACTGTCGTCGCTCCTCCTTTATGCTTCCGGAGCTCCTCCGTGAGAGATACGAGACCGGTGCGCCGAGCACCTGAAGCTCGTTAACACTCGCGTCACCGGCCTCGCGCCGTTCCCTCACGGCTCTCGCCCGCCCTGCTCGTCACAATGTGGTCTTCACCTCACAGTCAGTGGAAAACAATCGGGGTAGTACGGCCCAGTAGTGCACAACACAACAAAATTTAAAAAGCAAACATAAGTTCACAACACAACGAAATCGATCTGCGACACTACGAAATCGAGCCACAACACAAGGGAAAATGCTCCCGACCACTTGGGGGCTCTCGGAGCTTGGTAAAGTTAGATTTCCTTGCCACTGTTCTAGAGTCGACAGTCTTATATCAATACCATGATTAATTTTAAGTATGTAAACATTGTATATCGACATGAAATATTAATTCAAAATCACCTTGCTCAATAGCTTCATATTTATTCCTGTGAATGATCTGACGCGCATGCAAGGCGCATGATAAAGGGAACGTCTGCCAATTCCACCAAGTGGTTAAAACGTATAAATTGTATTCATTACAATGACTTTTAACATTTAAATACAGACATGTATCATCTGCAAAATAAAACTGCAAACCGAGGTTAACGTGGATATGACGCAACTGACAGACGACTCCCTCACACGTCCCGGATCCTTGGTTAAAATAGTTGGAAACATTTGGGATATTACAAGTACTCAACGTAACAAAATATATAACACTGGCCTAATGGTTTTTGGATATTTTACTGCAAAAATTTTACATATTGCAGCTAAGTCATAAAATGAACAAACTTTAATAGGTTAAAACTGTGAACATTTTTTAATTTAAAAAAGACCAAAAGTCAAATGGGTAGAAATTCAAATGTTGTTGTAACAACTTGATCTCCCTACTTTCATCAGGAATGCAGAATCCCTGGCAATATTCAAGAGACAGCTGAAAACTCATCTCTTCCGTGAACACTTGATCCCTTCATAAAAAACAAAAAAACAAACAAAAAAAACCCCTATCCTTCCCTTTTCCCTTCCTACTCTAGCTTATGGTACTGAGCAATGTATGAAACTTGTATTGCGAGCACTTCCTGTGTTATTTGCCAATTCATGAAGAGTTGCTTGTTTGTATTCTCACTTGTAAGTCGCTTTGGATAAAAGCGTCTGCTAAATGACTAAATGTAAATGTAAATGTTTTGCAGGTGAAGTGAGTCAAGAGAAGCTGAAGTCAGTTAAGACCAGTGACAAGATGGGTGTGTTCAAAGAATCAAAGACGTGCACACCAAGTAAGCCTGAACTCTATGTTTACCAACATTTACAACATATAAAAGTGTTTTACACTTTTAACTGGAATATCTTTCTTTTTCAGGTGGAAACGCAGGATTGATGCTGGTCCCCTGCAGGATGTTACTGTCCGTCCTGACGGCTGCTGTCTGTCTGCTCGGGTTACTGACCCTTCAATGAGATCACAGCACTGCGTTTAATAAACACGACACTCGCCCCAACCCTAACCCTAACTTACAGTCTTTACTATGGCACGCACTATATAAAGGTCGTAGATCATGTAATTTTCACAACTTTCAAAACTCTTTTATGGAGTTTTTTTTCTACTAAAAGTTTTTTTTCGTCAGCTGAACTCTCAGCACAATCCATTGAGCGCATACTTCACTGCTTCCTTGTCATTCTTGTCAGTAAATTAAACATGGCGCTACCCTACTTAAGGTCTATACTGTAAAGAACATTTCTCATCTCGTCATGTGCATTATACTCACACATATATCCATTTAAGAAAATTACATTTATTATGATTGAACATGATTAAACATGATTATGATCATGTTTCACAAACGTATGGAACTTGCTGCTCTGCTCTTAAAGGGGTATTTCACCCAAAAATGAAAATTATCCCATGATTTACTCAAGACATCCTAGGTGTATATGACTATCTTCTTTCAGACGAACACAATCAGAGATATATTTAGAAACATTCTTAGCGCTCCAAGGTTTTTATAATGGTTGTGAATGGCTGGACAAATTTTGATGCATCAATCAATAAAAATAAATGAATCCATACAAGTCCAGAGGGTTAATAAAGGCCTTCTGAAGCGAATCGATGTGTTTGAGTAAAACAAATATCCTTGTTTAAAACTTTATAAATTCAAATAACTAGCTTCCGGCGGATGACCGTACGCCTACTGCGCACGTCGATTTGGGCGGAAGAGCAACCTTTGACCCCACGGACTGACACATTGGTGAACATGGAGGCACAGAGGATAGAGCAAGACAAAACACCGACTTAGAAGTCTAAAATGAGAAATTTTAAAGAGAAATATCAGAGGATTTTGACATAAGAGAAGAGGAGCTCAACCATATTTGTTCCTACATCCTGCGTCATACATCGTGTCGCGCGTTACTCAGTTGGCGTAAGTCGACTATTAAGTTTTAAGTTTTAAAAAAGGATATTTGTTTTAAACAAACACATCGATTCGCTACAGATATTATCATATGGATTCATTTTTTAATGAATGGATGCATTTTTTTGTCTTCAAAATTTGCCCAGTCATTCACTAACATTATAAACCATGCAGGATATAAAATATATCTCAGATTGTGTTCGTCTGAAAGAAGATAGTCATATACACCTATGGCTTGAGGGTGAGTAAATCATTTTTGGGTGAACTATCCCTTTAATGGTTTTTCAAAGTCATTCAATTGTAAATTCATGGTAATTTCCTCAAAAGCCTAAATGAATACTGTAATATACTCGTCTATTCCCATGTAACTCGGGTTTCTATTTTGTGAATGTTTTGTATGATGCAATCAGTTTGAAAACAACACAGCCCTTGTTTTCATGCAACATGACTATAACTTGTTATTTGAGCCTGTGAAAGTTTTAGGCCTTACTAACATTGATCAGTTTGTGTGTGTGTGTGTGTTTTGTGGATATCTGGCATGTGACTTACTAAGAATAATTACAAATATATACCGTTCAATAGTTTGGGAGAGGTACGTTTTTTGGTAACACTTTACAATACGGGTGCACTAATATGCATTAATTCATTTTCAAATGAAAATTCTGTCATTAATCACTGACCCTCATGACGTTCCACACCCGTAAGATCTTCGTTCATCTTCGGAACACAAATTAAGATATTTTTGATGAAATCCGAGAGCTTTCTGATCCCTCAATACTGAGCCGGCGTCCTGATGTTCAACCTAACCTGGAAGCGCTGCACTGTGTTTACAGCGTAAAAAGCGCCCGGAGAATGACAGGGAAGAAATGAAATTTCATTAATAAAATGTGAAAAATTTGGTTTGCATTGAGCCTACTTGTTATTTTCTAATAAAATAAGGAAATGTATAATATGTTGTTCTTTACATTTAAAATGTTCATTCTCTGTATAAAAAAGCACATCAAATAAACAAATTTCTATCATACACTCCAGTTTTCTATTAATATTTCTTTGGAAATCTCTCCAAAATAAAACTTGCCTAAACACATTGGAAAACAACAAAAGAAAAATAGTTCCTTTTTCCTTTTCACAAAATTCACAGGTATAGGAAATAATGAGATTAATCTCTCCAAAGCATGCTTTGGATAAATTCTATGAAGTATTTTGTGACACTTCCTTAATTTTGTTATTGTATACAGAAATTATTAGGCAGATGCCATGCTTTCTCCCAAGAGATATTACCAAATAAAGAAGACTCTTGCAGCAGGAAAGGAAAAAGTATTCCTTATAACCTTGTTGCTACACTGTTGTTTTAGAACATCAACATGATCAATGAAAATATTCTCATGTTGATTCCCACTAAACTAGAGTTCTTTAAAAGTAATGCCACACTCTTTTGGAATCGAGTCAAGAACAATAGCAAACTCTCTTGTTTTAAATGGTAATTGGAATTTTTTTGGGTAAATTCAGTAAGGCTATATGACCTTTCGCAAAGACCCGCTCCCTTTAGTTACTGTTGCTATGTCCAACAAGCCGCTCTCGTGCCACACATCATGTTCTCACCAAGTGAAAAATATATTGTGGAGCAAAAGAGGACACTGACAACGTGTCGACAGACAAGACAGAGCAGGTTACTTTTGATATGAACAATGACAAATGACAAAGTTCAAATATTGTAATTTTTAAAAAAGTTTAAATAATAAATAGCGTATAGTGTCTCTTTAATGTGTTGTGACAGATCGCTGTAGCTCCTTGAACCGATCATCTCTTCATTCTAGTTCATTTATATCATCAAATAAACATGAATGAATGTTGTTTCAAGTCGTGAGTACACACAATTTCACCAACGATAATCTACTAACTCCCCTGACTGCTTTATCAGACAAAATGGCGGATTTGGGGTTATGATTGGTCAGATCGCCTGTCAATCAAACTGCCAGCGAAGGGTCAAATAATACAAAACCTCAAGTCCCCCTTTATTTTTAAGGTTACAAATTACCTCCTTTTTTAAATAATGTTTTTTTTTCTCCAAATAAAGTCATATTACCTAAATCTTTAATAATCTTAGGAAGCACATCTAATAATAAAAACATATACACAGATCTAGGTATACCTTCCACCTTTGACAACAATACCCTCCCAAATATTACTGCGGTCAAGCCAGCCGCCACCGCGAAATGCGTGGTCAATCTAGCCGCCACTATATTTGGTGGTTCGCGCATACAGTGGATATTACGGTAAGACCGTCAGAGAACTGATCTGAAAACAAGCGATCCTCTGTCGAAGCGATTTCACATTCAATTATGCATTCAGTATGTCTTAATAGATGAAAATAAATAACTAAATAAACAAATATTACCATTATTTATAGTAAATATAGTATATAAAGCCCACTTTCACCTGAAAATGATTGTACACCTCACTGTAAAAAAAAAAAAAAAAAAAGTCCTAGTTTCCACAGATTCATTTCACCTCAGGTGGAGAGGACACTGTCTCTCAGTGTCAACTGCACAGTTTCAGGACATTCTGATGTTGCATTCCAAAATAAGAGCCTCCCAAATCTCATATATACGCTGGTTTGTCCAACTATGCATTGTGCACAAACTTTATTAACTAAATCACGAACACATTACAGGTTGTATACTATTATATTAAAGCTACCACAAAATGTGCAGTTGTCAGAGAAGTATCTCAGCTTAAAAGAGCTCAGAAAATAATTGAAGCTGGAAGCGACGATGAAAGGGCCCTCACATCTGGGGTCACCACCACCCGTTGGCCTTAGGAAAACAGTGTTCACAGTGGGCAAATACAGCAGAATTATGCCAAAGTCCTAAGAGGTGTCGCTTTTACTATAATTGAATATTGCCATGTAGATGTCTTCAGGCCAGGACTATAATGAAAGATGTGAAGTTTGGGCCAGATCGGACATTGTGTACCAGAGTTACAACAACTTCCTGTTTCATGGCGAAACATGGAACTTCGTAAGGCCTTCATGAACTTGAGCAAAAACTAGATCTTCGCAATTTACCGTCACAAAGGGCTTTAGATTAGAGTGACCAAATATGATGTTGATCTGATTAAAGCTGTAGGAGGAAGTACAACTTGTGAAAATATCAAAAACCACACAAACTTTGCAAAGAAATTTAAATATATGACTTCCTGTTGGTTTTCAGATTTCGTACCAGCAGCCTTTTTTAGGGATTGGGCTCTGAAGGGCACTTTGTTGAAAATTTGTAGGTGGCTCTATCGAGCCTTTTTGCCTCGCCTAATTCTGAGACCCATGACAGATGTTAATTTTTTACCATTTCTGATGCGTGTGCAAAGTTTCCTGACTTTTCAAGCATGTTTAGGTCCTGAAAAATGCAATTCATTTCGGAGAAGAAGAAGAAGAAGCTGACACAGCCGCACAGTAACACTGACCGGAGTGTGTTTATAGAGTTTACTGGCAATGGCTTCTAATGCAGCACATGCAATCATAAACACGGAGTGGAAAAAACGTGTTTTACAAATAAAGATTACAAATAAAGTAAAGATGACATTCAGAGCAGGCATAAGGAATACTGATAATAGGAAAAACATGGCAATGCAAGTAAACAAGCCTGACCAATAACAACAACAATTTCCAGATGACTATGCAGAGGCCTAAAAGCATGGAAGTATTGCATGCAATGAGACATAATACATGCAATACATGCAATGAGACATAAACAGCAAATCCATAGATATACAGTGACATAAAGTGGTTCACAAAAATAAAAGTGGAAAAATTAACATCTTGACACAAGTTACGCACATTATTATTTTTATACTACTTTAAAACGGTTTAAAAGCTACAATTAGTAATTTAGTAATTAACCGAAAATCACGGTGGTTGTTGTTTAGTACAGAATGACAGAAATGATGTAATGTTGATTTTGTAAAATGTTTCAATAAAAAAGGACATGGAAATTGAACAATAAACACCTTATATTTGTGTTACCATTGTATTTATTTCTTATACTTTAGTGTTTGATGAGACAGAAAACCGTTCAAGTGTCTCTTTAATGTGTCGTGACAGATCGCTGTAGCTCCTTCAAGCGGCTCGTGAACCAATCATCTCTTCATACTAGTTCATTTATAGCATCAAATAAACATGAATGAACATCAGAAGGAATGTTGTTTCAAGCGCGGAAAGACGTGAGTACACACAATTTTTCAAGTTCAAGTTCACCAACGTTAATCTACTAACTCCCCTGACTGCTTTGTCAGACAAAATGGCGGATTAAGGGTTATGACTAGTTAGATCGCCTGTCAATCAAACTGCCAGCGAAAGGTCAAATAATCTAAAACCTCAAGACCCCCTTTATTTTTAAGGTTACAAATTACCTCCTTTTTTAAATAATGTTTTTTTCTCCAAATAAAGTCATATTACCTAAATCTTTAATAATCTTAGGAAGCACATCTAATAATAAAAACATATACACAGATCTAGGTATACCTTCCACCTTTGACAACAATACCCTCCCAAATATTACTGCGGTCAAGCCAGCCGCCACCGCGAAATGCGTGGTCAATCTAGCCGCCACTATATTTGGTGGTTCGCGCATACAGTGGATATTACGGTAAGACCGTCAGAGAACTGATCTGAAAACAAGCGATCCTCTGTCGAAGCGATTTCACATTCAATTATACATTCAGTATGTCTCAATAAATGAAAATAAATAACTATATAAACAAATATTACAATTATTTATAGTAAATATAATATATAAAGCCCACTTTCACCTGAAAATGATTGTACACCTCACTGTAAAAAAAAAAAAAAAAGTCCTAGTTTCCACAGATTCATTTCACCTCAGGTGGAGAGGACACTGTCTCTCAGTGTCAACTGCACAGTTTCAGGACATTCTGATGTTGCATTCCAAAATAAGAGCCTCCCAAATCTCATATATACGCTGGTTTGTCCAACTATGCATTGTGCACAAACTTTATTAACTAAATCACGAACACATAACAGGTTGTATACTATTACATTAAAGCTACCACAAAATGTGCAGTTGTCAGAGAAGTATCTCAGCTTAAAAGAGCTCAGAAAATAACTGAAGCTGGAAGCGACGATGAAAGGGCCGTCGCATCTGGGGTCACCGCCACCCGTTGGCCTTAGGAAAACAGTGTTCACAGTGGGCAAATACAGCAGAATTATGCCAAAGTCATTTTAAAGTGCCACACTTCCTCCTGCTAAGAGGTGTCGTTTTTACTATAATTGAATATTGCCATGTAGATGTCTTCAGGCCAGGACTATAGTGAAAGATGTGAAGTTTGGGCCAGATCGGACATTGTGTACCAGAGTTACAACAACTTCCTGTTTCATGGCGAAACATGGAACTTCGTAAGGCCTTCGTGAACTTGAGCAAAAACTAGATCTTCGCAATTTACCGTCACAAAGGGCTTTAGATTAGAGTGACCAAATATGATGTTGATCTGATTAAAACTGTAGGAGGAAGTACAACTTGTGAAAATATCAAAAACCACACAAACTTTGCAAAGAAATTTAAATATATGACTTCCTGTTGGTTTTCAGATTTCGTACCAGCAGCCGTTTTTAGGGATTGGGCTCTGAAGGGCACTTTGTTGAAAATTTGTAGGTGGCTCTATCGAGCCTTTTTGCCTCGCCTAATTCTGAGACCCATAACAGATGTTAATTTTTTACCATTTCTGATGCGTGTGCAAAGTTTCCTGACTTTTCAAGCATGTTTAGGTCCTGAAAAATGCAATTCATTTGGGAGAAGAAGAAGAAGAAGAAGCTGACACAGCCACACAGTAACACTGACCGGAGTGTGTTTATAGAGTTTACTGGCAATGGCTTCTAATGCAGCACATGCAATCATAAACACGGAGTGGAAAAAACGTGTTTTACAAATAAAGATTACAAATAAAGTAAAGATGACATTCAGAGCAGGCATAAGGAATATTGATAATGGGAAAAACATGGCAATGCAAGTAAACAAGCCTGACCAATAACAACAATTTCCAGATGACTATGCAGAGGCCTAAAAGCATGGAAGTATTGCATGCAATGAGACATAATACATGCAATACATGCAATGAGACATAAACAGCAAATCCATAGATATACAGTGACATAAAGTGGTTCACAAAAATAAAAGGGGTAAAATTAACTTGTTGACACAAGTTACGCACATTATTATTTTCACTGCAGGTAATATACTACTTTAAAACGGTTTAAAAGCTACAATTAGTAATTTAGTAATTAACCGAAAATCACGGTGGTTGTTGTTTAGTACAGAATGACAGAAATGATGTAATGTTGATTCTGTAAAATGTTTCAATAAAAAAGGACATGGAAATTGAACAATAAACACCTTATATTTGTGTTACCATTGTATTTATTTCTTATACTTTAGTGTTTGATGAGACAGAAAACTGTTCAAGTGTCTCTTTAATGTGTCGTGACAGATCGCTGTAGCTCCTTCAAGCGGCTCGTGAACCGATCATCTCTTCATACTAGTTAATTTATAGCATCAAATAAACATGAATGAACATCAGAAGGAATATTGTTTCAAGCGCAGAAAGACGTGAGTACACACAATTTTTCAAGTTCAAGTTCACCAACGTTAATCTACTAACTCCCCCGACTGCTTTGTCAGACAAAATGGCGGATTCAGGGTTATGACTAGTTAGATCGCCTGTCAATCAAACTGCCAGCAAAGGGTCAAATAATCCAAAACCTCAAGTCCCCCTTTATTTTTAAGGTTACAAATTACCTCCTTTTTTAAATAATGTTTTTTTTCTCCAAATAAAGTCATATTACCTAAATCTTTAATAATCTTACGAAGCACATCTAATAATAAAAACATATACACAGATCTAGATATACCCTCCCGTATATTACTGCGGTCAAGCCAGCCGCCACCGCGAAATGCGTGGTCAATCTAGCCGCCACTATATTTGGGGGTTCGCGCATACAGTGGCTATTACGGTAAGACCGTCAGAGAACTGATCTGAAAACAAGCAATCCTCTGTCGAAGCGATTTCACATTCAATTATGCATTCAGTATGTCTTAATAGATGAAAATAAATAACTAAATAAACAAATATTACAATTATTTATAGTAAATATAATATATAAAGCCCACTTTCACCTGAAAATGATTGTACACCTCACTGTAAAAAAAAAAAAAAAAAGTCCTAGTTTCCACAGATTCATTTCACCTCAGGTGGAGAGGACACTGTCTCTCAGTGTCAACTGCACCGTTTCAGGACATTCTGATGTTGCATTCCAAAATAAGAGCCTCCCAAATCTCATATATACGCTGGTTTGTCCAACTATGCATTGTGCACAAACTTTATTAACTAAATCACGAACACATAACAGGTTGTATACTATTATATTAAAGCTACCACAAAATGTGCAGTTGTCAGAGAAGTATCTCAGCTTAAAAGAGCTCAGAAAATAATTGAAGCTGGAAGCGACGATGAAAGGGCCGTCGCATCTGGGGTCACCGCCACCCGTTGGCCTTAGGAAAACAGTGTTCACAGTGGGCAAATACAGCAGAATTATGCCAAAGTCATTTTAAAGTGCCACACTTCCTCCTGCTAAGAGGTGTCGCTTTTACTATAATTGAATATTGCCATGTAGATGTCTTCAGGCCAGGACTCTTATGAAAGATGTGAAGTTTGGGCCAGATCGGACATTGTGTACCAGAGTTACAACAACTTTCTGTTTCATGGCGAAACATGGAACTTCGTAAGGCCTTCATGAACTTGAGCAAAAACTAGATCTTCGCAATTTACCGTCACAAAGGGCTTTAGATTAGAGTGACCAAATATGATGTTGATCTGATTAAAGCTGTAGGAGGAAGTACAACTTGTGAAAATATCAAAAACCACACAAACTTTGCAAAGAAATTTAAATATATGACTTCCTGTTGGTTTTCAGATTTCGTACCAGCAGCCGTTTTTAGGGATTGGGCTCTGAAGGGCACTTTGTTGAAAATTTGTAGGTGGCTCTATCGAGCCTTTTTGCCTCGCCTAATTCTGAGACCCATAACAGATGTTCATTTTCTACCATTTCTGATGTGTGTGCAAAGTTTCCTGACATTTCAAGCATGTTTAGGTCCTGAAAAATGCAATTCATTGAAGAAGAAGAAGAATCTGAGCAATTCCAATAGGGTCCTCACACCATCGATGCTCGGGCCCTAATTTAAAATTACAATGTTCTACAATCGTACAGTACCCACAGTTATTTATGTAATATATCTCTCTGCATTAGGGAGTGTCTATTACATTTAATTCACCTGTGAGTTAAATACAGTTTTTCAAAGGCTATCATCCAGGATGATGATCAGAGACTTTGCATGAGGACCTATCAATTGTGTTTTTTAGCAGAAAGCTTAATGTATTACAGAAATTTGGGAAATTAATCAAGAAAAACAATGTTATGTCAAGAACGAAACGTGAAAAAGCAGGTGAAACAGGCCAGGCTTAAAAATTGGGACTGCACTTTTTGTTCTTAAATATCTGTTAAATAATTGTTAAATATATTTTTGTTTAAATTATGTTATTATTTTTTTTATTGTAAAATATTTTTGTTCATTAGATTCTGTATTTTATTTTTGAAAATAATTTTGATATAACAATTGCATTAAAATAATTAAAAAATGTTCATGGGAAATTCAACCTCAGCATGTCTTGTAATTTTGACACTGTAAAGGCCTGAGTATACTTTACTTTCCGTGCGCAGACACGTCCTCTCCACCTGAGGTGAAATGAATCTGTGGAAGCTAGAACATTTTTCTTTAAAGAATTTTTGAATGTATGGACAAACCAGCGTATATATGAGATTTAGCGGGCTCTTATTTTGGAATGCAACATCAGAATGTCCTGAAACTGTTGACACTGAGAGACAGTGTCCTCTCCACCTGAGGTGAAATGAATCTGTAGAAACTAGGACTTCTTTTTTTTTTTTTTTTTTTACAGTGAGGTGTACAATCATTTTCAGGTGAATGTGGGCTGTATATATTATATTTATTATAAATAATTGTAATATTCGTTTATATAGTTATTTATTTTCATTTATTGAGACCTACTGAATGTATAAATAAATGTGAAATCGCTTCGGCAGAGGATTGCTTGTTTTCAGATCAGTTCTCTGACGGTCTTACCGTAATATCCACTGTATGCGCGAACCACCAAATATAGTGGCGGCTAGATTGACCACGCA
Source organism: Zacco platypus (assembly GCA_038088235.1). NCBI lineage: Eukaryota > Metazoa > Chordata > Actinopteri > Cypriniformes > Xenocyprididae > Zacco > Zacco platypus. Next base: position 41,559,893 of record CM076086.1, on the reverse strand, counting down.
TTTCGCGGTGGCGGCTGGCTTGACCGCAGTCAAATAATAATACATTTTATAATACTGCTATATTAACCACAAATTAAATTTATCTTTTCTTAAGAATTACAAATTATTACACCCAGATATGTTAATTCATGTTTAACTGGAAGATTCTCTTTCTGTAGGGGAAACAACACATCTAAATTCATTTTAGCCTGCACGGGAACTTGATAATTCCCACTTCTGAAGTCGTAATTACGAGCTCATCGCATTCAAGTTTCGAAATGGGAGACGTTCACGTGCAATTTTTACCAAAGAAACTCGTATTTACGTTAATTACGAGAGCACCTGAAGGCAGTATAAGGCCTCGGTGCTCGAGGAGGCAGTTAGCCCTAAATCTCCCGAAAAGCGAAGTGGGAGAGTCCCACGTGCGCCATGTGACTGGAAGAGGCAGCTTGTCACGTGTCCGCCCGCGTCATCACTGTAATGGCAGCTTCCTTAGCGCACTAACACAAGGAACGACAGAGTTTTACCAATAGTTTACATTTCAAGACTCGCTTCTCCAAGGTAACTGGTGAATTGTTTATTGTCAGTCATTCACTGTATGTGCGCAGAAAACGGAAGTGGCTTGTGTAAGTGTGAGAGCAAGACGAGTGTTATTGTTGTCGCTTGCATAACATGCGTGTTTTGATAATCGAGGAAGCGTCTGCGCGCTGCACACAATCTCTCCTTTGATAAGAAAGAAAAAAAAATGTAGAAACACGTGCAAAATTAATAAAACCAAATATGTTTTGCAGATTTGTACTGTTTCTGTAATCGAAAGCATTGTATGTGGATGAACGGCCACACCTACCACGAATAAAACAATAACAAAAATAAACGCTATCGTTTATATATGTACTTTAAATAAATAAAGTTCCCTCTAAGTTGTTAATTTCTCGCGCACTGCAGATGCTTTGTTAAATGAATGCTTGCTAATTGACTGATTAAATGTTGATTGTTTATATTGTCGAACGTGGAGCTCGTCTGTCCAATCATCTGTCGATATGATAATTCCATTGACGTGATTGGATGATGTAACTGTTACCTGTAGACGCTCTAGCTTTTTGACAACATTGCATGTTATTTGTGAATGAATGAGCACAGAACACGTTAAAAACATGTATCCACAAAAATAAAAGCATTAAAGTAACCACACTCCCCCCCCCCCCCCCAAAATAGCATACTATTTTTATTAATACTGTAAAATCATAATAAATTATAATATAGTCTCTCATAGAAAAACAGAATATTTATTTCTTTTCTTTTTTTTTTTTAGGATTAGTCTTTTGCATAAGATCCAATAAAGCTTCGGTTTCTCATTCGGTGAATTGTTGCGTGATCAAGAAGGCAGACAGTAAATCTTTAACTATGGGATGGTCGCATTATGCCACCTGAGAGACAAGGTACAGGTTAACAATCGCATATCTTTCCAACTTTGAGCTCCACGTTAACAGTAAGATCTCGGGTTCACTGAGGGAAAATGGCTACAGGTAATTCTATTGGGGTTTTTTTTACACTTATATTCGCTCTTCCACAGCCAGAAACTTGTCTGTTCTGTCGACAGTATAATATCTTGTTGATGGAGGTTTAATGACTTGGAAATTGATCCGATGTCACTGAAAAAAGTAGTCTAGCAGTGTTTATAATTTATTATCTTATATCAAAGTTTTTCACTATTCTGTGAACAGATTTACAAAATTAATTGTTTGCTTCACATATAAATAATCAGGGATCATTTGACTGAGAATACGTTTGATTCGCCTAGGCCTGAAAGCTTGACTTGGATATCGACTAAAATATTACATTAGCAAATTACTGATTGTTTTTTCACTCATCAGTAATGACTAGATGTCATAAATTGTTTGCTTGTGTAAATTTTGTCACTGAATTTTTTTTTCTCTCTCTCTAAACAGACGCTATGTCCCCAAAGATCACTGTGGAGTTGCTCCGGCAGCTCCGGCAGGCCATGAGGAACAGCAAGTGCATCACAGAGCCCATCCAAGCTTACATCATCCCATCAGGAGATGCTCATCAGGTGAACCTGCTCTAAAACTTTGAGCTGCGCTCCACAAATGTGAAACATAATTTTTTAATCATACATTCTGTGATTTATAAAAACTCCACCTTCTAAACTTGCCTGTGATTAATTAAAATTCAGCCTTTGATTTATGAATGTAGACTGTGATTTGTAAAAATACAGCCTTGAGATTTAATTATACAACCTTTGATTTCCACATGACTGATTTCTTTTCAGCATTTCACCTCGTAAACATTCAGTCTATTTAAATATACAGCCACTTAATTCTAAATGAACAGTCTGTGATTTATAAGCTTACTGCCTGTGATGTATAAAAATTCTGCCTTATAAACATTCAATCTATGTTTTATAATCATACAGCCTGTGATTGCTAAACATTCAACAATTATTATTTTTTTTACATAATTTACTTCAGTTGCTGCAGTTTAACTGTATGTGTGTGTGTGTGTGTGTGTGTGTGTGTGTGTGTGTGTGTGTGTGTGTGTAGTGTCTAATAGTAATTTCTGTTGTATGAGTAATGGGCTTCCCTCACCCCCATCTCTCTGGTGCTGTTTATGAAATCACCTCTGATTATGTATGTGTGTGTGTGTGTGTGTGTGTCCTCCCATCAAGTGTTTTCTTTCATTCTGTTGGGTTGTTAAATTAGCAGTAATTAGGACTGATTGCTGACAGAGCTGATCTCACTTTTTCCCTTCTCTCTCTTTTTCCCACTACATCCATCCATCCTGCAGAGTGAATACATCGCTCCCTGTGACTGCCGTCGTGAATTCATCTGCGGATTCAACGGCTCTGCAGGTGTGTGCAGATTTTACTCTAACTTGAATTTTGGATCTACAGAATTGCAATATGAAAATATTAAAACCCTCTTTGACTGGGTTACTGTTGATTGATCAACTATAGAGTTGTGGAAACATCTTAGTTGAACACACATATTGGAACAATGACATTTATTACAAGATGTAGATTTACATACAAAGAAAAAAATCACATATTAGAAATAAATCCCAGTCAGACAATACAATTCCACATAAACACACACACACAAAACAACTCACAATTATCAAATTGCAACTACAAGAAGTGCAGTTCAGCCCATCTCATTCACCCAAAGAATGGGGAAGTAAAACTGGGATATGTGGTTCATATTTTATGTCGATGAGAGACTACTTGTCATGCATGATTTACAGCTGAGTGTGTGACCACATTTATTTTGACTGTGGTGATTTATGTGAGGCGCAGATTCATTCAGGGGTGGCATGAGGCCAACATCCCTCATATACTACTACTAATAATAATTGTAAATAATTTAAAGGTAATCATTTAATAAGAATAATCTAAATTTTATTTTTACTTTATAATAATAATAATTGTGCCATTGTTTATAATCAACAAAAAAAAATGCATGTTTGTAGGCATTAAGCGACTTGATGTTGTATTTGCTTGTTTCAGGTACTGCTATTGTCACTGAACAACATGCGGCTTTATGGACAGATGGGCGGTACTTCCTGCAGGCCAGCCAACAGATGGACAATAACTGGACTCTGATGAAAATGGGTACAGGTTGCATAATTTTATGACATGCGGTTGCTAGGTCATTTCATTTGTTATTAGATTGCTGCTCTTGAAAGCATGTTGGCCAAGCTGTTGCTTTTCATAAGCCATTACAAATTACACATTGTTGATTTTTTAATACTGAGCCATATTCCCATAACTTCACATAGATTAGTCTTGAGGTTTATGTCAATTATACACCATTGTTCAAAAGAGCAATCTGAATATGACGTTTTGTATGGTCAGGACTGAAGGAAACGCCATCGCAGGAGGACTGGCTCATCAGCGTTCTCCCAGAAAACTCCAAAGTGGGAGTTGATCCATGGATCATTGCTGCCGGTGAGTAATTCAACAAAAACGCCTTTTAATATAAATAATAAATATAGATGTGCACGCAAATGGAGCAAATCCCCTTTAAAAGTAACTTGATGCTTCAAAAAAAAGATGATCATTACATCTTTACACCAGTAGGTGGCGACAAGTGACTTTTAAAAAATGTCTGAGTCATTGAATCATTCATTCAACCCCCTTTTTAATAATTCATTCAAATTAATTAAAGATTTGTTTTAAATAGTCTGCAGCAATTACTATTTTGTCAGAACCTCAAGTAAATTACATGTTATTTTGTTTAGTGGTCTGTTCAGATTCGACAGAGAATTGTGATTTCTATTTTAAACCAAAAATCGTGACTCTAAATGTATCCAGAATAATGTAGTTCTATTTCATTGTATTTTTACTTACTCTGGTTGCAATCAGAGAAATTGTGATTCTTTGAATTGTAAAATGTCATGTACGCAGGAGGATCAGGTGTCTGTGACTGTGTTTTTCAGACCAGTGGAAGAACATGTCTAAGGCTCTGAGCGGTGCGGGTCACTCTTTGGTTGCGGTGCAGGACAATCTCATTGACGCCATCTGGGAGGATCGGCCGCCTCGACCCAGCACTAAACTCATGGCCCTGGGGCTCAAATACACCGGTCAGCACTTCTCAATGGCTGACATACACTATATACATTTGATCTTAAAGGTCAATCACGAAGTTTATGCTGCTGAACATTAAGAGAGAATTTCTTGGCACTGTTTCCCATGTAGGTCTCACCTGGCAAGATAAAATTACTGCTCTGAGAGGAAAAATGTCAGAAAGGAAGATTTCCTGGTTTGTGGTGACAGCTCTAGATGAGATTGCATGTACGTATCACCGTACAGCACGGCTCGTGTGTGTTTTAGTGGTCAGATCACGACCCAGACCTCATTCTCCTCCTTGTGTCAGATTACCTTGTGTTGATGTTGGTAATTATGGACATGATTGCGTGAGGCACATGCTCATTGGGAGGGTGAAGGTTCTGGAAATGTTTTCACAAATGTGTGAGGTCATTCGACTGATTTCTGACTCACTTTCTCTCTCCAGGGCTCTTTAACCTGCGCGGGTCAGATATCGAGTACAACCCCGTGTTCTTCGCCTACGCGATCATTGGAATTAGCAGCATAAAGTAAAACTGCATTCCTGATTCTTCACTTTGCTGAAAATTTCCCAGATTTCATAACATGACCTGTGCTCATTGTTGTCATTTGGTCCACATGTTATTTTAGATTGTTTGTGGACAGTAAGCGTTTGTTGGACGCTGCGGTCCGGCACCATTTGCAACTGGACAACCCGAGCAAATCGGATCTGACTGTACAGTGCTTTCCGTACGAGTCTGTGTTCACGGAGCTCCAGGCGGTTTGTGCGGCGCTGGCGCCCAGAGAGAAGATGTGGATTTGCGACAAAGCCAGCTGCGCTCTTACACAAGTCATACCTAAGGTGAGTCAAAAAGATCAAAGTTGAAAGATCAAAGTTTGTGGCATAGCAAGTTTTTGCTATGATGTCATTTCCTTCTGTTTAGTTAAAAATATCAATCAATCAAACCTTATTTACACTTGAACTTCAACTGTATGTAGCACATTTAAAAACAAACATTATCCCAAAGTGCTTTATAAGAAAGGCAATATAAAAATAACAATAAATGCATACTCAGGCTTTCCCAACTTCAAATTCAATTCATTCGACCTCTCAAGGACTTTCCAGGTCCAATACCCTCAAATTCAAGGACTTAATGTGGGGACACATTTCAAGTGAGAGCAAGGTTACGTCGTATTATCTTGTAAGATACATTGTTTTTGCATTTATTTTTGGCCATATGGCGGGGATCTGATATTTGTCGTTTTTCTGTTTTGTATAAAACTGAGGAATATTCTGTACATCCTATACTGTATTCTAAAATGATCTGATCAGACATCGAGTGAAGGAGTTCATTAATATATGGCTAGTGCCTTTTTAAACATAAAGGATAACCTAAATTTCACAGGAAGCCAATGTAAAGAATGAAATGAATGAAAATGCTGCTGCATTTTAGACCAATTGCAGACAAGCTAATGCAGTCTGGGGGAGGACAATGTAAAAGTTACAGTAGTCTAACCTTGATGAGAAATGAATGGATCACAATTTTTTTTCTTTTCTGGCAAGAAAATGCTTAACTTTGTCGCATCCGGTGTGGACGACTTCTAGCTTTTGCGATGCTGAAAAACTGAAAATCGTAGCAGTGATAAGAAATACTATACTTCCAAAAAAAAAACTCAAAGGAAGCATATATAGGGAAAATAAAAGTGGTCCCAAAATTGTCCCCTGAGGGATGCCACATAATAAAGGGACCTATTTAGAGAAAAAAATCCCTATATTCACAGCAAATGTCTTATCCTTTTGATTAGAAACACACCACTGTCATATTACAAAATATGTCATATTTAAATGCAGTTTTTTAAATGCGGTTTCATGCCTTTTTATGGTTGCAATGTGACCAGTTTGCTGTGTTCAACACTTTGGAAAGTCTTGATATTTGAATTTTCCATCTAAAGAGGTTGAATATGAATAAATATTATTGATTAAATTAAAATTGATTACAATTGTATTTGTCCAGGCCCACAGATCTGCAATCCCATACACGCCCTTATGTCTGGCCAAAGCCGTGAAGAACCCCACAGAGATCCAGGGCATGAAAATGGCACATGTAAGTCCACATGGCTAGAGGTATTCCAGAAAGCTCAATCTTTTTCTCCTAATTAATCACAATATTTTTTTTATATCGCAGATCAAAGACGCCGTGGCGCTGTGTGAACTTTTTGCCTGGCTCGAGAAAGAGGTATCATTATGTACAGTTTGTTCATTTAATCCGCTGGAAATATATTTAGGAAGACTTTTCCATGTTTTCAGAGTAAAATTCCCTTATATTTTTGTTATGTATTCATCATTAAATAAATTTAAGTATTTGTCATTTATATAGATTCCCAAAGGTACGGTCACAGAGATATCAGCTGCAGACAAAGCAGAAGAATTACGCAGGTGAGTCGAACATGCTGCATTTGAAAAGAAACAAACCATTAGTTTATCCACACACAAGGACTTCATTATATTTTATATAATTTTATAAATAAAAGCAGTGTCATAGTACTGATGCCATGGCAGGCAGTGAATTTAAAAAGGTGCATTACATGCTCTTGTATGAGATTGAGGCACCACCTTCTGGTGATCTGTGGAACTGCATATACTGAGGCGACAAGAAAATCCGTTTTCAATTAAATCTTTTATTCTTTGTCTGTCTAGTCAACAGAAAGACTTTGTTGGGCTGAGTTTTCCTACTATCTCTAGTGTCGGACCAAATGGGGCCATAATTCATTACAGGTGGACAGTTTTGATACATTTAATCATACATTCAAACTTTTTTTTTTTTTTTTTTTTAATGTTGTTTCTTGATTGTTTTTTAAAATTCCTGTCTCTTTCTGATCTGTCTTTTAGACCTCTCCCAGAAACCAACAGGACTCTTTCTCTTAATGAAGTCTATCTTATTGACTCCGGCGCTCAGTACACGTAAGTACACAAACACTGCAGGACAGTTAGTGCTTTTACATCACATTTATTTATTTAGATATTAAATGTAATTAAGATCATTTGTTTCTATATATATATATATATATATGTATATATATGTGTATATGTGTGTATGTAATCTTTGATTTTCAGAGATGGAACTACAGATGTGACACGTACTGTTCATTTTGGGATTCCCTCGGATTATGAGAAGGTAAAAAAAGCTCAAAATATCTCTTTACCTTACAGTCTGAGAACTATCAGTCTACCCATAATGCTTATATTTCTGTCCTCCCACACTCTGATCTCCACAGGAATGCTTTACATATGTCCTAAAAGGACACATCGCTGTCAGTGCTGCGGTTTTTCCCAATGGTACCAAAGGTACGTCCTTAAATTCAGAAACTTGAAGTGTTTGGTTTGTTTAAGAGCAGTTTGAAGTGCTCTAATGCTGTGTAGAGTAAAGTGAAGAGAAGCGTTTTGTCTCAGTGGACTGTGCTGTTTTCTACAGGTCACCTGTTGGACTCGTTTGCTCGTGCTGCTCTCTGGGACTCTGGGTTGGACTATCTTCATGGTACCGGCCATGGCGTCGGATGTTTCCTTAATGTGCACGAGGGTCCGTGTGGCATCAGCTATAAAACGTTCGCAGATGAACCTCTGGAGGCTGGAATGATTGTCAGCGATGGTACAAAAACACTTATTTTCATTCTGGATTTATTCATTGCAGTTTATAAGGAGCCTTTTAATTAAGACTCTTTTACTTTTTAGCTTTATATTATAAGGCAACATTATTGCATCTTTGCCTCATCTTGTTCAAGTTTATGGTGCAGTTGGTATAATATATATTTGAGTCTTGTGCATGTTTTATTCCAGAGCCCGGGTACTATGAAGATGGATCTTTTGGCATTCGGCTGGAAAACGTTGTCCTGGTCGTTCCCGCAAAAACCAAAGTAACTATTGCTTTAAACTACTCCATAATCGGTTCATGTTTATGTTCAGAAAATGCATCAATTTTCTGATTCAGCTCATATCAGAGGTGCACGTGTTCTGTTTACGTGATGCTTCCTCCACACCAGTTAGTGTCAGTATTGAGTCAAAGACAAAAATGATTTAACGCACCTTTGAGAGGTCTGAAGTATAATTTAGTTTTCAACATCCTTTCTTTCAGTATAACTACAGGAACAGAGGTAGTCTGACATTTGAACCCCTCACCCTCGTCCCGATCCAGCTGAAGATGATCAAAACAGACCTGCTCACACAGAAAGAGGTAAGAGCAGATCAATCGATACTAGAGTTGGGTCGGCAATGGCCGACTATTTTATCTAGAATTTTTATTCTTGCATAAATATAAAGTTTTGATATTATTAGTGGTGGTGCTGTGTTTTTAGCTATTTTTAGGCAGTCTGTACTATAACTATGAAAAAAAATCTTGAAAAACGATGTTTGTTACAAGTTTATTTAAAAAAAATTCATACATCAATTGAACAAAAAAATAATTAGAGATGCCTAAAGCATGCTTCAGTTATGCGTGCGCTTAGTGTATGCATACAGGTGAATAGCCTCTCAAAGCCTAGTCCATTTGATAACATACTCTACATTAGAGCACACTAGAAAGTTTCATCCTTGTCTAGTGTCTGAGCTGTTTCTTTCCACATTATGAGTGATAAAAAGGTCAGTGTACTCTTTCTAACTAGAGTTGCATTTATTTTACAAAAACGTAAAAAAAGAAAACTCAAACATAAATCTGAACGTATACTTAGACCGCTATCTTGTGATAATTCACTACATTCGAGTGCATAAATCCTTTAAACCTCTATGAACTGGCATTCATTAAAGCATGAACTGCTGTAATATACATATTTGTTATCCTGCAGCGCGATTGGGTGAACGACTACCACAGGAAATGCCGGGAGACAATTGGGGCAGAGCTGGAGAGGCAAGGCAGGAGGGAGGCTCTGGATTGGCTGGTCCGGGAAACTCAGCGGATCTAAAAATATTGTTTACTGGGGTTTTTTTTTTTTGTCATCGTCGTAAAGATCGCCAGTGAATTTTTTCCTGTCGTTCTCTCTCAGTCTTGGTCTCTATCTGCTTTTCTGGTGGATATATTTCACTTTCTGCTTCTTTTGTAAAGCACACTTTCAGCTGTTTTATGCGCTAAATAAAAACTGTGTGAAAAAAAGATGCTCTGCCTTTTTCTTATTCTCACTCCAGACTTTTTTTTTTCTTCCCCCAAAGGAATAATTCGTCCAAAAAAATCATTTACTTGCGCTCGTGTTATTCTGAATCTGTATGACTTTCTCAGCTGAGAAATGCAAAACACTTATTTCTAAAACTATGCTCCTAACTGTTTGTGAAGAAAAGACGTAACTAAACTTGAATACAGCGCAAAAAAAAAAACACATTTATGGTTATTTCAGGTCACCATTCACTTTCATTGTAAGGAAAAGAGCAGCGTGAACATTGTGCTAACAGTCTCTTTTTATGTTCCATGCAAGAAAGAACATCAAATGGGGTTTGAATGACATAATGGTGATTAAAGTGTTCCTTAAAAAGTAACTTCCAGGACAATCTACAACTGCATGTAAAAAATGGGCGGGGCCAGAGTGATGCCGCTCTTGGGGTCGTTGGCGTGGTCCTGCAGCGTGAGCGGAGTGTGTGAAAACACCGTGTGAGGGGGGATTCTGTCCTCCTCGTGTCCCACCGGCAGAGGGTTGGTGTAGATGTAGTGGATCCGTGAGTTGTCCTTCGGCCCCTCCTGTCGTCTGAAAAAGGCGAGCGGGTTACGGAAACTATGGGCTTTCCTCACACAAGTAACTCCCACTGGCTCTTCGGGAACCTCACAGGCCACTGCACTCTCATAGACACGTGCCCTCTTACGCTTCCTGTGACACAAAAATAGGTACCATGACACTATTTAGGATCCAATAAGAAGCGCTTGACCAACTAAGAGAGCAATATGAAGCCCTTTAAGGTCAGAGGTGTGAAGTCCAGGGGTCAGAAAGTATGAGATTAATTGAGTGATGATTGAATATTATTTAAGACACCTGATGTTAACAAGCAAAATCAATCTTTTAAGTCACCATCATGGAGATCAGGGTTTGCTTTAGTTAAGCTTTTGACCCTTAACTTTTTGTTGTCAGAATTTGTATTGTTGTTGTATTGAGTTGTAACAGCCAGACAAGCAAAGAGAAAATAAAAATGACAGTGGTATTAATTGTGTTTTCATGATTTAACTTGAATCAATTAACTCATTTAGCCATACACTGTCAAACCTGACAGAAAAAAACACATAATAATGTTATTATAAGAGCCCATGTAATGGAAACACCAATCACCATCATGGTAAACTCAAATTACAAGACTGTAACACTTAATCCCTTCATAAAAAAACCCCTATCCTTCCCTTTTCCCTTCCTTCTCTAGCTTATGTTACTGAGAAATGTATGAAACTTGTATTGTGAGCACTTCCTGTGTCTATTTGCCAATTCATGAAGAATCGCTTGTTTGTTTTCCTCACTTGTAAGTCGCTTTGGATAAAAGCGTCTGCTAAATGACTAAATGTAAATGTAAATGCAAATGACACAGACATGAGAGTTAAACCTCTGTTAATTCTCAATAAGAGCTTCTATAGACGTGTGACAGAAATAAAGTAGTAATAAGTGAAGCTGGTAATGCTGTATGTGGAGATCTTTTATCTTCAGTTGATTTCATCTAAGGCTGTGGCTGAAGTCAGTTGTAGTTCTTGTGTTTCTGCTTGTCTATTTTTTTCTGTTTTCTTCTTTCCATCAGTGATTCTGCTTGTTAACAGGCTTGTTAATGCTGAGATGACTCTATAAATAATATATAAAGATTTTGTGGCTCAGATAAGATCCAGTTCTGGTTTATTCTTTGCTCTTGGCTGACATGTGGCATTTCTACGGCCTGCTTGTGGCTCAGATCTGGCAAACAGCAGCGGTCCGCCCAAGTGCCATCATTCCACACCGCATGTGGCCCGGATCATCATTCTGATGATCTTTTTTTTTTTTTTCAATGGAATGAATGTACTATATTTTAGTTTGATCATGTTTTTTATTCAATATTTTGTGTTTTTAGGGGATTTTATGGTACTAAATTATATCTATGCAATAGTTATAATCCACTTTTTGAGTATAAACCTGAAAATGAAATTTCCAACTTAAAGTGTTGTAAATCTTGCATGCTTTGCCTCCTTTTAAATACGACACTTGGCAGATTATTGCTGAAATGAAAAAAAGCTATGGAATTAGACATTTATTGTTGTGAAAAAATGCACAAAAAATACTATTTTCAGTTTTTATATGTAATATATATTTTCCAAAAACTGAAAGAAAATAAAAGCCATAAATCTAAACAAGTTGTGTTCCAAATTTGAGGTTAGTATATATCAAAAAAATGAGATTTGAGTAAGATTTTGTTTGGGTGCACTACCAAAGCTTTCTACTAGATGAACTTGGTTTCCTATACATTTGCAAGGCAGTCATTTTTAACTGCGAGGAGTACAAGAGTAACTTTCTTTTAGGACCATTTAACCGTTTCAAATTGTGTGTGTGTGTGTGTGTGTGTGTGTGTTCACATAACAAGTGCCAAATCCTTTACCAAGTTTTGTACCATTCCAAAGACGAACAAAATTCTAAAAAACCAAAATGTAAATTTGGCCGAAGAGCGCCAGAGGGTTAAATTTAAAACGGCAAACTACTTTATGTGAATGTTCTTGCTTAAAGTCTGTTTGTGCCAAAAGTCTTGAAAAGTCTATTCATTGCCAATTGTTCTGCCAAATTCTCTGAGATTCTATTCAATGCAAGGACATTTATTCACACATTATTTCTAAAGAGTCCAAATATTTTTTTGGCCCACATGTCTGTTCGCTCACCTTCTGTGTCTTTGATATGAGATACAGGTGATGATTCCTGTCACTGTCAGGACGCACAGAGCTACTGAAGAAAGTGTGATGTTGAACAGCTTGACTTCTGTGTGAGGAAAAAAAATCAAGCATTTAGACTTTTAAGCAGCATTTAGCACATATTTGAGGCAGATAATACAGATAAAACAGTTCAAAATGAGTTTAAATACAGTTTGCTCACCATAAAGGACAGATTCGTTCGGTTTCAATGAGGCCGTCCCGTTAAGAGACAGAGCGATCCCTGTTAGGCTCATGTTGCCGATGGCATAAGCCAAAAGTGACCAACAAAATGCTCCGTCTGGAAAGAGGTGGTCAGAATATTCATTAGTATGAAGTCATGTGACTTTCGTGGATTTGTCACCATGGAAATAGCACTACCTCAACACCCCAGTGGCCCCCGAAATTCATTCAACTTTGACAGTCCATAAAGATCCGGGCCACATCCCAGAAACCAAGATCAAACAATTAAAAGTTTTTGTGCACAACCCAAAGAATTCAGAGGACAAAATGCATGTTTAAACTCGTGTTTATGGAAAATAAAAGAAATTTTTCCTAATGTATGTATGCAGCATCTTCTTTTGCAGGGCCTGTTGCAGTCTGAATAGACAAACACAAAGCCGGCATTCATTAGCATTCATGCCTCATTTCATCTGGGACTTTAAAAACAAAATTCCACAATTAACTCTGGCACATGAGAATGCTGGGAAATAATCCCATGATGCTCACACGTTTCCCACATTGTTTTACAATGTATTCTCGATTTGCCTTCAAAGTTCTTTAGTGGAACAGTTATGATTTCTATTATTAGATAATCCCACTGGCCTTTCTATTTATAAGATAAACAAATTCCGGTTCCGCAAGGACATTCCTCAGACAAATATACACAAACATCGAGGATTTGGCCACAGTGTGTAATAGCAAGACTGTACAGCCCATTAAATCATAGTGCAAATGCAATTAATTCACATGACTAGTAATGTTTCGTGCCTCTAATAATTAATGGGCTATAGCGTTATATGTTCTTTGGTAATATTAGTTTTGGACAGATCATTATACCAGATTTAATTTCAAACGTCTTATCTGTACATTCATATTGGTCTAGGACTGTTGATGCAGTGCTCATATCAACCACTAGATGTCAGTGTTGACGCTCAGATCATGCCGCTCCTGACGAACAAAGTATTTTTAATTAAATATCATTAATATAATGCAGTATAGACACATAAATAGACATATGTTGAAAGGCTCGATCATATAACACTCTATTTCAAACTTCATACCAACACACTACATTTTCTAAGATGAATATACAAATTAGCAAACTAGCAGTCACGTTAGCCTAAAATTTAGAAAATGAGAACATTAGCTTACCTATCGTGCGTCTGTTTCACAGACGGGTTCCTGTTAGAGAACTCTATCTCTAACACAAGTATGTGGTTTTACATATTAAACCCATAACTGACTCATTTAAATATCTGCATTGTATTAGCTAGCATAAACATTTGTCTTACCGCTTTATATCAACGTTAAAGCGCAACATGCCCGTAAATATCAACAATAAAGTGATTCACATTTCAAATTACTACACATAAACTACTCTGAGAAGTTTTGTAATGAGTCATGAAATTTGACTTCTGAGCTGTAGATCTATTGGCTCCTTATTCAATAATATTTATCTTTCTAAGGCATTTTACCAGTTATTTTGCTGAAAATTAGGCTGCTGTCTAATATTTTTATGGCTAATGGTTTGGGATATCAAATATTTTAAGTTTCTATATGTTGAAAGGCTCAATCATATAGCACTGTATTTCAAGCTTGATTCCAACATGTGGAATAAATTACCAACTTGTTTGGTCTCCAGCCCGAACAAGGGTTGTAAATGGATGCTGGGTTTAATTATTTGTATAAACGTGTTCCTCTTCAAGTTGTGCCAGAGTCAATAGATTTGATGCATAACCGTGAATTCATGGGATCACCGACACCTCACCGGCCTTGCTGAGAATATTTGCTGGACAGCCTGGTGGGTAAATCTCAGTTATATTGGACTCAGACATGGGTCAGTGAAAGGCTTCAATGCTGATTTATGACAAATGCCAGTTATAAAAACACAGAAAGATCTTTCTCACCATACGCCAAAGGCTGCCACACAAATACCAAGCAATTCTTATGAGCTATTCTCAAATTTTCATGATTTTTTCCCCCCAATCAGATGCAACGTATTAAAAATTAACATATTAAAGTATTGATAATGTAAGAGAAAATCTTGGTGACCAACTTGAACGAAATCTTTCACTCTCATATTAAGTTTCCAATATCATGGATTCATATTGAAATGACTGCATTTGCATTTGACTGCAAATTGCTTAAGAATTGCTACATAGTGAAAGCATGATATTTTCATTTCATTTAGTGTCTCATCATATCTGTATCTTACAAACATTGATGAATCAATTACACTCCAAAACACTCCATTTGTTCTTTGTTTCCACAGCTGGAAATGGCATATCTCACTGAAATACAGACACAAACTGCATTCCAAAATGGGACGCGTCCATGTGCATCGTACAGATCTCTTCTTTCAGCGCTGTTCTGTTCTGTTCAGTTCTGCACTCTGTGATATATCAGGGCAGGTTTTCATGGACCATGACCCATTAAACAGACTAATAGGGGCTTTGTGACCCTGGTTGAACCAACGCTGGGTATTTATAAACGCATAAGCACTCAAAATCATAAATGCATGTACAGACAATCACATATAGACATGCAACACAGAGCTGACATAGGCCTAAATATTTAGTCGAATAACCTAACAAAACCTTTATACGTTATGAAGTTCGAACAGCAGTTTCCTGGAGAAAGTAGTGATGTGATATTGTTTTCATAAATGTTATGCATCACAGTCTTATCTATACAGCATCAGGACATGTTCATTCATCTGCTTGAGAACCAGCATTTACGAACACTGTTCTGTCTCAAAGTCTGACTTCATCAAGCAGAAATGTGAATCAATCATGTGAATTTCTATTCTTCACAAAGATGCTTTTGTTTGCTTCTGCCTTTGTTTTTTTTTAAATTACGCTAATTATAGTCTAAATTTAACCTGAAATTTTGGCATTGTTTGATGTTATTTAATTTTTAGATTTGACCTTTATGGGACATTTAGGCAATATTTGTCCTCAACAACACAGCATTACTTTAGAAGTAATTATATTTGTTTAGTTTTGGATATCAGTTTAATCTACTAATTTAAATATTACTAATTAGTTTTTTCCCCCCCAGTTCTAGTTTTAGGTCAGTTTTATATAATTTTATATAAAATACATATATATATATATATAATATTAGCTTTCTTTTGATGAACAAAAATGTTTAGTTTTAGTTAATAAAAATAATAAACAATGATAATCACAGTGAGGTCAAGAAAACACATTTTTACTTTTATCTTTCTATATGAAAAAGCTCATTTAAATTTACATAGACTAAACATATAGAGAACGTTTTGTTATATATATGTATATATATATATATATATATATATATATATAATTACAATTGTTTGCATTTCATATTTTACAAAGCAAAGTATTATTTACTTTTCGTCATATTATTATATTGCAAAATGTACCCAATGGAAATAAGATAAGAATAAAACGTTTCTTTAAAAAGTGATTGGACACTTATATATAAAATACATGACTAATTTAAATTCTCCCAATGTTCAGTTAAATGTTACCCATGAATGCTTGACTGAAAGTTAACTAAAATAAGTGAAGCCTAAGCATTCCTCAAACATTTTTATTCATTTCTACGCTGATGCATTGTTATCAGAGAGGAAAACTGATCACCTTTGTTTCTCCTTTAGGAGTGTTTGTATGTCACATTTGTCCCACCTATAGAAACAGACTCATATATGGTGCTAGTGGGGCATTTATGGCTGAACTGACCTTCGTGCAGATGCTCAGCATGAGACGTGTGTTCGGCTAGACCGATCTCAAAACCCTGCTGAGCCAGAGCGGACCGGCCCGGCTATTTCTGCTCGCAGGACTGCTTACAGTTTGGCAAGTGACCCGTCGCACAATGTGGGAACTGATGGAGGGTTCATTCAGTAAGTGAGGCAGAGACAGAGCCAAATGACAGTGAATGGAAGCAGCACTCAGACATTGTAAACTATTCAAACAAAGACGTCAAACTCCAGGTTAGCAACAGCTTACATGACAATGTGCAGGATAAAGATGCCGTGCTGTGAATCATTTCCAAATGTGATGTGGCAAGCCTAATTAAACTTGATTTGGTTACTTAAATAATTGTATCCTTCTGTAAGATTTTCAGCTTTGAGAAAAAACACAATATGTTAGTCGCAGAATTGTGTTCATTCGCATACGCTGTGTTTCGCGCCAAAATCACTCAAAAACTTCAAATCACTAAATCTTATTAAAACCGAATAACCTCTGGTCTCTCTGATGCTGCAAAACTCCTTTTTGACAAAAAACCAGCTTTGACAAAAGAGACAATATTTTGTGTGGCTTCGGTCACACAAAATATCGGTCTTTGACGAATAAGGCTTTTTAAAAGTGTAAAAAATATAATGGAGATATAATTAATTTTGAAGTTTTATTAAGTTTTAACAATGAGATTATGTGTTTTTATAATCAATTAACACTGCTTTTGCCATTTTTTACAAGATGAACAGAATTTGTCACCAAAAATTTGTCATTCGGTTTACCAAAATTTCGGTTTTACTGAATGACGATATTTTCAAACAACGCTAACAGGCTGATATCTAGCAAAAGGACAATCAAACATTTTATCTTTAGAATTTTTAAAAAATATTAACAACATTTTCCATGTTTTATAGTGGTTGTACTAAATGACCTGATGTTTCGGGCAAGTGAAAACATGAATTTTTCAAATAGTTTCAAAAAGAGTTAGTTACTTTACTTCACGACCATGTGGTCCTTTGCAGGTGTCTGAATGATGTCACATCCTGTCACATGATATTGACCGCATGACTTGATCCAAAACAGTCCCTTTATATCCAGACATTCTTTCTCATAACAAAGCAACGACTTCTACACATAATTTTAATACCATTTTGCACTATGTTGATATATGATGTTATAAAATCATGTCAAAATAAAAAATTATATACATTTATTACATTTTAAGATATTTTAATCACAAATGAAATGGCTGTATTGGCCTTTGTACGGTTAAACCAAATGACATTTTGACACTTCAAAATCTTTAAAATACCTTTATATGTAAGAAAATATAATTAAAACCTTTTGGATTCAATAAAAGAGATCTAGTTGTACTACCTTACAAACTTTGAATATATATATATATATATATATATATATATATATATATATATATATATAATATAATTTAACATTAATAGTACATACTTTATATATTTTTTTCCCTCTGCAAATTTGAAGAAAAAAAAACATTGAGAACTTTTATGAAATTTTGTTGTTATACACATTATATAATAATGCAGGAAATATACTAAAAGAGACCAAAAAGTGTCTGTTTTGAAAGATTAAACATCAAAACTCTTCAATAACCAACCTAACATGATCAGACCAAACATTATCTTCCCACCAAAACACTTTTTTTGCTTGAAAACAACACAAAACTAGAAAACAATCTGTAAAGTTTTCTACACATTCTTACTAAAGCCTCTAAGCTGTTATTTTGTAGCGTCACACTGCATTTTTGGTTTCCGAATACCCATTATAGTCACACTTTATAGTTTAGGGTCCAATTCTCATTATTAGCTAACTATTAACAATGACTTTTGCCTCAAAAGTTGGATTAAGGGATGTAGAATATGATCATGCAGAATAAGGCATTAATATGTACTTTAGAAGTACTAATAAACAGCCAATATCCTAGTAATATGCATGCTGTAGTTAAGAAGTGAGAATTGGACCCTGAACTAAAGTGTTACCCAGAATAATCTAGTTTAGTCGCGTGGCTTATGCAGTTTAGATGTGGCGGCATGGAGCAGTAGAAGGTGCCGTTGGGCCTGGCGTCAGTGTGTGTGGGTGGCTTTGATTATTTGATTGTTTGTACGAAGTGAAGTGGACCAACTACTATCGGCACATTGGTGATTGTGTTCGCTGAGCCGTGGCGTCTTTTACAAAAGATCAAAACAGAAGACCACCCAAAAAAACACGCAGGGAGGCCACGCTGAATCAAGTGACGTGAAAAAATGTGAATATAAATAGACATAAATATAAATCAGCTATTAATACATAGTATGTGTTGCAGATGGTCGTATATGAATTGTAAGCGGTTATAAAATATTATGTGCCGTCAGCATGAATCTTTAAAGAGTGCTGTTCTCTATATGTCGGACATATTTTAGGATGAATTCTGTATCACAGATTCATCTCTGTCTGTTCTATATCTCTGTTTCACCCTGTTTTACAGATCCTGGATGGGGGAGCCTGACAGCCCACACAAACACCCCCAGTCGGGACGCCCCGGCGTTTCATTAGTGATGGCAAGTCCTGTCTGAGCCTTTTACTTGTGTAAACACAGATTCTGTGATGAACTTCAGTGGAGTAGAAAGAATGGATGTGAGAAGGGGAAGAGAGGATGTTGGGATAAGTATCTATTTCAGTAAGACCGCAACATCTGATCACACTGTTCCACCTCACTGACAATATTAATATTTATAAACATATTAACATTTTTCTCTCATATGTGAATTGTACAGAAACCTTGAAGTCATTTTTTTCTATTTAGATTTAAAAAAGAATTTAAAATCTTTTAAAAAATAAAATATATATGAAAACTGATGGAAAATTAAAAAAAATTACATATGCACCTACATTTTTATTTAATATATTTTATATAATAATGTATATTATAAACTATATACAATATAATAAATATATAAATAATATTTACAATACATTTTTTTAAAAATACATATGTTTTACTTTATTTTAATGTTATAAAATATTTTGTATAATAAATGTATTATTACATTTTTATTTAAACGATATATTATAAAATACATACGATATACAATAAATACATAGATAATGTTTATAATACAATAATTTAATAATATTTACTTTATTTTAATTTTATAAATATTTTGTGTTATACATTTTTTGATAATACTATTATTATTAAATATTAAAATATATAATGAATATAAATTTTATATTTATAATAGTTATATTTTACATATGTTTTAGTTATATTTCAAATTTTATAATAGATTTTTAGTAAGTATATATTGACATAATATTGTATATTATAAAAATATTTCTAATAAGTAATAGCTATAATAATACATAGATATTATTTCTAATACAATATTATATTTTAATATAATAATATATATTTTTTTATTATATACTTTATACTGTGTTTATTTATAGTTTATTTATTTATAATTGTATTTAAAACATTGACATTATAATATATTTTAATTATAGTATATATTTTTTTTAATTTTAGAAAATATATTTTCCCAGCAAAAAAACAAAAAAACACCTTTTCTTGCTCATTTTTTATTGTTACACACAGAATTTTAAAAAGTCAGTGTAGGATATACAAAAACGCTGCAAATGTCTGTTTTGGAAGTTCACACATCAAGATGTTCTCCAAACCAAATTTGACATTATCAGACCATACATCAACTTCAACACACCTGCCTAAATAATCATGACATGATATGATACGTTTTTTTAAAATATTTATGGGGGTTTTTTTGTATTTAAAGGGCTTTCAGTGGAGAATGAGCCGCATACCCTGTAAAACACCACAAACACTGCCAAACAAGATCTTCAATACGGCCAAACCAATCAGCATTAGCCGGATCCTTCACTAGAGGAGTTGTGGATTGGATCAAACTCATCCCTGGAGCAAAACGCGTTTTGAACTCGACTAAATGTCAACACGGCCTCTGAAAAACTGCCAGGCTGTGGCAGTAATTCAGTCTCATCTCACATCCATCTACATGAGAGACTGACACACGTTATGATTCATTACGGGAGTTTGAACGCAGACACTACCCATGCCAGAACTCAAACATTCCTCTCTGTCTTTAGGCTGATAACGGACATCTTCTATCTTACCTCCAGAACCCATCAAGACAACAGATAATATAAAATATTATAATTTGATTTTATAAATTATAAACTTTTTAACAGATCTGAATGGTTAAATCTTAGCACCGACAGGTGGAAACAATGAAGTAGACGACTCTTACATAACCCAACACTGAGAAATGCCAACACATCTGTGTTTGTAGATAAAGACCCAGCATGCTAATGAATGTTGAAATATTAGGAGCACATCCAATACATCTGCAAGCCATGAAAATTAGGTTCTAAGGGACCCGATGGAGAGCCGGGTGCTTGAACCCTGCTGAGAATAAAACTCAAGATCAGTCAAATGTAAAGCACGGTTTCCGGCACAGTAATAACCATCCATTATGAGCTCATTAATCTTCGAGGCTGACAGCTTTTTTCTCTCACACTCTATGCGCTTATTGGTACAACTTTATGGAAGAGATTTGATTTCTGCGGTTTTGCAGCTGGGGAGCTGCTCAGATCCATCAGGTGGGTCTGGCACTGTAAGAACAATGTCCGAACAATGTGTTTCTGTGAAATGTCAGACTTCTGAGAGTGTGCATGAGACTACACAGCTAGCGCTGGTATCAGTGGCCTGGGCAATACTGAACACATTCCAGCAGTGAAGTTTATGCAAAGGAGCCGATTTGCTACATTACATCGCCGATGCTATCAGTAGATCTCTCCTGAAGCCGGAACACAATGCTGTGGAAAAAAATGCTTATGGAAAGAAGCTGCATTTGTTGACGTAAATGTGTAAAAATGCAGACAAATAGGGAAAAAAAACTCTTTTTGGAGAGGGGGTAATTTCTCAGAATCTCTCGATGTTTTCGTAATAAAAAAAATTGATACATTGAAAATTTGAGTAGCGCTTCAAATGCAAAACTCGATGCTAAGATGTTGTGGCTGGTTGCCAAAAAGTTGTTATACGGTTGCTAGGGTCTTCAGAGTGGTTGCTATGGTAAACTAAATAGTACACCAAGCTGCATGGTTTGCAGTATCACTCATGTCTACTGTATAGCATAAATGGCTCGGGGAAAATTACATGCTAAAATTTGTTAAAATCCTTAACGTAATACGATGCTAGCCTTCATAAACACTACTAATGAGGGGTGTAATACGCTGTATCTATTCAAGAGTTTGATACAAAACACTGTTTCAGACTAGCATACCTAAATGAATGAACTCACCTTGGAGATGCTCCAGCACAGATGTAGTCTTGGAGTCCCTCCATGTTTCGCCTCCTTTGAGAAAATACAGAGCCGAATCGTTTGATTAGTACAAATCCGAGTGCTTCATCATGACATATTTACGCTGCAGTTGTGGAGACCAAACCTTAAGCACAAAAAGATGCGGTTCTCATTTCTATCATAAAACATCTCACCACCTTTGAGTTTCACATTGGCTCTGAGTCAATGGAGATTGGATACAACACACAGAACGGCTATGAAACTGGCAGAAATCTTTATTCTGAAGGCTTAATTTTTAGCATTTTCAGCAGACCAGACATTATAGGGACGGTAAATCTCTTTAAACCCTTAAGTGGCTAAGATTAGCCAACCGTTCAACTCTTACACGTTACAGATGCAAAGTCTGATGGATGCGCTTGTTCGTATGTGTCTGTTTTATGGGAATACTCATAAGATGGCTGCTTTTCCATGGGCACGTACTCCTCGAGAAGGATATTCTTGCAAACACACGCTTGGTTTCTCTGGGAAAGAGGCTCAGACACTCTGGGGAGAGATGGATGTGGGGAGGCAGCAGGAGGCCCAAAAATAGGTTGACATCTCTCACATGGAGCACATAGGAAAAATGTGCCCTCGAAGAACAGTTTTCACAGGAGACAGAGGACCGCAAACTGTCAGAACATCTACAGAACATCAAGAACTATGT
The DNA here is from genome assembly GCA_038088235.1 of Zacco platypus. Lineage (NCBI taxonomy): Eukaryota > Metazoa > Chordata > Actinopteri > Cypriniformes > Xenocyprididae > Zacco > Zacco platypus. Next base: position 41,537,478 of record CM076086.1, on the reverse strand, counting down.
ATAGACTCCTTTAGAAATTACATTTGCTTTCTGAGGTTAACGGCAAGTCCAACAACAACAGGGTTGAGGGTTTAACATTGTACAGGTAACAGGCTGTAGTATTCAAACTGCAGGTGAACCTGATTTCACAGAGTACAACATGTTCCTGGATCAACACGGAATCCAGGAACAACATTGCAATCAACTAATCAGATTTTAGAGACAAGTTTAGTTTATGTCAAGTTTTGGCTTACAACCAGGGTTTGGTGTTTCTACATCAGTGTTATCGACCAATCATTTCCCTCTTTTTCATGGATAAGTTAGGACTAAATTTTCAGACTGGACATGTTCTGACAAAATATGTTGATCCAGGAAACCTTCCTTGGCAAAATTCCGGTGACCCACATGGGAATTTTCTAAACTTAAGAAAAAAACTGAAAAGAAAAATAGTTTGTATTCCCAAAGATAGTTCATAATAAGACTGTTCTCAAGATGAAAAGATAAAAATTTAACACATTAAAAAAAAAAAGTATCTTAAAAGTCATGTTGATACATTCAACAATACATTTATCGTTAACATTTGTTCATCCCTGCGTTCCATTCGGAAGGGATCATGCCTGTGAGAGCTTCAAATGGATGAAGGTTTGCACTTTTGAGTCATTTTGCCGAGCCAATTAAGAAGGCACAATTGTGAACACAAGAATCATGGGAGTGAAGCGTCCATTGCTTGTACACTTTGAAAACTTTCCTTCCGAAGGGCCCTTTGAAATAGCCAGTTTTGATCACTTCGGTTTGGAATGACACTTCAGTATATTGAAGAATCATTCCAAACCAAAAAACCAAACCGTTCTCACATTGAAGTGCGCTTTCGAGGCAGATTGTTGTATGATTGCATTTGTTGTATGATTTGGTCTGTTGTAACATTTACCATTGCTCAGCAAATTTCAATAGGAATTCAGGCAATTGGGAATTTTTTGAGAGAGAGCGAAGATTTCCCCACACATTTCGCAATGAATTCAAGTTGGTCACGAAATTCGCCACGTTGACCAAAAGAAAACTGTTTGAATGTGACTTGTTTGAGTTGTGCTTCATACATCACTATTGACAATGGAGCTTTTTTACCTGCTAAAATTGACCTGAAATCGAGCTACTCTGTACTCATTTTAGTCCTTTATTTGAAAATATCTAAGAACTTTCTGTTAGCAGTTGTAGCACAATGTTAGCTGTAGCAATAACACATATTCTTTAAGTCTCGTTAGCATAAAATGAGACTTGTTTGTGCTGAAAATAATGACTTGTAAATAATTACTTACTAAACCAGCATTATTAGGAACACCATACTAATACTGTGTTTGACCCCCTTTCACCTTCAGAACTGCCTTAATTCTACGTGGCATTGATTCAACAAGGTGCTGAAAGCATTCTTTAGAAATGTTGGGCCATATTGATAGGATAGCATCTTGCAGTTGATGGAGATTTGTGGGATGCACATCCAGGGCACGAAGCTCCCGTTCCACCACATCGCAAAGATGCTCTATTGGGTTGAGATCTGGTGACTGTGGGGGCCATTTTAGTACAGTGAACTCATTGTCATGTTCAAAAAACGAATTTGAAATTATTCGAGCTTTGTGACATGGTGCATTATCCTGCTGGAAGTAGCCATCAGAGGATGGGTACATGGTGGTCATAAAGGGATGGACATGGTCAGAAACAATGCTCAGGTAGGCCGTGGCATTTAAACGATGCCCAATTGGCACTAAGGGGCCTAAAGTGTGCCAAGAAAACATACCCCACACCATTACACCACCAACACCAGCCTGCACAGTGGTAACAAGGCATGATGGATCCATGTTCTCATTCTGTTTACACCAAATTCTGACTCTACCATCTGAATGTCTCAACAGAAATCGAGACTCATCAGACCAGGCAACATTTTTCCAGTCTTCAACTGTCCAATTTTGGTGAGCTCGTGCAAATTGTAGCCTCTTTTTCCTATTTGTAGTGGAGATGAGTGGTACCCGGTGGGGTCTTCTGCTGTTGTAGCCCATCCGCCTCAAGGTTGTGCGTGTTGTGGCTTCACAAATGCTTTGCTGCATACCTCAGTTGTAACGAGTGGTTATTTCAAAGTTGCTCTTCTATCAGCTTGAATCAGTCGGCCCATTCTCCTCTGACCTCTAGCATCAACAAGGCATTTTCGCCCACAGGACTGCCGCATACTGGATGTTTTTCCCTTTTCACACCATTCTTTGTAAACCCTAGAAATGGTTGTGCGTGAAAATCCCAGTAACTGAGCAGATTGTGAAATACTCAGACCGGCCCGTCTGGCACCAACAACCATGCCACGCTCAAAATTGCTTAAATCACCTTTCTTTCCCATTCTGACATTCAGTTTGGAGTTCAGGAGATTGTCTTGACCAGGACCACACCCGTAAATGCATTGAAGCAGCTGCCATGTGATTGGTTGATTAGATAATTGCATTAATGAGAAATTGAACAGGTGTTCCTAATAATCATTTAGGTGAGTGTATATCAACCCGATCTAACAGGAAAACTTAATAGCCTATTTTATGAGGAGGTGATTTTGAATGAATTAGCCACCAATTAAGCAAAACGTAAAACAGTTACGAATTGTTGTAAGATTATGTTGCATATATCACAACTACGCTCAAATGCGGCAGGTGCAAGATGCCTGAAACAGGTGTCCCCAGTGACCGTGTTGTCCAGCTAGGCTAGCCCAAAACCAGCAGGTTTAAGCTGGATTTCACAGCAGGGTGCTCTGTGAAATATGTCCTCCATTACAGGAGTTTCTCAAAATGCTGTTTGCCGCAGATGCTTCTCACTTTTCTTCAACTATTAGGTGGGCTTTCCTGAGGGAGACAGCAGGCAGGTTTCATACAAGTTGCCAACTTAAACACTGAAACTACATACAGTGTAGTTTACGCTACAGTGCACGCAGTCATCCGAGCGGGGAGGGGAACAGAGTCGAACTGTGTCCCAGGAGAGGGGATTTAGTGCAAGCTCAAATCAACAATACCACTTCTGCCAGCTGCAGCTTGCAGAAAACCACTGTCCGGCCACTCTGGAGAACGAGAACTTCTCGGGTCTCCGCTGTCAACATTTAATCACTTTGGACGTATTTGTCGAATCCTGCTGTTTTAACTGGCATCACTCAGAGACTGACCAAAAACACTGTTCAGACACATATGTCGACTGGGACGTAAAACATGAGAAATACAGCATGATTAGACTCTCATATGTGTGATTTACTGTAAATGAGAGTCGGATCATGAGCTGATTGTCAGGCGGTGAATGTTTACTTTTCCAATCCGTCGTGAGCTGGAGGAAACGCATGTGCTCAAAGAAGCACAAATGTATTCGTGATGTTGGTCAGTTGGTTGTGAGTGATAATTACAAATTCCTCTGAGAGATTCAGCTGGAGAACAGTATTTCAGCAAACTCATGAAAGCTATTTATAAAAACTAAATATTCCAGGCTGGTCTATTTTCTGGTTTTGTGCTGATGGATCAGAGCGGTCCTGCTTCATAGTGATAAAACTTCTGATCAGCAATTAATTTAGCTATTCAAAATAGCAATTCATACATACAATGACTTGCATGCACTTCTGCTAGTATATGCATGTTTGATAATTACTTTTGAACATTTTTGTGGGGCATAATGACAAAAATGCCAGGGTGATACAACTGCCCTGATAACAATGAAGAAAAATAACTCATTAAAAGAATGAAATTCTATTAAAAAAAAAGAAGTAAGGCATAATATTTATTCTATAATTTCTTTAAAAAATATTATAATTATTTATGAAACTTGCCTGAGTCATGTGGTGCAACCAATATGGGGAAGAATGCTAAAAAAAAGGCCACACATTCTCAACAAATTTGTCCTTTTTATGATGTTAGGTTGTAAAATGTCATATGGTGCAACCTCCCCCAATTAATATAATATGAATTAGTAATTTATAGTGCTGTCAAATTGATTAATCATGATTAATCGCATCTAACATAAAAATGTTTACGTGTGTGTATATATATGTATTTATTTTATTTATCTATACCGCCAGTTCTGACATGTTAAATGTATGGAAGCCCACTGTGCCCTTATATGAAAATATAAAATATGTAATTTATGTGTGTGTGTGTGTGTGTGTGTGTGTGTGTGTATAATATATATGTGTGCACACACATATATTACATATTTTCAAACTTTTATGTTCGATGCATGTTAGATGCGATGTTAATTGTGTTTTCAAGAGATAAGGAAAATATGTTATTGCTTTTTACTTGATGGTTAGACCATATGACATTTGTAGAGCCATTTTATTAAAACATGCTGAAAATGTTTTAAAATGTTTTTTTTTTAATTTAAAAAAAGTAAATTACTCAAACCTTGGCTCATGTGTCTTAATCTAGACCTTCATTGTCATAGACAAGCAATTGTCAGTGATGAATTGCAAGAAAAAGAAAGGTGGAGAGTTCAGTTTGCCACACCCAAATGGTCAATGTTCTCACAAAGAGAAAAGTCAAGAGGTTGAATGAACACTGATCTTGAGTCAGAGCCATGAATCCATGAGTCCGTGAGCCAGACCCTTGACAATCATTCCTGGATAGTTCTCAAATCTGTCGGATGATCTAACAGACAAAAACCATAAGGAGAAATCCACAATAAGACAGTAATTCCCAAGACTTCAGCATCTGTGAAATATTCAAAGCTCAAAGGTGTAAATGTAAGCCGACTGTAAGCTTTTTAGACCACTGGTTTCCAATTTAATCTACTTCTGAAGGAGTGTTTCCCTGATCGAACACATGTGTCTACCAGCAGGTCTCAGTACATGTTATTTTACTAATCTGCAACACTGAAAATGTCTACTGAAAAATGAGTTATTCTGGCTAAGATCATCTATAGGTGCATTCCTGAGTCCTGTTTGCATTTCACAGATCATCTTTTGGCATAAACAGCAACCTCTCCAGACTATATAGAGGAAACCACTAGAGATACTGTCAGTATGCATTGTCTATGATGGACAATAGGGAAGGCTGCCTGTATCAATGTGTGCGTGTGTGTGTGCTAGTCTAGATTAAATGTGAGTATACATTTACTTCTTCTGTGTCCTGTTCTTCTGCAGTCAAAAATATAAGCACAGCTTCAAAAGGCTTGTTTGTTTGAGCTGCGTCCTCTACTGTACAGGTGTGAATTTTCATTTCCTTCAGCCTAAAGCTTTATTGGGAAATTCCAGAAGAGTAATCCATATAACATGCAAAGACATGGGCAAACAATCCAAATAAGCAACAGGGCACAAAAAAAAAGGCAAAAAGTGTAATGGAGAATATGGGCAAAGAATCAAAAAACCAAGCCACCAGGATAACACAGTGTAACAACATACAAGACTTCGCAAAGAGTGAGAGAAAACACAGGGCTTACATACACAGGTATTAACAAGCTAATGACACACAGGTGGATGTAATCACATTATAATGAGTCCAGGCAAAGGTTTATGGGAAATGTAGTTCATAATGGAATGGAAAAAGAACTACAGAGGAGTGCCCTCTGGTGGCTATAATAGGCACTCCGGCTGGCAGAAGTGACAATGACAGCCAGTCAGCCACCATGTTTATATTTCAAAAAACAAATTGGCGTAGAAACATAATTATGTAGTTATAAAGTTGGAGTTAACAAAATCTTATCAAATACAAATCAAAATTTAAACCTTCAATAGTGACTTCCTGTATAGTTTACAGCATTAGTTGAGATTTGTTTTCCTTGAGAAAATTTGCCACGTACTGTAGTTCTATAATATATATAATTTTATAATCAATAACCGAATCGCAAGTTGTGAATCGAAATCAAAACATGAAATGTGTCAGTACCCCAGCCCTAGTAAATATAGCTTGAGCAATCATTATGTAATTGCATCAGCTGCATGAATTCCCCTCAGTTGATATGTTTACATGTTAGCAAGAGCGTTAACAGTTAGCAGAGAAATGCCTTCAGAGATGTATAGATGTGGCGGACAGAAGCCGTATTGTGCGTGCTGCATATGGAGTTGTGTAAAACAGACCGCCCTCATCTCATACCACCCAGATCACTGCATACGGACACGCCTGAGTGACCGCCAGCACTCCCATAATCCTGTGTTCCTTGATACTGAACAGAGAACAAGAAAGCACATTTTGCGGTACAGTTACCTCAAATTTACCATGGTAACATTTACCCTTCAAAGTCCTTCTGCAGGGCTCGACCAGGTTTTCCAGAGCTACTGTAGAGATCACACACAGAATTTCCACCATCTCTTTATCAGCGCTAAGAGGCTAGCCAACATCAGCAAACCTTTGAAAACATGAGTTACTTGGAAACATCATTTCCTTTGTTTTAGCTGCATCTACACCCACAATTCCACTGGGTTCACCCCACCCTGAGAAAAATAAGGGTTAGCAAGATTTTAAAAACACAATTAGACATCTGCTTTGACGCTAATTGCTAACGAAGCTGGAACATGTTGACGCGCTAGTGCGCTACATGACATACTGGGAGATATCTGCTCTGCGAGAGCTGACTGGAGGCCAAAATCACTCCAGAGTTGATTTGCAAATCCCAAATAAACTGAATCATCAAGGCCTGAGTGGGCGGCATTGACAACTATTTCACTAAGATATATAGCTTTGTTGAGAAGAGGAAACGAGTGGGGCCATAAAGCCTAATGCAGTCTGGGAGTATTAGTTTTAAGCATTGGTTCTACAATTTTCCTACTTCAACGCAATGATGTGATGTCAGAGTAATCAAAAGCATCTGAACTCTCTGCTGCGTTCACACTTAGGAAACCTACTTGAACTTACGACCCTCAAAGTCAAACAGGAAGAGGAGACACTTGACTGAAAGGGTTTAACGTCAATAGATCATCAGCAGCTATTATAATCAGAGACTGATCGATCGTAATCGTGTAAAGTGTTTTGAGAAATCAGACACATAGTGAACTTTTGAAGGCCAAGAAATCACAATTCTGAATCCAGGTCATAGGATTTGAGAGGACTTTAAAAGATGGAGTAACGAGTCAATGCCAAAGATTAATTACATGATAAATACGGCTCCAAGCTAAATCAGTGCATCAATGCAGTGTTGTGAAATCTTAAAATCCTCTGAAATCGCTGTATACATTAATTTAAATTTTTTAAAAGAAAACATTTTTAAAAGAAAACAAACATTTTTAAAAGAAAACAAACATTTTTAAAAGATGACTTGACTTGTGACTTGAATTATGACTTGTGACTTGAATTGACTTGTGACTTGACTTGTGACTAAAGAAAACAAATATTTTTAAAAGAAAACAAAATTTTTAAAAGAAAACAATTTTAAAAGAAAACATTTTTAATTTTAATTACATGATAAATACGGCTCCAAGCTAAATCAGTGCATCAATGCAGCGTTGTGAAATCTTAAAATCCTCTGAAATCGCTGTATACATTAATTTACATTTTTTAAAAGAAAACAAACATTTTTAAAAGAAAACATTTTTTAAAAGAAAACATTTTTAAAAGAAAATTTTAAAACAAAACATTTTAAAAAGAAAACATTTTTAAAAGATGACTTGACTTGTGACTTGACTTGTGACTTGACTTGTGACTTGACTTGTGACTTGACTTGTGACTTGACTTGTGACTTGACTTGTGACTTGACTTGTGACTTGACTTGTGACTTGACTTGTGACTTGACTTGTGACTTGACTTGTGACTTGACTTGTGACTTGACTTGTGACTTGACTTGTGACTTGACTTGTGACTTGACTTGTGACTTGACTTGTGACTTGACTTGTGACTTGACTTGTGACTTGACTTGTGACTTGACTTGTGACTTGACTTGTGACTTGACTTGTGACTTGACTTGTGACTTGACTTGTGACTTGACTTGTGACTTGACTTGTGACTTGACTTGTGACTAAAGAAAACAAACATTTTTAAAAGAAAACATTTTTAAAAGATGACTTGAATTATGACTTGTGACTTGACTTGTGACTTGAATTATGACTCGTGACTTGACTTGAATTATGACTTGTGACTAAAGAAAACAAACATTTTTAAAAGAAAACATTTTTAAAAGATGACTTGAATTATGACAAATGACTTGACTATAAACAGGAACAACACAGGCTCACCAACAGTGGTTACAGGTCATACAATCCACAAACATTGACAAGGAACAATGGAAACATGAGGGTTTACATAGACAGACTAATTACAAACGATGAACACCTGTGAACAATGATTAACCCATGAACCAATGAAAACATGACATGAAACAGGGGAATCACATGACAACGAGCACATGGCAGGATCACATGACAAACAGGGGCATCACATGACAACTGGAACACATGGATTAAACAAGACGCATGACAGTGACAATGACACATGAACATGAACAAAACAAACAAATACGCATGCATCAAAATAAATAAAATAAAATATAAAATAAAATAAAGCTACACTTAAATATATAAAAATACACATGCATCAAAATAAATAAAATAAAATATAAAACAAAATAATATAAAATAAAAAAGCTACACAACTCAAATGTGATCCAATATAAAATGAACATGCATAAAACAAAATTAAATGAACAAGCTACGACTAATGAACTCAAATAAATAAAAATACACATGCATAAAAATACAATAAAATAAATATAAAATAAAATATTGTTGAAATAAATAATTGTAATATTGTTGGCTCTTTGACAAATTGCATTTGTTCATTCTGTTGTAAGTTACTTTGGATAAACACATCTGTTCATTTCAATGTAAAAAAAAAAATAAAATATAATATAATATATAATACAAAATAAAATTAGAAAAAGCGGCACCAAACTCAAATGCTTATATGAACATTCATTAAAAAAATAAAATAAGAACAAGCTACAGCTAATTAACTCAAATACATTAAAAACGCACATACATAAAATAAAATAAAAATAACGGATGCTACACCAAATTCACATAAGAAACCTTCACAAAAAGAAAAGCAGTCACTGAGAGGGTGTGTATGTGTGTCCAAAAACATAAAATATGAGGGTCAGAAATGTGATAAGTGGTCATTAATTTTTACGGTCAGAGATTTTTTTTGGCAGGTCCTACAGACAGACAAAGATCAGGAGCGGTGACCTCTTCAGGCAAATCCAATGGAAGCTAATCTGCCGAGATGACCTTCCGAGTGACGGGACAGAAGAGGTCAGAGACGTCCCATAAAAACATCAGCTGTCAATACTGCTTCTGTGGTCTTTTCCAAAACAACTTAGGTGTATAAATTTTGTAACTTGAATTCCAACACCTTTTAAAAGAATTTGGGAGTAAAGTCACGTGCACTGGGATGTTTTGGGATGAGTGGAGCGAGAAATTACATTTCTCTTCAGTGCATATAAAAATGCTATATATCTATCCTTTAATAAAACTGTAACAAACCAGGAATTCAGAACCTCGTATTCTTTCATAACTCACATTCACCAACTGAGACTTTAATTTCACGGTTTATTGTTTCTAAAGTGCTCGAAAGCTTTTGTCATAATTATTCGCATCATTCATGTGGGCATGGTACTGTTTAAGTGGGAATTGATGACATTATTTTCAACTAACTGCCAAGTAAAACTTTAAGCCAATTAATTTCCCGCTTTTTATGACAGATCTGCAGCCGGAGCTGGACACAAGACACATTTTCTGCCTGCTTAGAAGAGCTAATGAGAAGGAAATGACTGCGGGCCGTGAAATTCAGGTCATTTCAGTGAAAGACTCTTTTCAAATAAACCACTTCCGTCTTATCGCATCATCTAAACAGTGAGTGAGGGGATAAAACGTGTAACTTTACACAGCGTACGACCTGACTATCGGTTAACAGCTGAAAGTGCACGACTATCAGTAAACCCGTACACTGTCGTGATCTCTTACTGTATGTCGACGGCCAAAAGCAATAAACAAAGCAGAGGAGGCTGATGGTGTTAAAGCCACTCACCACCAGTCAGAGAAAACACACATCACTCAGTCAGCCGAAAAACCACAACACCGTCTCACCCACACGAATGAGTGACGAGGAGACGAGCGTCAAACACTCACCCACACTGATCAAACAGAGAAGCTTGATATAAATAGATGTGAGAAAGAGATATGAGGTTCAAATAAAATATACTGTACAGCGACTGAACAACGTGTGTGTGATTGATTTCATCGGCTGTACTTTTACTTGTAAAGATTTGGATTTTTGCATCGAAATAACTTTAAAATAATAAAAAAAAGACACTGTGGCTTAAAAATAATATTTTCAAAAATATTACGGTTATCCAAAGATTAAAATTATTTAAAATACTTATTATTGTTGTTTTCATTTTTATCTTTGATATATTCCGTAAGTTTATAAGGAACTAAATAAATAAAAGTTTTGTAAACTTGTGACTTCCATCCACAATATTTATTGTAAATTAAAATTTGACAAATTCAATTCAATTAGATAAAAACATTCAACCCAATAAGAACAGAAGATAGACCTAATTAACTCATAATCACCAAACAAAAATGAATACGCTTGAATAACAAAAAGAAAAACACAAATCAAAGCAAAACACACACACACACACACATGAAAACAAAAGCTACATCTAATTAACTTAAATATTCAGACATAAAACTGCCCAAAAAATAAATAAAACCTGAAGAGAAAGAGAAGCTACACCTAATGCTAATTTTCAAAATTAAAATGCCAAAAAAACCCTGCAAACAAAATCTAATTGACTCAATCGACATAAAAACGGCAAACAAAACACGACACAAAACTTGAAAAGAGAGGCTACACCCAACTCAAATTCTCAATTAAAATGCCAGACAAAACAAAAGCTACATCTTATTAAATCTTCAGACATAAAAATGCCAAATAAAACAAAACAAACGAAAAGAGAAGAGGACACCCAACTGAAATTCTCAAAAACAAACAAAAAATGCCAGACAAAACAAACTGCAAACAAGGACTAATTAACTGAAATATTCAGACATAAAAATGCCCCCCAAAAAACAAAACCACAAAAGAGAGGCTACACCCAACTCAAATTCTCAATTAAAATGCCAAACAAAACAAACAAAAAACATTACCTGAAAAGAGAAGCTACACCCAACACAAATTCTCAAGTAAAATGCCAGACAAAGAATGACACAGAACTTTAAAGGAGAAGCTACACCCAACTCAAATTCTCAAAAAATAAAATGCCAGACAAAACAAACTGCAAACAAAAGCTGGGACTAATTAACTCAAATCTTCAGACATAAAAAAAACCTCCAAGAAACTAAGCTAAACCGCATTCAAATGATCAAAAAATTAAAATGAGAAACAAACAAACAAAAAAAAAACGCAAACAGAAACTGCACCTAATTAACTTAAATTTTCAAGTCTTAAAAATGCCAAACAAAACAAAAAAAAAAAAAAAAAAAAAAACTGAAAACAGAAGCAACACCTACTTAATTCGCTTTGGGTAAAATCGTCTGCCAAATGAATAAATGTAAATGTAAATGTAAATGTAATTAAAATCCTTTTAAAAATTCAAACAATATAAAGAAAAACAAAGCAAAACAAAAAAAAAAAACATTAAATGAAGTGAATCATCATAACTAAGTTTAAGTTTAAAAGGGAATGAATGTAAAAATTGCCCTTTTCAAAGAATTAAGGATACTGCTTCATTTAACAGGAGCACATCTGATGTTGATGAAGGGGTACTTGAATCTCACTGATGGATCTGTTGTGGGACAAACCAAATGCTGCTGTAGAGCGTGTGATGAAGTCCTGATGAAGAGTGGACTCTGTCAGGTCAAGGACTGCGGCTCGAGACACTGGACAGTGTTTCTGTCTGCAACAGTTACCAATTGCCTGTTTTGGCAGTTGTTCCAATGAAATTGTTAACAGCTTTGTCACAAAATAACATTTCGTAACTTATCGTTTTTTTGTTATTGTGACTATAAACTCTGCAATACATGTGTGAATGTTTGTCTTGAAAGAATATCAAAATAGCTCACAAACATATGTTTCTAGGTTACAAAGCAGCTGAGAAAATGTCTATAAAACATTTGGAGTTTATTTACAACAATTAAAACATTTTATCATTATTCTTTCATAAATTTTAGAGCTTAAAATGTTTTAAGCCATTAATCACTCACTGAGTTCAGGGTGGAAACACCAATGACACCCGAAAAAGATTTTCACTTGACCTAACTTGATATAGAGCATGTGAAAAATAAAATAATCACCAATACTTACAATCTTTCAAGAAGAAATTACTATATTTGAGAAGAGAAACATCACAGAAAAAAATGTGCAATATGTTTTCAGAATCCCAAAGGGTCGCCAAAAAAAAATAAAATAAAAAATACTTTTAAAAATTCAGATGAAGATTTCATTTAAGGTTTTATTTAAAAATCAACTGAAATAATAAGTAAAAAATAATAAATAGTAAAAAAATAAATAAATAAATTAAAGAATTTATAGATTAAATGATTGTTGTTGTTGAAGATAATGAGCAAAGATTTGATTAAATAAAAGGTTTTTTGGCCAATTTATGAATACATTTATCAGATTATAAAAGATGTTTACGTTTTAGTAATTTATTTTTTGTATAAGAATTATCAACACATCTTTACTAACAGTTGATAAAAGTACAGAATAGGCACTTCTAGTCAAACTGTTACAGGGTTAGTTCACCCAAAAATGATAATTCTGTCATTAATTCCTCACCCTCATGTCGTTCTACACCCCTAAGACCTTCGTTCATCTTCAGAACACAAATTAAGATATTTTTGATGAAATCCGATGGTTCAGTGAGTCTCTAATGACAGCAGGTTAATTTACATTTTCAGACGCCCAGAAAGATACTAAAACATATTTAAAACAGCTCATGTGGTTCAACCTTAATATTATAAAGTGACGAGAAACTTTAAAATACTTCCGAAAAAACAAAATAGCGACTTTGTTCAACAATATCTAGATATGGGCGATTTCAAAACACTGCTTCGAAGCTTTATGAATCATTTGTTTCGAATCAGTGGATCGGATCGCGTATCAAACTGCCAAAGTCACATGAAGTAATTGAAATTTCAAATTATTTATGACGTAACGAAACCTCGTTTACTGAAATCACATGAGTTTGGATTCATGAACTTCATGAAGCAGTATTTTGAAATCGGCCATCACTAGATATTGTTGAAAAGTCGTTATTTTGTATTTTTTGGCGCACAAAAACTATTCTCGTCACTTTATAATATTAATATTGAACTACTATTATCACATGAACTGATTTAAATATGTTTTAGTATCTTTCTGGGCATCTGAAAGTGTAAATGATCTTGCTGTCAATAAAGACTCACTGAACCATCGGATTTCATCAAAAATATCTTCATTTGTGTTCTGAAGATGAACTTATGTCTGTCTTATGACAGAATTTTCATGTTTGGGTGAACTAACCCTTTAAATAACAAAAGCACAATATGATTTACTTCACGTTTCTTATCCTGGATGTGATACAGATCTCTTATAAAAACTTTTCTCAGGCCAAAACTTGACACCCATCAGTGTATCAGTCATAATTAACAGAAATCATCTCTATAAAGGAGGACAGTTTCTCTCTACAGCCCGATGATCACAGACATTCCCTCAGTTCAGGTTTTCAAGGTCTATCTTGATGTTTCTGGCTGAACTCCAAACCTGCAGCTTTTCATCCAAGTGCTTGTTTGTGATGCATGGCGCTTACTTGAAGATAAACACTTTTAACTAGTGCCTATCAGGATTTTCTCTTTAACCACAAGACAAATACTTCCTTCCCACACAGGGGAGGACTCATCAGCTTCATTAGTCATTTGAAGTAAGTGTACATTAACAGATGTGTGAAGTTTTCCCGCCTGTAAATCACACAAGCGAACGCCTCCGAGCTCTAAATCGTGAAGCGGGTGACAGAAATTCAGGAACAGACTCACTCAGCATCACATAAGCAAGATGTCAGACACTGAGAGCCTCTGTACAGGAATTATTATGTGATCTGAAGAAATGAGCAGAGGAGGGCAGCGTGTGTGAGCGTTTGAGGCTGGAAGTTTGCGGCTCCATCAAACGCCGCTCTTATATTAACATACTAACACTTTTGCTGCAGTCATTTACTGTGCAAATTCTTTAAACAACTTTGTACTGCTTTGAAAATATGTAACATTGTTTTCGATTAAATTAGGTATCGTTTCCTGTCAAGTGTAAAACTGAGATTTGCATTTCAACCAAACAATCCGTCGTAGTCTTTATACACCCTAGCAACACCCTAGCAACCACTCAGAAACTACATGTGTGTAAAATTTCGAAAACAAACAATTAAAAAAATCAAAACAGATCCACTAAATTCATGTTTGTGATGACCTGCACTTTCACTAGAATCCACTCACCGTCCCAATACAGTAAACCTCTTGTGGTAATAGGTGATGACGTCATTATGTCTGGAGTATTCCAGAACTTTTAAATCGGACTATGAGTTTTAATGGAAGGGCCATTAGATCTGATTGACAGCCCAAGGGATCTCCCTCCATTAACTTACAGCAGATTGACCCCTCAAGTAGGAAACATCCCAAAAAAAGTAAAACATCACGTAAAAAGATTCAACTGGGTTGTAGACCAATCAAAAGCCTCAAGCCAGATCTCCATCCTGCCAATCAACGAAGTGGAAATTAGACGATAACAAACAACATTCCCATTTAAAGCTAAAATGTTATATCTAAATGACAAGAGAATATGACATCACTAATATGGATTTTGTTTTTGAGGCTGTCATGTAAACTTTATTTGATCTAAAAGGACCAATCAATCAATCAATCAATCAATCAATAACATACTGTATATTTTTTAATTTGTTCAATGTTGGTGTTACACATGAAGTGGCCAATAAAGTTCTTATATCAGATGCCAAAAACTCAACCGCATTAGTTTCAACTTAAGCAAAGCTCTGCACTGGATGCAAACCCCTTAAGTTAAACAAACATTCAGTGATAATACCTTTACAATTATTACTTAGGAATTTTCTTAACTTTCTTTACACAACTGGTAACTGAAATTCTAAACCTACAGGATAAGATTTCCAGAACTCAGACTAAAGCTCATTATACAATGGCTAATCTACACTTTGATACATTAACTCAAAGTTGATGTCATTTGGTGTAACCTACTTTTGTAATGTAAGAGAACGGAGATGTATTCTTAAATGGGAATTTTTAGTAAACTGCCTTCAACAGTAGAATCATCTTTCATTTACGCATTAACTGGCCGCCCAACAATGCTGTCTAGGTAGGCAGTGACTGGGTTTTGAGGCTACTGTGTCCCACAGGAGGGAAACCATGGCGTCACCAACTACATTAAACATAAATAGGCAGCAGTGCTTACATACACATACCTCATTTACTTATGCTGAAGAATGCGTATTCTTCTGTGAACCCTCAAAGTGAGGGCTCTTATTACGGTTTCTATAATATCTGATGCATGATAACTGTTCCAATATGACCCTAAAGATTGATGAACGAGGGTAAAAACACACAGACATACTCCCTGCCTGCACAATATCGGACAAATTATCAAGATAACATCACCATTAAGCTCCTGCTGATGACATACTCCCTGTTTTCCATTGCTACAACAAGGAAAATTCCCTGTCGTTGTTAGCTTTTAAAATCAAACCTAGTGCTGGATGTCTAACTATGTAATATAAACATTTGAAGACATGCACTCATGTTCAATCTGACACTAAAAGCAAAGGGAAAGTGAGAAAGTTGGACGGGCTCCTAAGGGCCCATGGCTTCATTCACATTCAATCCCAGCCGCATCACAAACATTTATGTGGGAAAGCCAAACTGCATCTAATGGTCACTGATTCAGCCAAGCAAGACCAGACACTGATGAACACGCAGTAAGTAGCCCGACAATGTGTGGAGGTAAACAATCTGAGCCAGTTGATGTTGTCTTCAAGCGCACATGCGGCACAAACTCTCTCTCTCTCCCGGTTCTGGATCAGTGGAGGCTGACATAGCGCTAGGATAAACAGGAATGGAATCCATAAGACAGCTTAAAGCCTGGTTTTCAGGAATGAGGGTGGGAGGGGTTGTAAAGCTGTCTTACTGAAAGGTGTCTTCTTACCTTCAGGTCGAGCGGAGAGGAGGGAAAAACCATACGCGGACCCACTCCTTGCATTCCTAAGGGATCTAAATGACATTTTATGAGGAACGCACAGGCCCAAAGATCATCAAGAGTTTATAGCCAACAATAAACAACAATAAAGCTAAGCGGAGCTACAGAAGCCCATGACACACGTCCTGTCTCTAAAGATTAGGGTTTTGCCCTTTTAAACTCACTCTCTGGCTTTTCCTCTCAACATCTCACAGTCAATTTTATGACCGAAGCTCTGAATTAAGGCTGGTGGATGGTGGTCGTTTCACACTTCATTGGTGTTATAAATCAAGTAGCTCCACAGAAGGCTTCTTAAAAAAATGATTTTTGAGAATTACCTTTATTTTATTTTTATTTACCTGAAATCAAATTTTGCTGTTTGTTGAGGATGTGTTATTACTCTAGAAATAATTGGATTTATGATTAAAAACCTTACAATGAAGAAAGAACTGGATCTAGAAACCGGGATATCATAAAAACTTGGAGGTGTGCTCTTTCTATGTCTTTTGAGCAAGTAAAAAGTGATTCCCTAACATATCAACAAGTTAACAACCCCATTAGATCACCTTAGCAACCTCATAGCAACCCTTAGTTAGCATAGCAACACCACGGAGAACACCCAGGCAACCACATACTGTAACTAACAACACACTTGCAACAACCAGTCAGAGAATCTAAGTAACAGCATAGCAACACCATAGCAATAACCTAGAACACTGTAACAACAACAAAGCAAAACACTATTAATTGCATAACAACACCCTAGCAACCATCCAGATCATCCAAGCAACACGCTATGGTTGGTTCTATGTGGTTGCCTGAGTGTTTTGAGGGGTGGTTAGTGTGTTGCTAGGGTGTTTTGGGTGTGTTAACAGCTTATAAGAGCAGCTTAGTAACCACATACTATAGCAACACCTTGGCAATCACCTAGAACATCCTAGCTACATATCACCACCATAGAACCACATAGCCACATGTTAAAAAACACTCAGAACACCTTATTACCACATGGTAACACCCTAGCAACCAGATAACAACACACCACCTTAGTAATGGTATAGCAACGCCATATCCATCACTAAGAACACTGTAGCAACCACATTGCAAGACACTATAATGCTTCAAAATAGAGCTGTCAAAAAAGAGATGTTTACACCTCAACAGCGCTCAAAGCATCACATTTTTAACATTTCAGTACCAATTGGTACCGAAGTCTGTATATTTGACAACTCTATTTCAAAACATTTCATAAACTGCATAGCAACACCCTAGCAACCACCCAAATCACCCTACCAGCACACTACGATTGCTTCTATGTGGTTGCTCAGGTGTTTTGAGTGTTTTGTGTTGCTATGTGGTTACTAGGGTGTTATGGGCTGATTGAGAAGCTGATTAACAGCCCCTCAGAACACCCCAGTAACCACATAGCAACACCTTGGTAAGAACCCAGAACACCCTAGGAACCACATAGCACCATAACACTCAGAACACATTAGCAACACCCTAACAACCACTCAGAATATGTAAAATCTAAACTCTTCCATCCAAAGATGTGCTGATTTTAGTCATGAGCATGTGCCAGTTAAACCCTGTCATTTTTGATGGTTCACATATGTATCCAAAGTGTTGTACAAGTTGAAGTTTTATGCTCACTGACCTCTGCCTTGGATGCACACTTATATTTGGGCCTTTAGTACCACCCGGGAGGAGATGACAGTGTGAGCTCACCGAGCAGAACCAGGCCTGCTCCATAAACCAAAGAACGGGTCAGAAACAACAGGCCTCCAGCGTTGAAGAACCGTGGCAGTGATATATGCTTAAACCAACACAGAGTGACTGTAGATCAAATGCCAGGATAGATTTGGCGGGCCTCAGACGCCTGCAGAGATGAGGTGGGGGGTTCTTTCATTGAAATAATCTAGGACTGCATTAGACAAATCAACCACACCATTTGACAAGTTTTTCTTAGCACCCTACACTACTTTAAGTTTGAATGATACATTTTGTTAGACAATTTTAACTTTTTGCTTCTTTTCTCATGTAGCTTGTAAGGCAGCTAGCTACTTTCTCTTAAGAGTAACTTAGTTAATGTCTCTGTAGAGATGTTTTTAGCTTAGCTAGCTAATATTTGTGAGTATAGATTGTCAGAAACTTTAGACTGACTTTAAAATGTTCGAAAATGTTTACACAATTTTTTACCTTTTTACTATTTTATCATGTACATGTGTATCATCTCTTCAGGGTAGCTTAGCTGATAGCTCAGCTAGCTAATACTTTTTAAGTATCTTGCCAGAAACTGTAGATTTCTAAGCAGATTTGATAAAGACTGACTTCAGCTTGACATGTAACTTCCTGTCTATTCCAGGAATGTCTTCAGTTTTGTTTATTTTCTTTGTGTTAAACGCTTGTAATGACTAGAGTTTCACAGATAGCAGCTCAGAAATCAGAAAGCCTTTTACATAATTGAAATTTAATAGAAAAATTGCTGTATAGTTGACGAAACACTCAGGGTTATTATTTATCCAGCTGTGAAAATATACCTCAGGTTTCACTGAGAGGAGGAAAAATATTCATTACATATTCACACTCGCTGCCAAAAAGATCCACTTCACCTCAACACGGTACTAAAACACAAACTTTATTAGAAAGCCGCTGAGGTGCTAAGAAGTGATATTTTGGAAACATTTTACAGCTAACAATTACCACAGGAGTTTTTGCTCTACTAATTAACACTCAAAAGCGCTAACGGCTAAAGCTAATTCAAGCAAAAAGTGCTATGATTGACTCAGTTACGTCATTTCCTTGCGATTATTTGCTAACTTTTCATGTTTATGAAGTGTCCTGTTATGTCTTCACTCTGTTGTCAGATATCTACAGTATGTGGACATTTTCACATAAACGGCTCCATTAAGTTCTCACTCTCACCAGCCGCCTACCACATGACAAATCCAAGACAAGCAGGAGTTGGTGAAAGGTTGAAATCGTTGGCAAATAGACCAATCAACGGCTGAGCCTTTGATAAGCAGCCTGGCCCGGAGGCCAGACGGGTCTCTGGGAGTGTGTGTGCGACAGTTTGACCCTTAGAGGTCTGGGCGGTCATAACTCAGACTGAGAGGGTACTGTGAAAGGGTACATGGTAGAATTTAAGCCTGACAAATGCTTCTCTTTTTCTACACGGCTACACACACACACACACACACAGTGTGTGGCATCATGTCTTGATCGCACCCTTTAATTATAGATTTCAGTCTGTCAGGAAAGAAACACAGATCTTAGACTGAGCAATGATGGGTTTAGTTACGTTGTTAGTTCTTAAAGGGCCAGTTCACCCAAAAAAGAAATTTCTCACCCTCACATTGTTCCATGTTTATCATTCGCTCAAAAATCTTCCCTTTTCATTGTATCCCTCAAATCTCATTTGCACTTCAGCATATTGAAATGTGGAGGTGTTTTCTGCAAATAATGGCTTAAATTTTGCTCTGTTCGTCACGTTTCAAATAAAAATTATTTCAACTACAAATGTTTTTTTTTCATACAAAGATTATTTTAGTCTGATGTCAAAAATGTGTCATGAGCAATATTTTTCTCATTATGCTTACAATTAGTCTAAGAACAAAAAAGATAAATAATCATACACATATTTTGACTTAGCAACATAGCTAATGCTATTGTGTTAGACCACAAAACTAGGAACTTAATAGTCAAATTATTAATATAATGTTCCTTTTTGTCAGTTTTATTCTTTAGGCTTTCTTTTATGAACTCATCTAGCAGGTCATTTCCAAAGTGTAAGTGGGTGTTTCGAGTGTGTGTGTGTGTGTGAGCAGGACAAAGAGAAACAAGTTAGATTAATGGACGCCATCTTGTAGCCGCCTCTGAGGAAACCTGTAACATGTTACTCTAATGTGGTGTAGCTAGTCAATATAAATCAAACGTCTTTGTGACATTTAAATAATAATCCGAAACATCTCTCAACGTGTAAAGGAAGAAATAACCATTTATTACGCACAATGGCTTTAAACAGAAAAGGGGGCACTCGCACAAAGAATGGTGGTTGAGTTTGACCCTCAACCTCTATTTAAAATCATGTTAATGTGGATGTGCGAATAGTCTGAGGCGAACAACTTCCTCTGAATGCGCTTTCACACTTCACAGTTCAAAGCCGGACTCAGACGACGACCTCTGGAAGTTCTTCCAGCATTGTGAATGTGCACATGGTTAGAACGGCCTCTAAACGTTGCCTTAACGTTTGTGTGCGGAATAAAGAACAGGAGAAGGGGGGCCTTTCTTTTGGCACAGAGGGCTCCGAACTCAACCTCCAGGCTGGAGTCTGGGAGTCCAGGCATTGTTTGCAGCAATCAGGGGTTCAGGAAATTCTGATCGGAATTCCATGAGCGATGCTGCCTCTGTAAAGTGCTACTTGTGATGGAAAAAGAGGGAGAAAGGGAAGGGATTAGAAGGGATTCTATTATTTTTGCATTCACTGACGCGTGCGTGTTAAAGCATTTTAGGTAATGACTGGGGGTCCGCGGCCAATAAAATGACAAATCCCACCTGTTTATCACTCAAGATGATTTTCCATGATAAAGAGTCGGCAATTACAACTGGTCTAAAGTCCGAATCTATTTCTGAAGAAGCAGAAAAAGAATACGGAAAGGAAGTTTTCATTTAATCAGTTACCAGATTATAAGATATTTTTGATGAAATCCGATGGCTCAGTGAGTCTCTATTGACAGCAAGTTAATGAACACTTTCAGATGCCCAGAAAGATACTAAAACATATTTAAAACAATTAATGAGAATACTTTTTGTGCGCCAAAAAAACAAAATAACGACTTTTAAACAATGTCTAGTGATGGCCGATTTCAAAACACTGCTCTTTTGTCTCGAATCAGTGGTTCGGAGCGCCAAAGTCACATGATTTCCCTAAACGAGGTTTCGTTACGTCATAAATGTTTCGCAATTTCAATAGTTCACATGACTTTGGCAGTTTGATATATGATCCAAACCTCTGATTTGAAACAAAAGATTCGTAAAGCTTTGAAGCAGTGTTTTTCAATCGCCCATCACTAGATATTGTTGAAAAGTCGTTATTTTGTTTTTTTTGCCGCACAAAAAGTATTTTCGTCGCTTTATAATATTAAGATTGAACCACTGTACTCACATGAAGTGTTTTAAATATGTTTTTTGTAGCTTTCTGGGCATCTTGCTGGCAAAAGACAACTGAGCCACCATATTTTATCAAAAACATCTTAATTTGTGTTCTGAAGATGAACGAAGGTCTTACGGGTGTAGAACGACATGAGGGTGAGCATGCTCAAAGTTTTCCTCTCCATTTTTAGTGTATCTCTGTGGCAGAATTACAGCTCCACATACTGGTCTGGCATGTATACTTCATCGTTTTGAGTCGGTTTTAGTGGTTTTGTATGTACACAGATTTTTCTTTAGAATGGGGTGGGGGGGGGGGTGGGATAGGGAAAGTTCTGGCTTTGAGTGGATGTGGCCTTAGACAATGTCTATTTAACCCAATGAACCGTTCTTGAATGAATCAGTATTTTATTTAATGCTCTAGGGAGACTTGATCGTGCCCAAAAAAGTTTTGTTTGTTCAAAGTTTACCATGTTGCTTTTCTGATTTTTGCTGTGTGGAAACAATTGTGACCATCTATATAAACATGTTCTCTAATCAGGGAAACATAACTGTGATTTCAGCATTTTCTCTCATTAAAATATAAAGGTTTTTGGTCTGGATCTGGCTCTTGATGTGTCTAGTCCTGGTCTGGACTCCTGCTCTACTGTAAGGCACAGTGGAGCATTTATGTTTCCAGATGCAGGAAATTGAAGATGATTCATCAAAGTCAAGTAATACAGATTGCAGGCCAGTTTTACTGAGTTTGGCTGCTGTTTGTGAGAGGCTTGACGCATGCATTGGGCAGCTGTTCATATGTCACAACCTTGGCAGTAATCGCAAATGTGAACTTGCGACAGCTAACTGTTTCGATGATTAAAATCTAAATGTTTAAACAGACGGACAAATTTGTTTCTACACAAGAAACAACCAGAAATATTTTATGACTTCACACTATACATTTGCAGAGGAAACCTAGATGGAAAACTAGTGTTCAAAACCACAGTGTTCAGATGGTTGCTAAGGTATTGCTAGGGTGTTTTGTGTGGTTGCTAGGCAGCTAGGGTGTTGAGAGTTTCTATACTGATAATAAACCCATAACTGATCCCATTCTCAAGTCTCAATTATGTTCCAATCCTCATGTGTAGGGTTGCTTTTCAGTGTTGGTTTATGGGATTTTTCCATCTGCCGTTCGAAAATCAGTTTTGAGTGGAAGAAACTCTTATTTACATCCGATAATGAGATTGAGATAAAAGGATTCCTGCTGAGACACAGTATCTCTTATTCATGAATAGATAATATTAACCTCAATGTATTACATTTTTAGATAAACAAACGCATGTGCTGACTAAACCTTTTACAGTTTAAGCATGAAAAATCAAATTATCCATGTCTCAAATGAAAACTGACATAGATGGCAAAGATTGTTGGCGCCAGATAGAAAGCAGAGATCTGAGATAAACCTCCATCTGATAGCAGCTCTCTATCCATTGTTATGGTACACGACTGTTTATTATTGCTTCTGTAGTAAAGATAACCAAGATGTCGCTCTAGTAAACACGTGGATCAGCGACCTCTAAACATCTTCATTCATATAACGTCAACATCAGCCATGTTCTGGAAAGTATTTGGAGTATGGAGTAAAATCCATTATAGGCACATCTAGTGCATTTAACACATATTTTACTATAGAGAAATTAGAGAGAGTTAAATGTAACAAACCAAGCGTTTATATAGTTTATATAATAGCATGTAGCTATTAATATTTACAATTGTCTGCCTTCCATTATATATCTCCATTTCACTCCTCCTCTATTATTTTATTAATTTAAACTGTCTAAATAAAACAGCATCAAAAACTTTAAAACATAAGTTCACTGTTAAAGATAAAACCGATGGTTAGTCTAAGCTGGTTTGGCTTCTCTCACAGCCTGACCAGCTGACATCTGCCCAAAATACCTCCAAAACCCATCAAAACAGAAACCCTAACCAGCCTAAAGAGGCTCTAAAACCAGCTGTTAGCATGTATAATCTGACATTTTAATTATATTATTTGCAGTTCTGGATAGTAACTGATTACATGTAATCTAGAGAACGTAATCAGATTCCAAAAATTAAGTACTTGTAATTAGATTATATTACATTTTAAAATACTCATCATCAGACTATAGTTACTTTTTATTGATTACGTATTATTCATATAATAGCAGTAAATCATTCTTAATTTAAATGATTTCAAAGTTTTAAATATATTTTTTTTTAAATTATTTGCTTTTCATTAAACTTACAAACCCCCTGTAATTCCTTCACGAACCCTAGTTTGGGAAACCCTGACGTAATGTAATGTTTAATGCACTTCATGTTGGTGATAACAAAGATCGGATATATTTTCTTTCTCTTTGTATTTTTATATCTCTGTGGTGCAAGACTATCTTATTCAAAAGTAATCTAAAAGTAATCAAAAAGTAGTCCGATTATATTACCTAAAATGGTAATCTAATGGTTTACATGTAATTTGGAATCAGTAACGTACAACTTTTAAGTAATCTACCCAACACGGCATATTTGTGAATAAACTTAAATCTGATAAACATCTTTAAAAGAGCAAATTCACACATTCCATATTTTAATAAAAAAAAAAAACATAATAACAACCAACTGAGAATGTTTCAGTGGTGTACTGCAGATTCGTTCAATTTTGTAAGCTTGTCCTGCACTTTACCTTAACCACTTGTTTGACACAATCTCATATTCTTCTAACGCACCGATTATGGTTTTGCGGTAGCCTCATATGTAAATATTTGTCCCCCAAAACGATCATTAGCGGTGGGTTATGAATCACAAAACTCGTTAAGAGGGAGAGTAAATAAACAGCAGCGAGACCAGGTGGAGGAATGCGAGCGCGTGTGCACAAGAGTCTATATTTCAGTCACCACACCAGGACTGCTGTACCAACACACCCTCACCCAAACTACCTGAGAGTATTTTTCTTGTTCGGGGCAGTAAAATGTGTCTGGGAGGAAGTCATTAAGATGATGTGTTATCTGAGCTCCAGATGAGTTTGGAGTGTTTATTCCCTGCTAGTTTAACAGACCGTCTGATTGCATCTACACATATGCAGGCTTTGTTGCCTTGAGATATTTTATATCCTCTGCAAAAACATTTCCTAAATTATGATCCATTTATCATCAAAACAAACAAACTTCAAGGTGACCCCCTGACCCCCTGTTGGGCTTGTTTGCTCTCTGTAAGTGCTTCTTGAATGTGCTTAGGACATTTAAACAGCAGAGTAAGATATCTTGGAGTTCTTCTTTAACAAATCCAATACAAAAGCCGTAAGACTCTTCACCTCGCGAGTTGGCAGTTAAAGCCATCTTGACAGGGGTCAGGGTAGAGTTAAGGCAAACCACAATCCCTCAAATGTGTTTGTTGGTGTGACAAAAAACAAACATTTACTGGACCACAAAAGCCACTCCATCTCGAAGGCAGCTGCCGTGGAGAGTTTACAAAGGCTTTGGGAGAGCATGGTGGTCTGGGAGGCATCTCTCTCTCTCTTTCTTTCCCGCTTTCTCTCATATTGATCAGGATCACCTTGTTATTTCATCTGCCAATCAGTTGTTCGTTCAGTCCTGGGTGTGATTCCCTGATTGCATTAGCTCAAATGGTCTATTTAAGATAGGAATTACAAATAACACAAGCTTCAGTTGGGTGTACAAGGTTTCCAGTTCCAGCAATTCGCTGGCTAAAATGGTTGATCTGCTAGACTAGCAGTTTAAGTTGAACCTAGTGGACCATCTTGGTCAAGTTCATTAGAGGTGCTAGAACATCTTGTCTTGGGATCTATGGACCTTGCCCCAAATGGCGCACTTCATGTGGACTGTAGCCAAGTCCATGATTATTACAATAATCCGTAGGGTATCTCATTTGTTATTTTATGATTAAGAAGTGAGGTCAGGATTGCCCCAGCAATCCTATAAGATCATTCACTGTACGACATGGATATGATAAACTTGGGTACGACATGTATGTAGACTGTTCGATGATGACACCTATTGAATTGTAGGCTACAAAGCAGGTTAGTATAGATCAGGGGTTCTTAACCTTGTTGGAGGTACTGAACCCCACCAGTTTCATATGCGCATTCACCGAACCCTTCTTAATAGGAAAAAGCGGGGCGTGTCATCACGAATTATATGAATCGGGTGTGTGTCTTGACCTCCGCCGAACCCCTGAGACTGACTCACCGAACCCCTGGGGTTCGATCGAACCCAGGTTAAGAACCACTGGTATAGAAGAATAAAACAGCATCATCTTGCGCTAGTGGTAAACTAATGGAGCGAGATGAATGGCAATTGTGTTATGTGCGCTGAAAAAAGAGGAGGAAGCGAAAAAAAAATATGGATGCAGTCATGGCTATGGAAATGAGGCCAATTTGGCAAGCCAATTTTGCAAATGGAGCTTGAGATAAGCCGTTTTAAGTTTTAGCGCAATGTCGCATTGATCATTACGCCATTTCATGTATCATTTTTGTTGGTTAGTCAGTAGATATGGGCCGTAGCAGTAAACTCTGTGAGATAATCATGCTGAATTTCTGAGATCGTAAGACCGTCACAACGGCCATCTTTGAACCTCTCTCAATGTACGACGTTTAGGAGCCACAACCACAGAAATTGCCACGATTAGTCATCTTACGTCTGGGACAACACAAAATCGTACAGTGTACTGGGCATAATGTGTGGTGTTCGAGCAAAACAACATGTGCTGAGGGTGGCATTTGGTATGGGACATTGGTTTAACTAACTATGAGCAACAGACCAGCGACCAACTGTTTTGAACTGAGCCATCCCCCCTTCCTTTTTTCAGTTTTATTCCCTGTCGTCTTCTCAGTAGGAGCATTCCTGCAGATTTAATGACACTTGTCGTGAGACAGTGGGTCAGGGAGGGTTGGAAGGACATTTTATGATGAAAGTCAGGATTGAGAGAGACAGGGGGATGGGGTCAGTGGTCAATCTACCCCTGCACTCTGGCCTCTGTCACCCCCTCTCCACGCCGTTGAGTTTATCTGTCAGCAGATGGCTAACCCACCCGCATACTGTTGATTCAGGCAAAGACACAAAACAAACGGAGAATTCACCTCAGGCTTAGAGCTCCTCACCCGTATCCAAGCCTGAATGTGTCATTCACCTACGGCTCCCAAAGGACACTCTAAACCATCCTGCAACGTCCACGCTTTGGCGACATATTGTCGCTTGGACTTCTGGGTAGCAGACTTATGTTAGTTACGTACCAATTTGGGATTTTTTAGGGTAGTTTGGGGTGATTGTGAGCACTCTTTTGAACCATCAAATGGCAAATGGGAATACCTATCCAGTCTCATGGACTTTACAGATATATATCAAGTCCCCAGAGTGTACGCAAGTCCTCATTTAGGACTTAAGTTGGGAAAGGGTCAACCTCTCTCTGGTCCCATTCAAATGTTGCACTTGTGGTGTTCTTCTCGTTACTTTGGTTATGTTATGCAGTCCAAACCTTCTCCTGGAGGGGGACTTTCACAGTTTAGCTCCAATACACTGGCCTGTAAGTTTCTAGTGATCCTGAAGACACTGATTAGGTGGTTCAGGTGTGTTTAATTAGCGCTGGAGCTAAACACTGATGAAAGGTGGCCCTCAAGGAACAGGATTGGACACCGCTGATGTAATGCAAATACTGTCTGCAAAAAGATACATCAAGAAGGCCAAGAAACCAGACATCCAGATCCTACAACCAAATCCTACAATTATACGGCCAGTTGAGTAAGATCACTAATGATAATTAATATAAGATCTAATCATTATAAACAGGATGTGGCCGATATGAGAAATTAAAAATCTCTAGGCAGATCTCTTATGACCAGAACATTGCCAGAGAAATGTATCATGGAAACATTAACCTGATAGGCACAGCCAAGGTCACCATTAGCAGCTATTTTAGGGCTAACTTTATCTCTGTCATAGTTATACACTCCAGGGATTAATGAAGACTAATCTGGCCTTGGATGGAAGGAAAAAGGAGCAAGTTTGTTTTTAGATGCAGGGGAAGGATTGGGAATTATCACTGCATGGGTCAGCAACTCACAAGAGCAATGAGAAGCCTTTGTTTGAATGAGCGCCAAGTTATCTACTATGATGAAATAAACACCTAAAAATGATGTCTGGACTTTTGGATGCCCATGTTTATCAGAAATAGCTTGTGAAAATGGACCAATACTCTAAGGATACATAACTCATGTTTACTGACTGCAGAGAAAATCAATTTGAGAGGAATCTTTACTAGATGGATGGTAGTTTACCTCGCACAGAGTTCAAGTATGCCAACCTCTACATCTCCTTTAGGGAAGAGATAACCGTGTTCAGCTCCGCAAAAATAGTGGGGGACAAGGAAAGTCACTCAAAGGGCTCATAAAAAAAGGATACAAGTAGCTGAGTAAGGAATTTTGAAGGGAAAAAGGCTCCATCTTTCTCCAGTGTCTAATTTCCCAAATGTGTTTAACATGAGATGTGATGAAAAAAATTGACGACAATTCTTTGAATAATTAGAGCAATTGTAAAATATTACTATTTATTCACCCTCATGGGGGGCACATTCTGAGGGACACAAAAGGTGACATTTTTAAGAATTAAAAGCACTAGCTGCTTTTTTCCATACAGTTAGTCCACATGGTTAAAGCTTTCAAGATTCATAAAAGAAACAAAACCACGATAAAAGTATATAAAAGTAGTCCATATAACTCATACATTATATTCCAAGACATCAAGACATGAAGGGTGAACTAATACTTAATACTTAAGTATTTACATAGTTTAAAAGCACTGACTGGAAATATGGCGGTATGTCCTGGTGAGCCTCTTGTGTTTCTCTTGTTGGTTTTGTTTTGTTGGTTTCCAGTGAAGTAACCACTTCACCATCTGCTGCTGCATTCAGAGGAACATGAGCCCTGAAGTCCGACCCTCGAGCCTGGGATGTGGGGTTGTAGAGGACGTTGCTGGACAATGGTTCGGCCAAATGACCTTCTCTCACTTCAAAAAGCCCCAGCACCAACAGCCTGGACTCATCTCCTAATGGCCTCACCTCTATAACTAGAGGAAAAAGCCCTTGCCAGTGTTTGTTCATCAAACCGTATCCAAAACACGCCGGAAAATTCAAAAGAACAGATCAGAGGAATGCATGCAAACAATGGCGAATTAAAAAAAAATGTTTATACAAATTAGCGAAAATAGCCTCACTGGAGACACATTTGACGATACCACAGAGATACTGCGGGTCTACAGCCAGAGACAAAAGAAGTGTGGGAGATACAATAGCTTGTTTAAAACACAATATCCTCTTAAATTTGCTGGCGTGATTTGCTCCTCCTAATGAGAAGACAATCGGTCGGTCCGAATGGACGAGAACAAATAGTCTTTTTCTGAATCTGTTAGGGAACATCTGTTTGGAACAGTGTTTGGGAAGCTAAACATTAAAAGTTGTTCAATTCAAGTCAAGCTGCCCTTTAAAAAAGGAGCTAGAAATTAAAACTATATTATATTTAAAAAGATAATGCTCATTTAAATAGCTTCAAAATATATTTAAATCAATAAAATGCACACAAAAAATGTAAAAATATTCAAAACAATAAGAGTCATTACCGTAATTAGACAGAGAGCGAAAGTTTTACAGTTTCATTGACCATCTGGGATCCATCTTTAAAGCAGCCTCCATCAGACGTAAATCACTCCTCTTGTTATCCGGCTGTCGGATCGAGTGGATCATGTTTTCAGTGTTTCCTCAGAAACAGCGGGTGTTGAGAGGGTGACACTTTAAATATGCTTATAAGTGCGCATTACACTAAAAAATGGATTGAGAACTAGCCAGCATCAGTTAAATTACCAACAGACCCAGGAATCATAAAAGTAAACGCTGTTCAACATAGAAAAATAACTCTTGGCAGGAACAGAATGATTAGATCTAAACTAAATTAACAGCTCGATTCTTCAGCATTCTGCAGTCTGTAACATCTCTTCTTCGGATTTTATTTCTCTACTAAAAACATAATTTATGGCTAAATTTCAGGCTTGATCAACGGCATTCAGCTTTAAAACATCCCAAAAAGTGTCAGAATGCATGTCTCTCCAAAGCAACACTCGAAATACAAAATGGCTGCCCAGTTTTGAAGAAAACTATCAAAAAAAGTATGTCATTGTGAAATAAAAAGTCTGAAAATGCAGAAATATTACAGCAATAAGCATAGAGTGGATTTTTCAGCAATTTGATTTGAAGACTCGGAAGCAAAGAAGAAAATTGCTGGTTTAAATCTCAGACAATTTTGGCTTGATTGACAATTTGATGCTGCTTAAAGGCGCCTCACTGTTCTGTTCCAACAAAACGAACACCTTAAACATCCTTTTCATCTAAGTCGAGTGCAACCATTATCCATAATTACGCATGTAATGTGGCTAAGGGGTAAATGACAGAAACATTGTATAGACCACTTGTCGCTTGATGCGCAGAGGAAGAGCGCCGTCGTGATTGTGTTCAGAGTTCTGCTCTAATGAACGTGCAGCACCTGCTTCCAATTGCAGCTTCTTGGCTGAGCAGGAGGAAGTTCCTCCTCTCTGATTATATCACAGAAATGCGCTTTTAATTTCTCTGTCCTCTATTTCAGCACTGAGATGGAAATGTAATGCGCCGTAATGAGCCTCATTTGTCTTTGTTTGATAAAGGGAGGACTGAGAAAGCACTTCAGCGCAGAGGTGCATGAATCCTAATGAGCACAAATAAACTAAGCAAATAAGGTAGGTTAATAATGGGTCCGAAACTTCCCTAGCTGTGCCAACAACAGCATTAATATTTATATATTATATTATATTATATTTTTTCCTATGTTGTGTTGACATTTTTAGTTATACATTTAGAGGTTATAATATAATATAATACTAAATTAATCATATAAAGCAAACACATATCTGAAAAATATTGTATTATTTTCTATTTCTATTGTACTATTTAAAAATGTCTTACCAAAAATGTCCATGAATTTGGGAAAATTACAATATAATATAATAAATATGTTATAATACTAATTTAACTATTTAGTAAACAGGCTTTCAAATAAACAGTTTTCTGTAAAATATTCTATTCTATTATTTTCTATTTCTATTATATTATTTCAAAATATATTACAAAAAATGTCAATGAATTTAGGAAAATTATAATATAATATAACATAATACATTAATCATATAAAGTAAACACATTTCTGAAAAATATTCCATTCTGATATTTTCTATTTCTATTTCTAAATTTATTTGCAATAATATCAACGAATTTAGGAAAATGAATATAATATAATATAATGTGATTACTATTTTTTTTCCTTCATGTTTAATAAGAATAGTGTAGAACAGAATAGAATATTTTCAGATTTGTGTTTACTTTTTATGATTATATTATACTATTGGTAGTATTTCTCTCGACATTTGTTGACATTTTTAATAATAAATTTAGAAATAATATTTCTAAAATCTACTAATTTCTTATGAATTTTAGAAAGTTTACAAGAATTATATTTTTTCATATTATATAAGTATTTTTTCCTAAATAATATGTTGACATTTCTGGCAATAAATCTAGATATAATATAATCAAATAAGCTGTTTCTGCTGTACATCATCTATAAAAATGCAACACACAGCATGTATCCTGTTCATTTTATAATGTTATCTTGGCTTTCGCAACCTCCTACTCAGCATTTAAAATTGCCTGTCAATTAAAACTCTGGTTGCTACGATT
The DNA here is from genome assembly GCA_038088235.1 of Zacco platypus. NCBI lineage: Eukaryota > Metazoa > Chordata > Actinopteri > Cypriniformes > Xenocyprididae > Zacco > Zacco platypus. The sequence continues at coordinate 41,506,348 of CM076086.1, read as the reverse complement.
CCACCAACAAAGCGCAAAACACGAGTCGAGATGTGCGCTTGCCCTTCTGGAGAGCTGAACCTCATGTCATGCGCCCTGTCTCGGCCTGCCACGATCTTTACTGACTGTCAGTCAAGAGGGAATCTCAGGACAACATTCCCCAAATAACTTACTCAAATCCCTTCATTCTCACTGATGGCCCATAATCAGCGTATTTAGTGTCACTTCTTTGTCACATAAGATTTATGTTCCTTCTATGGCTCAGATTTGGAAGACCTTCAATCTTTGACGACCACCCCAAACCCCAAAATATTTAATACCTGGAGAAAGCTATATGGTAGCGTTCCCATTCCTGATTGGCTGCCTCAAGACTCCTTGGAAATATGACGTGGCATCTGTGTGAAAATTTGTATATATACTTTAGGTCTAGATGTTGTATTCATGACATCTGCCAGCATGAGATGACGGGTCACACTAACCAGCCAAAACCTTGACCTTACCGCATTTCAGCCATACTGCCTCAAACAAGCAAACAATGAGCCCTATCTGCCCCCGACATCAGGATCCATGGAGATGGGGCAAAATTCAAAATATGCACTTGACAAATATGGCCGTCTGCAGAATGGAAGTTTGGGGTGGGAGTTTCTGGTGCAGAGCTTACGTCTTTTGTTTTATATAAAGAAGAAATGCTTATTGAGGAGCTGCCAGAATCCGACACACAATGCTGCAAAGTAAACGTTTCGCCATCGTTTAAAGGATCTTTTCTTTTCCTCACAAGCAGTTTCAAAGAAACTTTAAAGAAAAGATCCATTAGGCACTTAAAGAAAAATGCCAGATATAAAGCATTTACTGAAATCTGGGAAAGGTCAGATCTTGTTGCACACGTGATTACAACAAATTTGGCTCCAACTATCCAATGATTTATTGACTGATTCACTGGAAAAATCCAACATGGATCTTAAGATTCTCAGTGAAGAAGAACTTCATTTCAGTCTTTTATCACAGAAAACTGTTATATGACTTCAGAAGACTTAGCACTAGCCATATGGACTACTTTTTCATACTCTAATGGTGCTTTTGTGTACTTTTTAAAGTTAGACGTAAAAGACGAACACAAAACAAGATATTCTGGTGAATGATTCAACCGTTTCTCTCCATTTAATGAAAGTAAATGGGGTTTAAAACAACACTGGATTGCATTGACTTTCATTGTATGGGCAAAATAACATAATATAGTGACAGAATTTTCATTTTTTGAGTTCGGCAAAATTTCAGATGTGTGCATTAAGCATTAAAACACAGTGTAAATGCAGCCTAGAAGTCTCGACGCATTTTCCTTTGGCTCACACACGTTTGTTACTCAAAGGAGTAATAAAGAAGCGAGAAAGAACTGAACTTAGACAAAAGTGTTCTCTCTTTGTTCAGGGCTGATCCTTGTAAACCTGGTCTGGCTGAACCGATTAGACCTGGTCTATAGGGGGTCTCTCATGCAGACTTGACAGGAACCAGCTGAGACTCCAGGAGAAGTGTTAAACTGATAACTACCCCCAACACTGAGACCCCCCAGCTTACTCTGTTTACACAGGATGGACTTTCCCTTATCTCCTCTGCATCTGATATCTACTTTAAACACTGCAAATATCGAAACCATTCCAGTGCTTTTTTAACATTCACTTGAGCTAACATTCGTCGCTTTTATGTCATTTCCTCGCCTTGTTTTTAGAGCGAAACCTTCTGTAGCACTCCGTAAAAAGTGAAAATGTACCTTGAGGAGAAATTTTGATCTGATCAGACACTTAAAAAATACTTTTGTTGTTGGAAACCAATGCAATCTGGTTGATTCAGTCGTTCTAAATAATATTTTGACAAGGATAAAACCAGTAAATTTAGATGTTACCAAATAAAGAACTTGTTACTAGCCAACTTTACATTTTTGCTAATTTGGATCAACATTTATTTAACCTATATTAAAAAAATTAATCAATTAGGCTATATGAATTCCATATTTTAATATGTACAATATACAATTATAATATTGTATATATATATATATATATATATATATATATATATATAAAATGTATTGTCATATAATTTTCCATACTACTGCAATGATTATAATTTTATAAAATTATAATATATATTGTTGCATGTGTGTATATATTACATTTTTTAATATTTGGGTTAGGGTTAGGGTTAGGGTTATATATATATATATAAAATATTGAATATATATATATATATATATATATATATATATATTGATGTATAAACACGTTACAAACAAATATATACAAAAAAATAAATACACAACAACATATTAGATATAATTATATAAACCAAATCACTAAAGTTGAAGTAGCATTAGTTTCCAGTGACTGGATTGCCCCAAGCTGCCATCAAATGGGCTAAACGGTTGAGCGGTTTGTTTAAAAAGTCTGATAGAGAGTGATTATGTTTTTTATTTGCTTTGGAGCCGCAGAGACCAGCAGAGGGAAGCCTTTCATCCCTTTTATGTGTTCCCTCTTTTCAAAGACAACAAAAAGTTGTCCTCTGATTCCTAACAAACATTTCAGCTTCTCAGTTTAGAACATAATAAACCCTGTATCCGTACGGAGAGTCTCTCAGGACGGACGCGAGCGCTGCAGCATGAATCAGACCTCAGGCTTTGTTTTGCTGGGATTGAGTGCTACGACACACCTGCTTACAGATGCCTATCGACGAATGTATACTGATTCTGATGACTTGAAGTTTGAGTATGGCTCATGTGTGTAAATGTATATTGTTTCATGGGTTTCTTCTCTTTTTTGTAAGGGTTGTATGTTTAGTATATTTGTATTAACTGTAATCACGAATGGATGTAAATAATCTCCTTATGGAATGTTGGACGAACAAAAGTCAATCATCACATTCATTAACGTTTGAACTGCATGGAAATTAATACTGTAATATCAAATGAAACAACTTGCAACAGACAAGAGAGCGAAAGCTAATATACCACCAAAAAAGTTTGAAACGCAGTAGTTTTTTTATCATGTAACCATAAAGTTCCAATCATACATAGCCAGTGATATATTGTGATCAACATGAGAGAATTACAGTTAGCAAATAGTTAAAAATAGTTTTTGGGTTCATTTGGTAAAGACCTGGGCAAATGTATTCATGTACATAGATATTATTTAATATTTTGAATTAGTATTGATAATGAATTAATAAATTGTAAATGTATACATGGAGATGATAATAGTATCAGTTTCAAACCTGTTTTCAAAAGTTGGTGTTTTCAGGCCCTCTAAATGCCGTTGTCATGTAAATGAATAACCAAAACGCATAAAAGGTTGTGGGTGTTGTGGCCCCTCGGTTACTAAATTATTAGCTATGAATAAGGAAACACTTTTTACTAAAATGGTAGCTTTGGGGTAAATAGTGCCAGATGCTTCGGGGTAAGTTGTGCCAGTGTCACTCTTATTGCGGTAACAGTATTTATAGCATTTGGAGGCAAAGCTCACTGTTACAAATATTATTTCTATAACAAATACCATTACAAAGTGCAGAAAATTGTTTCACGACATTTATATCTTCTGAATAAACATTTTTCCTGATTAGTTTGAGTCAAAATGAATAATAGGCTGCAAGATAAAACTGAAATGGCATTGTGCGTTACAAATTGTTCATGTGTTGCCCGATTGATTAAACTTATACCCATTTTATTTCAATTCCCAGTGCCAAAAGTAGTGGCACAACTTACCCCCACTCTCTCCCAGTGCAATTTTCTGCTTAACAGATGCAGTAAATAAAGTAAATAAACCTGAATATAAAGTGATTTATTCACTGTCCTGCGTCACGCATTCGTCTTCAGTTGTCCGTCAGCTCTTTGTGAGAACAAAGTGAAGGAAAACGTTTCTCTGAAACGCGAAACCTGAGGATGTGAAACCTGCCCTCTGAACTCTAAAGTGATACAAGTTGCAGAGTTGTCACTTAGGTCAGTAAGGATGTTTAGTAATCTTTTCAACATCCTCTTGCTCACTTGCACTTTGAAAAGGCCAAGGGTTGAGATCAACAATGTGAACATTAACGCAGGATTTACAAATATCACTGGATGCCTCAAAGCCAGAAAAAACAACAAAGTTGGAAAAGTTTGAACCCTTAAATTTTAAAGTTGAAAATCCGAACGTTTGATCTCAGATCAAAAGGGATCAGTAAAGTACTCTTAGTAGCCATTTAAACAACAAAGAATATACTTCTGTTGTTTAACAGGGATGATTGTTTTTCCACCTGCGATATTGTTTGTTATACGTGCCAAACGTCATTCCTGTGACTAGATATTACGAACTGCAAGATGTTTGAAGTGCCACTGGAACATAGACTCTCGGTGACCTAAAAACATATTATTAATGTTAGGTTTGTATATCACTACTTTTCACATCCACGTTGTTTGCACCTCGGCTGACTGTTAGATAACTATCAACACCCTCTAAAGTTTACGGGCTGTTAAGGGGGTTTGGTGCTGCCGGGTCTCTCAGCGTGAGGGTCTGAATGCAGCCTATTAAAAGTGTAACACAGTGTCTCCACTGACTCTGTTTGAAAGGTACTTCAGCAGCCACTGTTTTATGGAGACGTACACTCTCATGCCCCTTCTTTGGCCTGTGCTCGTTTGTCTTCGCATTGTTGCAAAGGCTTGTTCAACTGGACAAGAACTTTGCTGTTCAATCAATCAATTCTGTGAGCGGGCATTCAAATATGCTGCGTCAAGACGTGTCTTAGTGATACCAAAACGTTAAAAATGCCGTGATACATTATAAACACATAAACAAGCTTTGGTAGAGCGAATTGTAATAGTTTTGGTCTGTTAATTATACAAAGGTCTCGTATGGCTTTAAGACTGTAAGAAGTAATAAATGTATAATTAACTTTATTTTTTAAATTATTTTTATATAATATACTTTCTTTAAAATATTCTTACATGTTAGTTAACTACCAATAAAAATTTTGGCTAAAGATTAGCCACAAACTATTAATGAACATTTTTTGGGGTAAGTTGTGCCAGTGCCATCAACTAACAGTTATCGCATTTACAGCATTTGGATGCAAAGCTCACTATTACAAATAATATTTCTATACCATTACAAAATGCAGAAAATTGTTTCCCAACAATTAAATATTATATTTTTCCTGGATAGTTTAAGAAAAAAATAATATGCTGCAAAATGAAAGTACTATATTTATAATTTTAAGAATTACTTTTAAAAAGGTTACATATACACATATACAATTTCATATAAACATTTATATATATAACATTTTTAATTATATTATTCTTATATGAGAATATCTTTTTAAAAGATGTGTTTATATATATATATATATATATATATATATATATATATATATAAGTAATAATCACACGACTAGCCGTGCTATATGGCTGTATATCAGCACGGCTGTGATTCGGCCGTAGGTAATCACAGCGTGCTGATATAAAGCCGTATCGCATGAGCTAGCATTACCTGTGTTATTCATTCTTCAGGTCGATGTCCATAATATTATATTATAAAAACCGTTTTAATATCTGCTGAGTAAAGTGATCTTTGCATTTGTCCTTTTTACATCTGAGGCAATTTTCCATGATACACAGAGCTAAAACAAGTTCCTTTCAATTTAAAGTCTCTTGCGAATGACTCGTTGAATGAGTCTCATTCACTCGCAAAGTTTGCTGCCATCTAATGGCGTATTAATGTAACTTTCACTCAATCCATATTACGCTCTAATGGACCCTTTCTCAATACCAAATACAACATATTTATATAAAATAATATTTATTGATCAACAATATTTAAATTAACAACAATAGCCAATATAAATGACACTAGTGTGTGTTTTACAAATATTTAACGAATGAAAACGATTTTAAAGAGCTTGTGACAAAACCAAGTAACTCCATTGGATCCTCAAACTGTCAGTCAAACCTCATAAATCCGCCCCGCCTCCATCGTGACTGATGTGTCACGCGCAGTTTGGAGACGTCTGCAATTCAAAGGTAAATAAATATCTGACGTTTGAAAGAAAATAAATGTACAGCTCAAGAAACACTCTCTATAAAAGCATAAGTTTTATGTATTTGAAGCGTGGAGAAGTGTCTTCATCTGATATTTCCTGTCTAGTGTAGCCAATATGCTATGCTATGGATGTAAACTTGATACAGCCGTAATATTATAAGATCAAACTTAACATAACAGTTCGATTAGCTCTGGAATAAGTAATTGATTAATAAGACCAAAGATTGCCCGTTATTATGTACCCAAAATAAATCACATCTCATGTTTAACCACTATAAGCAACCGCAGCAAATCCCTGAAGCACTGGCCGAGATGAAGCTGTTCTCGGCGGTTACACGACCCAACGACGGCCCGGAGCTCGCATCTCCGAAAACGTCTAAACAAATTGTAAAATAGACGCTATGATTAAATATGAGTCACATATTTCAGGTCTAAACGACTACTTTATCGCCTAAAAAACTCTTTAAACAACAGTTCGTGGTACAACAAGTGTAGTATGCGCAAAATTAGGGTTAATTTGCTCGGCCGCCATGACAGTCGCTTCAAGCGGAGTGATACAAACGGTGAAAAGGTAGAAGTGCTGTTAGAACTAAAACATCGCACGGCTATCAGCCAATCAGATTCGAGAACCGCTGTATAAAGATAATAAACCATTGTGTTTTTGTACACAAATAGAATTAAAGAATTGAAATGTTATTCAAATTAATATAATTAAAATTAATAATAATTCTATTTATTATTAATAATAATAATAATAATAATTAATATAATTCAAATTAATTAAACATAATATGGAAGCTTTTCTGAAACTTACAGTAACAAATGTTCAAAAAACTAATACAGTACCAATCAAAAGTTTGGACACACGTTTTAATATCATGGTTAATTTTGTTAAAAATATATATTATTGTAACACTAGTTTTGGCAGCTTTTCCTTCACATTTCTGCAATTATATTTGTCTACAAAACTAATTTCAAGCATTTAAGCTTAAGCTTTTAGGTCTTAAAGATCCCAAAAAGTGTATGTTCAAACTTTCCCCTGGTAGTGTACAATATATAATTCAGAGACACTCGAATTACAGTAGAATCCTGACATCGGATGCATCTGATTTGCGGCTGGTAAACTGAGAGCCAGGAAATACGGCAGCGCCAGTTAAGTGAAAGTCAACCACCAGGAAAACATGACATGAAACAAACAATAACAAATCGAAGCATTGAGAAGCAACAATACTGAGATAACAGCAGGAACTCCGCTTTCTCCTCTCCTCTGAGGAGAAAAAAAAAAAGATGCAGAGGAAGATAGAAACAAGAGAGAGTCTGAGTCAGACTGTCACTGTTGAATCTTTGCCAGAACATTTTAGGAACTTCGCTGAAGGTGGTGGCCCGTCGGAGGAGAGGGTCCAGCCTCACTCCCTCCTCCTCTTTCCTCCCCTCCTCCGGAGAAGGGGGGAGTGTTTCCCTCTGGTCCTCAGTCTTAACACTTCGCAGAGCTCCGAGACGCCACACTGAGCTCTGGAAGCTAGCTGTGACGGACAAAAGCCACACACACACACACACACACACACACACTTGGCATGGATAGCAAAGTTCTAGCGCTGGTGGCCCTGCTGACGCTCGCCATATGGAGCCCAGAGACTGACGGTAAGTGGGTTACGACTAACATTTACAGATTTACAGCATTTAAGTTTTCAGGTGATGCTTTGACGTGTTGTGTTGCCATTTAATTCACTAAATAACAACAGCAAGATGGATAATGGTGTATCATCCTGTAGCTATGCTAAAATAAAAATAACTTATTTTATTTTGAATAACACATTTATAATAAATATAAGAATTTATTATAAATGTATTATTCAATATAACATGAAACATATTTTATGTTGGATAAAACATTTGACAAAATATTTTTTTATTATTATTATTCAAAATGACAAAAAAAAGTATGTAAAATTAATTAATTTTAAACTCATCTTTCAAAATAAAATGTATAATTTATTCTAGAGCAAATACACAAATGAATTATTAGACAGACCAGACTAATATCTATTCTAATATAAAATGAAACAAAACAAAAACTCATTGCTTTCCTATCATACACTGAAAAAAATGGTGTAGGATTTACTTTTAAATGATTAAAATAAAAAAATAAAGTTACAAAAAAGGCAAGTAACATTTAACAAAACATGAAATTTTCAAGTAGCAAAACCATTTTCTTGTAAAATACTCCAATAATCTGTTTTATTTACAGCCTCGTAAAATTTTTTACAGTGCATGTTTTGCTGAAATGTTTTTTTACTTGAGTCGTAAATTGCTGAATTGTTGTATTAAGTTTTCCAGAGTACTGAATTAAGGAGTTAACGATCATTAAGAGGTTCTATTAATATCACGTTGCAGCTCAGCATAAATTTGCATATTTGTCTTTACTTAGCTGTACGTGTCTTTACATGTTAGCGGGTCTGATTTAAAAGGACAGAAGGTTTCGGCGAGATGTTTAACCAGCTGAACTTGGCGGGTTTAGCTTTGTTCTCTCTAGCTCTGTTTACTTATCCGCAAGCTCTTTTAATTAGTGTCTAATTAGGGAATAGTAAGCAAAAAGTTCCTGCGCTGTTCACTTGGCGCAGTGTTTAGTCAAGGCTTAATGGGCCGGTGTTTAACATGACAAAGGGAACAGACAGTGTTGGAAAGTCTATGGGAATTTCAGAGTTTGACTTCGCTCATAACCGGGTCCGTTTCTGCAGAGGGAAACCAGGGAGATGTGAAACCATTCAGAGAATGTTCTTCAACAGATTCATTTAATGCACATATTCAGGACGAAACCTGGAGTGGCATAGTGCGATTATACGGGATTTTGCCGTATTTAATGTTGAGGACCCTCAAAAAGGCTCCTTATGAAAAATGTGGCGAGTGAAAAGGCAGGCCGGCCCCCGTGTGAAAGGACAAGGGCCACTAGAATGCAGACTAATCTCTTTTTAATGATCAGGGTTTGTTAGTGGACGCAGGTGATTTGACACTTTCAGGAGATGCTTTCGAGAGTTCGGTGATTTGTGTTGTGCTGTATGATGATAGTGCATTAACGTTAAATGTCAATAGTGTTCGATGGAAATTAAGTTTCTAAAATGGGATTTCATTGTGTCTTTATGTGTTCACAATTGCAAAGTGATTTTAAAGGTTCAGATCAGCTAGAAACAGCTGCACGTTTTCACAAGTTATCCATCTTGTTATTGTATGCATCTACAAAAACGTTACAAAAAGTGTGATAATCTGTGGAAATGTAAACAAAAAAGATTAAGTAATTTTGATTGTTAGCAGATGAAATTTTAAAATGGAAAACTGAAGATTATTTCCATTTTAAAAAAACAGTACAGCATACTTTTGAACACAGGTTTTAAGATATAATTAATAGCGTAAATTAATCTAATAATATGAAGAGAAGCAAGGAATTATCTTATAAGATTTTAAATATTTAAAAAACTTATTCTAATATCTATATTTTGAAGATTTTATACATTACCATTGAAACATTTGGGATGTTTTTAAAAAGAAGTCTGTTTTGTTCACCATGGCTGTATTTATTTGATTAAAAAATACATTAAAAACAATAGTATTGTGAAATATTATTACCATTTAAAAATGACTGTTTTGAATTTCAATATATTTTAAAATGTAATTTATTCCTATGATGTAAAGCTGAATTTTCAGCATCATTCCTCCAGTCTTCAGTGTCACATGATCCTTCAGAAATCATTAGAATATGCTGATTTGCTGCTCAAAAAACAATTCCCATTTTTTATAAATTGAAAAAAGTTGTGCTTCTTAATTTGTGTGTGTATAGAAACAGTGATAGTCTGTTTCAGGATTCTTTGATGAATAGAAAATTCAAAAGAACAGCATTTAGAGATTATAAATGTCTTTACTGTCACTTTTAATCAATTTAATGCATCCTTGCTGAATAAAACTACTAATTTCATTTAAAAAAAAAACAAAAAACAGAATTTAGCATTTACCATCTAACAAACTGTAACTCTAAATATAATATACTCTAAATCAATATAAGAGGTATTTTTCATATTTCTCTTGCATTGACTCCATACTTCCTGTTCTGATATCATCACAGCTAAACCCATCAGTCTGGTGGAGAGATGTTGGTGCCGGTCCACTCTCAACACCGTCCCGCAGAGGAGCATCCGTGAGATTAAGTTCCTCCACACACCCAGCTGCCCGTTTCAAGTCATGTGAGTCAACATCCCACGGCCGTCTATCTCTACAGCTAAACTATTCCACATTTTTCACGCTTTACACAAAGTACCTAACTAAAGTCCTTTTAAGAGCTCCAGAAATGGCTCTTAAAGTTGCACATTTCCACAGTTGAGTCAAATCAGTGTGGGGAAAGTAGCAATGTGCCCTATAGTTCAGTTACAGAATAACACAAAAAAGGATCAAATGAGAAAATAAGAGTGATTTTGTCCATTATGAGTGTTCAGGTTTTCACGACACAATAATTGTTAAGGGTCAAAATGATTAGCTTTGTGTTACAGGCGACCTTGTCGTTTTCATTTTACCAGCATTTGGTATTACTTCAGCGGTCTGGAATTTATTAAACCGAACCATTTGTACCAAGTCGGCAGCAAAAAGCCAAAGCGCTACAGGGGATCAAGGTTACAGGGGTTACAGAGGTTAGCATGTAGCCCAGGGTCATTTCAGGAACAAACTTTGGCCGGAGGAAATCACCTTTAATCTGCCATCTTCCACACATCTTGTTTAGAAATCCTTTTGGATTCATTGGTCTAGATGAAAGACAGCCACCTACCCTTTCCCCCCCCTAGACACGCACATCACTCATTTTGTTGTTAGCATTAGCTAGCTGTGAGGTAATTACTACCTGCTGGTTCAGTCCTAGACCACCGACAAGCTCGTGCAAAAGATCGTTTAGACTAGCTGGATTAACTCAGAGCCCAAATCACAAACAAACAAACAAATAAAGCAAACTCTCTCCAGATAAACTCAATTGAAGACATCCCGCAGGAAAACAAACAGGGGTAGCATTACACTGTTAGTTGGCTTACTGATCGGGAGGATGATTGTGAGGATTCATGTATAGATTTGGGGTTAAGCGGATCTTTTATCTGAGTCGACAGGCTCCATTTGTCTAGACAGATTGAGAGAGCCGTGTGAGAGGTGTAAGTAATACGAATAGGAGCCATTTGAATAGCAACGTGAGCCACTAACTCTCAAACACAACCTTTTGCCACTGAGGTGCGAAGTCTGGGTGTCATTCGCATGGTTTCCTCCATGTGTGGGTGAGCGAAGCGTTTGAGGGGATTTTCCTGGCTGTGGCAAAGCAAATTTGGAGGTCAGATATCAGTCAAAAAGATTTCGGACCCTTTACTTTCTATTTGTTATTAACCAAAACACTCTCACAGCAAATTTATTTATTTATTTATTTCAAATTTCCTGGTAAATAATGCTGTAGGCATATTTATTGCAAGGATGTAAAAATATTGCTGCATAATATAGACATGGATGGATGGATGGATGGATGGATAGAACAACAGATGGATGGATGGATGGATGGATGGATGGAGAAATCGACTGATAGATGGATGGATAGAACAACGGATGGATAGATGGATAGAACAGACGGAGATGGATGGATGGATGGATGGATAGAACAGACGGAGATGGATGGATAGAATAATGGATGGATAGATGGATAGAACAGACGGAGATGGATGGATAGAATAATGGATGGATAGATGGATGGATAGAACTACGGATGGATAGAACAGACGGAGATGGATGGATAGAATAATGGATGGATAGATGGATGGATAGAACAACGGATGGATAGATGGATAGAACAGACAGATGGATGGATAAATGGATAGATGGATGGAGAAATTGACTGATAGATGGATGGATAGAACAACGGATAGATAGATGGATAGAACAGACTGAGATGGATGGATAGAATAATGGATGGATGGAACGATGGATGGAGAGATGGATAGAACAGACAGATGGATGGATAAATGGATAGAACAGACAGATGGATGGATAAATGGATAGATGGATGGATGGATAGTCCTTGGTGTGAACAGGCCTCTGATCTTGTTTGTGTTTGGTTAGTAACAGCAATCATATATATATATATATTAGTTTGAATATAATTTTAATATTAATGTATCAATCTACTGACATATCCATTTCATTTCAGAAAAATCAGGAAATAAAATAATTGATGTTACTTTAGACAAACTAAATGCACATGCACAGTTCTGGGAATCTTTCAAAATCTTTCAAATCATCAAAAATTCAGAACTTCCAGACAGCACAGCGCTGTCCTCACGGGCCGCCTCTAATTCAGTCCAGTTATCTGATCCAGTGCAGTGACTCTTGCCAGTACAGTAGAATAGAGGGCTGAAATGTATCCATGAAGGACAGCTGATATGATCTGATGAAACACACTGCAGAGGGAGAAAAGTACAGTCTCTCTATTGCTCTCATCCGAAACAAATCCCTTCTTTTCTCTCTCTCATTACCAGTGCCAAGCTGAAGAACAACAGAGAGGTCTGCATCAACCCCAAGACCAAATGGCTTCAGCAGTATCTAAAGAATGCCATTAACAAGTAAGAAGAAACTCTTTCTACACAAGAAAAAACGGTTCACTGAGAATCATGCCATAAAATACTGTCTGTTTCCTTTTAAAAACTTTGAATTAAAATTTGAACACGTTCACAAATAATAATGTTTAAAACTTACACTGCAAAATGTTTATTCTAAGAAGCGGTTTACATGACAAAACTGAAAATGACAACTTTTTATGCGGTTTGGCCCTTCATTTATACAACAATGCCATTTTGAAGAAAAATGAAAATTCTGTCATTAATTCCTCACCTTCATGTCGTTCTACACCCATAAGATCTTCATTCATCTTCATAACACAAGTTAAGATATTTTTGATGAAAATCTGATGACTCAGTGAGTCTCTATTGACAGCAAGATAATTTACACTTTCAGACGCCCAGAAAGATACTAAAACATATTTAAAACAGTTCATGTGAGTACAGTGGTTCAACCTTAATATTATAAAGCGACGAGAATACGTTTTGTGCGGCAAAAAAAAACTAAATAATGACTGTATTCAACAATATCTAGAGATGGCCGATTTCAAAACACTGCTTCATAAAGCTTCGAATCAGTGCGTATCAAACCGCCAAAATCACGTGACACAAAATCTAAACACTTATGACGTAACAAAGCCTCGTTTACTGAAATCACGTGAGTTTGGCGCTCCGAACCACTGATTCGTAACAAAAGGTCTTACGGGTGTAGAACGACATGAGGGTGAACCAACCCTTTAACATAAGAAAACCTATCATGGAATCACTGATTTATTAAAAATAAATAATGAAATTTGAAATATGTTCTGATGTAATGTACGTAGTCAACAGTATTAAATCTGCAGAGAGGAGTATTTTTTGTTGTAATTTACAGAATTTATTACTTTAAGCATTTTACTTTGCATCAAAACAAATGCAAATGTGCATTAGCATTCAGTGTTTTAAAACAAATCTTTGCAGCAAATTACAAGTTGCTGTTCCTCACAATTAAATGGCATATGTGGAATGTTATTGGGTAATTTAAGATTATATAAATTACGCGTTTACCTAAGTAGGTAATTACGCTCCACCACAGAGCCCTGAGAATTTAACCCCTGTTCATTAGTTCCACTAATTGTGGATTAATGATGAGGTAACAGGCAGAGCAGAGAGGTTTTACACCACTGGAATCGGCTTCCTATTGAGCCACAGAGCCAAACTGACTGATGCCTTTAAAACATAAAAGAAAAAAACTTTTGACGTGTTGATCATTATGGGTCATGTCTGTTATTACCTAAAACTATTAAAAATGTTCATTTAAAAAAAGCTGAAGTAAAATGAAATTATGAAAAACCTAAACGTTAAGTTTAAGTTAAAGAACTAAAATGAAAAATAAATGACAAATTAAAGCTAAACAGAAATGTTTTAAAAAAAAAAATCAAAATCAAGATGACAAAAACAACAAAATTATTCAAATTAAAAAGAAAAGTGAAAAATTACAGATAAACACTAACAATAATTATAATAATAAATACTATATTAGTATATAAATAATACTAAAATAGCACTAAAATAGATAGTGAATTATCTAAATTTGTTTCAAATCTAAAACTAAATCATTTTGTTCTAAATGACGCACTCGCAAAACACTTTGATTTAAAAAAAACAAAAAAAAAACGGGCAATTATCGCCGACGTTTAACTAAACAAAGGGCGCCAATGTGATTGTACACACCAACGCACAAAACGGCAGGTGTAAAACCGTCATTTAAAAAAACAAAAAAACTTTGAGTTAGTTTTTTTTTTTCGACATGCCACGTTAAAAATTGTCCGACCAATAAGATCGGCGCTTCTGTTCACTTCTGTACAGCTGCTGAAGTTGCAGTAAAACACGGCTTGGTGGCGCTCAAGCACAACATTTTTTTGGGTTTTTTTTTTTTACATTTTTTACACTGTCAGGGAGTGAAATTGCTCACTCACTCTGCACATCGCCAGTGAAAATCGCATGGGCATGAACACAAAAACACGCCGATAAGCGCGTGCGATAAACGTCCCGGTGCGCGAGATACATGAACAGTTTTATTAAAAGAACAGTTCACATAGAAATGTTCCAATACTATAATGACAACGTTCATCCTCAGAAATCACTTTGCATTTAATAATAGCACTGACATCTACAGTATTGGTCTTGAAATCTTGAAAATTACAGTATGAAAAGCAAAATAAGTGATTGTTCATCTCTAATAATTGTACTTTTCTTTCTCTTTCAGAATAAAGAAGTCAAAGAAACGTTCAGAGTAAACCCACCATGAGCGAGGAGGACCACAGCGGATCTCTGACCTCTAAAGAGGCACACGTCCTCTTCTCTCGCTCACTTAGATCACTCTTCCTCTTCCTGGACTGCTTGCACAAACAGCACTTCACCTAAACCTGCGCCTCAAGCACCCAGACAGCCTGCAGCTCACCAAAACACCACCGAACACCTTCATCCTGACGCACTGCTACTGCTGGCTGTGACTATTTACTGGTGCACGAGTGTGTGTGTGAGTGAATGAAGCGATCGAACGCGACCTTCAACGTGTGCATGGGTAGGCAAGAGAAATATTTACAGATTTTCCACAACTTAAAAGGCAGTAAAAAAAAAGAGAGAGTTTGTGGATTTGTGTCATAGCTGTGAGGGATGTTTAACCTTTAGGATAGTTTGGGATTAATAAGGGATGTAAGCAAGTGAAAAAGAAGCAGAAAGTTAAAACCGCCCCTGTTCAAGCTCACTTTTGCTGTAGTCTAGCTGTTTAAACGCTCACCAGCACACACGAATGATCTAGCATGCTAACGCTAGCTCTGTTCCAAAACCTAACGAGTCGCCTATCTGGACACCCAATGCGAACGACAACATAAACCGCCTTTTAAAATTTACGGCTGTATTTTTAACAAATGAAGCAATCCCAGAATGCATTGCGACCAAGCTCTATTAAAAATCCAAGATGGTGGACGTGAAAAATGTACTCGCATTTCATTCAATACTAAATAAAAAGTAAAAAATTGACTATCCCCTGTATTTCCAGGTATTTTTATTCTTAAAAACTGCGAATTTAGCTTAGCAACATGCTAACGCCAAACTGTTAGGAATCAATTGTGAGCTGAACATTTTTGGGGAGTGTCTCAAATCAATCACTTACAAAGTTTCGTAACGGTTACAGAGCAGCCTTAGCGGCCATTTACACAGCTCCGTTTTCAACGGAAAACGTTTTATGCGTTTTGCCGCTCATTTACGCGACAACAGTTTTTTTTTGTGGGCTCGAAAACTTGAACTTTTAAAAACAGGTTTTAAAGTACAAGCTTTTGAAAACAATACCGTTATCGTCTCAAAAATTTGTGAAAACAGTGACATCATGTGCATGCGTATTACTATTTAGTCTATAGGCACGTAGTGTATCTTAAAGTGACATCGCCAACTACTGGCCTGGCATGAATAATGCAGCGTTTTAGTCACTTTCGCGAATCTGTGAACGGGGATCTGTTTGGCAACATTGTCGTCCGTACGTTAAAATCGCAAAGGAATACTTTTCCGTTTTTAGCGCATCATTGTCGTGCAAACGTAGCCTTAGAAGAGAGTAGGCGGTATGTGTAGTAGGCAAGAGATAGCAAGGTTTTGGAACAGAAACACGTTTGACTAAGGGCTGCTACTTCAGGAAGTAGAATCATAGTTTCCTGCCTTCCTTTTCCTCTCTGCTACCTGCGTGTAGCAACTACCAAACACTGAAATTCAAGAAATATGCCGTTTAAAGCAGATTTTCTATGTTTAAAGCAGGTGTTGTTAATGCAATCGCACCATGGCAGCTTAAAACTTCTGCTCATTCCATGACTCAGGCCTTAATTAACAGCATTTGCATACAGATCTTTACTGTCGAGTGGCCTAACTGTGTGTCATACTGGTTGTTACTTGAATCCAACAAGAACAACCAACATGTAAATATTTTCCAGCACTAGATGGCTGTCAGTAAATGGGTTGAACAGGGACCAAACTGAACCGCATAAATGCAAGCGATTTTTGTAGACTAAATTAATATTACTTTATGTATTCCATATGTATCATATTTTGTTTTTAGCCACAAAATTAAAAGATATGACTGTGATTTTTTTGATTTCATTAAAACATTTATCTAACACACACATTGTTTCTGTTCTGATAAAGTTTTGACTCAAATGCCCAATTGCTGTAACGTTTTTGAGCCACTTTAAAAATATGAGTTTGTAATGTAATGATTTATTTTTGTATTTTGTATTGATCAATATGAATAAAAACACAACAGTACAATATGAAGGAATTTCTGTATCAAAGATCACACTTCCACGATTTCTCATTTGCTGAGTTATATGCGGTGTAAGATCATTTAAAATAAAACCTTTGTAAAGCACATATAATTTTAAATTGCGTAATAAATATTTCATATACATATAAACAAAATTAATGATTTGGATAAAAGATTACTAAATGAAATTTTTTTTTTTTTACTAAAATGTTTGTGTATATATATATATATATATATATATATATATATATATATATATACAGGGCTGGGTAGGTTACTTTTAAAATGTATTTCACTACAGATTACAAAATACATGCTTTAAAAAGTAATTTGTAACGTATTTTGTTACATTACTCAAGTTTTGTAACTTAATCTAAATACTTTAGAATACTTTGGAATACTAATATTATGTAACAAACACAAAAAAGGTAATTACAAGTTTTTATCTCATAATTCTGACTTTTTTCTCAGAATTGCGTGATATAAAGTTGCAATTACGAGTTATAAAGTCAGAATTCTGACATATAAACTCACTATATCAAGAAAAGTCAGAATTGCAAGCAAAGAAGTTGAGTTATAAATTCACAGTTGCTAGAAAAAAAAGTCAGTATACGCAATATAGTCTCTCAATTGTGAGAAAAAAACAGACTTGTGAAATGCAAACGCGCAATTGTGAGGAAAAAAAGTCGCAATGACCTTTTTTACAATTACAAAGGGACTCACAAACAACCATCACAAAACATGAAAACAGTCGTGGATCATCCAGTGATGACAGGACAGTAAAGATTCAATATGTACATTTTTGAATGAGGCAACTTTTATAAATTAGGTCATTAAGTAAATGTAAAACTCTGTTATGTGAAATACATCCCTCTCATTTTGTTAAAATGTTGCAAATTCTGCAAGGGTATAAAACTTCTGAACACAAATGTAGCTCAGCTTTTTCAGAGTCGGAGAATCATCTTTTTCGGTTTACATTAACTGTCCGTCACAGTTTACATGAATGTTTAAATGACATTAAAATTCAAAGTAATCACTTTGGTAATCTAAAATACTTTTCAGATGTAACTGTAATCTGATTACCACCCATTTAAAATGTAACTATAATGAAATACAGTTACTCAAATTTTGTATTTTAAATACGTAACTAAGTTACTTAGTTAAATTCATCCTCACTTTTCCTTTTTAATATGAATTTCTCTGCAATATAGGAACCATAAACATGTGCTTTTCATCAGGTCTTTCTAATAAGCGCTGGACAGATGTACGTTTCTTTTGTTTTCCACTGTTAATACATGCAACTTTTTTATTGTAAAAATGTCTTATTAAAAAGGCCCCAGTGTGAATGTTGCCTTAGGGTCAGTAGAGCCAGTCATCTGCACCCTAAAGCAGGGATTCCTGGAAAAGACATTTGTGGAACCGGCCTGTGACATGAGGAAGGACTGAGAACTGAAATTTTTACATTTATAAATCACTTTTTTCTATAATAATTACAATACTGAGAGACACAATCTACAACCACACCTACAAAAATATGGTTCAGTTTAACTCCACTGTTGGTTTGTGTCTATCAGAGATTGTCAGTCAGTAAATAATAGAGCTGTGAAATCAATACAGCTGGTATTTATTGTAAAAAATCACTAGTCATGTCTGCTGCTGCTGCTTAAAGCAAACACTTCGAGATGTTTGACCTCGAGGGAACCCCTTTAACACCTGAGTGTGTGATATCAGTCTGACCACACCAGGGACGGCCTACAAATACATTAAAAGTGTCACTTCTAATACTGGAAACATATGTACGCAAATTGCTTTCTCGTCTGATTAAGCTTTCATACTGTGAAGAGAGGGAACGGTTTGTGTGGACGGGTTCAAAATGTTCCTTCAAAAGTGTTGCATAAATCAGCGATACTAATAATGAAATCATACGCTACACAAATATGCGAGTGGGTTTTGGTTTATAAATAAGAGTCGCATACCAAAATCAAGCCCCAGACCTCCAATTCTTTACATCCAGATGTTCATTACCGAAATACAATGACGTTCTGCCTAATTATCCGGGGTCTAGTACGTGCTGCGATAAAGAAACCTTTCTGGTTCAATGACTAAAGGCCATCAAACTTGCTCAGCTCGAATCAGGAGCGAGTCAAATCTAACACAGAGGGACAGCAGCGGGCCATCTCTGGAGAGTTGGAGTAATCCATGGGGATTCGCTCGTGTTTTACTGTACAGTTCTGAACAGCTTAATCTAGTAATAATGAGAAGCACACAGACCTCGCTGTTTGGGGCGGACAGGTACCGCGGCGCGTTGGGATCAAATCACGCGGTAATTTGTCACGCGATGCTGAGGGAAACGGACGGACATTTCCTCAACCTCAAACACAAGTCCGTTTCCTCCAACTGTGTATTCGTGAGCCAAATATATGACTTATCTGTTGCGTGCTATTTCATCTGATACGCCTGTAGATCTTCATTTAGGAAGTTCTTGGAAGGTTCGTGGGGTTCTGCAAATTGTTGTCAGAAGAGTGAATTAAGATCCGAAATGTTTGAAACCGCTCCAACCACACAGAATCAGTGTCTAAACAATTAGACTGCAACAGAGCGACTGCAAAAAAATCTAAATAAACAATATTTAGTTGAGAACAGCTCTTCGTAATGATATTAACTTGTTTTTAGAGAATAAATGTAGGCTAGACATTGTAAAATAGTTTTTTTAAAGGATTTGTTCACTTTCAAATGAAAATTACCCTAAACTTTACTCACCCTCAAGCTCTAGGTGTATTTGTGAGGGTGTTTCCAATAACTGTAAATTTTAAAAAATTTTCTGCAATGATCACTGTATTTTTTGGGAAGTTCATGGGAACAAAAGTTATCAATGAGGAAAATATGTGGAAATGCATGTGTTTTTTAGGCCTACGTGTTTAAAATTCCTCTAACATGGAATGTATCACAAGGCTTTCTTCCACCCACATTTGCACCGTCGACTGTAAGATTGGAAATGTATTTTCTTGCGCCCTGAAATACATTTTAAAATATATTTTAAGTATATGAAGGTTGAAACAAATTATATTTTCAGTTTCAAAAATATATTTCATTGAACTTTTACGGTTTACACATATATTTAAAATATATTTTGGCCAGATAAAAAAAAAAATTTCCCATATGGGTATGACTATCTTCTTTCTGATGATCACAATCAGAGTTATAATAATAAATATCCCAATGCATCCGATGGCAGTGAACAGGATTAACAAGTATGAGCTGAAGAACGTGTCTCCATCCACATCCATCCATCATAAACACGCACTCCACACGACTCCAGGGGGTTAATAAAGTCATTCTGAAGCGATGCGATGCATTTGTGTAAAAAAAATAAATAAATACATATTTAACAAGTTATGAAGTAAAATATCTAGCGTCCCCACTCCGCATTCCGTATTCAAGCTTCGAAGAAAGTGTGAACTGGTGTCACATTGAATACGGAAGGCTGTCTGGCGGAAGCTAGATATTTTAATTTATAACTTGTTAAATATGTATATATTTTTAACCCTTTATTAGCCCCCCAGAGCAGTGTGGAGTACATTTATGATGGATGGATGCACTTTCTTCGGCTTCATACTCATTGGTCCCGTTCACTGCCATTATAAAGCTTGGATGTGTCAGGATATTTATTAATATATCTCAGATTGTGTTTATCAGAAAGAATAAAGTCATACAGACCTAGAGCTTGAGGGTGAGTAAAAGTTGGGGTGATTTTAATTTTAAAGTGAATCCTTTAAAGCATAAATTTTATTTGGGCTAAGAAATTTAATTTTATGCAAGTGGATTAAAAATAGTTTCATAAATACACTGATTATTTATAAAGTAAATGTTGAATAAATATTTTAACAAATTAATTTTTTAAATTTTTTAGACAAAATACTGATGTATTCCTTCAATGACATCAGACTATCAAAACCTGCATTATATGAAATGGTTTAAGCAGAAGTCTGAACCAGGTCAGTCCTGTTTGAGAATATCTCTTACCTCCGAAGTTGATGTGGATGTTATATATCCTGACAACTGTTTTCATTAATATTCAATTCACTTTAATGTCTTTTACAGAAACAGAAAGTTCAACTAAAACCTCTTTGTGTTACACAAATGAATTGGACGAATCTAGTAGTTTGGATCACACTGGGGATATCATTTCATCATCTAGATTTTTACATTTTCAGAACAAAATATGGTTGTTAATTGTATAAAACTCACTGCCACAATGCCATAGTGGTGTAGATAGCATTATTATACAGTTGCCAAGATGTTCCTGCTGGTTTTTAGCTAAAAGAGGCCGATCATATGCAATCATATGGTATCTTTGCTCCCATTTTTCATCTGGCAGACGTTACTTTAATCACCTAAAAAGCTGCACGCTTTTGTTCATGTCTTCAGGACAAAAAGTGCAGGACCAGTTACACACCAAAGTTTAATACGTATTGTTAGAGGTTTGTTCAAGTAGGCCGATATCCTCCATCAAGGTGGAATCTATGGGATGTTGTCCACACATTTTGTTATGCCAGCAATTACAGCTTTCTGGTTTGGATCAGGCTGTCAAAAGTGATCAGAGACTACATTAACAATATCAGAGTCCTGAAAGACAAATGTCTTAGTAGAGGACAAAAAGTTCATACTGCCCTATCAAACATCCCATGACAAGCGACATCCATAATGGGCCGCTCGTAACTGTAAACAGATCTGGAATGTTCCGAGATCCATCATGACTCGGGGAAAACTGTTTCCTTAACCCTGGGATGGAGTGAAGGGTCACACTGCTGCTGTGGGCCTATTGAAAACAAGCTGTTCAGAAGAACAAGACAGAGAAAGATGGAAAAGGGAGAGAAAGGTGAGACCTTTGATTCATACGCGGGCTTGGGCACATGCTTTATTGATGCGATTTTAATGGGATGATTTGTCAACCACATTATAGCAGCTCTGGTATTTCACTGGCATGGCAATTATTATGACCATACAGGGTTCATTCATTACTCTTATAATTTCTTAGTTTGTCTTTGCATTATGTGTAGAATTTATTCACCGGTTACGTCATGTCCATTAGTAACTTTTCAGTTAACATTAATCATTTCAGGATTTGGCTTCATGACTCCCAAAAGATCGTGGCGCCCGTGGACTTGTCTTGATTTTTCTAATAACAAATGATTATATTTTAGTTTTATTATGTGTGAGTTCAGCTTATTTCAACTTTTCTTCTTTTGCTAAATAACTTGAGTATATTTACCAACAGGCCTGTTTTTCATCATTTAACTTGAAGCTCCAGTGACTCCAATTTCCAGTAATTCGGCAATATCACTCGAGGAAGGGTGTTGTTGTTTTTCGATTAGGCTGTGGCTTCGTGCCACATGAACGAATCACGAATCATGTCTGCGTTATGTCCGCTTTGGCAATAAACAAGACGTTCATATTAAGAAGCCTACTTACGTTTTTAGACACAATATGGCCAAATAAGCTATCCATTTATGGCCCGACAACGCAAATAGTTCCAAACGAAGCAAACAAATCCGTTTCCGATCAACATTTAACAGTGGTGATTTGTTTTTTGAATGAATCAATGTTTTTGAATGAATCAACTCTTTCAATATTGCACTTGTCGCCACCTAATGGAGAAATCTAATGTAAATCCAAGTGCCGCTTGGCCAATCATATTCGAGGACTGCAAATAAATTGCAGAATCAATTTGGTGACCTGCTGCCTGGTTTTGAAATCATAAAACCTAAATTACACAACCATAATGTTTGTTAAACTAGGCTGTGAGAAACGTTTTAATGCCTTGTTCTGACTTTGGCAACTTTCTTGAGAACAACAGGTTTCTGATATATTGTGTTCGCTGGGTTTGTCAAAGCAATGGGTTCATGTTTCTTTTGTTGGCTGACCTGTGCATGGTGAAAATAGTTTAGAATGAAACCAGTTTCTTGGCAGAACCATTTGGATCTTGAACCAAAAAAATGCAAAAACTATACTCTGGTCAGGGTTAAAAATTGCTAAGTGTACAAGAGAATGAAATACTAAGTCTTTCAAAACATAAATGTACAAGTTCATCGAAAATACATAGTTTGTCTATAAGTTTGGCAAGAAAGTACAAACACGAAGGACCAAATTTCACATCAACATGAGTGAAGTGGTTGTCAAGTCCCACTAAAGTCAGCCAAAAGTCCAGAGTTCCCAGAAAACCATTTATTCCGGAATGAACGTGTATATTTTCACAAGGTCAGCAACACAAATTTGGTCATAAATGGTTTCACACGTCGACCTAACCCTTTTTAAAAGCACCCAATATCATATTTACCCATATTTATGCTTTCCAGATCTTTCTGTGTGACATCCCCTCGTTGTTGAACTGTATCCAACTGTTAACAGCACATAGAAGAGCAATAAAACCATGTTAAATAACACACTAACTGATTTCTTGCACATTCTTCAGTGAATATTAAGTATTAATCTCCGTTCTAGACCTGATTTAATTGATGACTTGGCGCTGTTACTCCATGCAAATAGGAACAACCTGCTCTGCGATATGGCTTCCTATCATCTATTAAAGGAAGTTATTTTTGGAGGCCGAATAAGCAAAGCTTTCATTGAGAGCAGATGAGATATATGGCTGAATGAGTCGCTCAGTCCAGGCCGCGTCAGAGACATAAGGAGCCTCTTTTATTCCTACAGGAGCAATAACCACGGTAGCAAATGAACCGATCCAGGTTACTCTAGTGCTGTCTTGGGAGCACATCAGTCTATTATGAGCAGACGAGAGAAGATTCAGATGAGAGAAGATTCAATGAAGACCGGTCTGGCCTTCAGAAGGACCACACAGGTGAAAGGTCATGGGACCTCGGTCTGGGTGGCATGATGGAATGTTCTCTAAATGGCGCCCCAGGGGTACCATGAGGACATCACGAAGCAGCAGTGGGAACAGTTTCACGGGTCATTTTGGGTAGCGTAAAAAAATGTATACATAAACCTAGAAGTTAGCATTAACTCTGGTTCCCTTGATTCAATTGGCTTTTTAGATTATTGCAGATAATAAGCTTCGTGACCAACAAAAGTTTATGATTCTTGTTTTGTTCATCACGATAATTTTCACACATTCAACACAACCTTTATGAATTTTGAAGCCTAAATGCAATTTGTTCAAAAACACATTCAAAAAATCCATTGACTTTGGGACAATGGAACAGAAGTACAAAAATTATCATTTGTTTCCAGATTTTACGACTCATTTCTGCAACACTTTACTGGTTATTTTCAATCAGCCACCACATTCCAAACCCAAAGATGGTCTACAAGCTTGGAAGAACTACTAGCTCAGTGTTTCCTAGTCCTGTTCCTTGATCCAAAATGTGCAGTGTTGGTGAGTGTTGGGAAACACTGTACTAGTTAATTGAAACAAACTAATGACTAGCTTGAACTAGCCGATGAGCTAATTAACAACTTGGACAAGCAAATGACCTATAGCGCAGCTTGAGCTGCTGAGATAATGACTATCTTCTTGGGCTTGCAAATGAACTAGACCAACTTGAACTAGCTAATGACCTTCTTTTGGACTAGCACATGACCTTTAGACCAGCATGAACTCGCTAATGACCATCTTGGACTAGCAAATGACCTAGAAAGCAGCTTGAACTAGCTAATTGAGCTAATGACTATCTTCTTGGACTTGCAAATGACCTAAACCAGCTTGAACTAGCTAATGACCTTCTTTTGGACTAGCAAATGACCTACAGACCAGCTTGAACTAGCTAATTGAGCTAATGACTATCTTCTTCTTGGACTTGCAAATGACCTAGACCAACTTGAACTAGCTAATGACCTTCTTTTGGACTAGCAAATGACCTTTAGACCAGCTTGAACTAGCTAATGACCATCTTGGACTAGCAAATGACCTATAGTGCAGCTTGAACTAGCTAATTGAGCTAATGACTATCTTCTTGGACTTGCAAATGACCTAAACCAGCTTGAACTAGCTAATGACCTTCTTTTGGACTAGCAAATGACCTACAGACCAGCTTGAACTTGCTAATTGAGCTAATGACTATCTTCTTGGACTTGCAAATGACCTAAACCAGCTTGAACTAGCTAATTGCCTTCTTGGACTAGGAAATGACCTACAGACCAGCTTGAACTAGCCAATGACCATCTCAGACTAGCAAATGACCTATAGACCAGCTTGAACTAGCTAATGAGCTAATTGACAACTTGGACTAGCAAATGTCCAAGACCAGCTTGACCTAGCTAATGACCATCTTGGAGTAACAAATGACCTACAGACCTATAGCTAATGAGCTAATGGCCAGCTAACCAGGGATACGTTCCTCAAAAGCATTGTGAGGTACGTTTATCCTAGTGAGTGTTGGTGGCAATAATTCTATGATCTTACGATGCTCTTGGGAAATGCTGCCCAGGCCAGTTGGTAACCAGCCACAATGTTCCACAGCTATTATCTTAGGCAGGATTTTGTTTCAGCAGGGTAAAAGTGGTGTACAAAAGATATGGCTAATGCCAGTGGGTTCTGTGGGAGTGATCCTATGTGACTGTATTGGTCTCCATGTTCGCAGAACCGCTTGGCATAGTTTCATCACCATCCTGGGACCATAAACAGAAGGTTGAGACAGACCTCTGGCCATTTGTCCTCAACTTTGACCAGTCGCATAAGAGTCAACGACACATCGGGCACCACTGGCACTCCCATAACAAAGAAAGAAACCTCTCTGACCATACACAGTCATATCAAGCTACGATAAATTATGTTGATGAATGAGTAGATGACAAGATTGCTTGGAAAAGTAACAAGATGTCAGTTAAATATGAGATATATTTCATGCCAGGACATGTTCAGCAGTTTGATAGCCATCATACTACTTTATATAGGCTATAGCTAGCTTATGTTTTTGCCATAATTATAGTATTAACTAAGATGACATGATCTTAATCACCACTTTAATAAAAATTTACATGGTGTTCATTGGTCTACTTGGATTATAGCCATACATGTTAAAATTTAGTACCCTCACACAAACTTAACGGTCTTTTTTGACATTTAACACTCCTAATAGTAATAAAAAAAACTAAAATTAGCCCTTGTATACATTTTCCTATCACATAAATGAGAAAGTGTTATCAAACTTACCTGAGTGAGTGGTGGCTGTTTTGTTACCGTACAACATCGCTAAAGCTAATCATTTTCTAAATGCTAACTGTGCTAATGTAGCACCAATTACACAGAAAGAAATGAAGAAATTAATCTATATAAGGTATAATCGAACCTATAAATGTAATCTAGTGTGATATGATGATGCGACTGAATATGACAAACAATAATTAAAATATGCCTTGTTCACAAAGCTAATCAATTTCTTTTCTTTCATTACTGTGCCAACATATCACCAATTAAAAAGAAATGAAGTTATTCTATATAACGTGTACTTAAACCTATTAATGTAATTAGTATGATATTTTATGACTGAATATGACAAACAATAATTAAAATACGCCTTACTTGTTCAAGAACATTTCTGTTAGCTAATGGCTAAGACATCACAAAGCTACTGTGAAGCTAATGCTGTACTGTTTAAGACATGACAATTTTTAAAGTAACGTGACATTTTTTAAATGGAAAATGAATAAACAGATGAAAGAAATGATGGATATGACTATTTCATCTATAATTGGATCATAAAAGGTAGGCTAAGATATAATGGTTAAAATTATTTTCCCCCATCTGTGCAGCCTCGGTTACATCAGCAAAGAAGAAAAAGCAGAGAAAATCCACAAAAACATTTATTTCTTCCAAATAATGCATACTGACGGTCTACCAATAAAAATAATGCACATTGATGTTCTAATCACAATCATAATTACACAATGACATTTTTTAAAGAAATAGGTCAATTGTGATTCATTCATTCTGAAGTGGTTCTCATAGTTTCCAGTTGTTATGGGAATTTTGGACCTCATGTATCAAAGCTTGTCAAAAATGGCCACATAACTGAGGGCAATTGCCCAGGGTCAGTCTACAGTGGAGAGGTCAAATGACTTGACTTTGGACTCGAGAGATGGATGCCAATGGATATTAGCTTGAGACCTGAGATTCTGCTGTGGACATCAAATAGCCGTAAATATGGGAAAAACATGCTTTCTGTTCTAGAAATCCATCTTTGGCCCCCCATCATTCAGACCACAGAGGACCCAATGGGAGTGAGAGGAGCGGGACACTGAGCTGCACAGACAGGATACAGTGAGATGCACGGGTTTTGACCAGATCTATGCTTTGGCAAAATGCAAGACTGTTGATGGAAGTCCTGTTTATTGTGAGATAATATGAGTTATGAGACAATAATTGAGAAAAGAATTATTTAGCTGTTTTTTTCTTGCATATTTGTGGTAAACGCAGCATCACTTTTGCATCACGTCTTGAAAAAATATTTCAATATTCTCAAATTACTCGAGGCACAAAATTGTGTAACATAATAAAGCTAGTTTTCAGAGAATATATCTTGAAATAAGAATATTATATGAACCTCACTATCCCAGAATCCACTGCAATCATTGAAAAATAAAAAATAATAATTATGATGAATGAGTCAATTTCCATATTGTAAAAAAAAGTACAGTTTTACTCAGTATTCGCATTAATAATAATGGCTTGTTTTTATGGAATGTATCTTGAAAATATATTTTAGATACACCTAAAAAAAAAATTAACGCACATACATTATTGAGTAATGTAACCTTAATTTAAGATATTATATTGTAAATTTCCAAAAATAGTTTGCAGTAAAAACTAAATACTCTGAATAGTCCAAAACTGCTCATATAGCAACAGGTTTCAATCTTTATTTTTTTCTAAACAGCATCTTATGAAGGACGTCTCAATTTCGCCCCCCCAAATTTTGTTGGCTTGATCTGCAAATTCAGGAGAAGCTTTTTGGAGGTCAATTTTTCTTCTTAATGATGCTCTGTGGGATTAATTTTGGTCACTTGGAATGCGTTTTGTTTATTAGTACATCCTGTCATGTTCTGCCAAAAGAATTACTCTAAAGTTCTCTAAAGTTTACACTATTTGCATTGGCTTAAATTATCTCTCAACAGGCGCTTAACCTTCAACATTAGATAAAGCCATCCGTTTATGACTGCATGATCATTCGCACCACTCTAAAAAGTAGAAATGTGTTTAAATCATCTGTTCAATAGCGTAAATGCGATTCTTCCTAGAGCACTTATGAGTATTCCAGATGTGAGCTGCGTTTTAAGTATTCACAAAGGACGTGTCACATTAAATTAACTGCTGGTGGTAAGTCCCGTGGCTTATTTTAATTGAGATGAAATGTCCTTTTATTACGAACAGAAAGACTTGTTTATTTTAGAGGCGAGGCAGTATTGAAAAGCCCGTTTCAGCAATACAAGAATAATTTAACAGGGGTGCGTGCAAGTTCATAGGAAATGAAAGTATTCGAACAGGGTATTTACACTCAAAACAAAATGAATATATATAAAAAATTGCGTTTTCAGCAGGATATATTGCATGACTTACGTTAAACAATATAAAACAGCAATAAAACAGATGTGTTAAGGTTCACCTGTCATGTATTTTGCCAGAACAATCGCCAATACAAGCTTCGGTTCTCAGTGGTGAAAAGAAACTAGTGATGACATGATGTGTAAAATAAGTTTTGTGCAGAAATGCCAGAAAAAAATCACCACTCAGATGTGAGCATAAGTCATTTTTATGCTATATACTTCTGTTACAAAATCTAGGGAGCTGAAATTAGTACCTACTATAGAAATCATTTTTTGACAATGTAAGCACAACACAAAGGCAGCAATATTGTTTCATTTTAAGATACCTCATTTTAACAGAATTACACGTATTCACATGCAAGGCAATCCCAAAATTGCGACTAGCTCAGAGAAAAAAAAAATCATTCAAAATGGCCGAGGAGTCAAGCGAAATGTTTACTAGAAAAAGACTTGTATTTCATTCAGTACTGAAAAGTCTTAATTTAAAAAGCTTGATCAATTGATCAAAAATTGATCAATATTTTTATGGTTACATGTTGTTAGCTTAGCAACATGCTAATATCAAACTCTGCTGAAATCAATAGCGCCGCCCACTTTTTCAGCAGCGCTGGTTCAGGAAGTATTTTTTTTTCCATTAATTTCTCCCATAGGGATCTCAAAAAAAGTCTTCATTAAAGCATTATAAGCCATGAACCAAGTCAACCAGCTATGAGGTGAATCATAACATTATAAACTTTGATTTGAAGCAAAAGAGTATTTGAAAATCAGACAAAAAAGACTGTGTACTTAAAGACTTCAGTGAGGAAAATAACTACAATCCCCTGAAGCATTGCGAGTCGTATAATCAAATTAAAAATGGAGAAAGATAAAACTACTCATTTAAAAATGTTGATTATACATACGTATATACAGTATATAAACAATGTATTTTAAGCTAACAAGAGCTAACTTTACTTTCGTTTTGCTTGTTTCGAGACTCTGACTAGTGGACTTTTCTGCACAGCATCATGGGTAGTGTAGTTTTTCACCACAATTGCCTCTGTTTAACACAATTAAAACTAAGTTGAAATAATGAGGACAGACGGCTTCAACAGAAGCAAATACTATCTTTTAAAAACCTCGTAGCTCACAGTAAGGCTGTCTTTAAAGGTTTAAACATGTTCCATGTTGTCTTAGTATGTAGGGACAAGGCAGCACACTAAGTTTTGGAACAGAGCCGACACAAAAACAGGACTGTGACATCCGCCTGATTCGTTCTGAAATAACGTTACGTATACCAAAGGCTGTTACATGCAAATCTTCGGCCCGCTGCCCGCCGGGATTTAAAACTGACACCGTGAAGATATCCACTTGAATTCCATTACAGCTCCATATGTTTTATATAAAAACTGCTCAGCCCTCTACCACAACAGTGGGCTAACAAAGCATCTATTGAGTTCTATTGAATGAAAATCTGAAATCATATTCAGGATAAAGGTTTGTGTAAACATTATTGATAGTGTATATTACACTGAAAAAATGCGATGCTACTCCCTGCGTATAAATTTGTCCTTAAAATGAACCGGCTATAGCCGTACAGTGGCGTACATTAGGACAGTGCAGAATTATTGGGAGGACTGTTTTGCTTGCATTTGTGTTGTGGGTGAAAAGGGAGGTTCTGATTCCTGTTTGACTTGTCGAAGGCCAGGCAAAATGTTTATTAGTCTAACAGTTGGCCGTCAGTCTCTCAGGGTGGGGCGCACTTGTTCGATAAAGTTTTATATAAATTGACACATTCATTGCCATCAGCACAATGAAAAAGAAGTGAGCATTGGTTCACTGCACAAAACTTGCCACCATCATTCTTGGGCTACGTTTACACAACAACCATGTACTAAAACATGAAAAGTCTTTCCTTTGTGTTTTTCGCATACAGATGACACCTTTGTCAAAACAACCCCCATTCGCACGGATCCGTGAAAATGAAAAATAAAAACGCTGTATTATTCATGACAGGCCAGTAGATGGCGATGTCACTTTGTAAAGAAACACTACGCCTGTAGACTGAACATGTGATACGCATGTGCATGACGTCAACGTTTTCACAAATTCGCTTTTTTCCTGTTATCGTTTTCAAAAACTTACACTTTGAAACCCATTTTTAAGAATTTGCATTTTCAGGCCCCGTTTTTTGTGTAAATTAATACGATTATCTCTCTGGAAAAAAAAGTTTTAATATTATTTGCAGTATTTTTCACAGAGAATAACAAAGTATAAAACACCACTAATAACTGTGCATGTAAAGCAGGTCTTAGGGATGTAAATCACATCCTTAAAATAATCCAGGCTTTCCAGAAGCTCTATTGCCCTAACAGCCATTTTGAAGCTTATTTTCAGGAGTCTATAGCTCCGCAGACGGAAACCCTCCTTACCTTTCCACTACCCCAAATCAGAGACGCCCCTGGGGCAGCCATTATGCAAACTGAAGAGTGCGACCCAAGACCCTCTACGATCTTCCAGAGCAGCCGGTAAAGACGCCCTACAGCACCCGAGTTGAACATCATCCACACATGTGCGTAGAACAGATCCAGCTGTAGGTGAGTGAGAGGGTTTGGTTAAAAACACGTTCTAGGTGTTAACATAATAAACCAGGCCTTATTCTGAGAATAAATGGCAACTGATGTTGTTTAAGAGACTTGCTGAAAGCCGGTGGGCTTCAAAGTCTCCACGCGGCAGCTGAGTAAATATAACGTAGGAAACCAGGGGTCAAAAAGGGGGAAACATGATGGAGGCATGATGAGAAAGATGGTAAATGCAAATTCGAAGTTATCTATATGAATTACTGGGAATAAAAGCATTTAGTAAGATCAAACGAGTCTGAAAACATAATTTATCGTAACTGCAGGTAAAAGGACACCAAATTAGTGCTCTGAAAATATCCAGATATGAAGTACATGAAGAAAGCAATATTTGGTTCATGACAGTTTTAAGTGCCATGAGAGACAAAAACCAGCCGTGGCCCTTAAAACACAATCAGCAGTTAAAACAGTGATGATTACTGAAATAATATTCCTACATATGACCCATCACATTCCTTAAAGAACATCTGTATTTCAGTGAGAAACTCCATTTTGTCTTTTTAGCACCGCTTGAGTGAGCCAGAACAAAATCCAGAACAAATACTTTGGAGTTTTAACAAGCTTCACTAATCACTAACTCAATGATATAAATGTTGCGCTAATTCGCCAAATCCAACATAAAAGGAAGCCCTGGGGTCTAAATCAGATAAACCCTCTGCAGAGAGACCTCACAGCAGATCATTTGGGCAGTTCATCTCATGATGTAAACGATTCAAGCTAATTTCCTTGTAGTTCTGGGCTATTTGATTTTATATAAATGGGGAATGAACTGAAGTACAATCATGTTGCGGGCCAATTAATAAAACCTCAGTCATGCCTGAAGTATTACACAAATCTTGGCAAAATTATTGTCTATAAAAAAAAATCAATTTTTAATATATATAAATATATATAGCAACCTCTCCGCAAACTTCATTAAAAACAAGCCAAGATTTCTTGAAGGCACGTCTACTCCAGGTCTTTAAAAGTGACTCATGCAGGCCTGTATTTGATGACTCTGACCATAAGAATCAGGAGATGTTTACCTGCCTCAGTGTTTACCAGGGAAAGTCCTCTCTCTCCCCAGAGACACGCTGATCAGTGAGATTGGGAACGAGGTATCCACATGGGTTTTGAGCACAATGAGGTATTTTGTGTGTGTACCCCCTAACGAGGCCAATGCCGCCCTCTACGGAAGCATTGGCGACTACAGAGCAGTGACAGCAGGAGACAGGAAGAGCCACAAATACAGGAACACACAGTGTACCAGAGACACAGAGCAGACACAGGGAGTAATGAGAGGAGAATCACACGTCCACTAATCAGAGAGAGAGTGAGAGGCGACAGAGGGAGCGATGCTGTAAAAAGATATTTCTGGTGAGAACAGAATAGTGGTGGCACAGTGGTGGCGCTTTAGCTTCAATTTGGGGCCAACATCGCAACATGGCCAACACCCAATCCTCTCTCCTGCTCCTACAATCCCATTCCTTGGATGATTGGTGAAGAAATGCCATGGATTTATATATAAGGAGGGATCTGAGCTGTATCTAGAATATCAAAATGGCAACCACTTAGATCCAAGAGCAACTTCGGAATCACAGATTCCACGTCTTGGAAGTATGACCAAAAATACGAATTTTAACGGGAAAATGTCATCTGAACAAGTAACAAATCTGCCACATTTGTTCTGACCAGCTGAGAAAAAAAGCATCACCATAAATCATGCTAGCAATGGTGATTAAATCTAATGATTGCTTAGCTAATATCACATCAAACTGTGCAAATTATTATTATTATTGTTTGGACTCAATTTGTTAATGTTAACAACATCAGCATTGCGTGACTACATGTATTTAGTGTGTATTAGCGTTACCTGTAGATTTTAGTTTCTGTACATTTTGTCACACCATACAATCTTTATGTAAACAGACGTGATGTAATAATGCAAAGATGAACGGCGGCTTGCTCGAATTTCCCGCCGAAGCCTACCAGTACCACTTGAATTAGAAAACATTACAACAAGCTTACGGTAGTGAATTGGGCTAAAGAAAGAAGATCATTTTGAACACTGGCTGGTTATGTACATGCACAAAAATTCATTTTGGATCATTTTTAACCAAAAAAATGAATACTGAAAAAATACAATTATAAGCCAATTCAAAATTATAATTGTTTATAAAAATAACACGGCTACCATGCATAAGTACACAGCAACAAATATGTAGACAAATGCCAAACACATGGCAGCACACACCCTCACACATGACGGCAAACATGCTCGCATGCACACTCAAGTTTGGCAACAATTATATATGCAGAAATGTCAGTCAGCACACAAATATGTGCATTCAAACCGGAACACACATTCACAGCTCTTTTGAGAACCGTATTTAGCAGCGGTTGTGCATTACTGGCAACACTATCAGTGGACCACACAATGGATCCATGTCATAATTTATGTTTGAGTCTGCAGACAGACCATCTATGAATAAACAATTGTTTCCACGGCTGTATATTGTACTAATGGTATGTGTAGCAGGAATCCCCCAAGGCTTTGTCCTGGGTCCCATACAGTTGTTGTAATGGTCTATAACTGGCCCTCTGTGGGCCGTTTCTGCGTAGGGAAGCAGGATCACCTACTCCCAGAGACCTGCTATCTGAAATCAGCCGCCAAACATAACACAACAAATCAACTTATCAGCCATAAACCATGTTCACTTCAGATTATAGACTTTGAGAAACAGATCGAGGGAGTCAGGGAAAGGGGTAACAGGAACCATGTAAATCGCAAGAGAGGGATTGTCATATGAATGTATATGTGTGTGTGTATGTGTGTGCACATATGTGTACAGAACAATCTGAGCCAGGCTGGGTGTATTCACTATGAACCCCCTGCTGAGACCGAGGCCTGGGATAGAGTCATTCAGACATACAACTCAATTCCTTTGTCCAGCCTTGAGAACAGTCTTGTGGTCACCATACATCTGATGATCTGTAAGCTTAAAGGAATAAATATGAAAAAACAAAATCTGTCATCATTTATCCACCGTTTTCTAAAATTATTCTGTTTTTTATATCCAACATTCTTTTTTCCATTGTACAAAAAGTGTTTTGCAGAACGTCCAAGTGTTTCAAACCAGAACTGACATCTGGATTGCTGCATATAAAATCTGCATATTCTAATACCTTTTTATAACATTGATTAATAGTTGATATTGAAATAATTTAATGCATAAAACTATTCAATATTTGAACAATGATGCAATAAATTATTAAATATCTGTACATTACTGAATGCAATATATATATATATATAAACAATTAAATAAAATATTTATAAAAAATTTAAATTCAGTAAAAAATAAATCATTATTAATAATAATGACTAGATAACTAGCTCATGTTAGCAGACAACATACAGCATATTGCATCTCAAGCTTTAGCAGACAATTCTTTTTCTATTATGAACAGACTGGCGTTCTCATAACATTTCTGTGAGACTTCTGAATGTTCCTATATAATCAAACCAATATAAGGCGGTTAATTGTCCATATAAGGGTGAATTAAGTTTTGAGTAAGTATATGAAGTATATTTAAACCAGACCAAATAGGGCAATGTGTCTATGTTTAAGATAATTCTTCCATGAAAAAGGATGAGAGAGATACATACAAAATGTAAAAAATAGAAAAATATAGAGGGAAAAAAAGTTCTGCTGAGGATTCTCAAAAATAGCAGCTTTGGATTCTTAAAGGATTACTCCCAAGTGAAAATGGAAGGAAAAATGGTAACAGTTCAAACAGGAGACTATATGAACTCCAAAAATCAATTTAACAGACATTTGGCATGCTAAACAATAACTCCCCAAATGAAAACTGTCTATTGTCTATTGTATGGGATGTCTAGCTTTGCTCATTTAGTGAAAATATCAGCACACAGAGCACTATTACTGGAAAAAACACGGACTCAGAGAATGGACACTCAGCTTGTTATCTTCTAACAGTCCTATGTGTTATGTCTTATGTCTAACACAATACGTTTAAGACACTTAACTAAATAGCTTTGCTAGAATCTCATGAAAACATAGAAGAAGAAAAAAAACTAAGATATATATATATATATATATATATATATATATATATATATATCTTGAGACTTCACATTCACAAAAATCTAAACCATTTATTATAGGCCAAAAATTAAAATGATAATACATAAAAAACAATTTGATATTAAAGTAGTATTAACAATTTCATATTAAGTTGTATAACAATATTAATATTATTGACTTTTCAATTTGTAAAGAATGTTATTGACTTACAATGGATAACTTCCATTTCATTACTTTGCATTAATTCGACCTCCAAAGTGGAAGTTGAGTCCACGGTCTCATCAAACAGGTCTGGAGATGCCGTGAATTCACTCAAGTCTTTGATTTCACCGTTGACTTCAGACAGGCCAAGGATCATGATTTCTTCCACCGGTGGTCCTTGGTTGATCAAAAAAGCACATTTAGGGTCATTAATAATGAATCTTCTGAAGCAGGTCTATTTGATTAAGCTTGTGGCTAAACTCTTCAGGACGGAGTTGCCCACCCTCTAATGTGTATGTTGTGTTAACAGTTGTGTAGATTGTGGAGCAGCCGGCAGTCCTGACATTGGTCTTGAAAAGAGTTTGCCATTAAGGTGGAGCTCAGTTAGGGCCTGGTCATGCCATAAAGACACCTCAATGATTTTGAAGTCACATTTCAGGCCAAAATCAGGTAAGTTCAGTCGTGACAAGTTTAAATTTGCTACCATCCCTTACAGCAGTGGTCTCAAACTGTAGAGCCCTGTAGAGTTGGGCTCCATCCCTAATTAAACACACCTGATCTAGCTAATCAAGGATCATTGGAAAATTCCAAGCAGGAGAGTTGGAGCCAAACTCTGCAGAGCAGTGTCCCTCCAGGATTTGAGTTGACACCACTGCAGAAAAACAGATCCTGCTTGTCCCCGGTCAGTGGACAGGATGGAGGAATGAGGGCTTCTTTGAGCAACTTCTCTTCCTCTTAAGACAGGGAGAGGGGAGAGGATTAATAAATGGTCATATTCGTACCAATAAATGAATAAACGATCCGGTCCACATCGGGAGGGCACAGTGTAGTTTTTAGTATATTATGTCACACACACTTCAAAAGCTGCCCTGTCTGACACACACCTGTGCACCACTCGACAGTGGACAGAGGGAAGTAGTATCAAATGATGTTTTATTAACAAAGTTCGGGAGGAACACATTCAAAGGATCTAACTAATCCTCACATCACTCCAACCCGCAGTCATAGCAGTCAACATGTCTACTAAATCAGCATGAGCGGAGAACTATATATATTGATGCAGTCGACTCACCTAGGTTTTTTGGACAGTTTTCAGCATCCCTCCACCACCCCGTCTCCTCACACATGCCTGGTTACTTCCTAAAACCACAATATGGGGAGTACTCTTGAGTTCGGGCCAAATACCGAGCTCAGAACACTCTCCTCGGACAGCACGCCAAATTTGCATACTAATTACTCTATCTGATTATTTGCCAGTGTGAACTTGTGAACCCCAAGTTTAGGGTTTTTGTGTTTGTGCAGTTGGTCACGCATTTCCCTTCAATGGCAGTTGATTGAAGGTGTGATACACCAAGCCGACACTCGGCCAACATTGGGCCGTTGGTGAGCATTTGTTTGGCTAGTCAAGACTGAAGGCTTTTCTAATTTTACATCATGTTCCCTGAGCCTTCCAATATGGTTTGTATATCTGAAGTCTTAGTTTTAGATTTCCTTTTTGAACAACGAATATAGACTATTGATACCTGCTGATATCGACAGTTATAGACACACAGAACAAACATGCTTGTTAACCGTCACCTAGTCTTTGCCATGTGTTCGTTCAGCCCAGATGCAGCCAACGTGAGTCCACTTTTATGGATGGATTTATAACCTATATTCATTGTTACACCTGTCAACTAGAGACCGGATCTTCTTCGAGAATGACTGTAGACAGAAACATCAGAGTGTGCAGGTGTCTATGACAGTTCTGAAACATTTATTCTCTTTCGTGGCATATTCTATTACTCATGGTTGATATATGTCCATACACTGCATCTGGTGTTCAGTGGGGCTCAGGGAAAGACTTGTACATGAAACCTGTCAGCGAGAGCCATTTTTTACCCAGTTCATAACCCGATCCACCCTTGAGAGTCATTCATTGGCGTGCATGCGTGTCACAATGCAATCTCTGCATCTATAGGGGAAACTGTAAAATCGTATCTAAGAACCATTTCCATGTCCCACCTCCGATTACAGGCCTTGCATATTTCAGTAAAGCACGCAGTCGAGCCAACGTAAATGTTTAGAAACCCTTCAAATGTCCAGCACATATTATTAACGGCTACTCAATCGTCTGCTACACAATACATGAATGGTGTCTTGGTGTGTAAGTCTTTTAGTCACGGATTATTCATCGTTAGTCTGCTAGGAGCCGGGGTTTGTGTGCCCCTCGAGGCCTCCACTCAATGCCCCTCAACCTGTGTGTGGTAATGAGGGAACGGGAGAAGTCCGAGAAGAAATGCCAAGCTGCAATCACAGTACATGCCTGCCTGATGCAAACACTTTCCTTTCTTTGTTATCCAAACTGTTTTCTCCGTGCAGCGTGAGGCATGTTTCTAATTATAGTCCGGCGGAGAGACGCAGCAGGCTTCCGCCAGCATGTGATTCATGGTGCAGGTGACCCAGAGACTCTTCCCTTGAACGTCTGCAGGAGGACTCGCTAGATTTACAGTCACAGAGACTCACTCAGGCTCTGCTGTGCTAAATCAATACTGCACTAAAGGTACTACTGTAAACTATATATTATGCCATATCACCTAATTGGTGGTGTTTGCAAAGTCACCATTACTATTGCTAATACTATTGCTAATACGCAACTCATCCTGTGCTACGGACATGAATGACTAGGACTTGAAATTGACCCTTTGCAAAGACTCACCCCCTTTAGTTACTGTTGCTATGTCCGAAAAGCAAATACTGTATAGTGTCCCTTTAATGTGTCGCTGTAGCTCCTTCAGGCGGCTCGTGAACCGATCATCTCTTCATTCTAGTTCATTTGTAGCATCAAATAAACATGAATGAACATCAGAAGGAATGTTGTTTCAAGACGTGTTGAAGTTCACCAACGTTAATCCACTAACTCCCCTGACTACTTTGTTGGACAAAATGGCGGATTCGGGGTTATGATTGGTTAGAACGCCTGTCAATCAAACCGCCGGCGAAGGGTCAATAAGGGCTGCGCGATATATCATTTTAGCATCGAGATCGTGATGTGCATACGCGATGTCAAGTATAGGGATCGTTATTCTGTATGGACCAGACACCACGGTTCAAAATGATTCTCAGATTAATTGCAAAGTTTGACCAAAGTTTATCAATTGAGCGTGTTTTAGGTCCTGCCAGTTTAAACATTCATGCGCACAAAGATGTGAAAGAGAGCTTACACACACACACACACACACACACACACACACACACACACACACACACACACACACACACAGAGCCGTGCAGATTGATGTGAACACCCAATGCCTTTCTCTTCTGTCTATTTGTACCTGAACGGACACATACATGCAAAACAATTGTCAAAATGCACATAAAACATTGAGTATCCTCTTATTGCTTATGGCTTAGGTGAACTAAACAATTGAGAAAGAAAACCGGGTGTGTAACAGTATTTTGGATCCGCATGTTCGGTCTTAAAGTGACAGCAGCCTAATATTGCTGAAGCTTTCTATGTGACAAGACAAATTAAAACTTTTGTAGTTTTAACACAGATTAATTACATTTAATTTATACAGTGACTATGCAATATTGTTTTACATTTGATTAAATTTCTGTACCTGAATACTGTTAGACTTACCTGAAAAATATAAAGCGCTATTTATTTAATTTGTATCTTTGTTCTACTATATTTATCTATGCTTGTAATTTGTTCATTTTTGTCTATGCATATTCACTCACCTACAAAATCACCCCAATCATCCTGATTAATTCTTTCCAAACAGAGCTATTCAAGTCATCAGGTGATTTTTGTTTTTCATATCGCAATAAATATTGCAGAAAGACAAAATATCACAATGTCAGTTTTTTCCAATATCACGCAGCCCTACTTGAAATCATGCAGTTTGCGTGTTTAGACAATAAAAAGGGTGGATATTCATTGGATGGACTCCTATTGGAGAAAGGATAAAAATAGGCCTATCTAATATTTATAAATCTTTATATTCTGTACTGTTCATGGCTCCTAGAAACAGATATATATACGATAGACAGATAGAATGATACGATAGATATTCTGACAGACAGATATTAGAAAGAAAGACAGACAGAGATTAAATAGCTCACCAGGGTTGCCAGGTTTTCACAACAAATCCTGCCCAATTGCAACTCAAAAATATCCCCAAAGTAGCCCAATCGTGTTTCAGGGCTTTCCGGAAGGGTAAAATCCACGTTTTCGGCGGGGTTCCCCTGGTAAACTGTGCATTTCAGGGGCTAAATAACATGTTATTTGGGATCGCTTCAACATGAAAAATAACCTGCGGCAACAGTGTAAATGTAGTCCAATTCCACGGGAAAACTGTACCTCACTGACCGTAGAGAAGCATGCTTCTCACATGCTTTCCAATAAAGCCTTATTTATTTAATAAAAATATATTTTATAATTCCACAGTATAATAATTACATATTTTTGATGTATAGGGCTTTCTAAAATGGTCATATATACCATTTATTGATTGAAAATACCATATGTATATTGAAAAAGCAGCTTAAACCATCCTAAGCATCTATTTTTCCATTTGTAATGGGTTAGGGGCCCTTGTCAGCTGGTTAGGCCAGCTAAATAAACTGAACATCAGCTTGACCAGGGCTGCGCTTCCCAAAAGCATCGTAAGCTTAAGTTGATCGTAAAACCATTGCCACCAATGGAGCTACGACCAACTTAGGCTTACGATGCCTTTGGGAAACCCTACCCAAACCGGTAGACCATCTAAACCTGGTTAAACCAACTAAAACCTAATTGTTTTTCAACAGGATCAGTTCTTGAAATAGTTCCGCCTGTTTTTCTGAAAGTAAATGCTCCACAGATTTGCCACACCCTTGTTGATTATTTTACTTTAACTGTTCATTGGAGAAAACAAGGGGAAATCCTAACAGACAGGAAGGTTCTCCTTTTATAAAACGAGACTCAAATTTGGAGTGCCAAAAATATTCAGGCTACATAACAATGTGAGGGCAAAATATCTGGATGACAAATTTGAGCCTCAGCGACTAACAATTGATCAGAATGTTGTCACCACCACTATTATCGACTCAAAGTACACTCTTGTGATACGTGTACAGGAATTCAGCCCGTGGTGATAATCACTCTGGAGTCCGAAATATGCACATAAACAAAGGAACTCACATTGAATATGAAATAGCACAGTGGTGAAGTCAAGGCCAAAGCAATATTGTTGATCTTAGGAAGCTCGTCCCTAATAAACACAGAGGAGGGCGGTCATCATACAGAGCACAAAATAAAGAAGTCAAATTGGGCTTCGGGAGCACTTGAAGACATAAAAGAGCTAAAGGTGCCAAAGGTCTTTTCAATACTCGGACGTTTTGCAGAGGGAAAACATCTTTGTTCCTTTGTTTAAGTGGAGCGGCTTGTCTGGTGGTCCGATCTAAGGTGTATTATAATAGTATTGTATCCTTATGTGCAGGTCACACATGCCCAATCTGCTCCCATATTCCTAAGAACACATTGACATTCTACATAAATAGGGGGAAGTACTTCAGATCGCTATACGCTTTAGGAAAACATGACTTCCTGATTATGTAAGCCTATATGCTGATAAAATATGATAAATGTGTCTGACACATGTGCTACCCAACATCCTATCGAATTGTGCATGCATGACTAAAATCATTGCTATAACAATATACGGGGCTCATGCAAGAACAATAAGATCATTAAGTGACTTCTGAGAAGTTTTTAACAGTAGATGAAAAACATCTACAACTTTACCAGAATATGGTAAAGCTCTTGTTCTGAGCGGCTGCTTACCACCCTGAATTAAAAATAATCCTCAATGGCCTTCTAGTGCCTAAATATGTGTGTGGCCCCTGTATATTGACTGTGGGCTTCAGGTGATTTTTTTTTCCCCACACGTTTTTACCGTCAGTCGCATTATTTCAGAGATTATCTAGTTTCTACTGACATCTACTGGTGAAGGTTGAAATCACGTCTGGATTTAAACCAGTTAAAATGATCGTAGGTCAAAATGAAACGTTATATTGTATTATATTATATTATATTATGTTGTGTTATGTTATGTTGTATTGTGTTATATGTTATATTATATTATGTTATATTATATTGTATTATATTATATTATATATATTATATTATGTTATGTTATGTTATATTGTATTATATTATGTTATGTTATGTTATATTGTATTATATTATATTATATTATATTATATTATGTTATGTTATATTTTATTATATTATATTATGTTATGTTATATTTTATTATATTATGTTATGCCATGTTATGTTATATTATATTATATTGTATTACATTATATTGTTATTTTATGTTATGTTATGTTATATTATATTATGTTATGTTATATTATATTATATTATATTGTATTATATTATATTATACTATCTTATATTATGTTATGTTATGTTATATTGTATTATATTATATTATATTATATTATGTTATGTTATATTTTATTATATTATGTTATGCCATGTTATGTTATATTATATTATATTGTATTACATTATATTGTTATTTTATGTTATGTTATGTTATGTTATATTATATTATGTTATGTTATATTATATTGTATTATATTATATTATATTATATTATGTTATGTTATATTGTATTATATTATATTATGTTATTTTATATTTTATTATATTATGTTATGTTATGTTATGTTATATTGTATTATATTATGTTATGTTATGTTATATTATATTGTATTATATTATATTATATTATGTTATGTTATATTTTATTATATTATGTTATGCCATGTTATGTTATATTATATTATATTGTATTACATTATATTGTTATTTTATGTTATGTTATGTTATATTATATTATATTATATTATATTATATTATATTATGTTATGTTATATTATATTATATTATATTGTATTATATTATATTATACTATCTTATATTATGTTATATTAGATTATATTATATTATATTATATTATATTGTTATGTTATTTTATGTTATGTTATATTATATTATATTATGTTATTGAGAAACATGGATTCCTGATATAGACAATATTATAATTTATTTATCGTTTAGCAGACGTTTTTTATCGAATGAGTGCCTCAGTTCCTTTTATTTATTTTTTTATTTATTTATTTTTAGCTCGGCTCCTATTGTAGCCTATTAACAGTGAGATTTTTGATATAGACAAAAAAATCTCGTTACACAATTTTGTCAAAAGCGTTAAATGAAAAGACAAATAATTGATTTAAAGGATTTTATATAAACGAAATACGTTTTTATTAACCCGAGAAATATACAATAATATACAGAAATTTACATATTAATATACAAAAAAACAAAACAAAACATACCAGAGCGTACAAACCATTGATTCGTTAATCAAAAACTGAATATTCCTTAAAAATATGACAAGTCTTCCTTGCTTTTTCATTCATAATGTTCTTCAAGAAAATGAACAAAATGTGGTTTGGATCCTGATCATTTTTTCTTGTACACGTGAAATTTCCCCAAAATAATAAACAATAAAAGTCAAATTATTATTATTTTCATTGGAATAATACATACATATATCAAAATTATTTAATTTAAATATAACATTTGTTTTCCTCCTAATGAAATTTTCCACATCCACCCCAAAAAATCGTTGCGTAATATACAATTACAAAAATAAAATCACATGAATAATCAATCTCTAAATATACACCATGTAAAATTTTAAATGTAACCTCTTTAAATTTATTATTTAAACAGTATTTAAACATATTCCTAATATGTTTATTTGTGCAACTGTGTTTACAAACGAAGTCCTCGCGCGCTCATTCCTATACAGCTAACGACGTTTGAGCGAATTCTGACGTCATTCTACTTCCTGTTTGAGGCGGGACTAGTTTTGTAAACACGCATACAATATGATGTGAATGCCGCAAACTGCAGACCGTAAACACTGCATATCAGGTAAAATAACAGCGGCCATGTTTTACATAGCTGAAGAAAAGCGTAATCCGAATTAATGTAACAGTCATTTGGATTGAAACACTTACTTGCCGACTGTCTTACACAAGTCAATGTCACGAGAGGGTTGGACGCTCGTGGCTTATGTCACATCGGATTTGACCTGCGCAATGAATACTAACACTATAGACAGGGATGTTTTTAT
Source organism: Zacco platypus (assembly GCA_038088235.1). Taxonomy (NCBI): domain Eukaryota; kingdom Metazoa; phylum Chordata; class Actinopteri; order Cypriniformes; family Xenocyprididae; genus Zacco; species Zacco platypus. The sequence continues at coordinate 41,462,747 of CM076086.1, read as the reverse complement.
GGTTTATCACTATTGACCTAAATATGTTTGCTTTTAAACGACACAGCTCATCTTCAGCACTTGTCTTTGTTGACCAAGCAGAGGAGAACCAGACATAAATAACACCATGGCTGCAGATTCAACAGAGAACATCCTCACTGAAAGCGATGAGGATATTCTGAGGTACTTTATTCCCTTACAGTGTTATGAAAAATGTCAATCTTAAGAAAGCACATCAAATTGACCTTGAATGCACTTGTTTTTGAGGGTGCATGACATTTCTTAGTTTTACACCTAAAGAAATAAATAACAGGCCTACTTTTGACAAAAATATATGAAACTGACTAGAAAGCTTTGTTCAGAATGCAGAAACATGCTTTTTTCGTTTCTTGGAGACAAATGAAAACAACTCAAACATGTTTTTACTACACATTTCAATATCAAATTTTTAAATGCATACTATATACAAAAATGTTTGTATTGTACTATAAATGTTTGATATTACACAGTATGCATATTTTAAAAATGACAGTAATATTTGATTGAGATTGCATTATAAAAACCACTTGAGATGGCAACAGTATTGGTATCACATGACCGACCAACCCTATTTACCCTTATATTATCAGATGGTTTCAGTTGCGGAACAAGTTAATCATTTTCAACGAATTCAAAACTGGAACTGGCTATTGCGTGATTCTATATCCAAGCCAGTAGATGTCAGTATTGAGGTGATTATCTTGATAAATGTGTGTTTCAGTCCTAATGACCTGTCAGAAGTGTTGGCGGCTGGAACCAAAGAATCTCATGACAAAGCAGAGAACTCGCCATTTGTGAAGGACTTCCTGAGGGGCCGAATCAAACGAGAACTTTTTAAGGTGATTCTGTTGTTTGTGAACTCTTAGTTTTGATAACAATGAGTATCTCGTTCTGACCTTCAAGCTTGTGCTATTTTGTCATCTTATCAACTTCAGCTTGGCACAACTGCCCTGTACTACGTTTATTCGGCCATTGAGGAAGAGATTGAGAAGAATAAGGACCATCCCATGTTTGCTCCACTATATTTCCCCTCTGAGCTTCACCGGCAAGATGCCTTGGCTAAAGACCTGGAGTATTTCTACGGTGAAGACTGGGAGAGCAAGATCTCCTGCTCGGCGGCCACGAGGCCCTACGTAGACCGCATTCACGAGGTGGGTCGCAACGACCCGGTTCTTTTGGTTGCGCACGCTTGGACCCGCTACATGGGTGACCTATCAGGAGGGCAGATTCTAAAGAAAGTGGCTCAGCGGGCCCTGAAACTGCCCCCTACTGGTGAGGGATTGAACTTCTACTATTTTGAGGGCATCCACAACCCCACGGCCTTCAAGAGGCTGTATCGCAGTCGGATGAACGAGCTGGAAGTGGATGCTGAGATCAAAGAGAAGCTGCTAGATGAAGCCAACCTGGCTTTCAAATTTAATTTGGACGTAAGAGGATTATCAAATAAATTGGTCTTTTATTTATGTAAATAAATACATGAATATAATAGTAGTGTTATACCTCACTCCATGTCTTTTCTGTCAGGTATTCTCAGAGTTGCAGGACATTGGGAAAGACATAAAGGAAGAAGTGCAGGACATTGGCTTCCCTGCGCATGGGGATATGGGTGGAGACATCAGTAAATGTCCCTACTATGCAGCCAAAATGGGTGAGGAAGTTGTTGGTGGCAAAAAGATTTTCTGAATCTGTAGTTTTATATTATGTATATATTTAAAAATATCTTGTCTGTCCAGCGGTGAGTGGAAACACAACCTACGCCTGTCAGTTTGCCAAGACGCTGCTTCGACAATCAACAGTACAGGTGATTCTGGCCACATGGGTCGCTGCTGTTGCCGGATTGGCTGCTTGGTACCTCATGTGATCTCCTTTACCTGAGTCAACCAATCAGAAATGAAAATAGGAAACGGGCACGGCTTCAAATTGAAAATCGTTCACTCACTGAGATATAAATGTTTAAAGAGCTTAACTAGACCCTCAGTCTAATTGCATTAAATACAAAGGAAGTTTTTAGTGATACTGAGAGGGGGAAAATTATGTTCTTTATCCTGTTTTCACTCAGTCAAGAGTGTAAGCACACTTTTAAGGGCATGCAAGAAGTAAAGGCATTGGAGTTGCTTAAAATGAAACATTTTAATGTGTGAACTGTATCTTTGCTGTTGCATATTGTAATACACATTTTCATTGAAAATATATTCAAGTACGTCAATGTGGTGCAGTGAATGATTCATAAGAATGCTGTACGGCCAGATTTCTAGGTCCATGTTTTGGAAATGCAGAGGAGACTTAGACTCGGCTTTATTGTCCCAATTAGGGAAACTACGATTGCATCAAGATCACTAACCACATCCAATAAACTATTACATCCACAATATCATACATTACAAACAATAAAATTGTCTAAAATGCACATTAAAATTCCAGACTCTATTCTTAATTCAAACATTTTGTATACTAAGTGCACTCTCCTCCAGGCCAGAACAGTTTAGTAGCTTGAAGGATTAGTTCACTTTAAAATGGAAATTACCCCAAGCTTTACTCAACCTCAATCCATCCGAGCTGTGTATGACTTTCTTCTTTCAGACGAATACAATTGGAAATATATTAATAATCACCCTGATGCTCCGTGCACGGAAACCACCTGTTCGAACCTCAAAAAAAAGTGCATCCATCCATCGTAAATGTACTCCACGCGGCTCCAGGGGGTTAATAAATGTCTTCCTAAGTTAAGCGATGTGTTTGTGTAAGAAAAATATCCATATTTATCACGTTACAAAGTAAAATATCTATTTATAAACTATATATATAAGTATAAACTATCTTATGTCTTCTGTATTTAACTTACGAAGAAAGTGTAACACCTCTCGCAGTTCAAAAGCCTTTCGTCCTACGTCTTCCATATTCAACTCACAAAACAATTGTAATTGACACTTTCTTCGTAAGTTGAATACAGAAGGCGGTCTGGCGGAAGCTAGTTATTTTACTTCATAACGTGATAAATATGGATATTTACACAAACACATCACTTCAGAAGGCCTTTATTAACCCCTGGAATACGTTCATGATGGACAGATGCACTTTTTTGAGGTTCAAACAGGTGTTTTCCGTGCACTGCCGTTAAAAAGCTTCAGAGCATCAGGGTGATTATTAATATATCTCTGATTGTGCTCGTCTGAAAGAAGGAAGTCATATACACCTAGGATGGCTTGAGGGTGAGTAAATCATGGGGTAATTTCCATTTTAAAGTGAACTAATCCTTTAATGCCCAGTCACAAAGTAATCTTTTAGTGCAATTAGGTGGACTCCAGCTGGGCAACATGCACAAGACTCATCTTGATCCCCAGCTTTAAGTTTTATCTGGGCATTACAAGGTGATTACATGAAATACGCGTTGTAAGTCCATGGCTTCCATGTTGGCCCCACACCAATCGCCCATGTGGGTTTTCTACAATATTTTAATGGGCTTTTATATGGGCCCAACTAGGCAACATAAGCAAAGTCCATCTGGTTTCCATCTTCAAGCTCTATGTGGGACCACAGACCCTAAAATCCAGAGACGTGTTCGTGACGTGTTCCAGTTCTGAATGTTTTTTAATGCCTTAAAAAAGGTATATGGTTAACACAAGCTCAGGATGTTTTCATGATTTATTCTACAACATAAAGACCGCATTGTGATTTTTTTAAGCTTGAAAAGGCTGGTTGCTAAACAGTTAACGTTACATAATTAAACGTCAAACAGGTAAACTGATTACTCCTCACTACTCTGCCTCGTTGTACTCGCACTCTTGAACTTACTTGTAGATTTTAAATATAAATTGAAAGAGTTGTGGGAAGCTTAGTGATTGTGACATTGAAGTCATGTGACTGTAATCATTCTGGACTGGTGATTGCATTTAGACTTCAACATTAATTGTGTAAAATCATGTTCATTTCTTGAAAATGTGTAAGAATCAAACTTTTATTGTTCACGGAGCTTATTTTCTGCAGTAATCCAAAAGCTGATGAAAAAATCCATTGGCTTTTTGTCAATGAATCAAGGGTGATAACGAACTTATGGGTTGGCCTACAAAAATATCTCATCCCTGCAGCACTCTATCATTTTTCATTAAAAAAAAAATACATGTATATATACTTTAACACATCTTTATTTGTCACTTTTCAATATCCAGTGGCATATGACATTAAATACAAAATGTAAATTCATGACAAACTCCCAAAAACCTTCTCAAAGGCATTTTTGTCCACCACTCGCCCCAGTCTGGTAGAGAAGTACATAGTATCAGAACTGCTGTAGCGCTTTAAACGAAGGATCGGTTCTCCTTTGGTGTCCCCTGAATCTCCCAGAGTCATGACATCAGACACAGGTATGTATACGTCCCGTCTGTGTCCCCAGAAGCTCAGGTGCGACACCTTTAAGACGCTCTGCGTTGAATCCAGATACATCATGCCAACCACTCTTCTGACATAGTGACTTATGGAGTACAGCATGATGCCAGCAAACACTGCTATGCCTGTGGAGTAACTCACCAGCATCCCCGAGGCCTGTCCCTGCAGGTACAGGTAATACACAGCGGGCAGTAAGACGACAGTGATGCCCGTCTGCATCAGTTTGAGTCTTGAAAGAGCTCGCAGACCTTTGATAGCCGGAAAAGCGTAAATTATATTGTATTTCCTTGATGCAAGCTCAGAGCAGAATGACACAGGTTGAATCTGTAGTGTGCGTGGGAATGTAATGGGCATGCGTCGACCCGCGTGGGCCAGGTCGCCGCTGTATTGCACGTGAGCTTGTCCTGCATGATGACATCGGTGACACCCAAATAGAGGAAGGCGGGAAAAGCGGATTAAGCGTGCTGACATCTTCTGAGGAGACAGTAACCATGGTAACAATAGTTATAATAATTAGAACAACGGCTACAATTAACTTGTAAATGTTGGTAATACAGCTCGCTTGCTTGCTTAAAATACTTTTAACATGTTTATTCTGTTCTGTTGATAAAATTTGAGATATTTGTCAAGGACAACCCTGTGAACTCAGATTGGTATTTTAGGCTGCTAAAATATGATAATGACAAAGAAAACACACAAAAAACGGCCACGATAATTCAATAAAATGTATTAATGTTAACAATTTGCGCTGTTTTGAACGCGCTTACCGTCTCTACACACGTTTAGTGCATCTCGCAGTGCTTCTGTGAAGCTGGATATAATAGGAAGTCACCACACTTCAAAATAAAAGTACTTGTGTTTTTATTGCCATGCAATAATTTTATACTAACCTGCCAAATGTAAGGCTGTTTTCAGTTTTAAAATACAAAATAAAGTCAATAATAAACTTGTCTTATTGTTTTGACAATTGTTCATTTTTAATTCGTTTTTTTTCTTTTAAAAAACAACATTCTTTTACACACAGGGACGTTTATGTTTTAGTCAACATAATAAGGGTATGCCAAGGGCAATCCTTTGAGTGAACTCAGTTTGGAGGTCGTTTGCTACCGTATTCTAGACAGCTAAGACATAACAATGACAAATTAATACACCACACAAATGGTAAAAATAATATAACAAAATGTAGGTAATTACATTAACAATTTGTGCTGTTTTGAACGCACTTACCATCTCTACACAAGTTTAGAGCATCTCGCTGTGCTTCTGTGAACCCACAAACTTCAAATTAAAGGTCCCTTATCGCAATAAAATAATTGTATATAAACTTGTCAAATGGAAAAAAAAATCGAATAATATCACATTTAAATAATAACAATACCAAACTGTTGTCTTGAAGTTCTGTCACTTTATTATTTTGCTAAATTTATATTCGTCAATCAAAAATCGTTCACGCACAGGGACTTTTATGTCTTAGTTGAGTTATTTTCTATTGTAGGAGGTGCACTATGGCATCGCACAGATAGATATTATATTAGATATCTTGCGTTCTCTACTCGTAAAGCAGGTTTAACAGGTAACGATCCGACACGCAGAGCATTTATTTAGGATGTCTTTAATATCATTCGCTCTTTATTTTGATGAGGTCAGGAGTCATTCGGCTCACGCGCACAATTTCGTGATGTATTCGTGATGTCATCAATACATTTTCATGACAGCAAGCAGGTTTCTGACATACAGTTGTGTGGCAATGAATGACTCAAGACTGAACGCTCCTGTGTCAACATTTTGAAGACACTCGCAATGCGGATTCTATCTGAAAGCAACGACGCTTATCGATCGAGCAGAATCTTACGTTTATTGATCACCGATTGATTAGTCGCAGAAATAGCTCTTGATTTGGGGTTTGTAGGTTCGTTCCCTCATCATGCTTCAGTTAGGAGATGGGCTCACACTGTTCTCTACTGTCTTCATCGTGGTTCTGCTGGGAACCAGAAGCGCCGTCTGGCCCACTGTGCTCACGGCCTCTCTCTACCTCTTTCTGGTGATGTTTCGGTTTCCCCAAGTGCCCTCAAGCCGGACCAGACAGGTACTGCGGCCCGGATCTAGAGTGTCGGCGGTGGCTCACCGCGGTGGTGGACACGACGCTCCCGAGAACACCATAGCTGCTATACGGACGGTGAGAACGTTATGTTGATTTCTGTTTATTTTTATTTTTTAACGAATTAATTAAAGGTAGGGTAGGCGATTTCGGAGAGGCTAGCAATAGAAAGCTAGTTTTGAAAGCATTAAATCCCACCCATAATAGACATAATAAATACATAGACGCCGCTTTGGAACGTTGCTGCGATACGTCAACGCGTCCGCCATATTGCTGAGGGCAAGACTGCGCTGTAAACAAATACAAGTAAGCTGGCGAGCTGCGGTTTTTCTGGATTAAAACGAAAATAACGTTTACTTAACGTAATCTTCAATGTGTGATAAAAGTAAGCTAGCCAAAAAGTAAGTTAGCCAACTAATTAGCGTTACAGTAATTCACAAAACGTCAGTCACCTAACCGAAACGAGTCTTAAAAGTCGGTTTTAAGAAAATAAAGATGCATATTTCAATTTCAGGAAATTTAGTTGATAAAATAAGGTAATATACACCAAAACTATAATATAAATCATGTAAACTCATGTCTCAACTTTCACAGCTAACTAGCGACATCGCTAGCTATTTTCTGACCAACTACCGTCAACATAATTATATAATAACCAAATACAACCAGAAACAAATGTTCCGCCTTACCTGTGAAAGGTTATTCCCCGAGACCTGTATTCAATTGTGCTGCGATTTGTACAGCCCCAAGCAGCACACATTTTTCTCAATTCCAGTTATGAGCGTTATTGCTCTGCACAATATGGCGGCGCCGTTGACGTACGATCCAGAGGCCAATGGGGCATCTATGTATTTTATTATGTCCATGCGACCCACCCTTAAGAGAGTCTCCAAAGCCACGCCTCCTCGAAATAAAACACATGAAAGCGTCATGAAACTAGAGACGTTAAATTACGTCATGTCTCAGAAGCTCATAACATTACAATAATAATTAACGTAAACTACTTGTAGGAAGGACATCATATTGGACATCGGACTGAATGCAATGATTGGATTTGGTCCTGAGACTTCCACAGAAGATCTGTAAATGTTTTAATATTTTAACCACTTCCATTATTGATTGCCATCAGGATGTGAAGTTTCAACCGGCATAAGAGTGTTGTTTAAAAAAAAAAAATCCTACCCTTTTAAAGCAGTTCATTGACAGAAAACCGTGTCTTTCAAACATGTCCGACACGTGATGAGTCAATGCAAATAATATAGATTTAGATTAAAACTGAAGTTGCATTTATGCATTCAGCAAATGCTTCTATCAAAAGCAACTTATAATAGAGGAGCAGAGCAAGCAAACAACATTAGCAGTATACAATATCACATTTATTAGAAAACAATCAGCATCACATGCTCTTTAATCTCAAAAGCACATTTCTTGTATTATGCATTGTGAAAGCCTTGCGTTAACTGTGGTTTCCCTCAATCTACAGATCTAAGCACTGGTTTGTTCCTCTTTAAAATGACTCTAATTTCTAACTGAAAGGCAAGTGAGAATGGAGCCACGGGTGTAGAGCTGGACCTGGAGTTCACGGCTGATGGGGTTCCCATACTGATGCACGACGACACTGTGGACCGAACCACAAATGGATCGGGACCACTGAGCAAGCTGCTGTTCTCTGAATTACGCAAACTAGACGCAGCCGCCAAACACCGAATCAGGTGCGACAGACTTGTTTCAAACATAGAGTATAAATTAGCAGGACCAACTTGAAGACAGAAGGTGGTATGTTTTTGTTGGTTGCCGAGCAGTGACCGTTTCCGAGGTGAGAAAGTTCCAACGCTCCAGGAGGCTGTAGAGGAATGCATCAAGCACCAGTTGACAATCTACTTTGATGTCAAAGGTCATCCAGATGAGGTACTGTCACAACTTGCATTGCTCCATTGTTGGTGGAGCTCATTGATTTAATGATTCCTGCTTCAGGAGACCAGAATGGTAATGCTTTCATGTGCGTTATCTTTCGTCCATAGGCAGCTGCAGCACTGAAAGAATTATTTCGGAAGTATCCAGTGCTCTACAACACAAGTATCGTCTGCTCATTTGAGCCCAAAGTCATCTATAGGGTAACATAATTCAGTTTATTTGCATCTGACGACACCTGAGCTTCCTCTCAGAACATTTTTAGACTAAGATCACCTCTGTTCCAGATGAGACAGGCGGATCCTAATGTGGTGACCGCATTGACCCATCGGCCGTGGAGTCTGAGTTATTTTGGCGACGGGAAGCCGCGGTTCTCATCCGCGTGGAAACAACACTGGATGCAGGTGTTGGACGTGCTCCTCGACTGGGCCCATCATCACCTGCTGTGGAACCTGTGCGGAGTCTCTGCCTTCCTGGTGCAGAAGAACTTCATCTCGCCGTGAGTTATCATCTCATTTCCAAAACTGCTCATTTCACTTTCTATAATTATTGTGAAGCCATGTCATTATGTGCATTACATTACCGTAAGATCTTTAACACACCTACCACAGGTCCTAAAATAAATTCATAGTCACAGTAGTGCAACCACTGTATGTAACCCAGCCGCGGCTCGTCTGTAAGAGCAGGTGTGACATCAAAATATTCATCCGATATTCATATAAACTGCATCAATAATAAATTGTAAATGTCTTCAGAATTGACCCTTCGCAAACAGTTTGATTGACAGGCGATCTGACCAATCATAACCCCGAATCCGCCATTTTGTCTGACAAAGCAGTCAGGGGAGTTAGTAGATTAACGTTGGTGAACTCGAACTTCAGAAATTGTGTGTCTCGCGTCTTTCCGCGCTTGAAACAACATTCCTTCTGATGTTCATTCATGTTTATTTGATGCTATAAATGAACTAGTATGAAGAGATGATCGGTTCACGAGGAGCTACAGCGATCTGTCACGACACATTAAAGAGACACTAGATGCTATTTATTGTTTAAACTTCTTTAAACAATTACAATATATTAAATATGAAACTGTTTCATATGTCTGTCGACGCATTGTCAGTGTATTGGCCATGTCTGGACACACAAATCTTATTTGATCACTTGCAATTAATAATGAGGACAGTCTGCGAGAAAAAATCTGATTTGCCTGCATTCTGAACAGTCTGATATACGCTCAGAACACCTCTGCAACAGCTTAGCAACACCCTGGCAACCACCCACAACACATTTGTATTGTCTTGTGGGTTTTTTTTTTTAAACACCAGTCACATTTTCTTATGTGGTGAGATTTGATCATCTACCATTTAAACAGAAAGCTGCAGGGATGACATAATTTTGTTGGCCATTTGTAGGGGAAACCAAGGAAATCGCCCAGGGCTCTCTACAAGTTGAACGTTTTGAGTTAGAATGTATTACTGATGTATTTATGTTGTGAATAAATTTGAAATATCTTGTTCACCACAGCCCTTTTTTCAGGCATTTAACCAAAAAAACAGTCAAGAACATGAAAATTTGGAAATTAATCTGTGGGAACATTCAAAGTTTTTCTAAACGTTTTTGAGATGGTCACCGTTTTTTCTTTCATCAGGGACTATGTGCAATACTGGGCAGCCCGAGGTGTGGAGGTGGTGAGCTGGACGGTGAACACGGCTGTAGAGAAGCAGTACTACCAGCAACTACTGAAGATCAACTACATCACCGACAGTCTCGTAGAAGACTGTGAACCTCACTACTGAAACGCCACAATGTGCAATCGTTAGATTAGGCCTTTTATAATTCGAGCTACTGTTGTCATTTACTCAAAATAGAACAATATGTATCTGTATTGAATTGCTTTGATTTAGACAGCATGCTATAGAGACGTTAATTTACAGGGTAACAAAGTGTTTTCTTTGTGTGCAATTTACAGTATGGGAGATGTAAATATCACAGTTCGAATGTACTGTATACACCCACTCAGGTGAGCCAAATTGTGACTAAATAGACTTTATTACATAATTAATTTGATACGATAACAATTTTAATTCCATTATTCATCGAAGAAGGTCATTTTTTGAAGAAAGTGAAGGAAATTCATTCAGTAAGCCTGCTTCTCTTTTAATTGCAACTTAATTCTTGTGGAAACAGCATTGAAAAAAATAGCTGAGCTACAGAATATTCCGTCTAATGTACGGCTTCTCTCATCCATACCTTGCTATTTGGGTTTGCTTCATGTTTGAAAGTCTAGTATTAATAGCTGATGAAAAGGTCACATTTAAAATAACATGCTATAATTATATCTTCCGAATGGGGGTCAAGAAATCTGTAAGCAATAACAATGGTCTTGATCTGAGGTCAGTTCTCAGGCAGCTACCAAATGCCAACCTTATGTTGGACACAAATACTAATTCAGGATTATATCGAAGTGGCATTTTTTCGTTTTCTCTGGAGATTATAATAAAATAAAATAAATGCTTAATTAAGAGTCATTTTGTCCCATAATTTGCTTTTCAATGACTGTTGCACAACGCTTGTTGTGTAACAATTGCATCACACTGGTTTCCTCTCATATTCAAAAGAAAGTTTTTTTTTAATGAGTGAAAGGTGTAACTTCAGTCCCTGCATGGCATAGTAGTGAGATTATTTTTATGGTTTTATTAACCCAAACAAAGCAATGTTCAGGATTGTAAAGCCTCACACATGGTGCGTGAAGCGCTTCATAGCTGCGCACATGTGCGCAACCCGTCATATAATTACGCGCTCGCCAAATTGCACAGTTCAATAATTTCCATGCATGAAAGCTGGAAGAATCTAATGTTTAGATTTTACACAACTTGCATGGCGCCCACGTGGTGCGTAAGGCACCTCATAGCGGCGCACAAGCGCGCAGCCTGAAGTAATCAAGATTACGCATGTCGTTTTATCAGTTGTACGTTTGTCGGCATGATGAAACCCGTGTTTAGACTGTACACAGCGCCCGCTTGATGGTCCACAAGGTGAGTAGGTGAAAGGTGACCCCTGATGTACGTCGCGGGGGGCGTGTCGTGACGTCACGGATGAAGGTTGCGCTCTGAAACGTCCGAATTTTACAGTCCAGACTGAACCAGAGCTCAGAAAGTTTCTCAGCGGCGCGACATTGCACACTCTGCGAATTATCCCGACGCGTAATTAGGGTGCTAGACGCTCTTAACCTTGCTTGACCTTACGTCTGCTGTAAGTAAACACACGGCGCTTAAGTCCAGTCGCATATGTTGGCTGCAGGCGACTGAACGACAGATTTGCCAACCGGATCGACGCCGCTTATTTCCAAGGTGGCTGCGTCAAGAGAGCTCCGTCCTGAAGGGGGATCGCGTGACGTTTTCTGGCGTGCATATAATCGTGACTTTCGCGCTGTCCGATCCGTAGACCTCGCGTGGATCTATCGTGCCGCAGGGGTTCTTCAGAAACCGTCTCTCACATGATGTACACAATAACCAGAGGTCCCAGCAAACTTGTTACACAACGGAGAACAGGTACAGTTTTGAACAGCATGCAGTGTATAATACATGTCAGCGCAATCGCCATCATTGAAAGGTAATTTCACGCTATTATAGCAGATATTTAAGAATAAACCACGAATAACGGATATTATTGTTTCTTGCAGGCCCTACGCAACAGATTGAGAGCAAAGCGACCGACCTGAAACAGAAGCAAAGCCACTGGCTTGCATCGGAGTGAGTCATAAATTTAATAAGTAATACGAGGCTTACTTCACGTGAGTTTCGTCACTGAGGGGAAACTTAAAAATGCCCCAGCCTCCATGTCTCGTTTATAAGCTTAACACACTTAAAATGATCCGTACCGAGCAAGTCGCCCTCATTTATAAACCAGAACGTCCTTTTTCATGCCTTTCATGCCAAAGTCTCTTGTTTTTTTTTTTTTCTTACGCCGTGTGACCTTGCAAGTGTAGCGCGTGCGCGTGAGCGCGTGGAGCGACGGCGTGTTTGAAGAGTCCGTCGCGAGACTATCCGTCTTCATTTCTGTGGGAGGTTTAATAACTAACCTTTTTGGAGTTATTATAATGCGAACACATGCTTGTCACACCCCCCATTTTATTCCCACAAGGACGTTGTCCAGCTCCGCGTGCTGCTTTCTGAAGCTAAAGAGAGTCGCAGCGAATTTTACGACACACATTCGCGTATTTGTGCGTTTGATATTTCAGTAACGCTCGATTTATGTCGGTGGTTTATGCTGATATAATCAGCAAATGGGTTTCATAACGTGTAGCTGTCACTATAGAAACGACATTGTGTAAGGAAGGAAGCATCTGGCCTTAAAGGAACAGCTCACCCCAAAAATCTTTTTCGTTTTCTCCACTCTAAGTCTTTACAAACATGTATGCAGGGCTGGGTAATTTACTTTTAAAAAGTATTTCACTACAGATTACATAATACATGCTTTTAAAAAGTAATTTGTAACGTATTTCGTTACATTACTCAAGTTTAGTAACTTAATCTAAATACTTTAGAATACTGTGGAATACTAATAAGTGTGGAACAAACACAAAAAAGGTAATTGCACGTTTTTATCTCACAATTCTGACTTTTTCCCTCAGAATTGCATGATATAAAGTTGCAATATTGAGTTATAAAGTCATAATTATGAGATATAAACTCACAATATTGAGAAAAGTCACAAATACGAGATATAAACTTGCATACTAAATTCACAATTGCAAGAAAAAAAGTCAGTATTGCAAGTTTATATCTCCCAATTCTGACTTTATAACTTGCAATTGTGAGTTTAAATCTCACAATTGTGATAAAAAGTCAGAATTGTGAAATGCAAACTCACAATAGTGAGGGGAAAAAAACTAATTGCAGTTTTTTACAATTATAAAATGACTCACAAACAACTATCACAAAACATGAAAACAGTCAAAAACATGAAACTTAACTCCGCTTTTTCAGACTGTCAGAGTCAGAGAATCACCAATTGCTGTTTAAATGACATTAAAATTCAAAGTAATCACTTTGGTAATCTAAAATACTTTTCAGATGTAACTGTAATCTGATTACCACCCATTTAAAATGTAACTGTAGTGAAATACAGTTACTCAAATTTTGTATTTTAAATTCGTAACTAAGTTATTTTTATTTCGTTTCTCCCCAACCCTGCATGTATGAATGTTAAATAATGTACACGCTCTTTTCCACGTAGTGAAAATCATTGGGTTGGCTTTTTAAATGAATAAAATATTATTTTATGTAAAGGGAAAGTATGAGAAATTAATGCAATGTAAAAAAAACGTTTAATTGAATTTAATGTATAAATGAACTAGGTCATCAAGGATTATTAAAAACACATATTGATCAATGTAGTTATTGTATATCTTCTAATTTCTCTTTGTTTGTGAAGTTCACCAGCACCGAAGATTGTATTTCACCAGCTGAGCGGAAAGCGGAACCACAGATCCACCTCTCCAAAAGCGGCCAGTACTACTGAAGGATTCACCCCAGCGCACGAGGAAAATGTTCGATTTGTTTATGAGGGTGAGTAAATTTTCCGGAACACCAGTGTTTTGGTTACCTTGATATTTAAGACCTTGAGGAGGGCCAAGGTTGGGTAGTATTTGCCAGAAGCATAATTAACTTTGAAGATTTACCAACTGGAGTCAAGGCTCTACAATTACCGTTAAGCCGTTACACATTTGCGGCTTGTCAAAAGAGCTGCATATTAGACTTTGAGCTATTAAAACAATTCTGAATCACTTGGATTGTACTTCGAGAGGTAAGTTCACCAGAGTTCGTGTGAAGAAGGGCAGTTGTTATCTTCAAGAGGAGGGTTTTTGTCTGCAGGCCAGACTCCACCTCCGCAGGCTGATGCAACAGCCCCTCAAGGGCAGGTTTTATGCTCTTTTGTACAATGACAGGCTAGTCAACTGAAGCTTAATGTTTTCTCAAACTGCTTTACAATCAGTAGAAAAGAGCTGTATACTCCGGTAAAATCTCACAACCGGTTTAGGGAGTGTAAAGGAAGTGATTAGAATTGGTAAAATGTGTCCACCTATTTTTCTAGCAAGTTCCCAACGAGAAAAGCGTGTTTTTCTTGCTGTAAATTGTTCTGTGGTGGAGTATATGGCAATGTTTTCAGAAGTACTGTGTTGTGGCAAAACATATTCATAATAATATGCGGTTTACCATGCCTCTGTTCTGTGGTTTTTGTTTACTAATTTAAGGATTTTAAAAGCCATTCAGATTTATTTACAAATGAAACATTCAGTTTACAATTTACTGTATACATACAATAATTTTTACTTGTTTGCTGATGCAATTTTTTTTGACTGCAGCTTGGCAGGAGGTGGAACAGAAGCTTGGAGAGGGATCCCAGCCGGAGAACGGGAAAGGTCCGGTGCAGTACGCGGAGAGAGGCCCCAATCCCGGCATGAAAAGTAAGTCTATGACTTCTGTCCTATTTACTTTCTTTAAATAGTCTCTACTCTGCTGACTTGTTCTCTCTGCTCAGCCCTTTAAGAAGGCCTTCACTGTAGCATATATACATTCACATTATTCGAGTAAATATTAAAATTCTGTCATTTACTCACCCTCATGTCATTCCAAACTTGCTCGGCTTCCTTTCAGGAACTCAAAAGGATATATTTTAAAGAATGTTCATGTTGCTTCCACACTATGAAAGAAAAATGTCCATTTTGTATGGTATTTTTTAATTCAAATATGATGCAATCTCAAAGAACTTACCTAGTGTCTCTTTTGACAGATTTTGTGCCTATTGATCTTGAGGAGTGGTGGGCCCAGCGTTTCCTGGCCAACATTGTCAACCTGTCATGACAGGTGCATGATGGGGCATGAGGAGATGTGGCAGAGTGGTCCCGACTGAGGCAGTGCAGCTCGACTCCCCTGATGAGCTCAGGTGATAATGTGAGAGATTCGCACGCTGTGTGAATTCAGCCCTTCCTGTGGAACCGTTTGCCCAGCCGGACAGATTCTCTCTCGTGCACACGGAAGATGATCAGAGATTTTTTTTTTCTTCTGCTTATCTTTCTTTGTTAGAGATGTCTGTTTTTCTTCGCAGATCTTTGCAAAAAAAAGTGATGTTATAAAACAAACAAAAAAAGTCCAGTAAAAATTTTTCAAGACATCTTGGTTCTGTGTTTTTTTTTTTCTCTCCTCACTGTTGGTTTGTCTGACATCATAGGGTGAATTTTGCGGGTCATCATTTTTCTGTATTTTTTGCATTTTTATTTTATTTGCATCAACTACAAATGAATAACAAAACATTTTTATTTTGATACAATAATGAAAATCATAATTTCTGAACACAGTATATTACACATACTTACATATGTTTACATATGTAATTAACTTTTTACATTATAGGCTAATGTCAGTTAAATGTGGTTATTTGTCATGAAAATATTGTCATGAAAATAGGCACAATGCAAAATTTGTTAAAGTATGACCCACATATTTCGTGACTTGCTTTTGGCTAGGGACATTTTGGTTGTAGGAACATGTAAAGCTGCAGGGTGAAATTTTATGACAACAACATGCTCAACCAATTAATGTATTAAAACATGAGACAAATTAAGAAATGTATTTTAATTACATTATCCAGACATTAAATTAAATTCATTTAAAATATTTTCACTTCAAACATTGTACAAAATAAACATCAATATGAAGCTGATAAAAAAAAAATCAATTTTTAAATTTAAATTTACATCCTTTCACTGGAAGGCATGAGACTGTGTTCATCAGCTACTGTTTAGTTGAAAATATGAAGAACATTATAGTCATTTAACAATTTATTCTGAAAATGATGTAGATCTACTACATTTATTTTATTTCAGCCCTCATGTAACTCCATTGGGCTTAGCTGCTTTTTTCCTCCCTTTTCCGGCTGCAGCACCATTAGTTTTTGTTTTCCCACCTCGCTTCCTGCGGGAAGAAGAATTCTGGCCTTGTTTGGCCGTACTGAATGTGATGCACTGGGAGTCCAGGAAGTCTAGTAGCTTAGCAGCACCTAACCTGATGCCCGCTGCTTTCAAGCTGGACCGCAGCTCCGCCAGGGAGAGAGGCTGGTACTGCAGCACACGTCCGTACAGTTTTGGATCGGATAGGATGAACTGACGAACTGCGAGGAGTTTGTCCTTCTCACGCACAACAGCCTGAGACGCTGTGATGCCCTCGCTGTCCGAGTCGTCGTCTTCGGACACACATAGTTCAGGGTTCGACCTGGATAGGAGACATGAGTTGAATGAAGTTTCTTTGCAGTATTAATTATGTCTACAGTCATATATAAACTGTACCTCTCAGACTCCGCAGTGGAGGACGTGTTAGAGTTTTGAGAGGCTGATAAAACCTCATCATCTTCACTTGGCGGCAGTTTCATAGGGGAGACAGCAGGGGGCGCTGTAGGTTGCTTAAAGAAGAGCAGCGCAGACTGGGAGTTGGAGGCATTCGGGGGGCGTTGGGGTCCAGAGGTCTCCTCCTCAGACTCAGAGCTCTGCAGCTGGTGGGTGTACTGATGGATCTCTTTCAGCTTCAGAACCATCTGTTTCTTTGGCAGTGGACGCACACCAAACCTAGAAAAAAACAACATTATGCAGCTCTGTGTTTTCGAACATGTTGCTTTGGCTTTGAGAGGGCAAAGTTCCACAGCATCTGCATTTGATTCTCATTTGAATGTTGAATATTTTAATACTTAAACTATTCTTAGGATGTAAATAATGTTGATTTGGTCTAAACTGGTTAAATTAAAGGGTTAGTTCACTCAAAAATTAAAATTCTGTCATTAATTCTCACCTTCATGTCTTCCCAAACCTGTAAGACTTTCGCTCCTGTGATGAATTACTCTACTTGGTTACCTGTGTGAACACCCTGGGTGGAACAGATTTCATACTTGCACTAAAAACTATCCTGGGACCAGTTAGTTTAAAATCCATTTTAAAAGTTCCTAATGTTCTGAAAATAAAACTCTGCCGCGTAATGATTTCCACTTGGTTTGACATTTTGCTACCTATTGCAATGGTATGAATGCATTTTTAAGCGTCACAGTGTCAAAATAATCTTTTTTTATGCCCACCTATTGAGTCTGTTTTTGAGCTCAGGTGTGTCCATATCGGAGAAGCCTGGCATGGGAGTGATGGGTACCAGCGGGCCTTTATTCTTCTTTCTGCAAGCAACTGTGCAGAAAGTTAAAATTGATTTCAGAAGATTTTCTACAACAAAAATCAAATCTTACAGGGCCTTCTGAATGCATAATTAACAGTTCTGTGCAGCCATGTAAGAAAAAATAAGAGCTCCAGGGAAACATAATTAACATTGCAAAAAGGAGGAAGCATGTTTTACCTGGAGTCTTTAGTTCGGCAACTCTCTTGGCAGAGGGAGCAGCCAGTCTCTGAGAAAGAGGAATGGGAATATCCTCTTCATCCTCCCAATCATCCCACATGTCAGGGTCAGGTAGACTGTGATTGAACGGACCTGGACTTGGATCAGGAGTTTTGTTACAAGCTCCAGATGGAAGAGGAGACGTGGCATGTAGACTTGTCGTTTGTCCCTTACCCTCGACACCAGGTGGACTGACTGTACCTTCACTGCTGTCAAGTCTTAGACTAAAGTGGGGTTTCTGGCTTCCAAGCCCTCCATCCAAGCCCCAGGAGTCATCAAACGCTATAGGAGGGTCATCCATGTCACAGAATGAGTTTCCCGCAATATCAACCACTTCTTCAACACTTTGATTTGCATGCTCTTCTCCCTCACTTCTTCCAAGCTCATCCTTGTCACAGAAAGAGTTTTCTGCAAGATCAACCACTTCAACACTTTGATTAGGATGTTCATCTCCCATTTCCATTTGTTCTAACCCATCGATCTCGCTCCGTCTCGATCTTCCAGGATGGCTGTAACTCAGAGAGAGTGGGGATGGACTGGAGCATTCATGCAGAAGAGAGCTACTCTGCTTCTTCTCAGGTGTTTTACTAGGGGAAGGAGGACTCAGTTGTAGAGGCACTAGGGCAACTTTCCCCTGACTATCGAAAGACCCTCTATTACCTCTACTATCCCCGGGCTGAACCTCACAGTCACCAACCATAGGGGATCCAAACGGGATCTGACGTTGTAAAGAAGAGTTTGAATGGAGAGGAGTGCTACTTGAGGGCTGTGGGACACCCTGGGTTGGACGACCCATGACGGTACCAGCGTGGGAGCCATCAGAAGCGTTTGTAGAAGGCACCCGAGACGGTCTTAGAAGTTGAAGTGGTCTCTGGTAACCTGGAGATCGATCTGTATCAGTGCTAGGATGTTCTTTAAGGAGACTCTGATCTGATCTGAATGGATTAGCTACCGGCTTCTCTTTAAGGCAGTTACTGCTTGAAGAAGCAAGGCTAGTAGGTTTCAAACTGTCCAAGACAGAGGAGGAGGAAGAAGAGGATGATGTAGAGCAAGATTTGGGGAAGAGTTGGGTTCGACGCATGCTAATACAGGTCTGGGTAGAGCTACAGCGTGTGGATGGTACCGGAGTGGCTGGAATCAGCCAGGAAACCTCAGCAGAGCCATCAAACACACTTTCATTTGCAACCCCAGGACTAAATTGCTCTGATCGGTCAGACTTGGCTTCTGTGTCAGTCGTCACCTGCTTGGAAACATTTACCTGTTTTCCAGCATGGCCTTGGGATCCTGATTCTTTGAAAATGTTCTCTGTGATTTTAACTTTGCAAGCATAGCTTGTGGACATTTGAGGAGGTTCTGAGGGAGATTTGAAAGGAGACAAAGCACATTTTGTGGTAGCGGCATTATTGTTGTCACTGTCCACATCCATTTCGTCACCAGAATCATCAGAGAGTACAATGAGCTCAACTTCTTTGTTGTGTGAATTTGGAGGGGAAGGAGGGTTTTCTATTCCTTGGCAGCTTGAATTGTCTTTTCTTAGGAGAGACTTACCTTCCCCTACTGCATCTTCACCCTTATGTGGAAGAGGAGACACACCAGGCATGGGAAAGGAAGTCTCACCTGACACATTTAAGCTTAATGGAGGGCTTATAGACAAGTCAATCACCGCACTGACACATGAAGGGCGGAATGGGGCAGGTGTGTTTCGTTGTAGTGGACATGATGACTTGTAATGTTGTTTCTGAGAGCAGGATGCCGGCGTCTGTGATGGTTCCATGTATTCACCTACAGACTGGGAGAACAAACGGTCATAACTCTCGTCTAGACAGACATCTGGGTCTCGGTTTCCATTTGTGCCAGCATCTAATTCTGGAATCAAACTAACTCTCTCAGTCTCCGGGCTGGGCTTTTTAAGGGTTTTTGTTGGACTTGTTACCATGGCAGCCTCTGTCCCATCCACGCCTTGTTTGTTACTATGGCAACTGCCGGCAGACTTCTCTAAGAGGGATTCTGACTCATTTTTCTCTACCCCTTCATCCTTCTTTTCATTTTCGAGGGATGCATTTGCATCTCCTTCCTCTTCCTCTGTCGCAGTCTCCAACATTGTCTCCATCTTCCTTTGTGTCGCTGCAAACTCGTATATCTCATCAAGCTCTTCCTCATCCACCTGGTCCTCTTTCTCTCCATCTCCTCTCTCTCGCTCCTCTTCCATGTTTCTTTCCTCTCCACCAGTCTCTTCAAAATCATCCTCTTCTTCGCTGTCCCCATGCTGCCACATTGATTGGAGGAGCTCCAAGAAGTTGCTTTCTGCCAAGTTTTGGTCTTGTTGGTCCCTGAGATGAGGTGCTGGAAACATTTTAGACTCTCCTCTTGGGTTTTCCTCCACACTTCCAGAATATTCCTCACACTGCTGTTGCAGCTCAGTCAAACCAAACCTGAAACAAACCAGATTTACCATCCACAATATATTGTTATCTGGAAGAAATTTATATACCCAAATAATTGAACCATATGATTGGGGTTGTCATGCTGACCTATCAGCAAGCTCCTGCACGTGTGGTAGCAGTGTATGTGTCAATGGACAGTGGGCTGTGTAAATATACTGCAGGAGGGCCAGTACTGCCTCCCCAAGAACATCACCCAACAACACCCTCTGAGCAACAGGCATTCCCTCCTCCTGAACACCAAAACCCGAGTCATGAACCTACAAACGCATGGTAACAGCTTGGTTATTCATCTGCACTTCTTAAATGTTTAATGTTCATGGCATCAGAGTAGAGATGCACTAACCATGTTGGACAGCAGGGGGCATCGTGTGTACAGCATAAACGAGTGCGTGAAGAAGACGTCCCCACTGTCCACCTGTAACTGCACATCACTGAGCTGAGGGTTGTTGACCATACTGCTCAGATCTGATGATAGCTTTGAACCGTACACCTGAAACCAAAACAGTCATTTAACAATTACACCAAAAACAGACATATAAAAGTACGAACATTTAATAGTGAGGCAATCATGATAGAGAACAGTATTAGGAGGTTAAAATTGAAGGAAACTCTTACTGAGACTTTTTTGGGTGTCTTCTTGTCCTTTGTTTCTGGAACAAACCCACTTGAGGGAAGATCATTCTTGGTGTTGTCTTCTTCTAAAGAACATGGGACAGTGTGAGCCAAATGTAATAAACAATTATGGCTTTTCGTGACACAATATTACCTGACTTGTCTCCTGCGGCAGTGTACTTTGTGTTTCCATACTGGGTGAGGGTCATGCCTTCCTCTGCAAGCTCCATCAGGTCCTGCAGAGCCTGGGTGCCTGGTGTACCCGAAGAGGGAGTGAGAGGACAGGTAGTCCTGTGCTGTGCTGGGCTCTGATCCAAAGGATTTTCCTGGACCAAATCGGCTTCTGTGCTCACAGCTGGAGGATTCTTGACTGGAGTTACTTCAAGAGACTTGACTTTTTCCCTCTGGAGTATTATAAAGAAACTTTAAGAAACAGCAGCTGCATCTTTAACAACCAAAATACTCAGTGAGAAATAACGTAGAATGTGATTTTATCCACTGGGATTTGAATAAAAAATTGAAAATGTTGCTAAGGAATGTAAAAATCTGAACTACTGGCCCTATCCGACCAGCATAAAAAGAAATCCTTACTATTGAGGCCTGTTAAACATACAGAAGCTTTTGTTAAATCTCTAACAATAAATTAGTTTCTAAATTCCCAACTAATGATTTGTACTACATTTCATTATGTAATAATGTTCATGTTTCTAATAATTCCAATTTTTATAATTAACGTTTAAGAAAAGCACTTTTCTTTTTCTTTGACATACTGCACACTGCTGAACTGTGCACAATAAGACAAAGGGAATTTAAAATAAACTTTCCAGTAAAAATATGAATTTATACTTTTAAATTTAAAGCTATTATTGTAAATTATAACTATATAAATTTGTTGTACTGAAACACACACATATTTATATATATATATATATATATATATATATATATATATATATATATATATATATATATATATATATATATACACATATATAAAAATAATGTTGATTCATGATTACAAAAATGCAATTTTTATAATTACTACATTTTGATAAAAAACAAATTTTTCTTTTTAAGAACAAACATTTTGGAATAATGCACACTAAATAATTGCGCACAATAAGACAAGGGGAATTTCTTGGAGTAAATGTCTGACCTCTGGTTCAACCCATGGCTGTATGAAGTTGCTTAATTCTGATGTGTAAAACTCTGATACTGCGTCTGGTCCTCCTCCGTGAAGAGCACTTTTGTCCCAGAGGGGGGCGTGAGGATGTAGAGGCAGTGCGGAGGGGGACAGGGTGGGTGTGGGTGGAGAGGGGGGTCTGGAACGGAGCAGGAGAGACGAAACCCGCTCCTGTAAACGATTCTGTGCTGTCTGAGGGTCCTGAATGAGGAGTAGGGGTGGGTGGACAGGAGACGCTCCCTTCCTTCTCTTTCCACGGCCCTTACCTGAAAGAGAGCAGTAATGATGTGTTATTTGTAGTAACATGCAATTTTATTGCATGTTTAACAGAAGAGGTGAGTTTACCTGCACCAGGTCTCCACTGTAATACAGGAGCCGTCGTTGCAGGAGGGCTGGAGAGCTGAGCCAGTATCTCCCTCTCCTCCTCCATCTCTCTCTCCTTTTCTATTTTCTGCTCAAGTAAAGAGCGGGACAGAGCCAGCGCCATCATGGTGTCCTCGTCCATCTTCTGGGCTTTCTTCCTGGTTCTCTTTTTCACAGGCACACCATCCCTCCTTGTTGTGCCACTTACTTGTCTGAAGAACACAGAACATCTAATATAAATATGTAGATCTCCTGGGGACAATTTTTATTTAAGCAGAGCGGGGCCGAGAGCCGTGGGAGAGGAGCGAATGATAATGAGAGACACCTGCGCAACACACCGCTCCCGAGCCCATGGAAGAGCTCCAAAAGGATGTAGGGATGACAATGAAAGTTGAGAGAGGACCAGGCATGGGACATTGTAGCATGGGACATTTTAAGTTGTTGTTTTATTATGTTATAGGCAGTAATCAGCAAAAAGGTCGCTGCTGTTCTTTCGTGTGGTTTATTTTGTCATTAAACATTTTGCTGACCATTTGCCACTTCTCTCCTTCTTCCCTGAGCCTGAACTTTACTACAATTATATAAAGTTTATACAGTACCGGTCAAAATTTTGGAAACATTAGTATTTTTAATGTTTTTGAAAGAAGTCTCTTATGCTCATTGAGCCTTGCATTTATTTGACACAGAAAAAAACAATAATATTATGAAATATTAGAGCAATTTAAAATAATGGTTTTCTATTTTAATATACAGTGATCAAAGCTGAATTTTCAGCATCATTACTCTTCAGTGTCACATGATCCTTCAGAAATCATTCTAATATGTTGATTTGATTCTCCGTTATTATCAATGTTGGAAACAGTTGTGCTGCTTAATATTTTTTGGGGAATCTGTGGTGCTCTTTTCAGGATTTATTGAGGAGTAAAATAAAGTTAAAAAGAACAGCAATCTTTTCTTTACTGTCAGTTTAATGCATCCTTACTGAATAAAAGTATCAATTTCTTTCAAAAAAGAAAAAAAGAATTACTAGCCCCAAACTTTTGAACGGTAGTGTATATTGTTACAAAAGATTTCTATTTTAAATAAATGCTGTTCTTTTTTAACCCTTTATTCATTAAAGAATCCTGAAAAAAGTATCACAGGTTATAAAAAAATATTAAAGGTTTAGTTCAAACTATAATGAAAATTCTGTCATTAATTCCTCACCCTCATGTCGTTCTACACCCGTAAGACCTTCATTCATCTTCAGAACACAAATTAAGATGTTTTTGATGAAATCTCATGCATTGACAGGAAGATAATTTACACTTTCAGACGCACAGAAACCTACTAAAAACATATTTAAAACATTTCATGTGAGTACAGTGGTTCAATCTTAATATTATAAAGTGACGAGAATACTTTTTGTGTGCCAAAAAAACAAAATAAAGACTTCTCAACAATATCTAGCGATGAGCGATTTCAAAACACTGCTTCAAAGCTTTACGAATCTTTTGTTTCGAATCAGTGGATCGGTTCGCGTATCAAACTGCTAAAATCACATGAACTATTGAAATTTTGAAACACTCATGATGTAATGAAGCCTCGTTAACTGAAATCATGTGACTTTGGTGCTCCGAACCGTTGATTCGAAACAAAAGATTCGTAAAACTCTGAAGCGGCGTTTTGAAATCGTCCATCACTAGATATTGTTGAAAAGCCGTTATTATATATTTTTTGGCACACAAGAAGTATCCTCATCGCTTTATAATATTAAGGTTGAACCACTGTACTCACATGATCTGATTTAAATATGTTTTTAGTATCTTTCTGGGCATCTGAAAGTGTAAATTATCTTACAATAGAGACCAGAAATCAGATTTCATCAAAAATTTCTTGTGTTCTGAGGATAAACGAAGGTCTTATAGGTGTAGAACGACATGAGGCGGAGAAATTAATGACTGAAATTTCATTTTTGGGTGAACTAACCTTTAATATTATTTAATAGACCTAAGCTAACATGTACTAACAGTAGTTAACTAACTTTAACAAAGATTAATTTTGTTAATGATATATTTTGTTTTGTTAACATTATTTTTTAAAAATAAAGTTTCACAATAAACTAAAAACAAAGTCAATGAGTGTACAGCAGCTGACTCACGATTGGTCGGTGGTGCTGCTGCTCACTGTCTCAGCTGCTTGTCTCCTCAGAGCCTGGAGAAGATCATTGGGCTTCACACCCATATCAGTCGAGCAGCGCTTTAGGTGGACAGACCGGCTTTTTTCTGATTTAAAACTCTTTCCGCAAATGGGACACTCCGGTACCCGCGCTCTAGGGTGGGAATGATGGGATGCCGAGGGAGCGCTGCTCTCATTGGCATCCAGACATCTACAGAGCAGGAGAAAGCGGCAGGAGCCAAATGAGTTTGTGGAACAGATATGAATGATGCCACATAATCTAGTGTATGTTGCGGTGGTGATGCACCTGTTGATGTGCTGAGTGCGTAGAGGGGGGCTCATTCTCGACAGATCTTTCTGACAGAGCTGGCAGAAGAACAATCCCGCCTCTTCCGCGTTCCCAGCGGCCCGAGCCTCACGATCCATCTCCTGCTGAAGCTGAAGAGCCAGGGCTTCATCTCCGCTCACATCTTCTGTAGAACATGCAAATTGAAAAAAATGACTTTTATTGATCGTATTAAAAAATTTCGAGCCATAAAAAGTAATTCTGAACAAATTGTGCCATAAAGTCATGAAGCAATTAGTCATGTTTTGCACACTATTTTCCAATACAAGCATGAATTTACAGCTATTATGGGCATTTATGTTTCTAAAAAATTGAGACGCTTGGGTGGGTGATCCCTGTTCAACACCATACCTGTGTGCTGGATCCCGACAGTGGTGGGACAGTTTCCCTCGGACTCTCTGGATGTGGGTTGGTTGGTCTCTCCATGTTGGAGCTTCTCTGGACTGGCTCTCTTAAACTGTTGCATTCTGTGGATTACAGCATCTTTGACCTTCCCTGTGCCAGATGCGACGGGCTGGGAGGCATCGCCAGACTCTAAAGCCTGAGTCCTGTTGATGTTACTCTTTATTTCAGTTTTAGCAGCATCCTTCTTTCTCCTCTTAGGGGGATTTCTCCTGGACGAGGGGGAGGATGGCTCCTCATCCTTGATTGCTGATTTTTTCTCATCTCCAGATCCTCCTGCTCCTTTCCTCCTCACTCTTTTAAGGAGACGAGAGCAGAGGTCGGTGAAGTCCTGATCCGAGTCGTCCATGATGAGCCAATCACACACATGATCTGCCACATCAGTTGCTGTATGAATCCATGCTTATGGATTGTTAAACATCATTTGAATCGTTATATTGTGGATGAAATGCATGAAGCTACATCAAGTTTGTCCGTTTATAAGACCTTTAGTTTTAAAAAAGTCCAAGGAAGAGCTGTATGTAATCACATACGTCATATTTGTGTTTGTTTACATTTTACTTTGTCACTACTCGAACATTATAGGCTAGTTATATCGGTTAGCGTACTTTTCTAGCGATTTATTTCATAACAATTCAAATACAGACCGTTGACAAGCTGCACGTCATTTTATGGCAATTTTATGTCGTGAAACGACGATTTTCGTGTAAAATGTGCTGCAGTGGACGCTTATATCGTTCAAAATACTGTTCCGCAACCGCCGCCGTCTACTTCCGGTGACGTACAATACGCTGTGACAGCGGCTGCGTCGATTGCGAAACAATCATGTGATACAACTTACGAAATGATGAAATTGCTAAAAAAAAAAAAAAAAAAAGATGGTAAATCACACTAAATTATTTAATTCATCATATTACATTAATTATGCATGTATTTGAGACTGATAGGAGTTAAATAAGCCCACGGACGCAATAGTCTTTCTCAAAGTATCAAGCATATATTCAAATAACATTAATGACACATGGTTTGATCTGTTGCACACAGTTTATTTAACAATATGGTATATAAGTAAGAAATAAGTTTTTCAACCAGTTTATACAGTGATTTCAATCTCTCTTCCTTATATTTATAGTACTTTGCTTAATAACTTGCTTGATTTACATTAAGGGAGAAAGTAAGAGTCCCTGTTCAAGTTTGTGTGAGAGGAATGGGGTCAATATCCATACTGCTCCAACAAGCGCTTGATCGCCCATTTCCTCTCGCTCAGCTTAGGGGCCCCTCTCTCTCCTTTCTTCTCTTTCTCTCGCTCTCTCTCTCTCTCTAGCTCTCTTTACATTTATATATCTGTATAACAAAATTAGGACAAAAAGCAACAATTTTCTACATCTGCAAGACAAAACCTCTGGATCCAGGCCAGTGAGATGTTGTAAATGTGTACATGTCCTCTTGGATTCGGTGTTGTATTGTCTGAGCGTTGCACGTGTGTGTCTGCATACATGCGTATGCACAGTTCCTATCAATACAAACAAATAGTTCTCCTCATACAAACTTCACAATGAGGAAAGGAGGAAACGCCTCCGAATGCATGTCTGAAAAAAAAAATAAAAATGATACAACACTAGAATACAGTCGCCAAGAAGGATGACAGACAGAGCGGAGAAACCCTGACCTAAACTCCCAGACAAATTATTTTACAGTCTTCCAACACAAAAATGCTGTAAAGTTAGATAAGGTACAAAACAAAAAAGGTATGAATATTATAATGAAGTTTTGTAATTTTCTTAAAAAAGAAAAAAAAGAAAAGGCATGAAACCAGACCCCACGCCCCGAAACAAAACATTAACCTGTAAAACAAAACATTGACCACACACGGGTCTAAACTGAACAAAAAATATATTCTTTGTGATTTATATTTCTTTTAAACAACAATTTTCAAATCCCTCTTAAAAGGAAGAAATCAGTCTTTTGTTTTTAGGAAACATCAACATTCCCTATTACTTGTCGACATAAATTTATTTATTTTTTTTTCATACATTTCTTCAAACTTTTTACATGTCAGTACAAAAAATTTGAGAATATTAGAGAAAAACCAACGGAGCCACAAAAAAGAGGAATGGGGAGACTATGGTGGGTGGAGTCTCCCATTAAACGCTACAATCCCTCCACAAATTTCTCCAGCGTGTCTCCCGTTGTGTCTCCCACCATACCTAAGTCACTGGGCAGCCCTCCGCGGTTGGGCGTGTTAAGCTGCGGGAGCATTGCGCTCTGCTCGGGTGTGCCCAGGTGTCCCTGCTCCATGGAGCCAGGCATGGGTGTAGTCAGACCAGGGTGTGGTGATCCTGTGTGAGGCGGCACATGCTGCGGTGATGGCTGGGGCTGAACCTGTGGGGAAGGACTGGAATGTGGAGGAGGTTGCCGTGACGGAGGTCTGGGTGACTGTACCGGAGCCGGAGAGCACACCTGATTACTGAGTGCATTAGCCATGGTCTGGCTGGGTAGGTGCGCACCTTGTGGCTGACCGGAAAGCAGGTGAGCTTGTGGGCTCATGGGACTTGGTTGCGCCGGTGAGCCCATTGGAGGCTTGAGGACGACCTGCTGCTGCTGCTGCTGTTGCTGGAGCATGCGTTGGTGCATGTCCATTCCCAGCCCAGCCTGCCCCATCTGAGCCATGGGGGGTAGCTGGCCCATGGGTCCACCAGCGCCCTGCATGGCCAACTGCTGCTGCTGCTGCTGCTGCTGCATTCGGAGTTGCGTGTAGTTAGTAGCAGTCCCTTGTGCCTGCGGGAACTGGCCATGTGCCTGCGGCATCACTCCCTGCTGCTGCTGCTGCTGTTGTTGTTGTTGTTGTTGTTGTTGTTGTTGCTGCTGCTGGTGTCGCAAAAGCTGACGGCGGTACATCTCCTGCAGCTGCGGGTTGTTGGCAAGCGCAGGGTTCATGAGCTGACTCTGTCCAAGAGCTGCCATGCCTTGTGGTGCGGGCTGCTGCTGCTGCTGGGGTGCCATGCCAGGTCGCGGCACTCCCTGCATGGCTGCCATGTTCTGCATCGTTGGCTGTGCTGCATGCATGCCCTGTTGTGGCTGTTGCTGCTGCGGCTGGTTGGCATGGTACTTCGCAGTCCTCTGTTTGATGAAGGCGGCCATGAGTTGTGGGTTCGATTTGAGGATGTTTAACACCTGCTGCTGTTGTTGGGGCGAGCTGGGTGATTTGAGGGTACGTAGCAGGTCCTGCAAGGCATTGGGGGCGATGGCTCCGGGTCTCTGCGGTGCTTGCGGTCGTGGACCCTGTGTGGGCACCATCATGCGCGGCTGTTGCGTTTGCTGGGGCATCGTGGGTCTCTGCATAGGCATGGTCTGCTGAGGGCCCTGTGCAGTCTGTTGCGGGGCAACCTGCTGCTGAGCCACTTGCATGCCTGGCTGAGGGCCTCCAGTCCACTGTCCTTGCGGCATGGGCTGCATGACCTGCTGTCCACGTGGTCCGACAAGCTGCATAGGCGGCTGCATGGGGCCGGTCATGCGCGGCTGCTGGTGGTTCATGGGAAGGCCGTTCATGGTCGTCAAGCGATAGTTCTGGTTGTGTTGAGCCTGTGCGACCATTTCTATGTGCCGTGCCATTTTGACCGCCATAGGCGGAGGCTGCTGCTGAGGAGGCTGTTGTGGCGGTGGCTGCTGTTGGGGGGGTTGCGGGAGCGGAGACTGCTGCTGGTGTAGTGGGGAAGCCTGTGGGCCAGGTTTGCCTTGTGAAGCTTGAGGAGGAGGTTGTCCATTGCGGGGTGCACTGGGATAGGTTGGAGACATGACGGCTGCATTGGGTGTAGCTGGCTGGTTGGACAGCGGTTGCGGTGTTTGAGGGGTGTTGGGTTGCTGATGCGAGGTGGGTGTGCTGGGGGCTGTTGATGCAGGTGGTGACGGCAGGCTCTGAGGCATGGCTCGGCCCTGCATAGTGGCCATGCGTCTCCGCATCATCTGTGCCTGCTGCAGCCTGTGTTGCAGCTGCTGCTGACGCAGTTTGTGCTTGATATTGAGGCAGAAGGGCACGGGGCACTTGTTCTCCTGGCAGTGCTTGGCATGATAGCAGCAGAGTGCAATGAGCTGCTTGCACACCGGACAACCACCGTTAGTCTTGCGCTTGCAGCCCTTAGTGTGTTGCACCACACGCTTCATCTTCTGGCAAGATGGCAGGGAGCAGTTGGCATTGCGGCACTGGCAGGCATGCACCAGAGACTGGATGCAACGCTGGATGCTCAGACGCCGACTCTCCTGAGGACTCTTGGATGCCTCGCCACTTTGGCTGTTGCTGTCATCGTCCAGACCCAGACCCCACTTAACCATCTGGTGCTCATGGCCCTTAGTGTTATAGCAACTAATGCACAGGTCAAAGTCCTGAGAAGAGAAGACAGGAATATATACTTTAGAGGTCAAGTAATGGTTAAGATGCATTAACAACAAATGGACAAAAAAAGATGCATTTACACTACAGGTAGAATAGTAGCTATCAGATATCATACTCGCAAGAGGTTTCTTTCTTTTGCGCTCCAACCATAATAAAACCGATAAACACACCCATCCAATACTGATCATAAAGGACAGCTGTAGCGTGTTAAAGAGGCCTCTGAATCTTACCTCACAGACAGTACAGTGCCAACGTGTCTCGACATGGTGTTTACATTCATTGCAGGTGTAGACAAAGCGGTCTTGGCCCTGGTTGTGCAATTCCACCAGCATGCACATGGTGCTCCACTTGCAGCGCCGCAAAGAGCTGAACTCCCAATGTTTATCCCGTGCTAACGTCAAGAAGGCGTCCCTTCCGTCCATTAGGTCGCAAGCCAGCGGGGGATCAGGGTCAATGATGGGTAGTAATGAGTTGACCATGGGCCCAGAGTGCAGATGGATTACAAAAAACACCTGGGAGGACAAGTAGGAATAGGTAAGAGGTTTCTTCAAGTTATTCCCAAGAACAACACTTGGCTTACATGCATATCAAAAGCTGATATTCAAAACTGTGAAGAACTTGAAGTTAAACAATGCACATGAATCATGCAATGCCTCAGAGAGCAGGTTAACAGTCAAATGAAGAACATATAGTAGACCTCTTTGTGTTTCTCCATTGTGGCGTAGAGTTTCTGAGAAAGGTCATTGGCTACATTCGGCATCCCAGGTTTCTTTTTATTAGCTCGGCTCACGCTGCTTTTATTCTTATTTGTTTTCTTATTGTTCTTCTTCTTCGCATTCTTACTGTCCCCTGGCGTGCCCTTTTAGAAAGGATGAAAATATCAGGACGTCTAAATAGGATGTTTTGAGTTTATAAAACAACAGGTATTACTTAAACATCTACAATCTATCAAAATATTTTAGTATTTAAAAAAAACGGCACAAGGCTTCTCATATTCACCTCTGGAGTTTCACAAGCAGCAGTGTTTTCTTCTTTTTTCCTCTCCTCTTCCTCTTGTTCCAACTCCTTGATGCTTTCCTCCAGCACATTGGGCCAAAAATCACCCTCAAAATATGGAAGTTCATTTGCACTCGTCAAACGGTCCTCTGTGGCTTGCTTAAAGATGTCCTATCAAATACAAACACCTTTTATGTATACCATATACTTTATGGCAAATACACAAACATTGATTTTGTAAAGTAGAGAAAGATTTATTAAAGCTATGAAAAGATCATATGGTCTCTGCTATACCTTGTAGTCGTGCAGTATCCGTTCAGCAAAGGCCTTGTCCAGCATTTTGCGGTACCACTCTTGCAGGCGCTTGGGTTTTGGGATTTTCTGGTCGGCAGGGTGACAGTGGAAGATATAGTCATCACCTTCACTAGGTGGACATGCCCAGATGTGTGCCGTAACGTATCTACAGTGGAAATGTTCAAAGTTCAGGGCATGAATGGCATCTGCATTTGTTGGAGTTGAGGAAAACATATATGCTGAAACCTACCCAAGCTTCTTGACGTATTCCAAATAGCCAATGAGAATTTCGTGATAGACTGCCGTTCTCAGCAAGCGAGGTCTGAAGAAGTGAATACTATCAAGGTACGATATGTATACCCGTCTAGGTAGGTAAAAAAAGAAGACAAAGAAAGACTTTTAACTTCACTGCATGCTGAGCACTATATGCGTCTTCGTAAGTATCCGTTTTTCGCTCAAGAACTCAGATAAGAGTTTACCTGGTGTTAGGGAAAGGGCAATCAGAGCTGTACTCTTGAACGTGCATGCCGAAGAAACACACATCCACTCCGTCAATCTCCTCAAAGGCGAAAAGTGCTTTGGTTCTGTAGGGGAAGCTCTCGCTCATCTCTCCTGTGTCTACAAACCTGAAATGAAGCAGGGGATTAAGCCACCTATACCTTTTCAAAGAACAAACATTAACACCCCACTATAGCGTTAAGATTTTGATTAATGAACTAATATAGAAATTAGCTCTTTCAAAACATTTTTTCCTTTACATAACATAGCATATACACACAGCAACCAGACCAGCTAACTTATTGGATCGGCATCCAAACTTGCCCTCTGAAGGATCATCTGAAGGCTAAAACACCATATTGTGAGATTGACTTACAGAAAAATAAAAAAGTTAGCAAGGTTAAGTTTACCTGGCCTTCATGCCAGGCTTGATCTCCACTGTTTTGTCTGAACTGGCTACAACTCGCACAAACACCTCTCCAGCTTCCGGATGGTTCTGTCTCTTCAAGTACTTGTTCACCCGATCCTCTATGTACGTGCCTAACCGCGTTGTCTGCAACCCTGGATCGAAGATGGCAACATTTAGCACAAAAACAATACTAAAGGGAAAGATTTCATCCCCAGAAGACTTCAGACTAAACCACTCAATTCATTTGGATTACTTTTACAATGTCTTTTTAAAGTTTTGGTTGAATGGACTTTAAAAAGGAGGGACAGTAGTCTCTCAGGTTTCATTAAAAACATCTCTATTTGTGCTTCAAAGATAAACGGAAGCCTTATGGTTTGGAATGACATAATGGTGAGTAATTCATGACAGAATTTTCATTTTCCGAGGGGTGAACCATTCATTTGACATTAATGCATTGCATGATCAGACTTACTTTTTGCTGAAAACTTGTTCTCTTTTCTCGACTTTCCACTCTTTTTCAAACAGTTATCACAGATGAAACTGCAGAGAGAAACGCTCATTAGTGCCGATTTCCCGCATCGTGTCCAGAATCGATATCAAAGCAACACTGTTCGCTCTGAGGTGCTTTCAAACTCACCCAGAAGGCCAGATGACATCATAATGCAGGACACATATCTGATGCATCTTCCGCCCACAATCTTTACATTCAACAAACCTGAGAAGAGGAAAATTGATTAATGGGGGATATAACAGGTTTTACTTGTCTGAATGTGTAGTCACGAACTGCAAGTGCAGGTCGTTAAGATGAAACACATCATTCAGCTTCTTTTCCTCCAGTTCTTACGCATTTGCAAGCAGGCCAATGCAACTGCGCCTTTGTAGGAGGTTTGGACTTGGAGAACTTTTGGATAATGATACTGATACAGTTATGTTGGTGTGGTGGGAGTGTCTGTATACCCTATGTTGCTTACAGCAGGGGGCGCCACTGAAACCATGTGGTGTAACAAGTCCAGAGCACACTAGCAAACTATATGAGGCAATACTGACCAGAATGGAAATACTATTAGAGCATGTGCTACTTGATAATGCATTGATTGCTGCCCCATGGAATTCTGGGAAACAAATTTTAGCATTTACTTACGGCTCAGGATCTAACGTGTCATTCTTCTTCCTTTCAAACTGGTCTTTAGAGATCATGCTGTATACAAAGAAGACCAGGGACCAAAAATCAGATTTAAACATATTCAAAGGTTTTAGTATATTATGGAATGGAAAAAAAAATGAATGATTTTGAACTCAAGTGATTCGATAATCCATTAAATCTTTGCAACAATCTTGAATATAACCATCAAAAGAGTAGGCGAACAATCACTCACGTCTGTGGCTGAGCAGGATCATCTCCTAGCGTCACGCTGTCACCCTGAATCTCATTGAAGCACTTTTCGCAGAAATGATACCTATACATTCACAAACACAAGTTGAGTCATGAATTATTCCAGGAATTACATGGAGGAGCACAAGTACACGCAAGAATGATTCACGTGGATGATGGTTATTTCCTGAATGTAATGGATAAGCCTTCGATTTTGTGTGTGGAAATTCACAGAAACGTTAAAACGTTAAATCAGAAACGTTAATACCAGGATGTTTATAACTAAGAATGAGGAGAAATTCTGCCAAATGCTGATCCAGAAAAGATATCAAATTCACAGAGTGGATGCGAGTGCATAAGCGAGCGAGCGAGCGCGGCTGTGTCTGTTTGCCAATCAGCTTATTTAGAGGTGCTGCAGTGGCATACTCTGTGCTGCAGGGGGAGCAAGGGAGCCTGTTATGAGTAATTCACTTTAAAAAAAAAAAAAAAAAAACTAATAAATGTGCCAGTGCAAATATTGCAACTGCCAATAAATTAGGACTGGCTGGAGACTTCAAGCTGAGAAACCTTGAAGAAAGAGAAAAGGGGGAGGGGGTTGAGAGCGAGTATGCAGTCTGATGTTTGGCAAATGCATACGAACAAGCCTGAGAGTAAACTCTGCTAGCGTACACATATCCACACAGAGAGGTTTAATGCCAGTGTCTGAATCTCAAATACAGCTATTGCTCTGTGCCAACTAAAACCAAACCACACCACATGACAGGGAGCACGTATGCTTCAACATGAGTGTCACCTCAAGGAAGTGCGTCATCTCTCACCTGTTCTGATAACTGTAGTAAGTGCCATCTCGGGGTATCGTACACAGTTGCTTGCCGTAACAGCACAGCGTCTGAGGAGAAAACTCGTACTGTGGAGGAAAGAAAAAGAGTTTAGAAACATGGCTGGATAATCCTGTTCATGTCAAGTTTGTGTAAAGATGACCAGGAGTCAGTCGATTAGCTAATGTCAAAATACTGGAGGTTCTCCAACAGTAGTAGTGAAAATATGACAATAATGGAACTACGGTTGTATCACTTGCAAAATTGGACCAAAGGTATGTTGGCAAAAATAAATAAAGAATAAATAATAAACAAAATGACAACGGCATAATGTGCGATATGAATAACATGCTTGAAAACATCAGAACATGTCAAAACTTGGACATGTTAGATATTCACGTTATTTTTACACTTCCATAAATCCTAATATTTCGCCTTTTGACATTTTTAGTTATTGTTCAATATATTTATTTTCACTTTAGTGATTATCATTATTATTGTTATAATCTTTGTGGAGAGATTGTTGTACAATCATTTAATATACAATAAAATATTTAATAAAAATGTATTATTTTTGTGGAGATATATTGTATAATCATTTATTATGCAATTTATACAATATCTAATACACATTTACTTACACATTTATTATTATTATTATTGTGGTGCAATGTTATTGTATGACCTTTTATTGTACAATTATATATTTAATATACATTTATTTGCACATTATTACTATTATTATTATTATTGTGGAAATATATTATTGTATAAACATTTATTAAACAATGATATATTTAATACACGTTTACTTACCCATATTATTTTGTGGAAAGATATTATTTTTATAAATCTATTTTTATTACAAAGCAACCATTTATTAAATAATATTTCATATACATTTTTTCCCACACATTATTATTACTTTTGTGGAGATATCATTGTATAACTATTTATTATACAATAATACACACAACATTTTTTACAAGCACATTTATAATAATTATTATTAATAATAATAATTGGAGCAATATAACTGTACAATTTATTAAAAAAAACAAGCAAAGTCACCTTTATTTAAATAGCATTTTATACAATACAGATTGTTTCAAAGCAGATTTACAGTGATAAACAGGAAAATAACAGAATCAATCATGCAAACAGAGTTCAATTCTGCTGTAAAGCTGCTCTAACAAGACAATGGTGTTATTGTTCAGCTGAAGTCAGTTCAGTATTCAATAAAACATTTATTTGCACATTATTAAAACTCATAATTGTTGTATTATCTTTGTGGAATTAATGACAAGAGAATCTGAACTGAAAATCAGCGATCATCTCACCTTCCTACCGCAGCAGTAACCGAGGCCCTGCATGACCGGGTCAATCTCCTGCTCGAACACCTCAGCCAGTTTGGAGCAGTACTTGTACACCCGTGACGTCTTCCTGTTATAGAGCCACGCGTTGTTGAACATCAGCCACACGTCGTCTACGTACTGCCAGGGCTCCTGATACTGACCCGTGTCCAATTTGCGTTTGATAGTGGACAGGTCTATGGGGTTCTTCACGATATCGAAGTAGTCCTTAAGGTAGGAAAGAAAACACCTTCATAGTTTAGTCAAAAATGCTTATAGGTATTAAATATATTTTTCAGTCATTTCCATAATTTTACAATGTATGTACGTGAGACTCACAGGGATGCCAAGGAGTATTGGGTCCACAGGCTGTCTGAAGGGCAGCGACTCTGGATCCTGCCTGTACAGAGACTCCAGAGTGGGCATCAATGCCTGCCGTAACTCCTCTGGCTTAAAGACTGAGAAAAGAGAGAGCAGAAAACAGATGAAAGTTTAATGAGGACTTATTTGGGAGTTATTCTCCATATCAGTAAGCAGTGAACTCTGTGGAACACCTTGAATGCAGTCTTAAGTTTTCTTCTGGGAACAAAAACGTCAAGATTTCTCCTTTAAATAATTCACGCCCAAAGCATATGCTGGGGGGAGGCCTGGTTGATTTAGTTAGTAGTGTGTTGAAACTTGTGGTCACGGTGAGGCGCATTTCCGAAATACACAAAACGATTAACCAATCACAAACACACCAAACACATCGTTTCAGCTGATCAATCAGAGAACACTGCGCTTTTCAGAAGGAGGGGCTTCATAGACAAGAACAAAACAGAGCATTACTGACAGACTGGGAAGAGAGGAGCTGCAACAATATCAAATATGTGAAAAATAATGAACATTCAAGCGTGAAAACCTATTCTAGTAGACCACAAAAACAAAACCAAGACTTCTAAAAGGGCATAAATAAAAGGGCTTTAATGAAAACAACAGCAAAAAAACCTACAAGGACAGAATTGTAGAACCCACAGAAGAGAAAAACCAAAAAGAAATATCGGTTCATACTTTTCCTTCGAGACTGGGACGGTGAAGAGGACGTTGTGCCGTTTGTCCTGCTTTCATCTTCCTCTTTGGTCTCTGTCTTCATGTCCATCTTCTTGTCTTCTGTCTCCATTGGCTCCTGCTTGGCCTCCAAGCCCTCTTGCTCCTCCTTTTTGACCAACAGGGAGCCTGTGTCGTCCTCCGTCTAACAGAGGCGAGAACAATCATCAGAATCTGACACTGAATGCCAAGTTTGGGGTTTTTGAAAGAGATTCTTATGCTCATCAATGCTGCACTTGTTTGATGAAAAAAAAAATACAGCAAAAACAGAAATATTGTGAAATATATAAAAAAAAAAAAAAAAAAAAAAGTTTTGCATTTTAATATATATTTTTAAATGTAATTCATTCCTGTGATGTCAAAGCTTAATTTTCAGCATCATTACTTCAGTCTTCAGGGTCACATGACCCTTCAGAAATCTGAATATACAATACATACACGCATACATCCAATACAAAACACACCTCCATCTTGGGCTCCGTTTTGACGCTTATGTCGTATTCCTGCTCTTCTGTTTTAGTGTCACTGGGTGGTGCGTCAGGCACGGCATGCTGGGAGTGCAGCTCAGCACTGGCTGCTGATGCAGGGGTGGGAACACGGTTTTCACCACTCTGAAAGAGAGAGTATCTGATTTACCATCTTAAAACTGAAACACTACCATCTCATTTTTGGCAGATGGCACAGTTTAGTTTGATAGCAATACCGTAACTTTGTTCCAAAACCTAGTGCCAACTGAGGTCAAAGGTGCGCCTTTTCCATAAACGTAGCAAAAGTTCACAGGCAAAAGGGTCCATGGTCAATTGTCAATAGTGCAGTGATATATGAATAAGCTTTCTGTTGGTTAACACGGCAAATTTGTGTGAACCCTGTGCGAAATTTGCATGAGGAAAACTTTTGCCATCTGGATTTCATGAATAACTACTAAAATGACGCGGCTGCAAAAATTCGTTGATCAACTGCAAATGTTACTACACAATAAAGGCAGTTAAACAACAAGCCAGGCTGTCGTTGAGTGTCTGTCGGCATAGTTTTTGCAACGTGTTCTGCATCGTCAGCACTAGTCAGAAACCTGTCGGCAGCTTTTTGGCCAACTGAGCATGTTGAATCTGTAGCGAAGCCTACAGTGATCACTGTGACTGGCTGTTCAGACTGGTTTAGTGAACTAGTACACAAACAGTTTTAAGAGTCTGTTGTGGTGCGTGCAGTAAGAGGTATGTGTTATTCGAATCTACAATGGAGTTTAAAAAATACGACTGACGGACCGACGACGAGGTTCAGGCTTTATTATGCTTATATGTGGAGGACGAAATCCAGCTGAAACTGGAAAGTCGCACACCGTCCTACGTCATCGGGACTGATTTTCATGGTACTTTTGACAAAGATGGAAATGCAGACAGCAACAGGTCTGTGAGAAAAAAGTTCCTGTGAAAAATTGTTACAGGGAATTTCGGTGGAAACTGATTTTGGCTGTTTTCAACAAAAGAGAAGCTTTAGGGGTTCTCGGATTTCCGCCAAAATAAAAGATAATTAAGACAGACATAAAAGTCATAAATGCAGTAATTTTACAGTTATACAGTAAAATAAAATTATATAATTATTTTGTAATTCAATTTAGTACATTTTTACTTTTTACAGAAAAGTTATCACTACAGTAATATTACTTTTGTTTTAATATTTTATTTATTAACAAATATTATTTTTATTGGTTTAGGGTTATTATTTTAGTCATATTGATATATAATCACTTTCATTTTGCCAAATTGTACAGCCCTGCAAACAAGCATAGCAAACCTGACCAAAACAAAAAACATTTTTCTTTCTCTCTTTCTCTTTCTTTCTTTCTCTTCAATTGCCATTTAAAAAAAGATTGCTATCCATGTCATGAATGAGTAAATCAGAAGGTTTCATGTGGGTCAGGATGCTGCCTATGTAGGCAGCTCACTAGGTTTTGGAACAATGGTTGGAAGATGGATCTGCCGGGTCTCACCGGTGTTCCGGGGTGCTGCTGGGTAGGGAGCGTCAGCTCCGTCTGGGGCTGCATGTGAGGCGGGGTGCCCTGAGCAGGCGCGGGGGTGGGTGTGGAGGCCTGACTGGCCTGCAGTGCTGCTGGCAGGTTAGTGGTGCTGGCGGTGGCGTTGGGGGGTGGTGTGGCGCGGAGTGGAGCCTGAGGGGGCGCAGGGCAGCCTAGTGAAGGGCCCAAGGGGCCAAGTGCATTCAGGGGGAGGTTAGCGTTCTGCTGCTGCTGGGGAAGGAGAGATCACACGCACACAAGCAGGGACAAAACATGTTTAGAAGGGACGCCGTCATGCGGAATGAGATTACTTTAGGAACGTGAGTGCATGCGCGCACCTGCGAAACGGCCGCCTGTGCGTTGGGCTGGCTCATGTTAGAGTTCATGGCATTGGTGTTTGTAGGGAACTGCGGTTGAGCCATGAACGGCGTCTGGTTGGCCGTCTGTGACACCATGTTCCCTCCGTGAGCTCCCAGCATGCCTTGCGTTGGGGGCATTCGCGTTGGAGACATATTCATCTGTATTAAAAAAATAAAAAACATTTAAAAAAGGGGTGGGGGGGGATACAATGAGATGCGTGTCCAACACACAGCTAGAACAACCTTCTGGACACTAAACCTAAATGAAAGACACGATTTTAGAGTGCCTTTCTTGTAATATTTATTATTACACTAATATTTGTACATGCTTATTTAAATGAATCATCATTCATATTTTTATCATCACTGATTTTCTATTTTATACTTTTAATTTCATTGGTATAATTTATTTCTGGGTCTTATTTTTAATCCTAGTGTCAATTGCTTGTTCTAGCCTGTAAAACACTTTGAACTGCATTTTGTTTGAAAAAGTGACAAATCCATTGACTGAACAAGGAACTAGAAATGAAGACTGACTGTAGGGACTTGGTTCATGTTGATCTGTTGATGGTTTATCGGAGAAGCGGCACGTGCTGCCATAGGAGCCTGAGACATCGGCACATTGGGCATTGCACTGAATGGATTCACTGAAAAAACACATCACACAAGATTGATTATGCAGAGATTTTTGTTTAGATTTGAGAAAATAGTTGTGTTTCCAAGACATGATTTACGACGAGTGGGACTGGTTACGTACCTTGGGACACCTGCATGCGATTGATGATTTGATTTGGCACATTAGGCATAGGCACGGGTCCATCTGAAGAGACGGATGAGACACAATGAGATCAGAAAAATACCAAAGTTTGTGTGTTTTTGACTTCATGTTGTGTTCAGGAGGTTTTTCTATGTTAATGTTGTCAGATTGAACTAAAACATACTGAATTTGCTCACATAGGGTATAACAACTTTCCAAAAATCTTTTTGAACTTTTTTTGGGGGGTGGTTCACCTTGTTACAGTTATGGTGTTCATGGTCAAAAATGACAGGTCTACAAAAAAAATCTCTCATTATGCCATGTTATTGCCAAATATTACATCTAATCTTTTTATCAACTTATTTCTTTCAATTAGCACAGGTTTTGCATTTAATTTTGGAACTTATTGATCGTAGGCCTCATTAATCTTTTAAATCTAAAATTGCATCACTCAAACACTGAGGCATGAGCTCAGATCAATAGTGTGCAACACTTAGTTCCAAAAGTAAAAACTCCATTCAATTTTTCCATAGAGAATTGTTTTTAACAATAACTTAACATTTAAAGACAGCCTTACTGTGAGAAACAAGGTTGTTAATCGATAGTATTTGCTTCTGTTGAAGCCATAAGGCTGAATTACTTAAAATAATCATGTTAAACAGCAGAATTCATGGTGCAAAACTAAACTACTCATACAGAAAATGACAAAAATCAGAGTCGAAACACACCAAAAGAGCTCTTTAGCTCCGCCCAGTCCCATGAAGCACTGCAAATGATGTAATCGAGCCTCTCAAAATACTTCAATACTTGAATATATAATTTGCAATAAACTTAAAATATATCATTTTCATACAAATCAACATTTGTAAAAGAGTAGTTTTATATTTCTCCATTGTTTTTAATTTGATTATGCTGTTCGCAATGCTTCGTGGGATAGTAGTCGTTTTCCTCACTGAACACTTCGTAGTCATAGTCTACCTTTGTATTTTTGTCAGATTTTCAAATACTCTTTTGCTTCAAATCAAAGTTTGTAATGTTATGATTCGCCTCGTAGTTGATTGGCTTGGTTCATGGCTTATGATGCTTT
Source organism: Zacco platypus (assembly GCA_038088235.1). Lineage (NCBI taxonomy): Eukaryota > Metazoa > Chordata > Actinopteri > Cypriniformes > Xenocyprididae > Zacco > Zacco platypus. The sequence continues at coordinate 41,421,974 of CM076086.1, read as the reverse complement.
AATAAAGACTTTTTGGAAAAAAAATACTTCTGCAACCAGCGCTGCTGAAAAAGTGGGCGGGAACTGTTGCACTCTATAAGCTCAAATCAATCAGTTTGAAAAAGAAATAAAAACTGCTAATGGAAAGAAAACAAGCTGATAAAAAGACTGAATCCAATATTTGGTGACAGTACAGCATAATGAGAGCTTTAGGGTTACATGACTCACTCTGTGGCCGAGGTCCCATGACATTAGGCTGGTTGAGGGCTGGTGGTTGTTGCCCCGCTGCAGTCATGGGTGCCTGGTTAATAATCTGCTTCTGTAATCGAGACCTTCTCTTCTCCTCCAATTCTTTCTGGATCTTATAGATCTTCTCCGCCAGGAAGTGATAGTACTCGTCCTATACAACACACACAGACTACATTATTAAAATCAACATAATGGAAGAATTTCACTTTACACACTTTATCTGCCTTTAGGATGAGGTGTAAGCGTGACTGTTGGTTTGCGCTCACCCTGCTGTTGGCAGACTCGTACATATCCCCTTCCACTTTTCGTGCGTATGCCACCAGGTTCTCCATACGGCGGTCCTTCAGAGCGGCAGGGTCTGGCGTAGGGAAAATGGCCTGCACACTAAAACACACACAGAGCTTTTTTTAGTCTTTAGCTAAGTTTAAGCTACTTATTACAAAGAACAATCCCCCTCGATCAACTGGACATTAATAAAATTCAAAACATACATTATATCTTAAATTATTTAACAGAAGTCTTAACTTTATTTTAACTTTAAGAGGTTTTAAATTTGGTGCCAAAAAGCAGGAATCACAATATGGCTCAATGTGATTTTTAATCTTGAAAATGGCAAGGATTTTATTAAATAAATATGAGTGCTGCACATTTCAAAGTGAAAATGCGGCGCTGTTGCACGTTCCATAGGTTAGTGGTTTCAGAGAACACACTTATGATCTACAGTCCCAGTGTAAAAGTCCCATTTTACAAAGAACCTATTATTTTACCTGGTTATTATTGGTATTTTGGTAACAAAATAAACTGCATCCTGCATTTAATCAAATGTTTAGAATATACATTACTCGATAATTATTGTTAAATAAATAGAAGCAGAAGTATTTAAAAAAACCTAGCATACTTTTTGTATTCAAATAAATTAAATCATTTTGCTTGTACGTCTCGTTGTATCCCATTTTTTAAGAAAATACAAATCATTTATCTGATAAGTTGTCATTGTGCGCTCAAAATTTTCAAACTGCAGCACAACTGTTTTCAACATTGATAATAATCAGAAATGTTTTTTGAGCATCAAATGAGCATATTAGAATTGTTTCTGAAGGATCATGTGACACTGAAGACTGGAGTAATGGTGCTGAGAATTCAGCTTTGATCACAGGAATAAATCATGTCATTTTAAGACAAGTTATTTTATAAATTGAAATTGTATTTTTTACTGCATTTTTGAGCAGGTATTACTAACAGTTTGTGTACAAGGTGGTTGCGGAGGTCCTGAGTGACATGCTCGTGCCAGGCTTTCCTCACACCGGTGGCTGACAGAGGGGCTGCTGTGGGCAGGTTACCCATGCTGCCTACCGTAGAGCCGTCCGGCATCAGCTGACTGAGGGGAATCAGGAGAAAATTAGTTGGCAAACAGACTTAAAAGATCTTTTTTAGCCATTAAGAGCTGGGGGGGGGGTGTTCTGGTTGGTGTGTGTCCATGTCTTACTTGTTAGGGTTAAGTGCTGACGACATGGTGCCATCTGAGAGCAGCTTAGCCTGTTCTGATGTCGGTACGCCGATTGGGTTCATCTGACCACCCCCTGGACAAAACAACAAAAATAAAAATACATAAATAAAATTATAAATATACTTATACAAAAAACATTTGACAAAAAATGTAATAAATATAAATAAATAAAATGATATATTATCCATATTACATATATCATTTAAAATTAAGATATTAAATATTAATATATATATATATATATTTATTTATTTATTTATTACACACACACAAATAAATAAATCTACATAAAATATAAACTCATACTAACATAAACATAGCTTATACATAATTTATATAAATAAAATTTGTGTATAAACAATGTTTGTTTTTATTTACTATCAAATAAATACACATTTATTTTTTATACATATGTATATAAAAATAACATTTAAGAAAAAATATTCAATATATTTTTAAATATATATATTTATAAACATTAAATTAATATTTGAATAAATATTTAAAATATCAAATATCATTATGATTTTAAGGTTTTACCGAGTGCATTGATGGATCTCATCTGCTGGTGCTGGGTCTGTGCAGTCGGCTGCCCGGGGCCCTGCGTCTGTGCAGTGGACTGGGTCTGTGTGGGGGTCTGGTTGCTGTAGGGGAGGCCGAGGGCATCATATGCCCGCTTCATGGAGCTGGGGTCGAAGGGCGTGGAGCTGGGTAGCGTGGGCGCCGTCTGCTGCCCCGTGCCGACCGACCCGATGGGGGTTTGCAGACCAGCGTTGGGGGGACTCAACATTGCTGTAATGCAGGAGAGAGATGTTAGAAACCTTCTGGGAAGATTCATATTTCAAAAAAGATATGCGTGAGATTTTGTGGCAAAATCTGTCCATCAAAACAAAAAAGCAAAAAAAGTTTAAAACCTGCCAAACAGCCATCTGGAAGAAAACATTATTTGTGGAAAAAAAAATGGAGGAAGTAGAAAGGAAGGGGAGGGGGTCCGAGACGCCATTTGCATGAGGAAGAAATATCATAACGCGGAGTCTCTAACATGTAAATCCCCCAGCGCAAAAACAAACACTTTAGCTGCCTCGCACTCTCAGAGTCATGATGAGAGACGCTTGGCAGAGGGAGAGGCAGTTTGCAGGTTTGCTGGAGCTGTAACAGCGTGAGATTTTAATGAGTCACCGCTCAGCCAGCGGGGCGGCAAGATTCTCCTCATCTTTCGAGCCCCTCCCCCTCAGCTGCACGACTCCGCAAACATACACGGGTCGCATAAAACATTCATGCACTCGCAGCTACTGAACTACAATGACGCCTTTCCTTACAGAATCCAACTGAATAACAACATATGCAGAAAATAACATGCAACGGAATTGGTTTCTTCCTTTAAAAATATTTTGATCTAAAGCTTTATGCCTAAATGCCTGATAATAAACTTTGTGGACAAAAATAAACGGTGATTACAGTTTAACTTTTTTGGCTACAATTTATTTTAAGGTGTCCATGTTACAGTGTAATTACACATTTAAGTACTGAGTAACATTAACTACTATGGACTTCCTATAGGGTTAGGATTAGTTACATGTAATTATGCATAATATATAATTATTACTATGGTAACTACATGTAACAAAGTGTTCCTCTATTTTTAATGGATATTGTTTAAAAGAAGTGCACTTTATTGTATTGAATGTGCACTTGTAGTTATTTTTAAAATAAGAATATTTTGTAAAATCGGTTTCTTAAAGGATTAGTTGATTCAAAAATGAAAATTCGGTCATTAATTACTCACCCTCATATCGTTCCTAAACCGTAAGACATTTGTTCATCTTCGAAACACAAACCAATATTTTTTTGAAGAAATCTGAGAGCTTTCAGTCCCTCCATAGACAGCCTACGTAACTACTATTTTTAAGCCCCAGGAAGGTTATAAAATCCTCATTAAAGTACTCCATGTGACTCCAGTGGTTTAACCTGAAAATGTGTAAAAAGCATACTTTACTTTTTTTTTTTTTTTTTTTACAAAACATTAATCTCCAATGTGTTCATAAGAGCACCACGACACGTGTGTTGTGTCGATGCGAGAGTAGACGATGTTGTGTGAATGTATGTAGGAGATTCATGTTTTTTTTTTTTTTAAGCAAACAAAGCACTCATGTCACTTCATAAAATTGAGATTAAACCACTGGAGACACATGGAGAACTTTAATGATGTTTTTACTACCTGTCTGGGACTTGAAAGTGGTATTTGCATAGCTGTCAATGGAGGGACAGAAAGCTCTTGGATTTCATAAAAAAAATCTTCAATTTGTGCTCCGAAGATGAACAAATGTGTAACGGGTTTGTAATGACATGAAGGTGAGTAATTTATGACAGAATTGTCACTTTTGAGTGAAGTAACCCTTTAAAAACACCACATCTGTAATATTTAGCAAGTTATATTTATGCTAAAGTGTCCTTTTTCACATGAGAATCAAAGGATGCTCATCATGAAGTTTTTTGAGATAACATCCAAAGAATGCAAAGCTGGAATCTAATTTGACAAAATCTAATTTGAAGAAACTCAAACGTAAGGCAGTTTCGAATTGTTTTCATCATTGTATATTTCTTCCTTTCTGATTCTCATGCTTTCATTGGTTATTTTATAGATGCTTTATTTTTATTAATTAAATAAAATTATAATATATGCGTAGTATTATAATTTTAGATGTAATATAAACATTTTTTATAAATTAATATTAACATAAAAATACAGGATTATTAAATTTGCATTATTATTATAAAAATGTTTTGTTGAGAAGTAAAGAAGAGGGCGGTGTTTGACGCAGGAGAGACTCACGTTGCTGGTTGCGCTTGTCACTGGCGTTCTTCAGCGGGAGGCAGACAGGACAGTCGTGCCTCGTGCAGTTCTTCCAGTGCGAGATGATCTGCCTCGATGAAGCACAGTGAGCAACTACAGAAACAGACAGAGAAGAAAGCCTCAGCCAAAGCACAAATGCTGCAAAACTGGGAGTAAAAAGGTCCTATGGGAAAGCAGGTCTTCAAGGAACTGTATGCAGCAGACGTACACACATCTGCTAAACCAAGGGCAAAGCACACTATCTTTACTGGGAAGTCATTTTTCTGTCCTCAGGGGAAAGTGAAAAATACCACAAATGACAAATATTACAGCCAAACGGATCATAATTTATGTTTAAAGGGTTCATGAACTGCATTTTCTTTGAGGTCCACTTATAAAGTAAGATTTTTTACATAAAACAATTTAGAAGTAATAGGCCATTTTCTATCCTGCTTTTGACCCTCTCTTTCAAACACTTCATTTTGGTAGATGTGCCGCATTCAAGACTCGGAAGTAAACGCCCACTGCTATGATAGTTTTGCGTATCAAAATAATTTTCAACGTCCTCTCTACACACGTGGAATTGTTCTGAAAACTTCAGATTTTCGTCATACATGTTTGAGCAAGAGTGAATCCTGAATAAGACGACAAACCTACACCTCAAATACCAAGGAAAGTCCAGTCTGCGACATTTTGGAAATAATCATCTTTATTTTTATTTATTCCTTATATATTTTGGTAATAGCGTCCATTATTTGAGTAAATATAATTAGTTACCGTACTTGCGCATCTTTTTTTTTTTTAAATCATAGACCGCGATCAAGTCACACTGCTTGGTTCCAGTTTCGACACAATTATGATTTATTGCTGCTCTGTGTGTTGCTCCTGGTTTGAATGAGGTTGATGTTGATGGTTCTAGAAGGAAGTGAGCTCTGCCAAGAGAGCCCTCAGGAGGCATCAAACAAAGTCTACAAGAACATGACACTTTAAGAATGATCTCTAAACGTTCATGCCTTTCCCCAGGAGTCAGAGAGAGAAAGATACGCGTGTCACCGCGGGCAGGGAACAACAGGAAATGAGCTGGCAGCATGGAGGGCACGCTTGGCACCACGCTCGCGTTTGAGTTGAAATGAAGCCCTGTGCTCCGGGTCCAACAACAACTACAGCACTGAGAGCAAAGCAGCCGGGCAGCATCAGGCCGCCGCAAGCCCTCTCCTGCCGTTTGCCAACTCCTTAATACTGCATTATACCATAAAGGCACAATTTTCTCTATAAATGGACTGTTATACTTGAGATGGAGCAAAGCATTTGCTCGGGAAATTCCCTGTGTTTGCGAATGAGACGTTACTGGTTGCGTGTTAGGCTAGAAATATACTCTATGCAAGAGCAAAAATAGGATATTTGACATCCATTATTGTGGCGTTAAGTTGACAAACCTCAATTGCACGACTTTCCATTACATCGGATGTTATTCAAATAGCTAGGTACATATAATAGTAGTAAAACTGAGTGTAGTGATGCAGTTGTCTGACGAACACATTGCTCTAAACCCCACATTAGGACAAAAGCGTCTCATTACCGCTCTTGCTGAGACTAAACAGAGCACTAAACAGGTCTGCTACCACACAAAACACAGCTGACACACCTCAATGGATTCACACACAGTCTCTATGCAGCAAAATCTTCTTTACGCAACCCTTGTTCTAAACCCAAATCCCAAATAGTTAAAACTTTTGCAGAATTGGTTTAATAAACATTACATATTGTACGAAAATTGTATTGCATTACATACATGCTTGAAAATAAGAAAGTAACATTTTTAATTTTAACGCATGTAATTCTTTGGATTAATTCTTCATTAATTTGTACAAAATACCACTGATATACATATAAAATTCATTAATTTATATAAAATGTTTATATACAAGTTAACCCATCAATTCCCATTAATGTATATATTACTAACATTAATAAGTAAAATTAAAAGGTGTGTGCACCTTTTGCAAATGTTTTTATTTATTTTTAAAATCAAACATATCTCATCATTTGGCAATGCAACTGCACTCTTTTTTTCCAAATATTACTTCAAGAACCTGAAGTACTAAAAAAAAAATCTTGATGGAATCATTAAAGAACCAGAAGTGTTAGGAATTGGAAAGAAGTAGATCTTGTAAGGCAGCATAAAACCAATTCAACCATTCTCTTTCGTTTGTTTTCACTACTCACAGTGATTCTTGCCACCTTCTGTTTATCAACTTTGTAATTTCAGCCTTCTATAACACTATCTGCACAACTTTTCATGTTGTGGTCAAAGCAGCGTGTGACACTCGTGTTGAAGCTGCACTGAAGCCCATTCGAGAATCATGTGGAAAAGGAAATTTGATGTCAACTCACCTTGGCAGGATTTGCCAGCCTGGCAGTGTGTCATGTGGTTGAGGACGTTCTTCATTGTCCTGCAGTGGGGCAGGGCACAGGCTCGCACTTCGCCGTTGGCCTGCTCGCGCCGCTGGCACTTGTGGGCGTGGAGCAGCAGAACCAGCTGCTGCTGGATCAGCTTGCGCTTCTCCGGGTCGGCCGTGGGGCCTGCGGACACGCCCTGACCTGCCACCATCCCCACTGACACCTGCTGCTGCTGGGGCTGCAAAAGACAGCATCACAGAATTAACTTTTGCTTGCAAACTCCATCCAGTTTGTGTGCATGATGGGAAACTCACCATGTTTGGCACGCTGGTGACCGCCGCTCCCTTTAGATCAGTTGGAAACGGGGGCAGGCTGTTGGGAAGGCCACCTTTGTTCTGAGCATTCACGCCAGTCGTGCCCATTTGTTGCCCTCCACCCTGGTACTGCCCAAACGGACTGCTGCCACCTGCCACGCCCATCTACAAGCGGAAGAAAAATGGAAATATTAATATGATGAGTCATCAGAAGATCCAGACACAGAATCTCATCTAAAATTACACCTGGTAAACACAAAATTCTCCAAGGAAGATCCAACAACATTCCTTGTGCATTGTAAAGGTATTCATTACTATAGTATGGGTTAATTTACCATTTTCACAAGTAAAATCCAGTCATTTCAACGAGAATCAATGCGAACAAGAATTTTCCAAGAGAACGCAAAAATTTCAAGTTGATCAAACAAATATGCCAACATAACCAACATAAAACTAGTTTGTTTGAAACCTCCTCCAAAAAAGGGGTGGGCTATATAACCAAAATCTTATTTCATGATAGGAATATTTTTTTATCACGATAACGATGTACATATCTCACAATATAGTTACTTTTGCTTTAAATAAGGCGATCAACATTTTTCTTACCATTGAAATTTCATAATATTAAAAAATGAATACTAGCCTAAAAAAACTCAAGCTTACTAAAGACAAGTAAACAGTGATAAAGAAAGAGCAAAGAAAACAAACTATAATAGAACAAAGATACAAATGAAATAGATCTACCTGAAAAACATCAAGCACTAGAAAAACTACATAAAATGTATAAAAAAACAATGCACAGTTTTTAGTGTTTTTCTTTCCAAAAATAAATTAAGCATATAATCGAGCAGGGATAGATTTTCTCTCGTTTTTTTTTTTTGTTTGAATAGCATTAATAATTTACCTTCACTAAAGACAAAGATTTCTGTTTACTTGCAAATACCTGGTCACTTTGACAAATAGCTATGTGTATTTAACCGATCAAGCCCAATTAGATGGCAAAAAGCACTCAGTTCAGTCCTCATGTGCAATTTTATTCAGTGACGGCACTAAAAATCCTCAAAATACACACTTCTATGGAAACAAAAACATTAACATTATTTTGCCATTATATTCATATAACGTGAGCATTTGCATTATCCAAAACTTCGTGGCCAATTAAATGTTACTGACGCATATGCATATCAATCAAACAAAATAATTTTGATCTAAGCATTACTACGTTTTTAGCAGCTTAATATGATGTTGAGCAGAGAAGGGTTTCCCCTGTCAGACAAACTCCCCTCCCTCTTCCTGTGTCTTTCTCTGTGCTGATCTCCAGCAGTGTGCCGGCCGTCCACTCTCCTCTGTTGACATCGCTCCAGCAGACCAGATGAAAGAGGCCAGCGGAGTGGCACACGCACCAGCAGCCCCTCCTCTCTGCTCACTCATTCATGCACACCAACACACTTCTCACGCTACGCTCTCTGCTTACTCATCCACACACACATTATCTCTCCCTCTCTCTCTCTCTTTTGGAGCAGCCAGGATTCTCTTTCCCAGCAGATCTGCATCGTCCCCAGGATTTCCTCACTCTGAACTAGAGATGCACCGATGTATTGGCCGCAGATATTTTTTAATCGGACGATTTGATCAATTTTCAACCATCATATATAACAAAGATATAAATATATATAACAAAACAATGGTTTATTAATTAACTGCGTGAAGGCACTGAGCTGTACAATGTCCGTTTCATAATACAACATTTAAATCTAGGTAAAATAGTTGCCAAAATGAAAGGAAATGAAATCTATACAAAATACAGCAGTGCTCGTCAATAAGGACAGCGTGAATAACGCTCGGGACAAATGAAGTGTGCAACAGTCACTGTCCCAATCAGGCTACATCTTTGCAAAAGTTTATCCTTTGCATGTGGTTTTAAGCTTTGTTTTCAAGCTCAATTCTACTCACTGAGTGAAGTTCGTACACATCCATAGCGTGAGCCTGGAAAGCAGCGTCTCAAGACGGCATGCGAATACTGAATGGAGTTGTCTTTCATGTCTTCTAATTCAATTCACCCAAAATTATATCAATATGATAAATCACAGGCTAGAAAACAAACCCTTCCCATCTGACACCACCAGCATCCAACTACAAGTAAGATTGGCTATATTTTTTGTAGATTTTTTTTTATTTTTAATTGGTCACACTGATCATGTGACAGATGGTCCAATGGTCTTTCTTTGAAGCTCAAAATCATGCTGGAGAACACGATACTAGGACCAAACCGAAAACCAAGGGTGCATTCACACTTGATTCAATTGCCTGATCCGAATTCAATCGACTGTTCCTCCCTGGATTGCGATCACGACATTATTTAGGTCTGAACCACAGTACACGGCAGTGGTTCAGTGGTTCATGTGGGTTGTCTACTAACCGTAAGGTTGGTGGTTCAATCCCCGGTTCCACCTGACCAAGTGTCGAGGTGTCCATGAGCAAGACACCTAACCCCAGCTGCTCCCGACAAGCTGGATGGCGCCTTGTATGGCTGACGTCGCCGTCGGTGTATGAATGTGTGTGTGAATGGGTGAATGTGAGGCAAAAATTGTAGAGCGCTTTGGTGGCCATAGGTCTGTGAAAGCGCTATATAAATGCAGTCCATTTACCATTTACCATTTACACGTGCATCATCACAGCAGCAGCTGTTTACCCCCATTTACATGGTAACAATGATGCTGGAGAAGTTGCTCACCTCACTTTTACATTTTGTTTTTTGAAACTTTGTTTTTGTTTTCAAAGAGTCACCACTTGTGTGCCGCGAATGTACAAAGAGTGCATAAAAAGTGCGGGAGTCCAGCAGAAATTATACACATTCTCTGCTTGTGTCAGTCGCACACAAACACAGTTTAATCAAATCACGCATCATCAATAGCAGTTCACTTCCACAATTTAGTATGACTGTGTTCATACTAGCAGCGAACTGTACCACGGACCACCCTTCTTGTGCGCACTCGGGGATGGTTTGTGGTTGCACACGGAGTTCAGAAAACCATGTTCATATCATCCAAACGAAATGACATCACACCCTGGTGCGCACCAAGAGGGCTAGTGTGAAAGCACCCTAAAGTATACTTCCTTTTTTATGCGTACTCGAGGTTCCACATATAGTGCGAGAAAAAAAATTGTCACTAGAATAGTACACGTGTGCTGCTTGATGCGCACTGAATTTGTTTTGCCGTCGTGTCACACTAGAAAACAAAACTAAAGAGATGGAACATCAAAACACCGAAGACTCCAACGACAACAGACGCCCGCATTGACAACTGCTTGTGTTAGTGTTATGAGATAGCCACAAGTTCAGTTTAAAAGAACACAAAGACATTTTTTCAGTCATAAAATGGCGGATTCGGGGTACAATTGGTCAGATCGCCTGTCAATCAAACTGTTTCCGAAGGGTCAATTGTTTTACTTGAGATAATGAATAATTTTTAAAAAATGCAAAATAAGAGCATATTCCAGCTCAAACCCCAATAAATCTCTAGCTATTTGCGCATTGGGATTTGAATTTGTAATACAAATGCACACACCTGCCAATTCTAACACCCGAGTGCTGCTTTCAGACCCCATCAGTCAATAACCCATCTATCATATAGAGACACGTTCTATTCATTAAATTTGCATAGAGCACAGATGAGATGTGCAAGCATGTAGCATGGCACTTTACGTCAAGAGCTTTTCATTTGCCTTCCTATCAAGCATAGTTCTGCAGCTGCCTTTATCGCAGGCCTTCAAACAAAATGGCAGAGTTTAAGAGTGTTCTGGCACACAACTGCTCTTGAAACGCAAGCATTTAAGCCTAATAAAAAACACAAGTGCAGGGATGAGTCATGCAATCAAACAATGAGGCAGCAAAGAGCGGCTCCAGATAAAGAGTGATAATGTGAGTCCGTCTGCTACACTGAGAGATGAAACTGGATGTACAAGCCTGATTTACACACTGACCAGATTCCAGCAGCATACTAGATCCCTAAAAAAAGACAGATTTCACCAAATATAACTTCTCACTTATTGCTGAATGAAACTGGGACTTGATGGTATTCAAGAGGTTTTAAATGTAGGGATCCACAGATATTAAAATTCTATATTATTTTTGGAAAATAAATTAAAATACTAAAAAAAAGAAAAAAAAGATGATGCTACAAGTGAATATATAGGCATCGCAATATGAAAATGCATTTTAATTTGCTAAATATTTAACCTTTTATTAAATTATTACTGTTGTTATTGTTAATTGTACATTGGATTGAGTGTGAAATGATTTCATTTTAGTTTAAGCTTTTTTTTCTTCAATTAACGATAATGATTTTTAATAGAATAAAGCAGCATTTCCTTCCCATGGGGAACAAAATCATTAGTTACTGATAATTCAGAAAAAAAAAATAGAAATGAAGATGTGTAGCCACTGGGCAAACCACCACAGCCATTTCATTAAATATATCAAATTACGTGTTTTTAGACAGACTTCATGCAGCAGATGTTTTATTTCTGCGTCACAATTAAGGCTGAACGATTTGGGAAAATAATCTAATTGCGATTTTTTTCCCCAATATTGCGATTGCGATTTAATATGCGATTTGTTTTGTAAAGATTTTTTTTATCCTTTTTTTCCCCAACAAAACGTAATGAATTATTTAAATATGACCAACACAATATTAGATGCATTTAGTGTGAAATGTTCTTTCCCATAGGCTGGGCCTATTTGTTATAATTAAATTAAAACATGTATGACTTGAAATAAATGACATTTTTATTGAACTGCTCGTTACAGAAACTTCTATGGCTTTGCCACTGCTGAGAGGCATCATATCTTTGGCTATGAACTCGGTTATTGCCCGAGTGATTTCCCCGTGCCGTTTTGAATTACGTTCATACGGAGTGACACTTTCGAACATTTCGGTCAGTGATCCCTGTCTTGAGGTATTTGGCCTGTCTGGCGCACTGGTGCTCGGCATTTTGGTCATACAACTGTCATACATTGATTTGTGGTATTTTTTTAAGTGCTGAAACAAGTTTGTAGTGTTACCCCGTGAAGTCGCAACGGCATGCTCTGCATAACACCTGAAGCTGTGCAGCATCTTCTTTTTTGAAACCAAAATAGTTCCACACCACCGACGTGCTGTTCCTCTTTGAGATTAAAGTCGCAGCTGTGTCAGTTACTGACTGTTCCGTCGAGGCAGAGGCCATTGCGCTACAGGTTAAAGATGAACTGACAGGATGAAAAGTTGTTGCAGCCGAGTTCTCCGCTCTTTCGCTCGCGTCACGTGCCCACCTCAAATCGCGCACGTTGCGATTAGAAAATCGCATTTTCTCATATCGCGATATTATCGCAAATGCAATTAATCGTTCAGCCTTAGTCACAATGTCCTGGAAAGTAATAACAGCCATTCATCTGGGTAAATTATTTAGTGACAAGACCAGAGTTACATGATTAAAGTCACATGATTTTTGTGATGCACATCTAGGAATTTGTGGCATTTGTTAATTGTGCATGTCTTCTTACCGAATTAAAAAAAAAAGAAAATTCTACCTTGATTTTATATTTGCACTTTGGAAATTTTACTACATTCTTGCTAATCAGCTTATTTATCCCAAAGTTTGCATAAAAATAAATAAATGGAAGCCTGGCTAATGAGAATAAGGATGCCAAGTAGAAATTTTTAACACGACTATGAACTCTTAAGGAGTGCAAGTGAAACCGCAGCTAAGGAAACTGGTCATCTCACCTTGTTGATGTTGCCGGCTTGCTGGGTGTTGATGCCCATCTGCTGTGTCCCTTGTGTGAGGGTCTCTGCCAGGACACTCGCCGCTCCTCCTGGTGCTGCCGTGCCCGTTGCTCCTCCCGCTGAAGTTGCCACCTGCATGGCGGCGCCCTGGTACTGCAGACCTGGCGCACCACGACCACGGCCTACAGAGCCAAGAGTTCCATTGATCACCTGACCGGGCTGAGCACCCGCATTCTGTCCCATCATGCCGCTGTTCAGCATGGTCTGGTTAAATCCTGTGCCGAGTCCCATGCCAGCTGAGCCAGCGTTATTGCCCTGCGTCCCTGGGGTACCACCTGGTTTCTGTGTTTGAGACGGGTGAGAAGGGGAGCCCTGGCCCAAGGGACTCTTTCCAAGCCCACCCAGCTGAGGTCCGATGCCGCCAGGCTGCGGACTGGCCGAGTTCATCCCAGCGCTGCTTCCCGGCCGCAGGAGCTCAGAGAGCTGCTTGTGCTTAGCAGCAGCATCGGGGACCATGGGGCCATGACCTCCTGTACCTGCAGCTCCACCGTTAGAGGGCATGGACATCAGCCCCAGGTCTCCGTTAGGAATCAGCTCATCTGGAAGATCGTTCTCCAAATCATCCCAGGAAAGTGAACCCAACTCTGAGGAAAGAAAGAGAGGGAGTAATTTAATTGTGCATGGTTATTTCTGCTCTTTGAAGTCCTCTGATGCTCTTGATACTTTGAGTTTCTTAGACTACATTAACACTGTCATTCCTAGTCCAATTATTAGGAATGCACCGATAACATTTTCAGACCGGATCCGATACCGGATAGTATCGGACGATACTGATCTGAGAGCAGCACAGTAGTTTTATTTTTTTAATCAATGTAGAATTTCTATACCTCTGTGTGTTGAACTGATAATCACTCTTTTGTGTGTTGAACAATCAACTAAATACAGAACTTCATTATAAAGAAAAACAACAATTGAAAAAATATATAAATCATAATCAATGGCAAAAATACCGTAATAAACTAGGATAGTGGATAATTCAGCACCAAAAGTTATTCTAAAAATCAATAATAATTGTATAAAATCTAAACCTTTAGTGGAAAAACATTTATTGGGGAACAAATAAAAGTGAATAAGTGCAGCACCAAAGCTGGTAAAATGTCACACATTGCTCTTTGTATTGTAAAATTCATTCATGAAAAACAAATAGGGGGTTAACAATAGTCTGAGCACAATATTGGATTTGGATCGGTGTCGTTGGAGCATCGGATCGACGCATCCCTACCAATTACTTGTGTATCCAATTGGAATCTGATCTAAATGGTTGACTGTCACACTGTGTATCCCAACTCTTCAGATCAGATTTGTGCATCCCACGGCACCCTTTCATTTTCCGAAATTTGCTTTGATTTCTACTGCAATGACATTGAGTTGGAAGGACTACGGCAAAAACAACAAGTAGGAGTGCTGGACTACATTTAAAGTCTTTAAAGTTTTGAGGTTTTTCATTTTCGATGACCAGTGGAGCCCTCTCGCTCCCATTTTCGCACAATTTGTTTAAATGGTTTTGTTCCTATATGTGCCTTCCAGGCTGACCTGCAACGATACACAACAAAACAACTACACCTCCTCACTGTACTACAGAGACGTGTCCATTATATTATCCTTTTCTGCGCAACCTGGACCTTGTTTCTGCAAAGACGTCTGGCAAGGCGTTGTAGAAACAAATTTCGCAGAATGATGAATCAGCATTGCTGCAAAATAAATATCCCGTTTCCTCGAAGGTCAATTAAATTTCATTTTATTTAAGGGTCTTATTCAAGCTGTGGTTTGAAAATATTGTTTTAGCAGCTCCACGTTGTGAGGGAAAACAGCAAAGAGAGTAGCAGTCTAAATCAATATGCCTGCATGAGGCTTGATCTGCAACTGAGTCTGCTAATAGCCCTAATCAATCCACCTCATCTATTAAAATCTGCTAATGAACGACCGACTCTTCACAAACACACACAGGAGTGTGTATGATATAGCACAACAGCTGGAGGAAAGGAGACGTTCTCCATCACCTCCGTGACTGTGAGAGACTAACGACAGCTGTTTGCATGTTTAGAAGAGTAAATGGCACCAACACAACAGGAGGGATGCTAAGAGATGATGTCACCACTGATTCAGGAGCGATGATATAAAATAATGGATTTGATAATGACTCACTCCATTTATTCCAATGAGAGTGAGCCCACTGAATGATATATAGTGCATACTGCATACTTTAGTGTACACAAGTGATGTCAAATAAATGACAATATATTATACTAATGCATTATTGTTGAAGGAATGTTTCACATGCTTTTTTAATAAAATCACAGGCGATATATGGTACATAATACAGTGTGCCGCACACAAATGACAATGTTTGTAACATTTACCACTACAGATTGTTTTTATATACTAGAAAGAAAGCCGTAGGCAGTACTTATTACATAATATCAACATTGACCTCCACATATATACGTGCTTCCCATTCATTACCTAGACTGTGGCGGCCCAAAAATATATTTAAACTTTTCATAATAACTCAACATGTCATTTTTTGCGCCTTTGCGGTCAAACAAACTAAACTCGAAAGTGCGATAAGGCTTATCAAATCGCAAAAATGTTTGTCAGTTTGTGCTGCTCAAAGAGAAATCCACACTTCGCTCATGCGATCAGCGCCGCGTTTCAGTTCGCAGTGAATAAATGCAGTAAACTCAGTTTAGTGTGCATTTGGGAACGTATCGGGCATCAGTTACGCATTATTTTCATATTTGCATAGCTGACAACTACAACATTTCACTAGATATATAATGAAACGCGTTTAGTTTGTAAACTTGTTTTCCGCCAAAATAAAAGCTCACAAGTTAAAACTTTCATAATTAGTTTTGTCCTAATTTCTATACTTATAAGAGATAATTGATTTTTTAGTGCATTGGTTTTACATTATGTGGCTATAACTGTAATAACTGTTATTATTATCATGTAATGTAATGTAGACATACACTATATCACAACAAAAAGGGGGTTGAGTGCAGGTACAAGCAAAGTCAATGCACAGACTATTTTCTTTGTTTAATTTGCACACTGAATATGTGTTGGAGCTCTAAATTTTGAACTCTCAAACTGCTCCAGATTGATGAATTTTACTTTAAAATGTCCACCCAACACAGTTACACAAAAATACGCCAGACGCTAATGTCGTTTAAGCAACAACACGGCATATTACAGTTTATAATGTTTACCACTGAAGACTATTTTACATGCTATTCTTATTAAAGCACTAGCTGTATACATACTGTATACCCTGCCATATACTAGTGTGGTTTAAGCGGCAACGTAGCATGCAACTATTTGTAATGTTTACCCTGGAAGCCTGTTTTACATGCTATTTTAGTTCGTTTGTACAATACATATGGTATAGTGTGCCAAACACTAGTAAGGACAAGAGACAATGTAGCATTCTATTGTTTTACACGCCATTTAAAAAAAATCCCAGGCAGTACGTATACATATTGAATAGTATGCCGCACACGTGTAGTTAAATGACGGTTTCATAAAATCCTAAGCACTATACAGTCCATGCTGCACAGTGAGGTGAAATGACAACGTAGCGTATCTTTCGAGGCATATCCATTCACATTTCTTCCTGTTTAAAGCAGTAAGCGGAACACAGTACATACTACACGATATGCCGTACACTAGCTACCCATTCTGATAGTACCCTATGTTTTAGCAGCCCTGAGAAAAAACTTGGTCAATGTGCGAGAGGTATTTCCCAGAGCACCATTGTGCAGTCTATCCACGGCTCTGATTGAAATGCAGCGTGGGTAGCAGGGAGGTCGCACCGGTCCAGGAGTAAACACAGACACGCACGCTGCCAGACACAGCAGGTGCTAAACATGAGTGAGGCAAGGGTAGGGATCATCCCTTTTCTTTTGCTCCCTCCCGGGGCGGCTCGCTGCTTAATGACCCACAACACAGAGCCAGACTCGTGCACGTGCTCACTTACACACTCAGCTGTGTAGTGCCAATGTCCCGCCCTCCACAAGCTCGAAGCCGAGCCAAAATGCAAAGCAACGTTTGGGTTTGGAAGTACCTTGGAGTCTCGAGTCCCAATGGGGATCCAGATTTCTCCCTCCATCATCATGCTGAAGCTCGTTATAGTGGCTCCGGCGGTGGGCTATAAATAGTGTCTCCGTGCGGCAGTAGACCGCAGCTGTCGTTCACGGAGTCTAAAAGATAGCAGGCCGTCTGAGCTGGGACAGGTGCGCCTCGCCTGGGATTTCACTCGGATGGGGAGGATGGCAATGGATCCACATGAACGGAGACTTTCAGCTCGGCTATCCATCTCTGTCGATTTCAGTCTCTCCCTAAATCCCCAAACTCAATCTTCTTAAAACAATCATATTCAAGAGTTTACGCAATGGGTTGTTAAAGAGATCCGATATAATTTGTCATTCCAAATTTGTTCAGATTCGATTACAATACTGATTTTGCTTACACTACCATTCAATGGTTCGGGGGCAAGAAGTAAAATTATTACTTTTTTCTATTAAGGATTCATTAAATTGTTCAAAAGTGGACATTTATGCATTTAATTCCATCTATTTTATAGAAATTGTTTTTTTTAAATGTTTAATTCATTAAATAATCCTGAAAAAAGTGCCATGGTTCCCACAAAAAAGTTCAAGTAGCACAATATTAATAATAATAAAGCAGCAAATCCCCATATTATAATCAAGGGTGCTCCGATCAATTGGTCACCAACTGTTATTGGCCAACAATCGCTTTATATAGTTTGATTGGAGGTCTCTATAAAGGCTTAAGAAGAGCGAATCAAATAACGCAAAATTCACAAGACAATTTTTCTGAATGCAGTTAAAGTTGTTTCACTATGTTCACCCAGTCCAAGTTTCTCAAAAAGACAACGAATTCACAACATCAATGCAGAGACATTGCAACGACAGCAACCCTGCAGCAATGAGAGCGAGAAAGAAGGGCTGTGTGTGCGATTTTAGAGCATTTCTTTCCTTCACAGCGGTGTGCTCTCATTCCACCCTAAACACGCAAACTTAATATCCAAAATCAGCTAAATAAGTGGTAGTTGTAAAATGCAGTCAACTGTAGCTTAACTGCAGGATGTGCTCGATAATAAAGCTATCAAAACTGCAGTAAGCCACAAGAGCATAAGACACTTTAGAAAAAACGTTAAAAACTTTACCAACCCCAAACCTTTGAACGATAGTGTACACAAAATTCTATTATATTCTAAGCTAAATGTAGCAAATGATACAGCGAACCTTCTAATGTGGCACATTAAAATACAACCCTCTACGCAACAGAATCGCCATTGGCTAGTCATTTTTTAGTTACTCGCCACGCAGATATACTATTTGCTTAAATCAAACCAGGAACTGTAATAGACGAGTGCCGGCTAATTAGATTGCCATTTGCACATTAGTTCCACCCACTACCGGAGAAACCGGCATCTCTTCTGCTTATTCTTAAAAGCTGAATAATTCCAAATGAACGGCGTTATTTTGACTGGAAAATACAATCGTTTACATGAGGAATGTGGATTCTGCGTGGTGTGCAAGACTCTCGTTTTGTCTCTCTTTGCGTGTGTGAGAAAAACAGCGACGGCAAGTGGTGCGCCTTCATACTTGACAGACAGCGAGACTCTCAAGCGCTCAGTCAGTGTTCAGCGAGTGAAAATATATCCATGTGAAACTTATATTTAGCCTGTAACACACACACACACACACACACAAGTAAAATCTAAGAAATTATTAGCCAATGCCGAATGATGGGCATTATTAAGTCGCCCAGAGTGAAGATTTAGTCGCATATGCCAGCGTTTTACTCACATTGTAGAGGATTGAAATATGATTTAAAATTAACAAAATTAAGGTAGACATGATCAATAACCACAAAGCTCTGTGGATACCAACTGAAGTAAACTTTAAATTGCATTTCCTGTGTAAAATCGTTATAAATTTATGAACTCGTAACACTTTTAAATTCTGCAGTGCCACGGTGAAGTGTGATGCAGGAAACACTGGCATAGTAAAAGATCTTACAATTTTAAGAATCAATATGAAGATTAATTTTTTTTTATTATTTCTAAATCAGTATTTTTACCCAGCCTTATTTTTTGGCCCTAAGATGAGCAGTGTGGATCAGGATTTGAAGATCTAACGGATATATCCCTAGAATTCCTTTTCAGGTTTAGGAGTGTTTGCACACAAGAGACTGCGAGCATGTGCGTGATCTGAGCAGCAGACGGGTTCAGGTTTCACGAGGCTGTTTAGACCAGACCTGACGCTGATAGACAGCAGTGGAGTTGAAGGAGAGATGCGAGGAGACTCTTGGCTCCGTGGTGGAAGGTTAACACAGGGCTGGTTTGGTCACATGGCTTACCACTAAAAGTTTTTATTGGGCTGAATCGCATCTTGTAAAAGTGTCATGTTTCCTTCTTTCATCCCAGTTCACACACACTGCATTCGGTCTAAATCCCTGGTTTCCAACACTTCCCAACACTTTTCACTAACAAAGTTCACTTCAGGTTACTTGATTTAGCAACTTCACTCAAGCAGAACAGTTTGGAGAACTCGTTTTCAACTAAAACAGAAATTTCTCCAAAATTAGCATATATGTCAAGCAAGATTTCTTTAGTAGTTCGCTTAAAGTCGCTATTAATCACTGAACATGCATAATTAAACTCTTCTACACAGTCAATTTATAACAAATATTTTACTATTTTTTTTGCAAATATAGCATTAACAGAATTAGTAGTTATTCAAACTAAGCATATTCGCTCCAGAGAGTTCAGTATTTTACTTTTGATGGATGCATTGCAAATTTATAGCATAATTTTAGAGACGTAAATTCTCTGATTTTATCATGCTGACAGCATGTTGTGCTTTAGCCGTAACTGCTAGCATGCAACTCCTCTCCAAGAAGCTGTCCTAAAATCCAATAAACAAATTGACCATCTTCAACAAATTAAGAAAATTACATTTTACAAACTTCAATCCACTGTGCTCTGTTGTGAAGACTACTCAACTTTTGCACTTGAGTATACATTAGCCTAATTGTACAAGGTTGCATTATAAAATTGTAATTATAAAACAATAATTTGGCTGTTTTGACTTCAGAATTGATCTACTAAGATGATTCTGAGTTAAAGCCCTGATATACTCTATAGCGCTTTTTTGCTCTTCGTTTAAGGGTAGAAAGAAGTTAGAAATAAGCGTTATACTGTTAGCAAACATCCCGACACCGCCTACGCTGCTGAGAGTGATGATTAGATGAATATTTAAATATGTGCTGCAACAAAAATGACAGCGGTGAGAAGGCAGCCTTTAAGAAACCATCTGGTAATAGATGGATGTTTGCATGCTACAATTCGACACTCCAGTCAAGTAAAGTCCCGTCATGTTTATTTATAAGCTGCTTCGAACTCCCGAAACGAACTCTAAACAAACTTCATTTTGGCCTGATTTTGTTCAAAACATTCGTTCTTTGATTTCACTAGGAGTATATAAGGGCCTTTAGGATTTTTTCTGGAATACAGCCCCAAGAGCCATTAGTCAATCAGACAATTAACCTAAAATATGTAGGTTTGCATAACCTTCATGCAACAAGTACAGAAATATTACAAAATGTCTTTGTGGTCTTAGGGTAGGGACACATCAAAATGACGCCAAAGAACTGCTAAAAGCCGACTGTTTTGTCGCCTCGCGGAAAAAAAAACAGCACTTGAACACACTGAGAGAACTACAGCAGTCTGTCAGCCAGTATGTGTGAGGAGATCGCTGTCTATTTTGTCAAATATATTTGTCTATATTCGTATTTCAGAAAGGGAGACTGGCACTGCGGGCTGCAGATACACAAACCGTAACAATGCTTACCGTTTTGAATACCATTCACGCTGATCACTTTCTATATTCCACTCGGCTTAATATCAACATTCGCCCAAGAACACTCAGGTACAGGACGTACAATTAGAACAGCCATTATTCTCACGCTTCGACACGTTCACTAAACTGAACAGCCAATCATAGTTCTCTCTCTCTCACCCAACGCCGATTCTACATGCTGAATCGGCCCCCCAAAAATCCCGATGGCCTCTGACTAGAGCCAATGGTGCAGAACACACTGGGAAAACTTACATTTGAGAAGCGATTCTGCACATTAGCCATTTCATTATAACAAGGTCCAAATGGAATCTACACACTTTTTCCACATTCTCTGAACTGATTGTGGGGAAAATCTGTAAAATGTAGCTCAGAACTTTACAGATGTCCTGGTAGCCAGAGAGTCAAACGCGCCAGTTCCATAAACGAAGATGCATAGACGGGAAATACATCAACCTTTCTATAGGTTCTCTGCAGGCCTAGTTATAACCTTACAAAACTATAGGTGCATCCCAAATTCGCATAGTCGCACACTATTCTAAAAAAAAAAAAAAAAAGAGCTGTCCTGGGCCTGTTGGATTCTAACAATTAATTGATGAATAATCGATTAATAAATTTATCGATCGTCGATTAAGCAATCTGCTCAACCATGAAACACAAAGCAGACACGAGGGAAAACGTTCTGTGCAAATCTAAGTTGTAATGTCGTGTTTATTTTGTGTAGGCCAATTAATATCCGATTTGTCTCATATAGGATTGGTTAAGAATAACTTTTGATTGAGAATTAGCACGAGAGTAAAGCTCCAGTGATCATCTTCAGCTTATGCAGCTCTAATAGTAACTGTTTGGGACTGTCATATTACATAACATCATAAAGAGAACAATATTGTAATAAAAATCTGGGTTTTTTTTAGGTTTAGTTGTCATGTTTAAGCGGTATGCTTCAGAAAGAGTGCGTCCACTGAACAGTAGGCATCTGAGGCGGCGTTGGTAACACGTTGCATTAGTCGTTATGCATTTGAATATTAATCAAGTAATGTAATTAAATGATCGCTCACATCTGACTCATTTTACAATCATACTAGCCTTTTATTTAGTCCGTTCTCATTCATTTGGTGGCGTTTTGAGGAGCATTGCACACCCTGTCATGCTGATGGCTATATGCCACAGCGGTAGACGCATAGTGCAGATTTAAGGCTAACGATTAATTGATCGTTAATTTAAAAGACGATCGATCGTGGGGATTTGTGTAATTTGACATCCCTATGTAAATGACCTCAGTAGCCACATTTACATGCACTTAAATAATCTGCACTTATTGGATTGAAACAGCCACATGTAAACACCTCAATCGATCCCCCAAACGAAACTTCGATTCGGGTGTGGCGGTGTAGACCCGACATAATCCAATCAGTGAGAAAATACTGAACTGTAGACTGTATGTGCTTGAATATGACTTTCTTCTCAATCGGATTCAAAAATACCTCACGCAAGTTTGTGTAGATTTACCAGAGCACTTTTATAAAAATCTGTTTAGCTTACACTTTACTTCTTACGAACATGCGTATTTTTATTTATGTCTTACGAAATAGGGCATATTTGTCAGTTTTTCTTTTAGTTATGTCAAAGCAAAAAAAAAAAAAAAAAAGCAATTTTACGGTGCGTTCACACTTGTCATGTTTGGTTCGATTAAAACGAACCCTGGTGCGATCGCTCAGTTAGTGCGGTTCGTTTGAACATATGTGAACGCTGCCATCCGAACCCTGGTGCGGACCGAGACCGCTAAAAAGATGGGTCTCGGTCCGCTTCCAAACGAACTCTGGTGCGGTTCGATTGATATATGAAGGCAACACGGACCAAAGACATGTAAACGAACCAAAAACAGGACGTGATGTCACAAGACGCGACGCTACAAGTCAGCTGATTTGACGACGCGGAAAAATCGGCGTATCCAAAACGAGTAGAGGGCAAACGTGGAGCAACGAGGAGGTGAAGAGCCTCATCAGTATTTGTTTCTGCAAACAACAGAGGAAATCCTGCTGCTGTTTTGAATGTTTTGAACATTTTATGAGCTCTTCGTGAGTTCTCAGCTGGTAAAAATAAAGCATATGTACACACATAAGATGATGGCGTTTAATCCAGCACACATCATTGTTTTGAACGTTCGGTAAGCAAGCCCCGTCGCGAAATATACGTCATAAAAGACGACCAATCAGGTCGTGACCGTATCCCTATGCCTTTAGTTCGGTAACTTAAGGTTTGCTGTTAAAAATGCCAGTGTGAACGCTAAGCGGACCAGGACTATAAGTTTTGTTTATGTTTTTTGGTCCGGACCAAACCAACCGAACTACAGGTGTGAACGCACCCT
Source organism: Zacco platypus (assembly GCA_038088235.1). NCBI lineage: Eukaryota > Metazoa > Chordata > Actinopteri > Cypriniformes > Xenocyprididae > Zacco > Zacco platypus. Next base: position 41,398,613 of record CM076086.1, on the reverse strand, counting down.
TACTCTCTGTAACCTTGGTGACATTCCGAATACAAAATCCAGGGTTCCTACACATTTTTCGTCTCAAAATTCCATTCTCATCCAGACTCAAATCATTTTCAAACCGCTCTGTAGATTTTTTGTTTTCTGTTGCTGGTTTGAGTGGTACACATTACTCGTGATGTTCACAGGAGACTCGCTTCTGGTAGAGACAAACAGTTTCGCGTAATGAAAATGTGCGCCTTTAATTCATTCAGTCTTGTTTGACAATCAATAAACTTTCGCCACTGCTTGTATGATAAATTATTTTTAGAAATTCTTAATTTTATATTTTCGAAAACCGAATAAAGGCAATAGTCTGGAAACACAAATATTTTTTCCTTTTTTCCATACTTATCCAGACCTGGAAATTACTCGAATCAATTTCCAAACTGCGTAGGAACCCTGGAAATCGGATTGGATTCATTCAAACTGATGAAAATTAGTGCTTATAAACAAGAGCACCAGCACAGTCAGCGCTGCTCAAGTGCGAATGCAACTGGAACAGTTCGGACTGATGGTGGAAAAACACTTACTGAAACAAATTACTCCAGTCCATCCGTGAAAATCGTTGAATTATTAAGCGGTATAATCTGTACCCACGTAGGCAAGACGGATGCTGAACTTTAAGAATGATCAAGCAAAGGAACCAGAGAAACAAGTCTCTACAGGTGCAACAAGACTTCTTGGCTAATAACGCTAGAGCTCAAGTTTACAAACAAATACACAGACAGATAATCTGACACATTACATGCCGATTAGTATAAATGATGGGATGCTGAACTGTGTGTGCCAACTGACAGCTTTTAACACATTTCAGCGCTAGTCATCGCACGCATGATGCACATTTGCAACATCTACACCGAGTCGGTCACTACAGACATTTTTGTGGTTATTGACAGCTGAGGTGAGGCGTCTATTCGAAGTAATGGAGAAACAGAACATACTGTTCTAACCAACAGGTTAATTAATCCAACCACACAATTATCAACTATTACGGCTAATAAAATAAACAGCATGATCCCATGTCTCTGAACATAACTTGATACATCCATGGTTGAGGAGATTCCCCCTTCCATATGTAAAGTGCTATATAAATGTAAGGAATTATTATAATTCAGAGAGAATTTTGCGCTTGTTTAGTGTTGCTTGTTCGCTTTAGATGTTCAAGCTTTGTAAAGCACCTGGTCATGTGCTTCACATAAAAATAATAATGCAATTTCAGGGAACAGATACATCCTATACTTTTTTCAAAAGTGATTAAATATGATGCAACTTACTAGTGTGTAAACTGTATTGAGTGCACCTTTATGACTGGATCAAAGCGACCACAAACTTTCACTTTCAGAAAGTGTCCTGGGACTGTTTCACGGAATTGTCCCTTTCCTTCAGGCACTTTTATCTGCGATGTGATGATTTCACTGCCAGAATGATGCAATACGTTATAAAAGTGACACCTAGGCCCATTAGATGGGCGACTTCTCCATATGTACACACGTTTTACCAGTTCCTACTTCTTCACCTAATGTAAACCGAACTTCATTCCCTAAATTGTACTCGCAAAGCAACTATGTAAGCACAACATCATGTATTCCCTCTTCAAAGCTTATGCATGGCACAGAGTGACAGTCACCGTTCACTTTCATCGTATGGAAAACGACTCGGCTCGTGTCACGCGAGTTTGGGACAACATGAGAATTCCCAGCTAACAGGAAACATTCCCTCACAGTTATGAAACACTCTTCCAGGTGCTGGATTACCAAGTAAAAACGCTAATATAACATTGAAAATGGATGTTTTTAGACCTTATAGTTTAGTTAGCTGGATGATGGCAAACTTAATCTCGGGCTGCCTTAAGCGGGCAGTGGAGCGGACTGAACCGTTTGACAGCTGCGTTACACATGGCGCATGGGTAAGTGTGTGATAGTGCTTCATAAGAGTGCATTAGAAGAGGCTTTTGCAGGTTTGGGATCAGGCCTGCTGGACTTTTACCTGGTGCGTCTGGAGCAGGTGCTGTCAGCTTCGCTCGCTTCGCGCTTGAAGGGCCAACATCGAGCACATTCTCAGCCATTGCGAATAAGATTTGCTTCTGGCCGAATGTTGAGGGGGAAATGCAAAGTGAAGGATCCTTTCGTTAGAAGAAAAGATGTTGCCTTACTTTTTGAAAGACGTGGGGAGTGTGGAGCGGCTCGGCGGAGGATTTTCTCAAAAAAGCAGCAACAGCGCCCCGCGTCGCCACCACCATTCACCCCATGATAATCCAACACCCAACACCCACATTATCATCGTTATATTACCGAGAGAAAACGCCTCCTTTCCGCGAATTCAACGTAAAATTCCCAATTAAAAGATCCACAGGAATCCTCGCGCACGAGCGTCGTTAATTTTGCAACGGAATGCGATCCATTTTCTGACGTCAATTTTTTCCGTGCAAAAACAACCTGGCTCCGTGTAAAAATGCACGGTTGCATAAAAATGAGATATTTGTGCAAAATAGTCTCCTCGGCGCTGTCTGTCCTCCAAAAGCGTCCGATAAACGATACCCGCTCGCAGCGAAATACGGACGCAAGCGCCGCTCTGAAGGGGAAATCAGATATACGAGGGTTTTGTGGGCGACGAACGCCGATTAAATCCAGGATTTTTCGCCAAAAATTCCTTCGCGGCGATATAAAGATGTCATTTTCCGCTGAACGGTGTCGTCAAACCTCGGTTTGGATGCTCCGTGTTCAAAAATAAAAAATAGTGCTCTATCGAAATCCTGATTCCGAGCCGCGACAAGATGGCGGCTGTTGATTCCTTCGATACAAAAAGTTTTTTTTTTCTTTTTCCAGATAGACGGAGCCGAGGGGGAGGGGGAGCGCGAGCGCAATCACGCCCTACGTCAAACCTGTTGTGAACGCGCAAAGCGGCCGCTGGAGGCAGCAGACGATCACAAATGACTATTGGACTGTCGTTTTTGGCTCAATATTTGTTAATCGCGTCAATAATGTTGTAGACAAAGCTGTATTTGGGAGAAAAATGTGAAATAATTTAATAGTTTTAGAATTGTTAGGAGTAAAACAAATCAAATTAAATTGTACTTACTCTTAAAGCCCAAATGGTATTCATTTTTAAATACTTAAATTTTACAAGAATAAACATTGATATTTTGTCTGTCTTTCTTTTTAATTTCTTCTGACCCACGCCACTTCTGACACCAGATATGCCCATTTAAAACATAAGAAATAGTTAATAATCGTGAAATCAATTTAAATTTATAAAACAATCACTGTAAAAATGGATATAGACCAGAGTTGCACCAGATTTAACTTTTGACAGCAACGAATATGAGGCTGTGAGGGATGGACAAGTGCATTCAATGCATTTGTAATACAGTTTGACAACATGTCAACCGTTCAACTAACAATTCTATAAAAAAGTTTTGAAAATTACATGATACTACCTTTATACAGTACATACCATTGTCATTTTCACCAATGATTCATTTACATCAATGTAAAATTCAATATGGCGTCACTAGTGACTAAATTTCAGTTTTACAGACGCATATTCACTTTTTTTTTCCCCAGCTGGCCCACACATAAAACAGACACACGCCATTTCTAATATCTTTTCATTGTTTGTCTACTCTCGAAATCTGGCACATGCACATGTATCATCAATTTTGAAAAATAAAAAATAAAACAATACATGATATGTACATACAAAGTGAGTGCACTGTGCAAATGTATACAGATTATGCTTTTTGCCTGAATACAATGGCTAATAAATCAATACCTGCTGTGTCTCATGTGCATAAGAACAATTAATTGAAGAAGATGTGCTGCATCTTGCCCAAAATGCACAGCTTCTGCCCACACTGTTAAAATTCTTTGGTTTACACATTCCCACAAAAACAAAAAAAACATACACAGTTAATAAAAGCATGTGAAATCATATTTAAGGGCAACACTCTTGAGCATCAATACTTTAGATTTGATTTGCACTCTAATCTCTCGTAACCAATTAAGGTTTGTTCAATTTTCATACAAAAGAATAAGCAGTGAAAGCCATGTGACACGTTAATTGGCAAAATAATAACATAATTCATCCAAACTGAGATTAAATTAAGCCTCATTTTAAAACTAAAACACAGAAAGCCTACAAGGATGCAGGCAGTGGTGAGAAAGTGGAAACAATCACACATAAATCAAGATTAAACTTCACACTTTTCCATTTTAGTTCATTCAAAACATCATAAAACTTAAGAATGAAATCCGAGGCACTTTTTAGAGGACTAAAATAGGTGCTTGTTACGTTAGGTGGGACTGGTTGTGAAGACCCATCCCTCCCAGTTTAAAGTGGCTCCCTTTCATAAATATGCCATTTTGATATTAGGCTCTGTGGCTGCACACCGATTCATGCACAGCCCCAATAAATATGAATGCATTTAATACAAAACCACATACATTATGCACAAGTAATTATAATTCAATACTGTCAGCACTGGGCTTCTTTAGCCAATGGAGTGATACAATAACTCAAAAAGGTGAATGTGTTGGCTGGAAAGCAGTGCACCATAAAACAATTAACACCAAAAACAAATCCCTTTTCCATCCCGAAAAGTTCCATTTAAAGATACACAGTGTACACTTTAAAAAAAAAAAAAGGCTGGAATTATAATTCACATCAAAGAGGAAATAATGATACAATAACGTAATATTGCAGGTGTTCTGAAAGCTGCGGTGTCAAAAAGACACCCTGATGTTTTGACACTGAAGCAACCTGGGATTGCAATTTAGGGGAAAAAAAGTCAACAAAAAGGCACTGTGTGTTTTACAAATTAGTGATTGCTCTGTAAACAAAACAGAGAAGAAATAAAAAAATCTTTCTTCAACCTCAGAGGCCAGCTTATTCATTCTACATGATGGCAGAGGATACCGATCCAACCCGGGTGGACTAATAGGAGGACATGCGGCTCATCTTGTGAGAAACAAATGACTTTGCTTGATTGATGACTGAAATGTAAGACGCATTAAAAGTTATACTGCAGATTATTCTCTAGTGTTCTGAATGCATCGGAGACAAAAATCAGGTAAAGAAAAGCAAAGAAAATCCAATTGTTCTGGAAGAAAACCCCTCAAAGCTGCTGCCAAATCCCAACGCAGAAGAATCGACACTCAAAAAAAATAAAATGAACCCGGCTATAACATACAAATCTACCAAGTAAATGTATTATATCAAAACTGCAACTCAAGCTGCTCGCCAACACGAGGACCATCTTCCTCAAGGCCATGGAGTGAACAGGTGCACAGTGATCAAAAACTCGAACTCTGCTGGTATGACCACAGTGAAAAATAACTGATTCTGATACGAAAAAGTTTGAGGCACTGAACGAAATTAATTAAAATAGACCGATAAACAAAATAAGCTACAAAAATTTGTTCAAATGAATACTTCATTGAAGGCCTCATTGAAGGCCTCATTGGTAGGAGTTCACCGGATATATTTAGCGAAAAAACTGCCACTCGTTCTGCTAAATATTGTAAGTGCCATGCTTATTTGAAAAATGAGTTTATGAATTTAACTTTGAATCCTATCGGACATTCCCTTGTCTCCCTGTCTGGCAATGAGAACCATTAAATTATAAGGCCAACATTTTTGTATGAAAAATAAAAATAAAAATAAATAATTGAACAACATGTACAATGAATTTCTGAATGCATCACAATCACCGGCCCTTGTGTCTCTAATGAAGTGGAGAGATGGCGCAGCACGGTTTCTGCCCTCTTTCTAGATTGCGTTTCAAACAAATAAGGCTGATTGTGCCGTTCGGGGTGCTATTGTGCGTAAGCCACGTTCACCTCCTATTGATGAAAGCTACGTTATTTGCTGCCAGATATATTGGATATTAATATGGGCATTTTGGACCGAAGTGCCGGAAGTCTGTCTTTTTTATCCCTTATTTTTTTTTTTAATGTGATATAGGTGACTGCCCAATGAGTAGTGAAGCTAATACACTGTATATTCATTATAATAACCAGAAGACATTAGCCTGTAATCCCGTTTCTAAATATCAACTGGCACTTTGATTATTTTGTCTTAAAGACAGAAAATTAAAGAAAAAAATTAATATGGCATTAGGTGTAATACATTTTTTTTTACATTACGAAAAACAGTATTTTTCACTGTCCACACCTTTCAAAAAGCCCTGCTGTTATATTTGTTCATATATCTCGTTGAGTTGTTCATTTGACCGATCTTAATCTGTTTACATATCATAAAGGCACTTTATAAACAAAAAAACATTTGAAAACATCAGAAATATTAAATCCATTTCCCCCTCTGTGCTACACTGTGATCCACACAGCAGATGCTTAGCGCACCCATTTTTCTATTTAGGTCATATCATCAACACATATGCCCCTATACAGGCTGATAATGCTACTCATTGGAACTCCAACATGTGTGGTCGGAAAAGCCCCTTCAAGGAAGTAGAGCCTCGATACTAACAGCTGATTGGCTCTTAAGGAAGGACCGCTGGTCAGCCCGAGGTGGGGAGGAAATTTGAATCACTCCACTGCCCTGAGCTTTGTATGCTCATCTACTTCATCTTCTTCTCCTTGTAAAGGTGTCTCTGGTCTGGCCAATGGTGCATACAGTTGTGCTATTGACGGAGGTTGTGTACCACGTAGCGATGGTGCTTGATAAGCACTCTCGTAATCCTTTTCTTTGAGCTCAGGGACAGGAAAAGTGTTCCTAGTGTCTTGGTGCAACTCCTCTGTAATCTGAGACGGGCCTAATTCACGGCCCTGAGGCACACCGTGGCCACTGATAGAGGCAACATTAGGAGAAGTGGATGAAGGGTTTAGTGGTGCAGCGGATGTTGTATTGACGAGTGTGTTTGGCTCTAAATGCCCAATGGCACAGTCCGCCTGGCCTTGTTCCAGGCTTTGTGTGGATCCTGATCTGCCCTCATTCATTTGGGGATACAGGTAAGTCCTCATCTGCCCTTTCCCTTTTACGTTTACAGTGCCACGATAATCGAAGGCATAATTCATTCTGCAGAGCACACAGTGGCTCTCTTCGCTAACCTGTATGCGGCACTCGACTCCCGTGCTGTCCATTCGGCTAGCGATGTTGACCGTGTCGCCCCATATGTCGTAAAGCAGCTTAGTAGTGCCGATGACGCCGGCAGTCAGGGGCCCATGGTTGAAGCCAATTCGCAGCTTGAACTTGAAGCCCAACATGTTCTTGTTAAAATCATCCACCACACGCATCATTTCAAGAGCGAAGTCAAAGAGGGCACGTAGGTGAGCGTGCGGATGCAGCTGCTCCTGGCACTGCTGTCCATTTAATCCAGACGCTGCCATATAGGTGGCACCAATGGTTTTAATCTTCTCTACATTGGAGAAAGCAGGCTTGCGCAACAATTCGTCAAAGTCTCCGATGAGTTCGTTAAGTACTCGATAGCACTCTTTCCCGCCCTCGTAGCTCTCTTCGTAGAACTCGCTAAAGTTGACGATGCTCGCAAAGATGACCCCGACGTTGTCGTGATTTTTAGAGTAACTCTGGTTTACCTTCAGCTGCTCTGCAACATGGATGGGGATGATGTTACGCAGCAGCCAGTCCGCTTGATCTCGCATGGTCTGAATCTTGATGCGATGCTTGTCGGCTTCCACGTTACCATGGTAATGTAGGCGGTAGCTGACCTCGAATTCCCGATTGAGGAACCAAACCAGCAGTAGCAGGAGGAAGAAGGACAGCACAGTCTCTAAGACGAGCAGGTCAAGAGCTGTGGGCTCAGAGTCACCCGTGTGATCCATTTCGACACTCTGGTTACTCATGTTCCTGGAGCCAAGGGAAAGAGGTATTAGATTTGATTGTATGGATAGAGTTCTTCAGAACAACATCAACAGTAACAGATGCTCAAAAATGCCCTTTCAGTTGTAAGATGTTTTAATTCTACTTTTCAGCCATGGGCTGCAAAGGGTGGGATTAATCCCGGAGTTTTTTCCTTAGATTTCATTTTAAATGCCATACATTCTTAAAACCTTTGGGAATGTGTGAAGCTGGGATTAAAGGCTGGAATACACTACACAACTTTTTGCCCTAATTTGTAGTCTCCGAGTTAGTCGACGGCAAATGTTTCAAAGTCTAGAATGAGATCCTCAGTAGTTTAGTTTATGGGTTAGGATTAGACCTTTTAATTTTGTTTTGAGTGATATTAATAGATCAATGTCATTAAATTGACTTCCTGCAGATGTAAACCTTTACAGGTAAGTGCATCATATTTGAGTATTATATCAACACGCACACACTCATGTAAAAAATATAATCTCAAGATCTCCCACAAATGTTAAAAGGAAGCAGTTAAAGAAACACTCACCCAAATTCTGGAAAAATGTCAGTGGCACTGCAAAAAGAAAAGAGTTATCATAAATCGGATTTCTCTAGAGGAACCTGACAGTAAATGTCCACCATTTCCAATTCACTCTCTGTGGAAGCTGAATGACGGTGGTGTGTGACAAATTGTGGGATTGACTGCAGGGCACTGAGCGCATCAAAAAGTTGATTTTCAATGATTGCTTTCAGTATTAAATGACTTTATTCACCATGTATTGAAAGCAATCACAGATCATAGTGAAAACACCTATACTGTTGTACATTTTATAGACATAGGGGTGGTATTGGGAATATTTCTTCAGCATCGGTGGACATGTACAGTGAACAGTCATGAGGATCAAAAAACACAAACCTATACAATGTTCTAAAACTCAGTTATGCATGTAATTAATCCAAACACCAAGTTGATATTGGTAAAAAAAAAAAAAATAGCTAACTGACAAAAGCTGAGAATGTCTGACCTGGGTCTGGTGGTGGCGCTGTAGAGCAGGATGAGTAAAGACAAACCAGCTACAGTGGCCAAAACGGAGCGCATCCAGAAACTCAGCTGGCAGAAGTTACAGTACTGGATAATAGCAATGATGAGAGCACAGCACAGGAACATGGTCACCTACAGACCCAGAAAAGGAAAGAGCGCAAGTTTAAACGGTGAACCAATCACAGATACACATATTTAAAACTAGGCTAGGTGCTGTGCGATTGTGTGTGTACTTGTCGGCATACAGCACATTCAAATATAAAAGCCTCAATGCATTGATCCTGTAGAGTAACGGTGTTCTCAACATCCTCAAAGCTTCAAAACTCTTCCTCTAATTGCCCAAGATTTCAGGATTACACTTTGTTCAAACAAGCTTGGGAAAACTATCACCCTTTAAGATGAAATATACTGTGTAATATAATAGTAATAAAAAGTTGATACATTTATATTCCAGGATACTTTGATGAATAGAAAGTTAAAGAGCACCACAGGAGGGATGTTGAGAGAGTCACCCTCCGTCGCTCTCGCTCACCTGGATGGGCAGCTGCAGACTGTAAGCCAGGTGGGAGTAGACAGACACAGCAGGAAGTGAAACAAGCACAGCCCCGATCACATGACGTGGGATCCAGCCAGAAATCAACTTCAACAGAGTCCGGGTACAATTCTGTATATCATCCAGGCAAAAGATCATACTGAAAGACAGGGATTAGAAAAGTTAGATTGATATTAAAATTATGACCGATAAAAGGGTAAATCATTTTCAATTGAACAAATTATACAACCCCACATAAAATAAATAAATTCTGAAATAAATTATTAATCATTGGTGTTAATTTACACTACAAATGTATTTATAAATGATCAGTTTAATTATAATAAATTATAACTTAAATTATTGGCATTTTTAAAAATGAACTTTACCTGACAGTAAAAACAAATTTCAATATATTTTATATATATACATATTTATATATGTATATGGTTGGTTTTTATATATATATATATATATATATATATATATATATATATATATATATATATATATAAATAAAAACCAACCATATACATATTTATATATGATATGTAAGCACGGGGTGTCATATGGTGCTCACAAATTTCTGAATTATCTTTTTCATAAACTATATGGGCTGTACCTCAAACTCTCCATAATTTGACCCCTTTAAAATGGTTTTCTACGCATCGTTTTACTAGACAGCCCAACTTACCGAATGGACAACACGAGAGAAACCAGTTCCAACAGAGCAGCAGTGATTGCCAGTCCAAGAGTGGTTGCCAGGGGTGTCTCCATGGAAACAAGTGGATACAGGAAGCAGGCAATGGTCAGGGCGAGAAAAACGGCACAAGACAGCAAAACATCAAGCAGAGAGCTGAACACTGGACTCGCAAACGTCTGCACCAGCACGTGATTCACCACCTGGTAGAAACACAGAGCAGAAGACATTCACATTTGGAGAAGGATTTGATGAGACTGCAGTACTCTGAATAACCAGAAGAGGTCTATGCATGATTGTTTTAAAATCCACATACTTTCCTTGATAAAGAGAGTGTGTACCAGTGTTATATTTTCCCATCATTGATACCATTATCATTTTTATCAATATTTTGAATTAGTCTTTATTTTTAGATTTCCAGCGTAATTTAAGTTGTTGTCATTTCAGTTTTTTTTTTGTTTGTTTTTTTTAAATCTAATAGTTTTTATTAGTTGTTTGAGTAAATCAAATTAAAAATATTGCCTTTTAATATTTTTTTCTACAAGTACGTTTATACTAAAGTAACAATGAAAATGTTTTTTATGGTAATAGTTTTGTAGACCTATTATGCTTCTTACACGTTCACCTTTCTTTAATTTGTAATGTTTTGGTTTAAGCATGAAAAAGGTCTTCAACGTTATTCTCTTGATCAGTGTCACCATTTCTGAACTCCCTGAAACACCTCGATTGTAGTCTAGGGTTAACTTCCCGCGTCACAATATTCCTCATTTAAATAATTCCCACTCAAGGCATGCGCAGAATAAAGGGGCGGGGCATGGTTGAGTTAGTTAGTAGTTTGTTGAAACTTGCGGTTATGACGTGACATTTCACAAACTTGTTTAAAGCAGCTGACCAATCACAACACATTGGTGTATCTGACCAATTAGAACACATTGAGCTTTTCGGAAGGAGGAGGCTTCATAGACACAGGAACTAAACAGGGATGCATTGCCTGAACAACAATGTAACTCCCTGATTAAATGCCATGGTATGATGCATCGATGGAAAAACCACCTCGTCAGTTTGCGAATGTTCATTGGAACTATGGTTTCAGGAAACAGCAAATCATTGAACTGTGTTTGTTCAATGACGGAATTTGCGACCATAGTTGGCTAACAATGCTTTGGGGAAAAGCACCCCAGAGTGTTACTGACAGACAGGGAAGAGAAGTGCTGCAAAAATGTCAAAAATGTAAAATAAAGTTTGAACGTCCAAGAAAACCTATTCTAGTAGACCCCAAAAACATGACTTTATACAAGAGAACCTATTAAGCCCTTTTACATATTTTATGTTTGTTATGGTTTTAGTTGACTATAATAACCCTGTGGTGTACCTCCTCACGGTAGCTGGTGCGGTAAGCTGACTCCAGAGGTTTTTCCAAGAAGTTCAGACTCAGTTTGTTGATGGGTGGCTTGAAGAAGTAATCCTTCATCAGACTAACACAAACACAACATAGAAAGAATGAGAAGGAATGGAAATGCAACACTGAATTACATCACACCTACTCAAACAAATGTCTCGCTCACCTGTCTTCCCTTATCACTTCCACAAAGTGTACATCGCTTTTCTCCCGAAAGTTTTTGGAGCGTAGCGGGAGGATCGCTGAGTGGTCCTTGCTGCCACCTCCTTCTGCGGTCAGACTTCCTGCCCAGCTCCTGTCCTTCTCCTGGAGTTTGTCACACAGAGACGACTGGCTGACTCCCACCCGCTCCTCGCACAGAGGACTCAACAGCCCGTTCAGGGTTTTAGGGCTGCGGCCTGCAGGAAACTGTGTGAAAGAAACAGAACACAACTCAATAGAATTGTACTACCCTGGTCATAATGTACGTTTTTGATTCATCAAAATGAACCAGTTCAAAAGAGTCATTAATCCAGGAACTTGGACAGGAGTTTCATTCATCAAAAAGAATCATTCGTTCTGCAATCGGTCAATGAAAAGTAGCAGATCAAAACCGTCACTAAAAAGGAACCAGTTCAAAAGATTCATTTGTTTGGGAGTTGGACTGCAATGGTCGTGCTGTAGGTTTTTGATTGATCAAAAAACCCAATCATACAGGAATCGATTCTTAAGAAGATCAATAAAAAGAAGCAGTTCAAAAGAGTCATATTTGGGAATCGGACTACACTGGCAATGCTGTATGTTTTCGTTGACTAAAAGAAACCAGTTCCAGAGATTCTTTTGTTCAGGAACTGGACTACGCTGGTTGTGAACCTGTTCAAAACAGCCATTCGTCCAGGCATTGGTTCAAATGAAAATCACCAACAAGAACATTGGTTTTGGAATCAACATTGCTTGTTTTTGATTCACTAAAAAGTACAAGTTTAAAAGATTCATTTGTTCAAGAATCAGACTGGACTGCTTGTGCTGTAGGTTTGACGGATCAAAAAGAACCATTTGTCCAGGAATCGGTTCTAAATTTGACTAAATGACTGAACTTCATTAGTGTGTATGGAAAAGAGCAGCATTTGGGCATGTCATAAAATCTGCCATTTCCATGAGTTTATTTGGGACCAAGGGTACATAAAACCTCTCAGCTTAGTTGTTTTTGGGGTTCATGACACAATCATTGCACAACATTTTTATTTACCCAGAGCAAGTGAAGACTGGCACCTGCTGAAATGAGGTACGTTGGGTTCTAGCACCAAGTTGTGTGCTTCCATTGTGCAATTTACTGAGTTTTTTGTTGTTGTTGTTTTTGGTGGTGTTCCTAACTGTTAGTTCAGTTTTGTTATGTACCTTGCTGCTGTTGGCTCTATGTTCATCCTGGCAGCCATTTCGAGTTGCCTCATCTGCGATCGGATTGTCAACGGCATCTACAGAGATGCTACATACAGGCTGTGAAGAGAGAGAGAACAACAACAAAAAGGATAGTTCACTTAAAAATGAACAAATAAAAAGTTTGAAACCACATAAGAGTGAGTAAATGATGACAGAATTATTAGAAATATTCATTTAATGTAATTTGTGTAATAAAACAGCATTTCTATGCATGTTGAGGGATGTACCTTGCCGTGTGAGAGCGGTTCTGTGATGGCACCGTGCGTGAGATCTGGAGTGTACGTGTTTGAGGATGGGATAAACATTTCGCCAAAGTCTCGGCCCAAACTGAGCTGGGAACAGCCACCCTGTGAGCCCATCTTCCGGCCCGAGATCAGATACGTCTTTAAACCTACAAACAAAAGAAAAATGTATTGAAATCATGCCATTTTCCTCTACATATGTCCCAGGATTCCTTAGAAAGTTTTTTCACAAATCTATATGCAGGTTTGTTTTTTCTTACTCTTAAAGCATTGGCTTTAAATAAAATAAATCATGTAATTTTTCTTCAGAGGACAATTTATAAAAGCCTAGCCGATATGTTTTTTTGTGCACCACTGTTCAAGTTATTTATTTATAAATTGTAAAAATGTAATTTATTCCTGTGATTCATTCCTCCAGCATCATCCTCATCATCAATGCTGAAAACACTTGTGCTCCATTAAGATGGATTAAAAAAAAAAATTCTCCCATTGACTTGCATGGTTGAAAAGTTTAACATCAACAATCTCACATGATGTCATTATAATATTTAACTACTGAATTCTAATTGGTTCTTATAACATGTAGCCCAAGGCTACACAAGTAACGATTTATCACTGTAAAATAAACTATAATTGGATAATCTAATTTCTTCCTATGAGGGCAAACAAGGTCTGATCCCCCGCTGATACTACGCAGACACACATCAAGCGCTCAAAAGCACCTGAGCAGGTTTGTTTCAGCACTGGTGTTTACATTAAACAATACTAAGCGTGAGGATGAGCGCTTCTGTTGTACCAACACTCACACACTTCAGTGTCCGGTGGAGAAGCTCTGTTGCACCAATACAGGCAAAAGCAAACAGAGAGTGATTACAGCACGGCAGTATCAGCCTGTTCAAACACAAGGCTTACAAGCTAACCGTGTTACGCTCGTGTATAATCTCCTAAAACACACACGGGCTAAGTGTCAGCGCTAACACGGCTGCAGGGAAATGTGTGCATATTTGTACATAAACTACATTGTATAGCCCCCAGGAACATTTTCTCAAAAGATCGCCTCAAGTGAGAAACGAAAGAAACGTCTGAGAATAAACAGGTCTGTACTCTCGGCCATAACTCAGCCGAGTTGTGAGTGTTCGGCCTAACAAACCCTCATAAAGATCAGCTCTGCTGTTTCTCATACACAGCACAGTAGCACAACCATGCAGTACTCTACACGATTATTTGATATGTTCATGCAATTGTGATAACCCTTATTGTGCACTTGAAAGGCTAGTCACAGGTTGCCAAGCAAAAATAAATAAATAAAAAGTATATTTCAAAATGTATTTTATATACATATTTCCTCAAATATTTCGCATATGAACACAGGAGCACTATTAGCATGTTTGCCAGGGTTCAAAGCGCCAAATGAGAGTAAAAATCAGCACTGAAACAGTTATTCACCATTTGCCCAGTAACTTTTTTTTATGAATGTGTGGATGTGAGAATGTGATTCATCTTTGTGCGAACATCAAATTGCAACGGATGTGATGCATCATGGTTTGTAGTCTGACACGCTGTAATTCGGCTTTGATTCACAGAAAATGCTGTGTGTTTGAGTCTCTTTCCAAATTTGCATTTGGAAACGCGACGTGCAGCAACCATTCGTAATGTGTCGTTTATAAATCTGTTGTCGGGGAGACTCCCTGCGGTTTTCCGCCAAAATAAAAACTGATTTAACGTTTGAAAACAAGAAATAAAAGACATCCAGTACTGTAACTGCACTGTAGTTCTGTAATATAAAAAAATAATAAATTATAATCATAAAATACCTATTAATACTTAAATATTTTACATTAGAACAATTAATATATGTTTTTGTCATTAGCTCATCACATACCTGATTGCAACTTTTTTACAGAAATTATTTACGTTCTAATTATTGTTGAGCTGCAGGTTTAGGCTCACTTAGATGACTGCATTTATTTTATTTTATATAATTTTAACTTAAATCATAAGAATTAAATTTATTTTATTTAATTATTGAACCTGACATACACATTTAATACTTTTCCAATTATTCTATACGTTCTGAATATTCTATATATTGTGTTCAACGGAAAAGTTGCTCTTTACCCAGACATTTTAGAGCTGTAAATCGAAACGTGATATTTTTGCTTAAGGTTATCGTACCATCAAAATTACACACGCATTTTGATGTCCATTTTATCACAAACTTCTTAATTCAGTCACTCAGCGACTTTTTACATATAAATTTACAGATTTTTAAATATAGTTCAAAATCACTTTTTTATGATCCTGGCAGTGATTATTTTTTTATGTCATGAATAAATAGAATAAGTTACAAACATTTTTTTTTTTGTCGTCAGTACTGAGCACGGGCAGGGAACTTGGTACTGTGTGTGTGAATAACAGTGTTCGTCCTCCTCCACCAAAGATCATTTTTGAGCCAAGAAAAACCCTGAAGATGCAACTTTAGGATGTGGCAAGTTATCCCTCTCAAAAAGTATGTACTTTCTCATCACCAGCACAAAGCACAAGTATGCAAATGGATATTCAGCCACCGTTTCATGCTCAGCAACAAACACAGGGCCACTTCTGAACAAGCTTGGTGCCAAAGTACATACAGATCCGTACACATAAAATTGACAATCGTTCAAACACAATGGGGCCACAGAGGCCACATCAATGAGCCATTCACGAACATCAAGCCCCTTTTAGCCTCTTTGTGCCTACAGACACAGATTAATACAGACCTGAGCCACAATTCAGAACAGAGCTAATGAGCTTCTGGGTCAGAACCTGTCTGAGCTGGACGGCCATGTGGACCCGCTCCTCCCAAGAGATCTGGACTCAAGGAAGTCATAAATAGTCCTTTGACCTCTCAAACATGGGAACTGAAAGCAGGCTGGGATCAGGGGATATTCTTCCAGTACACACAACCCCGGAGCCACTGCCTTGGAACTGCAATAAAATAATTAAACATAGCTGGGAATCCCAGCCGGGGATTAAACCGTGAGGTTCCCCGAACTACAATTTCCACAGAAGCACATTAGCATACGTAGCAACAAAGATACGGACACATGCAAAGATTCAAAAAAATTTGCATCTATACTTACAGTATAGAAACAAAGTTTCACTTCTCGGTCATTGTTGCCCCTTGATGATAGTATCTCCATTATATTTTGCCAACTGTATTTATTTGTAGCAGATTAATTTAAGTGATTGTTACTTTATTTCCTGTACGCCTAGTTATGACACATTGAGGTGTTATTCACATATAGAAATTATATGTAGATAGAAATACAGTTGCACAAACAGCATATTTAATTCTGTAAGAGGGTAACTGACTTGCTACTGAATTGTAGTTACAGTTTTTGTTCAAGAAATATCGACAAAAAGTGGAATTCATGGGGAAAAGGAAGCAGAACTAAAGGCAGGTGCTTTGACTCAGATTTGCAATTTGCCATTTCCTCTCTAGCAGTATCTATTGCTTCAGGCATTTACAATAGAACCTGTTTATTAAGGCTGCAGTTGGGAACCTTTTGAAGTAACATGACTGACATACTACAAGTATCATAAGATAACATGAGAAAATGTGCGTGTCATGTCAAGCAAAACTGGCACCTTGATTCTGATAAAATGCAGTGTTCGTCCAGAGCTCGTTTATCTATTGGTGGACATTGATCCGAAGAGAATGGACCATCTGCATGTAAGAGAGATAATTCGCTCTCTATCTCCTGATGGACTTTATTGATTGCCATTAACAGAGTGAAGCATCCACCCAGCATGCCTCAGCAAAGTTCAGCTTGAGATTTTGTATCTTAAACAAAAAGATGTAAAAGTTCTTTAAATAGGGATGCACGATATATTGACCAACATATCGTTATTGGCCGATATATGCTCATTTTTAATGTTATTGTTATCGGCCTGTTTAAAAAATGTGGCCGATCTAATAAAGCTGATAATGGATTCTGTACGTCGTCGTCACGCAGGTGTTAGAAGAGCGCGATCGCAAGTGAGACCTGAACAGCACAGGTTGCTATCTGTGTTTAAGAGGTTTAAGAGGCTTAACTTGCGCGTATACAGTGCTTGAACAGGCAAAATTGTCAACATGCCTTGGTGAGTATCCCTGCAAACATAGGTTTTGTCTTAAGTGAACTTAAACACTCAAGAACGCATGTATTCAATATCAACATCCATTATAACAGCCAAAACATTATAGCATTATTTATGCATCATGTAAAAAGTTTTGTTTTTTTGATAAAGATAGTTGGATAAGAGCTTAAAATTAATTTAAAAATTTACACTGGTTCAAACTAGGCTAATGTACTGTACATATTTGATTTATGTTGAAGTACTTGGGACGTGGCTTTTAACGGCGAGACGTTTTTGTAATCAGGCTCTCAAAATTACATAACTGGATTTAGATTTATCGGCCAAAATATGTTTTTGGCTTTCAAATATAGACAATTATCAGTTATCTGTATTAGCCAAAAGTTTCTTATCTGTGCATCCCTGCTTTTAAACAACATTATCAAGTAAAAGCTTTAAAGATTTTGACCTATACACATTAAGGCTAGCTCAAGTAAGCATTTCCATGCTAATGGAAATGAAGTCACTGTAGACATGTTCGAATTGACCTAGAAAACACAAAGCTGGCGTCAGAACCACAAGCTGAAGCATCAGTGAGTAGTTTGACAGCAGATGTTTCCTCTGTAAAAATAGATTTGATTACAACAGTTGCAATGATCTCTAAAATCACAGCTAGAGGCCGAGAGCTATCAAGGACTTTTTGACGAGGCAAAGTCTTGACGAATGATGTCTTGATCCTACTGGAAGGCACAGGTAGGTATTCTTAAAACTAATAAAGATGGGCAATCAAGAAACAAAGACCTAGAAAAGGTCAAGAAGGAACAACCTTAGACCTGGAGGAATAAATGAGAAGGCTAGCAAGAGTTCATCCCAACATCTATCCGAGCCAGGATAGGTCTACATGAGGTGCACCTCTAGTGGTCCACAATTAATAGGATATTGCAACCCAAACCTAGTCACCCACCGGAGCAGGGATTTCAAACTCTGCTCCTGGAAGGCCACTGCAGACGTTGAACCTCAAATAAACACAGCCAGATATGCAACGTCTTGAGGATTAAAGGCAAGTGTGTTGGCGCAGAGTTGAACTCAAATCCGTAACCCTTAAAGAACAGGGTTTACCACAGGGGTATCAAACCCAGCTCCTGCTAACATACTGCAGAGTTGAGTGCCAAACTATATCAAGTGCAGCTGAACTAGCTAATAATAAAGATGTTCAGGATTGCTCCACTGCTCTAACACACCTGCCCAACACTGCACATTTTACATGTCTCCTAAATCAAGCACACCTGAATCAGGTCATCAGCTCATTAGTAGAGACTTCAAGACTAGAAATGGGTGTGCCAGACAAAGGAGACATGGAAAATGTGCAATATTACTCTCAGAAAGCAGGGTTGGCTACCCTTGGTTTACCACGAAAAAAAGAACAACTCACCTAAGTGGCCCCCAACTTCCTGTTCAAAGATGCACCAAAGTGTAGACTATAACACCTTTTAACTTTGATGAAATCAAGTGCACTTTTCTAACTTCTAATGTTGATTCCACCACTGTTTCACCATCACACTCTCTTTGTTTTTGGCATGTACAGAAAACCAAACGTAAGCCTCGTCTTGTCAGGGCAGGATGCCCACGGTAGGTCAGGTGAAAGAGAGATTGAGAGACTGCCTCTTCACATGGACTGACTGTGACATTCCTCATGAGCATCCAAAGTCTCCAGAGTCAATCCCTTCATATTTCTCCATTCATTGCAGAAGTGAAGGAATGAAGGAAGCACAGGAACCCTCCAGAAAATGCAACTTACCAGGTCAAAGTAATAGAATTCTGAATTTTGTCCAATTAGTTCAGTCTCTAGGATATTTTGGTACCAGAGGTTCATCCTCTGACAAAAGCGTACGGGATTTCCTGGCAATTCAGATTACCCAAAAGTTTAATACATTATGGATTTGCTCCAATCCCTAAGCTTCTAGTATACGCAACAGTTCGCCCTGGGAAACACCCTTTGAAATGTCACTGATTGTTGTGGAGTTTTCCTGCAATACTTCAGAGCATCTTAGTAGTGAGATGTGTACTGTTAACAGACCGCAGCAAGCTTGCCCTGCAT
Source organism: Zacco platypus (assembly GCA_038088235.1). NCBI lineage: Eukaryota > Metazoa > Chordata > Actinopteri > Cypriniformes > Xenocyprididae > Zacco > Zacco platypus. The sequence goes on along the minus strand of CM076086.1, from coordinate 41,379,244 downwards.
TCACTTCCTGTCACATGACCTTTGACCCAAGCAACTGTGGTCTTTGCCCTGCTGGGTCACGTGCCCTGCAACTCCAGAGACAACATTTTTATGCATCTAGTGCCTGGGTTTATCCCAAAACACATCTTTTGGCTGACAAAGGGATCCAGTGGAAATTTAACAAGCTAATTAGCGTGATGCAAGGACGACCTGTCCCCAACTCTCAATGTGTCTCTTCCTCCGAGAGATGACAGTAACTTACTCCCACTCTCTCTCTCTTCCTCTCCTGGCTAACCACAATGTTTCCACTTGCTCTGGCAACCTTTGTAGTGCAGACAAAAACAGGGAAGGGTAGCAAAGATGAAAGAACAATGCAAAGAGGTGATAAAACTGAACAGACTAGGTCAACGTGTGAAGCCTTAAATGAATTTAAAGAGATTTCTGTCAGAAATTAGTTTGGGGTGCAATCAGATGACGTTTGTCTTGCCTAACCTGGTCACGTCACGTTTTAAGCTGAATGGAAAGATGCTTGTCGGCTCTAGGCCAGATGTTTTCACGCCGCTTCCTGTTTGCTCATCTTTGGTTCTCTCTTTATGAATGTGTCTCAGTCTTTTCCACTCATCCAATAGCATCGTTGTTTCTTCTTTCTGACTTCCTGTCTCCAGCTCTCTTTGCACATGTGTGTCTTCTGCGAACTGTGTCCTTGCTGTTCTGCTGATAATTGTTTCCATTTCTCTTGCTTTCTCAGAGATGGGCGGGGAATAAAGAGACGAGTAGAAGAGGACAGAGAAAAAGAGTGTGTCCTGTGTTGTTTCTGATGACACCATATTAGGATACAGTGATGAGCCCAAGGATACGCACAACTCCCACCCCCGGACTTGCTCTCTCTCTCTCTCTCAATTCAATTTAAAGCTTTATTGGAATGAAAAATTGTTTTTTATTGCCAAATAAATGACGAGAAACTTTGAAACTGAACACAAAAGTTCAAAAAACGTGCAGATTAAAATAAATACATTAAAACTAAATCTAGGATGGTGAATTTAGAAGCTTTCATTTAGTATGAATAATTATAAATAAAATATATTTAAAGGGTTAGTTCACCCAAAAATGAAATTTCTGCCATTAATTACTCACCCTTAATACCAAACCTGTAAGACCTCTTCCATTCATCTTCGTAACAAATTATTTTTGATGAAATCCAAGGGTTTCTGAACCACACATAGGTGGCAACGTCATTGCACCTTTTGAGGTCCAGAGAGGTGTTAAAGGCATCGTTAAATTGTCCATGTGACTACATTGGTTCAACCTTAATGTTATGAAGTCTACGTTAGAACAGCGACTCATTGGCTGGCTCCTGCGTCAACATCACACGCATTTGTCGTGCCGCTCATGTGTACAGCATCGGCCAATACTGAGCCGGCGTTCGGATGTAAAGACGGAAGTGCTGCACTGCGTTCACTACGTCGACTGCGTATGACAATAGTTCAAATTTTTAAAAAAAAGTTGCAATTTTTGTTTTGTTCTTCCGCACAAAATGTATTCTGGTCGGTTGAACCACTGTATTCACGTGGACTATTTTAACATTTCAATTTCTGTTTGTCTAATAAATTATTTTTTTTCCCCTTTGTAGGTATAGAATTTGTTGGGGTTAAATGTTTCAGGTATCTCCTACTCTTTCCCTCCATTCCAAACTCTGGTGATGCTTACAACACTTAAATGAGGCCAGGGAATGCAAAGGGAGTCTCTCTCTCTCTCTCTCTCTCTCTCTTCATCTCACTCAATCACGCTCTCTATTTCTCTCTGGTCTTGAGCACACAGGATGACGCACAGGGTGAGTGAGCTGCGTCATACTGACACACATGGACCTACAGCAATGTCCCTCAGTCGAACAGTGACCAAGATGGATGAGATACTTTTCTCTTAGTTTCTCTCCCTCTCTCCGTTGTACCACAAAATGGTACAACGGTTTGCTGAATCATTGATGCATTAAACCATATCCTGGCCCAAGAGCACATTAACATCCGATGGCACGATCGAGCATTCTGCTGTGCGTCTCTTTCACTTTCTCCCACACACACACACAAACTATACAGTACCTAACAAACACCCCAAGAAGCCGCTCCAAAAAAGGAAAAAAAAAATCGAAAATGCAGACATCTTCGATTCACAAACTTCTACACATCTCTCATCCCTTGTATGATCGCTGATCAAAAATTTAGGCAAATCTGGATGCGCTTTAAGATGCAAATAAGAGTTCAGTACTCTCAGCTCTAGTTAACACGTTTTATTTACATTCATAGATCCTTGGACTGGGTTGGAAATATCGATTTGCGGTTTTAATTTAAATGCATAACAGATACAGATATGGATTTGAAGTTACAAGACCAATCGTCTAGGGTACATTTATACAAGACGACGTCATGGTCAAAACGGTCCCCATTCGTACACAGATCCATGAAAACGACTAAAAACGCTGTATTAAGCTGCCAGGCCGGTAGTCGGTGATGTCACTTGGCGATGAAACTGTACAACGCCTATAGTCCGAACATGTAATATGCATGATTTTCAAAAATCATGCATATGTTAATGGTTTTTAATAGTTGCATTTTCAGGTCCCAAAACGCCTGTGTCATAAAAATGAACGGCCAAAACGATTTTTAGTTGATCACGGTGTTGTGTAAAAGCTCCCATAGTCTAAGCTGTTTTCAGCTGATGCATGAATGAAACTAAACTAAACCGCATTGGTCAAACTCATTTTAGGTTGATTCCGTTTGTTTTGTTTTTTAACAATTGGCCGATTCTGATACCGATTGCTGATTCTTTTTCTTTAAGCATATTTATTTGTCATTTACTCTATAAGAGGCTAAACCTGCTTTAAACAACAAAAAAATTCTGTAACCAGTAATTTAAAAATTAGAGGCAACCACTACATTTTAATCATGATGCAAACAAAGACGCAAACACATACAGCATGAGCAGTTCTTTTTATTTACATTAGAGAATGTATACTTTGAAGATTTAAAGCAAACACAGAATGGTCTGCGTTATGCGTTTTGTTATGAAATTATGCTATACTTATACTAAAAGATGCCTGCACAAAACAACAACAAAAAACAATTGAAAAACAGCAAACGGACTTATTGAACAAAAATTCACTCTGTCAGTAGGTGGCGCTTATAGAACAGCAGCAATACGGCGTTTTCTTGTTTACCGCTGTACACAAAGCAGCACTGTGCTTATAAACAGTACTTTATATGGTGGTAAGAGGACAAGAAAATGTCATCGAAGACAGTTCCCTTTTCATAGATACATTCATAAACCCCGGGCCCTACCCCCATTTCAATATTTTTCTTCCTATATTTCGGGAACGGTGAGCTTGCTGCGGCTGGTACAGTTTTTGCTCTGCTGGCGCCCACAGGGCGTTTGTTTGACACCCTTGGTTTACACCATAAGTTGAGACTTTTTTGTCCTTGAGAAAAAGTTGACATGTGCCTAAAATATTTCCAAATGAATCAATATCGAATTGAATCCGTAGCCATGGATGCCCTAGTAGAATTATTTTGCAGAATCTTAAAAACCAAACCAAAAATCTGGAATACGTGCAAATAAAATTTAATAGCCACATAACTACTTTACACACACAAAAAAGTAACAACTAACTAACTTTAAACAGAATAAAAAAGTGCCAAGAAAATAAAATTATCCATTATATTACAGCTCTCCAACTTGCATTACAAAAGCTCATCTGTGGCAGAACTATCCCACAGTGCACTGCAGTTAAGCATCCCATGTGCTGGCTGAGCAGGTGTGTGTGTGTGTGTGTGTGTGTGTGTGTGTGTGTGTGTGTGTGTGTGTGTGTGTGTGTGTGTGTGTGTGTGTGTGTGTGTGTGTGTGTGTGTGTGTGTGTGTGTGTGTGTGTGTGTGTGTGTGTGTGTTCCCTCAGCACTCGCTTGCATCTTTGCTTTTAAAAATCCACACACACACACACACCCTCCGCTTCATGTCACCGCTGGGAATCTGACATACCAGATCTGATGCGACAGCCCTATATGTGGGCAGGTGTGTTGACTGCAAGTTGCATGACATGCAACTTGCATCGAAGGTCACAGTGCATGTGTGGATTGATCCTGTAGTCAGTGTCAACTTTTTGTAGTATAAAATGCGTAATGCACACATTACGAAAATCTTAACAGAAAAAGTTTTTCAATAAAAATAAACTACACATCTCTAACAGACATAAAAAGCCTCTCACAGCGCATGCTCTGTAACGCACACTTTCACACGCACACACACAACATGACTCTGACCTCTGGCTACAGGAAGGTGTCTTATCAAAGTAATTCCCTGACCTGTTCACAAGCAACGCCAAGGCCAAAGCCTGGCAAACACACAAAACCAACCAGCTGTGTCAACACCACATGCACAGTGGTGTGGTGATGTAAAAGCTGAGTGTAAAGAGAAAGAGAGAAAAGGAAAGAAAAGAAAAAAACAAAAAACCTCTGGAGCTTAAAATATGCCATCAGTTTCGAAATGTGAGTTAGGGAACATGCCGTGACAGGTTTCTCCAGAAAAAGATTTTTTAGATTAGTCAAGAACAGGTCATGACATCACCTGACAAGACTGTTACTCTAAATCGTATCGTAGTCGAGAGCTTCAGCTCAAGCCAGAGAGGAATCTTAAAACATTAGAGTGTGTGTGTGTGTGTGTATGGGTTTTCCTTACATTGTGGGGACCAAATGTCCCCACAACGCAAGTAAAACCAGTAAATCTTGACATTGTGGGGACCTTTTGTTGGTCCCCACAAGGAAACAAGCTTATAAATCATACAGAATTATCTTTTTTGAAAATCTAAAATAGCAGAATGTTTTCTGTGATGGGTAGGTTTAGTGTAGGGGGACAGAATATACAGTTTGTTCAATATAAAAACCATTACGCCTATGGAATGTCCCCATAAAAAATGAAAACGCAACAGGTCATGACATCACCTGACAAGACTGTTACTCTAAATCGTATCGTAGTCAAGAGCTTCAGCTCAAGGCAGAGAGGAATCTTAAAACATTAGAGTGTGTGTGTGTGTGTGTGTTAAAGTTTAACGGCAGACAGAAGATGAAACAAAAGTTCATGGAGTTGAATCTGAATTCACAGCAATGATTTTCTACAGAAGACAGATTTGAGATGGTCACATTAGCGAAATTTTGCTAAAAAAAAAAATAAATAATCGTCTATTGTCAATTATGAACAGCTTATATAAGTCACTTTCAAACAAACAAAACACAACTACACGGTCAAGTGCTGGTCAACACGGCAAATTCACAAGACAACTTGAAACCTTTAAGAAATCTGTGTGGGAAAATCTTTCGCCCTCATGCAAAATTTACAATAATGTGAATTCCTCTTAAAATAATTGGATTTTGCTGATAAAAATTCAAACAATGGGGCCACAAGTACTATCACAGAATAAAACCTAACTGGCTTCATTCACAAAACAAACAAAACGTGAAATTTCTATTCAATTTTTGCATACTGCATTTCATTTATTAATCAGATAATCTAAGAATGATTTTAAACAATTGAAATTCTACTTCTGTCCTTTGATGTTGATTGTTTGTGCATCGCTTAACTGCAATAATTTTCTTCGAACGTAAATCTATGAGGTGTTTGATACATTTGAATCCAACAATGAAACACAATTAAAAAAAATATTAAATTAATAGACAACTTCCAGTTTTACCGATTCATTGAAACGAGGTCCTGAATGAGCGGATTTGCTGCAATAAACACCACTAGCACTGCGTTTTGAGTTCTCTGTATGCATGGCAAGTTTTCGCTTGCAAAATGTTTGCGTTCTCTGAGAAACTTTGTTCGCTCACAAAACTTGAGTTTTGCGAGAGAATACAAAAGTTTTTCCAAGCGAACAAAGTTTCATTTTTTTTCCTCACATCTCATATTTTTTCCACCACCATGTCCATTTAGGGCCTCCGTACACAAGAGATGAGCAGTTTACAGCAAAAAATACCAAGAGAAATGCTGTATACCATGATGCAATGGGCTTTGATTTTCCTTGTTGCAATATGTGATCAGAGCAGAAAAAGCTAAACAGTGTTATTGTTAACTGAAAATATTAAAAGCAGTTTGTTGATTGAAAAATCTGAAATGCAATAAAATATAAACTTAAAATGAAAATAGATAAATACTAAATTTTAACTGTAAACAAAAGTTAATTTAAAAAAAAAAACTATAATAGCATATAAATAATACTAAAGTAACACTGCATGTTTAATTCTGAATTATGTATCGGCTTCAATGTAATGAGGTCATGTAGTTAAACTGAGGCAGAGCCATAGCCGTGTGGGCTGGGCAGTGCATAAATGGTGCGACTGCACTTTAGGCGACCAGAGTTTGAGTCACGGCTCAAGGTCCTTTCCCAGTCCAACTGCCTTCTCTCTTTTCCCATGGTTTCCATCCAGTCCTCTAACTGCCCTGTCTAAATAGGCAAAAAAGCCCAAAAATATACTTTTCCATTCCAAACATCTCCTATATTTAGAACAAACTCATTTTGGGATAGACGAACCAGCTGTTTACTTGTTCGCTTCTTCAGAGATTTCAAATTCAATAAATCAAAAAAACAAGACAATGTCTGAAGAAAGAGCGAGCCTCACAGCTGTGTATTTGTACCGCACACAAGCGTCTTGTGGCTGAAATTCCTCGAGAGACTGGACAAACCTGTCCAGCTCGGCCAGACTCATGACCTTGGATTGATATGAGAAAGAGAGGAATGAGGATAGACAACACTCTCCACGCCATGCGTGTCCTGCTCAAGCTCCGTGCCCTTCATGTGTACACTACTGAGAGTACATGTATATGACACAAAAATATGACAGTATACGCATGTCTATACGACATATGGGAGGAAGGGAATTTCTTTCCCAAATAAAGAGCGTGTCTATATCTCCTGGCACGAGTGTGTCCATGTGTGTGAACAGGGTTGGGCTCCTTATCAGCAAGAACACACTCCGATCTGCTCCAACTAAGCAACTTGCACTGGGACTATGGCTCATGCAGCTTCACAAAAATATAATATTATTAATAATATTATTATTAAAATTGTAATTTAATTTGTTTATTTCTTTTTTAAATCAGAGAAACCACCATTTTGCTCAAACAGCCACCAGCCATAATGATCTAGACGCACTAAATGAACACGAAATACACAAATATAAACGGCAGTATTTAGTTACATAAATATTACTAACAATTTTTTTTAATAGAGCCATTGCAATGGAATTTGGTACACACATTTCTAAGGCCTCTAAATGATTAACATGATTAAAACTTTGCTGGAAAAACCTGTTGTACATAATCTGCTATTTGCCTTCTGTCGTCTGTTCAAAAGTTTTCACTTTTTTTTAGGAAGTAAAAGGCATTTTAGTATAATTGTAATAAAGTCCCCCTTTAGATCATGGCACATGTCTTTTTGCTGATTTTTATAAAAGTAAACATAAGAAAAACTTTAGTAACGCTTTATTTTATGTCATTGTTACATGCATTTACTATAGTAATAACTAGAAATTATGCTTAATTACACGCAATTAACCCTAAACCAAACCCTCAGCCAAACCCTATACAAAGTACATGTAGTTAATTGTCATTACTCAGTACTTAAATGTGTAATTACACTGTAAAGCCTGGTGCACACTGGGACGATTATCGCCGCGTTTGTGTTCATACCCGTGCGATTTTCACTGCCGATGCGTCGAGTGAACGAGCAAATTCACTCCCTGACAGTGTATGGCACTTGTGCTTCGTGCACGTGAACGGAAGTTCAAATAAACATATTTATGAAATAGACAGTCTAAATAATATTTCTTGAACATAAAACAAAAATACAGATAAAATGGCATATACATGACGAGGAGATGGTAGTCAGAAACGGTAGAGCAAATAACTCACAATGACAGTAGTTCAAACGAACGGTAGTGCAAATAAAAATTCACGAAATAGACAACTATATTTCTTAAATGTAAAAAAAAAACTAAATACAGAAATAAAACGGCATATAACACACATCTATTGTTGTGGCCAAGATCTAGCAGAGCACCCATAGTTTGTAGGTGTATACTTACTTCCTCTTCGTCATCGTCTTATCAACGTGTGCTCGGCAAGACCGTTTTGTGCTTGAGCGCCACCAAGTCGTGTTTTACTGTAACTTCAGCAGCTCCAGGCGCGTGAACACAAGCGCCGATCTTATTGGTCGGACAATTAACGCGGCACGTTGAACAAAAAAAAAAAAAACAAGAAACAGAGGCGTAAAAAAATAAAAATAATAAAAATAATAATAATAATAATAATAATAAATATATATATATATATATATATATATATATATATATTTTATTAATAATAATAATAATAATAATAATAATAAGCTTTTACGCCTGATGTTTTGTGCGTCGGTGTGCACAAGCCTTAATACTGACACCTTAAAATAAAGGGTAACCAAAACTTTTCCTCTTGAAATCTTACCAACAATGTAAAACTTACTGGACTGAAGCAACCATAGTATGTTTAGAAAACTTAAGTTAAAATGTATCAAATATGATACACTGGGCTTTTGAGGAACGTTTATTTGTTGATCTTTCAATCCTCATTGTATTGCATTGCATTAGATGACTTGCCTCCGATAATAATAAATGTAGATCATAAAAGCAAGCATTTAAATATCATCTTACTAAGATATTATTGGGAGATAGAGTGACAACTGTTATTTATATGCATTTTAAGCAAGTAATTTGCTATACTGTTATAACAATCTCATTGATTTATATTACAAGCTAATCTTCCTTTTCGACCATATAAAAATCAACAAATCAAATGTTTTTGCTCAGTTTGAGCCTCTGAATAATCAAGGTATTTTTCCTCTTATCAGACTATAGGAGCCATAAAAGCCCAAAAAAATAAATAAAAAAATACATATGTACATTTAGATTTTTATTTCAGATTTTGCTCAATAAAATAATTGTTCCATTTCAAAATATCACATTTTCTGACTATTATTTTATGTCAGGCTTAACCAGGATTAATATCTTAAAACTAAACTTAATCTCGGTCCGAATTTTTTCATACTTGCAAGACAACAAAGTAGGAAATATTTAGTGTCTTTAAATGAATGGGCAACTAAAAAGTACATTAGAATTCACAATTTAATACAAGTGAATGCACAGTGAATATTCAAAATGTTGCAGATTGTGCATTCAGAAACCAAATTCAGTTCATTCAAGCTCAATTTCAAACCAGGCTCAATCAGAACCATCAAAATGCATCTTAGACTACCATAAATATTACCTACTACGAATCTGTTAACCAGGACCAGATCATGGCCCCAAAAAGGACAAAGGTCAATTTTTGGAGCCCTCCTCCGGCCGCCACCACGGGACAATTTGGTAGGGTAACAGACTGACATGAACGCCATTTAAAATAAATAAATAAAACAGTAGTCTGGGGTCCCAGACCCAGTGGTCAGTGTGTGTGTGTGCAAGGGCCCGAGGTCCACAGGATCCTCATAGAAAAGTGAAACAGGCAGGAGGAAACAAACAGATATAATTGGTTTCTAATTAAGCTCAATGTGCTGCAGTGATAATTCACAGATCTGTTTGTTTCACAGTGTGGGAGCACAGCGGTGGAGCAGATTATAGCTGAAGTACGCACATGCAACACCTGCACACAAATCCAAACATACACTACAGTTCAAAGATTTGGGGTCAGTCATATATTTTTTAAAAATAAAAATACTTTTATCCTACAAGCACGCATAATTTATCAAAGTGGCAGTAATAACACTTAAAATTTTTAAAAAGATTGCCATTTTTGTTCTGTTGAACAGAAATGTGTCATGAGAACCAAATCAGCAAACAAGAATGATTCCTGAAGGATCACGTGACGTCGCAGAAATACATTACAAGTACAATATACAGCCTTAGTGAGCATAAGAGACCTCTTTCAAAAACATACATATTAAAAGAAAAATAATACAACGATAACTTTCTCCATAATATCTTGTAGGTTATTCAATTTGAGCCAGAACGGGTCATCTTAAGGCACATTCAAGCAGATAGCGATTTGTACAAATGTTAATAACAACAACATTGGTAATTATTAATTTAATTTTAACTATTACTGGGATCAAAGTCGTCTAACCCCAGAACGAACCATTATAAATAGTTTTATAGCTTGTGTCCAGTCTGTCTGAAAACAGAACACACACACACACACACACACACACACACACACACTTTAAAAGGTGCACAGCAGGGTCAGACCACAGCCAGGTAAAGTCCAGGGAAAATACTGCAAATAGAACCGCTCGCAGTGAGACAGACAGTGACACATCCCTCACACAGCTGGGTTACTAGCGTGTCATTGTTCGCACCCACCCACTCACCCACCCAATGGAATCGGATGGTCACATGGGGTGACATGACAGGCACCAAGGCAGAGGGCCATTTGCAAGACCACCCCGTCCACAAACATATACTTCACTTCCTTCCATCCGTCCATCTTACAGAGGAAGTACAGTGTCTATTTTGAGCTTTAGATATAGGTCTGAGCTGGAGTGAACTTCAACAAGTGTGCCAACTGTTCAGTGACTTCTAGGAACCTGGACCACCAATCACTAATTTCATTTACTACATCAAGTAAAGACGCTGCAACAACACTGCTGGTGAAATACAGGACCAGTTTTCTAAACCATAACGGTACGGTTTACAAAGTTGTCATGATTCACTGCCGAAGGTCCATCACTATCGCTGCCATGCTTCTCTGACTGACAAGAGGATGTCTGAAGGGATGTAGCTGATAAAGAGGGAGGAGATCCTGAAAGGTTCAGTTAGGGAACACAATCAGGGTTCAAATTAAGGACATGGAAAGGAGAAGGAAAAAAAAAAAACAATAGAGACCTCTGCTTATGTCTGTCACAACGACTTTAAATCAACAGCTCTGCTGGACGCAGGCGTTCATATAGACTCTGATGTTATTGAGAAAGCAGAACCATGAATGCGTGGTGACTGTGTCAAAGGGAGGCCACAATAAAAGAGCTACAACAGCGATACAATAGAGCTACAGATGAACAAGCCTTCGATGACAGCGAATTTGCAATTAAGATACAAAAGAGATTATATGAGGGCACAATAATGGTGAAAAAGATCTGAAGCTAAAAGTAGCTTTTTGCCACACCTGGCAATGACGAGTGATTGAGAAAAATAATATATATATTTTTTTTTTTATATGTATTTTTTATTTTATATATATATATATATATATATATATATATATATATATATATATATATATATAAATAAATATAAAATAATACATAAAAAAATATATAAAAAAAAATATATATATATATATATATAAACAAGTGTATTTTTCTACATTAATTAAATTTTTTTTAAATAAATAAAATGTATTTTGCTTCTTACAATTTCATATTATAATTATTATTATTACACTACAGCAGCTAATAAAAAGTTACCAAACAACTGTTTTAATTATGCCCCAAAGGCTGCTTTTTTTAGCATTTGGCACTAGGTGATTGTTCATTTTGGACTGTGACTGAAGCCCTTTATACAGGGTCCTCAGAGGACGTGTCTACAGACTGCAGAAACAGTCGAAAACAATCATCTGTGTCTCTACAGTTAAGTTACTAAAGAGATTATATGAGGGTGCAATAAAACTAGACAAGAGTTGCAGCCCTTTGTACAGAGTCCTAAGAGGACATGACTACAAGGTGCACAATGAAAGACTATCATCTTTATCTTCATCACCACAGCAAAGCTGGGAAACAGCAGTCAATAAAGAAAAAAAAAAAAAGTAGTAGTGAACAACACATATACACACAGTTTAACAACGTACCAGACAGTAACATAGATTGGAATCCAAAAGTCTGACATTGCAAATCTGAGACTAAACCGGAAAAATAAATAGCTTTAGGAATAAATTGAAAAAGAAATATTTGGTGTATAAGTATATTTGGATGTTTTTGTTTTTACTGAAGCACAAGATGGTGATTGGATCATTCTCAAATCCCACTGGATAACATGATCATCAGGTTTTGTGGAGCTCATGAAGCTGTAGTGATACTGTCATTTGAGCATGTCATTTTCATGTCATTTTCAATTAAATTTTTCACGCAAAGAAAATGCAAACTAGAAGCATTTTCAATAGACTTTTGCACCCCAAAGTATGCATTTAAAAAAATAAATAAATATCTAATAATATCTAATATAATATAATATATAAATGTCTTACCTTTCAGCTGATCAGTAACACCGTGCCCGACACGTTCCATCACTCGTCCATCCTCCCTCTCATAACAGTCATCCAGAAAACTTGCGGTGACCTCCGACAAGTGCACCTTTCCCGCCACGCCCAGCTGTTCCATAAGATTGGCCAAGTTGACGTCGTTAGACCAGACGTCGAACTTAAAGCGCTTCATTCCCAAAATACCACAGAGCACGGTGCCAGTGTGCACGCCAACACGCATGTCCACGGTCTCCGACGTCTCCTGGCAGAACTGCTCAATGGCTTGGATCATCCCGAGCCCCATTTCCACACAGCAGTATGCGTGATCGGTGCGTGGCTCGGGGCAGCCCGCCACACAATAGTAGCAATCTCCTAGAGTGCTGATTTTCTCGCAGCGCGTCAACTCACAAAGACGGTCGAAGCGCCCGAAGAGGTCATTTAACAGTCCCACCAGTGCATGGGCGGACTTGTTGGCACTCATTTTGGTGAAGCCCACAATGTCAGCAAATAGGATGCTGACCGGCTCCATGCGCTTCATGTTGAAAGGCCTGAAAATTATTTGCCCACGAGGAATAGAGTTCTTCTTACGTTTGTTGCTTTTGGGGCTGGACGAGGTTGCGGCAGCAGCAGTGGCGGCGGAGCACGTACCTGCGCTGTATCGTTTCCCTGAGCTCTCGCTCTCCTCGTCTCCCTGCTTCATCAACTCATCCGCCACCAGCCGCGGCATCACAGAATGGATCATCCGCTCCTTCAGCGCCTTCTCAACCTCCAGATCCTTCCCGTGCATGATCGCCTGACCTACCTTGAGAAAGGTACTCCGAGAGCGCACTTCGGACATGATGAATATGTGGATGCCAATGACGTGTGCGCACAGGTGCAGCAGGACTTTCCCTGGGCCGAGCCAGCTCAGAGTATGCCAGACTGAACTTCCCGTCCCTGACTCTACGTAACCACCATCCGACTGAGCAAGGTGTATCCAGCCTAAAGCCTCATAGAGGACAGAATACAGCAGACCAAGCAGCACCGATGCATACAGGGGCAAATGCAACACACTGTACAGCAAAAGCAACACCTCCATACATAGTGAAAATGTCCCAACTGGTGATATACAAGGAGCATTTTGAGAGGCATGTAGTAGTGATTGATTGCCTGCTTTCTGGCTGTCAAAAAAAGCAAAGAGGGCGGTTTGTGTCTGGGGCGCCAGGGTGATGCCAAACATGATCACTGTAAGGAGGAAGGAGGTATGGTTGTAGAATCGCACATACGGCCTTGAGAACGTAAACCAGAGAAGGAGAAGGCACAGCACAAGAAACCCTACCGTGGGGACGAGGAAGTTCGTAGGGTCGCACCTGCTGCTATTGATCCCAAAGTAAATCCCCCACAGCAGCGCAGCGGTGGCCAGGTAAAACAGGATGTAGCGGAACCTTCTCTGCATCTGCGGGAAGCAACGTTCCCTGCATGCCTCCTCTAGTATGGGCGAGTCAAACTTGGGATCCCAGCACTGCGCGGCGGACCTCTCGAACAGCTGCGGCACTCTTCTCGGACTGCTCAGATGAGTCATCATGGCCCTGGGAACACCTAACTCCCCTGAACTGCAGCTTGATGAGATACTATATTTGCAGGGTTTGGAGGCGCCCATGTCGCCAGGGTCAACCTCTTGGTCTGGACCCACCTGTTGATCGCGGCTGTCAGATATCCGCACGGTCACAGCTCCCCCTTCACTATCGCACCTAACCTCCGTGTCGTGTAGTGGCTGGTGCTGCTCAGGCAATGCCATGGCGATGAGACAACAACTGACTTTTAATTATCACATATCACCTACTGCTGACAGCACAGAGGAAGTGGCACTTGAACATGGATTAATAAGAGTACGAAAAACACAGTTGGTATTTGAAAAGAGTCCAGCCAGAACGAAATTCCAAGTGCATTCACTATGAGGATGGACCGTCTTGGACTCTTGAGCAGTTCCTTATCCGTGCTGCGATTACGTCAGCACTCGGATTCCATTATATTCTATGGCTCAGGAGCGCGTGAACGCGCATGTGTGCACTTTTGCTCCGAGAGACTGACGCACTGTCATCCACTCGAGCCTCCTTTTTCGAGCACATCGTTTTTAATTCGCATTCAACACAACAAGAGCAAGTACGTATGGTTTAAAATGTGGGAGGTTGGTTCACACAGGGTGTTCTGAAACGGTTTTCAAATTAGTTTTTTTAATCCAGTCAACACTGTCCCTCAAACACCCTCTCCAATGCTCGACGATGTTTGAATTTACTTTCCATTTCCAAATTACATGTAATGGTAAGACAAGTTTATATTTCATATTTCCAAATGCCAGATTTTACACATTTCTTGTTACTCGGGCTGTTTTAAGTCAGCAATACCAAACTTAACGGCTGCTTTTCGTCGAAAGAGTTAGGCGGTTTGTTATCTGTTAAAAGGCGCCAATTTCTGTGAGAAAACTTTTTTTAAAACGCGCCGCTTTTCCCTTTATAGTGTCAAAAAAAAAATCACAGATGTCAAAAATTGATATTTGATTCAAAAATCTCTAACGTACTCCCTTATGTTCTGACATCACGAAGCAGCGAGAATCGTCATACATCTCCCGTGAACGGAGAAAAATAAACGGCTGTTGGCGAGACATTAAAGCTGTCCGTCGTTTTCCGTCAAAACTCGGTGCAGATCCCGTTACTGCCCCACTTCTGCCCCTGTCGAGGGTCAGAAGACGGCCTATTCCCATGGAGGAGCCCCGTCCTTTCCTGAACACACACTCCGGATGTCAACCCTGAATATTCCAGCTTTCAAAGCGCATTAAAATACTTCCAAGCTCAAGATGACGTCGTGACAACTTCATATGACATCAGCCGTTCGCGTGAGGGTGCAACGCCGCGGTGCATATCTGCCAACTCCAGAAGACGAATAATACTTATTTCAACTTCCAAGAAGAAAATACAACTGACATCGAGGCACTCCGACAAGTCCAAGTGTGCTGAGGGAAAGTTTGTTCTTGTTTGTGTGCAACCAGTTTCTTAGAGGTGATCTCAAATTATTTCAATGCAAAGTGTTCAAAATGAAGACTAAAGTTTTTTTTTTTCCCCAGGCCTCAAGTCGTTTGATCGGGCTGGCAGCTCAACACTCGTGGAGTTCAGACCAAGAATGAGCTCTCACACCCCATTGCTTAAAATCCCACGCCAACGCTCCAACATTATCTGTCTCTTTAATCCCCACTTTGTCTGTTTAGCATTCCTCCAAAACTCCGTTCAAGTCCGTTTTTGTAGGCAAGCTCATGCCAGCCGAGCGGACCGCAGCTGTGTCGCTTTGCGTCCTCTTCCGTTCGCTCTCGGTTCTCCTCCCAGTCTGTACGAGCCTGTTGAAGGGAACGCCGTTGTCGTGAGAGCCGAGCAGCTTCAGGAAGGAGTTGAACACCGCTGGTTGGCGCTTACCCGGGCGCTGCGTTCACGAGCACCACCACCATGTTCTGAGCACACTCGGAAAAGATGGTTGTGGGCGTGTGGTGGGGTGGACAACTTAACTACAGTGTTGAAATACATGGGAGGGGGCGAGTCGCAGGAGAGCGCGCACGCAGGGCTCTTTAACGGCGGCGCGCACGCACGAGAACTTTTCATACTCAGATTTGACTGCACATGGAGTCCATGTGCAAAAAGAACAGGTACGTTGAGTATAATCATGGCACCATCTCTTCTCGGAGCCTAGATTACCTGGAACCTGATTTTGCCCTGTGTATCTGAGTATCTGTGGTAAATAAGTATGAGAAAGATGAGTGTACTCACATTTCAACTCTTTTGATTTTATTCTTATCAGATTGTGGTATCATCTGACCTTTTTTGGAGATCTCAAATGTAAGTCTATTCGAGGTGGGGAGAAAAACAGCAATCATCATTGTTCCCACAGGCGTAACAAACCTGGAAATATGTGGAGATTTAATTAAAGTGTGATTTATAGGTCTAGAACAGTAATGGAAGTCTTAAAAAGTAATGAAAACTATTATTTTTATTGTTTTTTTTATTGCTCAAACTGTAAAATATTTTATTGAATCGTAATGTCTCTTTGCAAAGTGTGTCAAATCATATATATATATGAGTGTGTGTCTGTCTGTTCAATCACCTAGGAACATACCTGAGATTCTGGGTGTGTCTTGACCTTCGATCCATCAGATAAGTTACAACCAAGTGATAATCATCCCGCACTTCCTGTGTCAGACATATATCATGTCCAGTTTCTGAGACGTGCTGTGTCGTGTCAGATTGGAAAGTTTATGACACAAGAGAGTGTTCAGGAATTTGACCACCAGCCTGTGGACTCGTCTTGCATGTACAGCTTTTATTTCTTGGTGGTCCTTCTTCTGGTCTCCCACTCAGAAAACACAGCTGCATATCGTTGAACAAACAAGAGTATAACTAGCAACACAAATCTCTATTAAACTCAACAGTTGTATACTCAGGCTACAACTTTATTGCATATATTTCGACACTTCTATTGGAATCGTAAATGCTTGCTTTCGTGTCATGCGTGTATAAATGTTTTACACAAATTGCCTGCTTGAGTTTTTATTTTAATATAGATAGATATATAGATTGCTGCAAAACAGACTGATAAATGACAAAAGCAGTACTTTTTATGAACCCAAAGGTTGAACTGAGATCAGTATTTCAATTGCAGTCAGTTTAATGATATTCTACGCCATCTACTGGACATTTGGGGTCTTCTCAAGAACTACATTTCGAAGTGAATCAATCGCGGCTGCAAAATCATCATTTGTCTCACAATTCACCCACTCATTTAGGTATTTTATTGACTTAAATATCCAGCTTAAAGTTTAATTTCAATATTGTGTCATTCAATAGCCACAAAAACATAATGTATTAACATGCAGTAATGCGAGCAAACACAACATGTAATAGAATTTCTCATCTCATTTACCAACAACTCATACACCAGTGAATTGTACAAAGGAAAATGATCAGTATTTACAAGTGAAACC
Organism: Zacco platypus; assembly: GCA_038088235.1. Taxonomy (NCBI): domain Eukaryota; kingdom Metazoa; phylum Chordata; class Actinopteri; order Cypriniformes; family Xenocyprididae; genus Zacco; species Zacco platypus. Next base: position 41,361,963 of record CM076086.1, on the reverse strand, counting down.
GGAGTAATGCAGTCAAGATAGACTCTCTATCACATATTCACACTTTTTAAACGACATTCAAACAAGAAATAAATAATATTATTACATGTTATTTATTCTGAACATGGTATAAATAAGTAAAATAATCTTCTGCAAACTGATTAAATTAGAACAAGGAAGAAAACGACTAACAGAAAGGCTGATTCCCTCTTCATTCAGATCTGTTTTATACAGAGTGGTAAAGTCTCACATACAACTGGCTTCCCATTGATGTGAATCTTCTTTTACTCTCTCCCTTCCTTGCTTCATTTATAACCGTTTATTCACAACTGTTATTCTCATCCATCCATTCATTCAACGCTTTGGTGCCCTCAGAGCTGATTGGTAAAAAATAAACCCTAGCTCCGTTCTTCTACTGTCTCCGCCAGCGGTTTTGAGGTTTCTCCTTGGATTCTGCAGCCGCCTCTGCCTTGGCTTCCCTTTTCTCTGCCAAACTGCTGAGCAAAGCCGGCAGGTCATCTGTGATGGCCTTCTCAATCTTCTCCAGCAGGCATCCACCTGACCAGCTGCAGTATGAAGAGAGGAGCTTGAAGCCGCTGGGAGGATTCACTCCAAAGAAGTCCCGGTACGCCTCTGGTTGTGGCAAGTCAAACTTGCTCACATTGGTCTTGGCCAGAATGGACTTGAAGATGTAGAATTTGTCAGGGTCACTGACGATATCCTCGAAAACCTCCTGCGGGTCACTAAACCACCCCAACTTCTCATAATACGTCTGCAAGTAGCGGTCGACCAGGAGGGCGTGGATGCGCACGCGGATGCCGTGCTGGCGAATGAAGGCGATTTTGTTTTCCAGGCGGTTCTCAATTACCTGGTTTAGGTCCTCCAGCAAGGAGATCTCCTCACGTTTAAAAAGGTCTCTGTTGGTGTCAGGAGAGTAGTCCTGCGGCCAGAAGGAGCTCACGTAGACGCGTGGGGGTTCTGTCACGTTAATCAGGGGTGCCATGCTCCAGAAGAGGGCGCCATATACGCGCATTAAGTCCTGAGTAGTTAGACTGTCAGCCTTGTTGAGAATGATACGGATCTGCGACTCCCGTCCCTTCATCTGTCTGAACAGCATTTCCAGTTCTAATCCTACATCCAGTTTGGTTGGGTCAAACACCAGGAAGATGAGGTCAGCACGGTCGATGAACCACTGGCACACTTCGCTATAGGGGTACCCTAAAGGACAACAACAGAGTTTGTCAATGTGTACAAAGGCAGAATGTTATACAGAATGTTATACTTATATTTGTACATTTTATGTTTTTGTCTTTGAATCTGATTTTTATTCAGAAATGGTTGTCCTGCAGATGCTGAGGGAAAACCGCACTAAAACCTCTGGAAAACTGTGTATTCAATGGCGCCGCAACACCACTAGTAAATCTATGGCGCGAAAACTAAAAGCTCAGCCAGTGGCATATTGTCCTCAAGCGAATGATTCATAAACAAAAGTGTAGTCCGATTCCCAAAATGGCTTTATTCATATTATTTATTTACATTTAGTCATCTAGCAGACGCTTTTATCCAAAACAACTTACAAGTGAGGCAATAAGGGGTTAGGTGCCTTTAGTCATGGTATCAAAGGTGGAGAAAGTGCTGTTTATTCACAATCCCCACTTTCAATTCCTGCCAGCATGGGAATCGAACCAGCAACCTTTAGGTTAAAAGCCCAACTCCCTCACCATTAGGCCACGATTATTTTACCTGTTAGTGATTATTTATATATTTCCTACTATATGCTCTGATATGTTTCCAAATGTAAGATCTTTGGTGTCTCTTCTGTGTTGTAAGATCGAGTGGGTGTATTTTCCATCAGAATGGATTATGTGATGTCCCCATGTACCAAAATATGTCCGTTTCCGTCTCTGCAGACATGAGATAATGCCAGATCTGCTTAAAGGTGTCAAAACAACACCTTCTATATCTGTTTTCATCTATCTTTGACATTTGACCAGTCACTTTTTGACATTTGACCTAGCCGTTACACCAACTATGACATAATGGATGAGTCTGTTTGACCTTTTCTTATTAGACCAAAACATCAGTCTAAGAGGGTGTAAGTTTCTACTTCTGGCTGCTTCGGCTTCTTCTCTTCTACCTCTCCTTTCATTCTGCAAATATCTTGCTTCTTTTTTTCTTCCTTTCTCTATACTCTGATCTTCACAATCTTAGATACTCTGGATTTTATTATAAATTATTATTTACGTGATTAATATGTCTCTATAATTTTCCATTTTAACTTAATACATTTATTATTCCTTATTCAAATTTGATCTCTGACATTATCATTGTTGGATTCCCAGGATCTCATTGCATAACAAAATTATACTGACCGGTTGTTCATATAACAATGTGCAATTAAAGAAATACACTACCGTTTAAGTTTGGGGTTTGTGACATGTTTTTGATTTTTTTTAAGTCACTTATGTTCAACCAAAGCTGAACAAAAATACAGTAAAAACAGTAATACTGTAAAGTGTTATTACAGTTTAAATGACTGTTTTCTATTTTCCTGTATTTTAAAATGTAATTCATTCCTGTGATTCAAAGCTGAATTTTCAGCATCATTACTCCAGTCTTCAGTGCCACATGATCCTTCAGAAATCATTCTAATATGCTAACATTTCTTATTATCAATGTTGAAAACAGTTGTGTTGCTTAATATTTTTGTGGAAACCATGAAACATTTTTATAGAATAGAAAATTCAAAAGAACAGGATAAGTTATTCATGATTACTATCCCTATTTCTAATAAGCCAGACTGTGTACATTATTGAATTCCAGTTCAGAGGAGCATTTTGTCTGATTATCATCTTGCATATATCATATTTTTGTCCTTTTCAGTGCCATCCTTTCACCTCTCTCTTGTTGTTTGCGGTTCTCAATGATTCCAGGTGTGTCCACGAATGTGACACGCTCCAGGAGTTTGTGCGGCATCTCGATTCCCACCAGCTTTTCCAGGAACCCCTGACCAAACTTCTCCAGTGGCGAGAAAGAGCGGGAACTGTCCGCAGCCATGACAATGCCCTCAATGGTGCGAACCTTCTCACCGTGCATTAGGACAGTGTATTCTGAAGTTGTGGGCTCAGCCCCTGAGAAAGCAAAAGAGCGAGATGAAAGTCGAACTAATATTTTCTTATATATCATTGTGCATTCATCCATTCAATGACTGATGTGTTACCAGTGTAAAGCTGTTGTGAAGAGTCGTCGAGACCCAGAAGGTAATTGATCATGGAAGACTTGCCAACGCTCCAAGGACCAAGGAACAGGACCATGGGCTTAGAGGTGATCTCTGCGTCTGAACAGTGTGAAGAAAGCAGACAGTTTAACTGAGGATAGGGCTTCATTTTGTGGTAGTAAAGGAATGATGTAAAACATCCATTTACCTGACACTTCATGCTGTCTGAGCTCATTGTATCTGTAGGCCTTCTCCAAGGGATTAATTGCTGAGTTGTAGACATCCTGCAGCTTCTTCAGAGCATCTATGAGAGGTCGAGTTTATGGAATGATGACAGGAAAGAAATTATAATAATAGCAGAATGGACTTGTTTATTTTATCATTACATAAACAGTCCAATGAAGATTCAAGATATTAAGTTAAATAAATCAATACGATGTTAAATTAATTATTGTTTTTACCACATTGTGGAAAGTTCAATAAATTCTTGAAACAGTAATAAGGAAGATATTGCTGAGCAAACAAAAAATTGTTTGTTATTGAGAACACACAAAATTGTTCTGGTCAAGCTAAAATGTGATATAACTGGCCTGATATGGTACATACTGTACAGCCCAGGAGGTCATAATTTTTTTACATAATATTTCCTTGACATGACTCACAGACAAATTCCCGTGAAGGTTCAGCTGTTGCCAGACGCAGCGTCTCTTCAATGTGAGACCGATCTCTTGGGGCAGGACCTGACGGGGTTTTTTCCTCCACTGTCAGAGGAAAAATATAGCCATCATAAAACCTGAATCTCATATCATCATAACATTTTATTTCATGTGGATGGGTCCTACAAAATAAGGTTATCACTGGTTTGCATTGTCAATTTTTTCTAAATGCTACTTTCAAAATACATTTCATACTTTTTTATTTTAGCGACTATTTTGTTATTATGTGGCATTCTTTGTAGTTATGGCATCAGTTGTGGAATCTTAAATTTACATCTGAAGATCTCTGAGGAAAGAAGAGAATCACGATCACGGGAAACGATGTATCAGCTAAAAGTGTTGCTTGTTGATTTAAGTGCACAGCTAAAAGCTAAAAAAGACCAGCTTAGATCATGAGGGGTAAGTGATAGTTTGGTACTGGTAAGCTAGTTTTTTTTTTAGACATATTATCACCATGAGTGTAATATATTCAACCATACAGATATATATATATATATATATATATATATATATATATATATATATATATATATATATATATGACAGTTCTCAATTTGTGTTTTTGTTGATTTTCTGTTTAGCTTTCATTTATTTGTTATTTACTTATTTATTTTCATGTTAGTTTACAATAATATCCTGGCACCAAAGGTCATTTTGAGTCCATCTACTGCAGCATCTACATCAGCTCTATTTGGAGCAGGTTAAACACAATCACTGTACTATTAAAAGCATCTGAAACATTTCTTCCCCATTACAAAACTGTCCTCCATGCAGGCCAGAGAACATATTGTTATGATTGGCAATGGACTTGTGCCAAGGGTTATTTCTGTTAGGTTATTTTGGTGGTGAGTTTATTCTTGTGCCACCTTTGACCAAAGTATCAGGTGGAGAAGCACAAGGAATTGACTTTAACAATAGTGCCCCCTAACGACAGGATAACAGCATAGCTCCTTCTCGGTTTATTTCCACTATAATGGGGTTTAACCAGAAGCTTTGTGATGATTCTGAAGCTCTTCATTATTAGATTTTAAATTTGAGTAAAGGTAACATTAGTAGCAATTCTGTGAAATTTCTAAAAAAAATGGTCCACTGTCTATTGTCAAAGTATTTTCTAAAATTTGTTAATGTTTCGCCAATCAGCAGCAGAGGTACAGTCACATTTACTGTTGTTCAGCGAATTTTCATGGGCGAAATTCAGTAATTTCTACAAGAATCCATGCAATTGAGAAATTAGTGTGAGGGCAAAAGATTTCCACACAAAGATTTCGCAGTATTGACCAACAAAAAACTGCTTTGTTTTTTCAAAATTTTAGAAAAATGATTCCAATTCATCAATTAGACATTCTCTTATTATTTCATATTAACATTAAATGTTCAATATTATTCATGCTGACTGAACTATAGTGTACCTTTGGCAGATGCTTTGGGTGCTGGTATATCATGTTCCACTGTTAATTCTTCAGCCGGTGCAGGAACTTCTTCTTGGCTCATAATTTGTTCTGGAGTTGGTTCCACAGGCTCCTCAGTTACTTCGTGGGCCAATTCAACAACCTCCTCAACAACATCTTCTGCAAGTTCTTTACCCTCTTCTCTTTCCACCATTTGTTCAAAGGCTTCTGGTTCAACCTCAGGAGCTCCTTCTTCCTCTGTTACAGCTTCCTCTTCTACGTCCTCTTCCTCTGCTACTTCTTCTGATCTCTCTTCCACTTGCTCCAATAGCTCTTCAGGCTGAGGAACCACCTCTTCCTCTTCTTCAACCACCTGTTCCTCACCTCCCTCATCCTGAATATGAAGAACCTCCTCTTCCTCAACTACCTCTTCTTCAGCCTGAGAAAGTTCCTCTTCTTCGTCTGCCTCCTCTTCAGTCTGAAGAGCCTCCTCCTCCACAACTACCTCCTCTTCAGTCTGAAGAGCCTCCTCCTCCTCAACTACCTCTTCTTCAGTCTGAAGAACCTCCTCCTCCTCAACTACCTCTTCTTCAGTCTGAGAAAGTTTCTCTCCTTCACCTGCTTCACCCTCCTCTTCCTCAACTACCTCCTCCTCAATCTCCTCTTCGACAGATTCAACAACCATTTGTGCCTCTACATCACCGTCCACCTCTGAGATCTCCTCCTCCCTCACGTCATGTGCCTCCTCAAGAACTTCCTCCTCCTCCACCGCTTCATTGAATGCCTCTAACTCAACTTCTGCCTCCTCCTCAAATATCTCTTCAAAAGAGGCCTCCTCTTGACTCAACTCTTCAGATTTCTCTTCTGAAACAACCTCATCCTCTTCATCCTCATTAGAACTGACATCTTCTGCGCCGGGGTCAATATGTTCACCGGTGCCACAGGGTTGGCAGACAGGTCTGTTTGGTGCAGGAGTGTCATTGGAGGAGCTTTGGCTGATATCTTCTGTGCCATCACAGCAGTTGAACAGCTCACCTTCAGACTTCAGCTGGAGCGGCACAAGCGGGTCAGTCTCAGACCCCACTGCATCTGCAAAGGAAAACAAGAAAATTAACCAAAATGGGATGGAGTATAACTCAGCAAATCCACACGTTATGAAGAATACATCATATTTGCATGCATGCCTTCCTTTTGCTCAAACAGGATCATGGGTTCAATTTCCAGGGAAAGCAAGAAATGATAACAACGGGTACCTTGAATACAATGTAAGTCACTTTGGATAAAAATATCAAATGCATAAATCTAAATGATTACAACACAATAGCAACAAATATATCTACAAGTTACTTATGAACCTAAATGAGCTTTTTACTGAAACACCAAAACCTAAATTAAAATGTTCATTTAGCCAAAAATTGCGAAATTGATTTCGTATTCTGGTAAAGGTGTTGTGTTTACAGGTCATAAACTAGTCGTAGTAAAGTTCTTCAGCAACAAGTCGCCTCATGATTGTCGCATCATTTGTGATCACAGTGAAGTGCAAACCGGGTTTTTTTGTCAGAATAGTTTTGGTACTGCCTGCCACATAACACCACTTCCCCTGAAGAGAAATATCTCTCACTGTACTGTAGGTACATTAGCATTAGCATTTAGCATTCTGTGTTTGAGACCTACAACATCACAGTAACTCAAGTGAACAAAACACAACCATGGTTACTGTCCTAAATCATTTTTAAAAACTATATCTTAAAATGTCATAGCTGTAATACCATGGTTTATGGATTTAAACAACATGACTAGGTGGTACAGCTGCTTTGGTGTTAATATGTGAGTCTGTGGTGATGACCAACGTCTGTGATTCATGCGGCAATGAATGCTCTCGATGAGAGCTAAATGCTTTTCGTGTGAATCACATCCTGAAATAGGGAGCAGAGCTGGCAGGAGAAGAGAACGCCAAGTCCTTTCTGTTCATGTGGATCATCAGAACAAAGTTTATTTTTCATACTGTCCTCCGGCTCTGATAAAGATGTTAGCATGGCGGCTTTGTACCAAGATTTCCACCTCGAGGTTTAATGTCAAATGCTTCCACTGAAAAGTACAGCTCTGCATTCGAGCAAACAGTCATCATATTGTAAATATCAGTGCATTAATTTGTAGATTTATATTGTTTTCTGGTATAATTTGTTATAAAGTTTTTTCAGTTCATAGGCCTATATGCAATACATGGAGATTTTTTTTATTGTGCTAAATCTTATTGCCTGCGTTACAACTACATTACTGTATTAAAATGTATTTTAAAAAATGCATATTCAAAAGACTTTAAATTACACTTGGAGAAGAAAAGGTTCTACTGTATTTAGAACCTTAAAGGGTTCCGTCAGGCATTTCATATATAGAACCTTTTAGGGGTTCCATCATGGAATCATTTTATGGAATTGGTTTTGATTAATTAATTTAGTTTTAATTACATTTTTTTTAAATTATTTTAATTAAATTTTATGAATTAAAAAGCTTGTAAACATAATTTTATCACTATAAAAAATAAAAACAGTTGTACTATGCAATCACTTAAGACATTTGTCCCTATATAGAACCTTTTTGGCATAAAGAGTTCTTTAAAACTGAATCAAGAGCCTTAGGTTTCTCTATAGAAACCCACTGAACTAAGAGTGTACCCTTAAAAGACAAACCCCAAACTCATCTAAAGTGTCTTAGCCACAGACTTAAGCAACGTTTCAAAATCCTGCTGACAGCAGAGGGCACCACATTGGCTATAGTTAGTCCAGATAAACATGTTCCACCTTTGGCATTTGACCACTTGCTTGTAAAAATGCTCTCTTGACAGGCTTGTGTGTTCCTCAGAAGTGTCTAATTGATTGAACTGGCTCTGGTCAGTGTAAATATGATATGTTTTGCACACTTATACACACGCTTACCGACCCAGGAGAGCTGTATTTTGGCCATAGACATAGTGTAACAGTGTCATCAACGCAACCATTAGATTGTGCTAATGATTTTGAAGGCCTCATAAGAGTTACTCTTTACTGCTAGCTTGCCATCTTTACTAGTCCAAGTTTATGGTTACATCATCGCCATAATGCTAACATAATGTGAAATTATACTCATACGAAAATAGATGAGGGGAATAACTAGTTTGATTTATTTGACCACAATATTATAAATGTCACTGAAATTGACAAAAAGACTGGTTGTTATATGCTACAGAAGTAGTGTGTTATTAGTATATGAGTTGACTAGCTCATGTTCTACCATACTGGTTTAATTAAATCCACACAGGTATTGTTTTATAGGCAATGGCTGGGGAGCAACAATAAGAGCAGCTCTATCATGAATTATCCCAATATGAAACCAACTATGTCATATATTAATATATACAAGATCATCTGCATTTTCCCCAGTAAGTTGTAAGTGACGGAGACCAGCCCATCCCCCTTCGACAGCATGTTCTGAGGTGAGGACAGGAACGGACAGGTGCTCGATCCCAATCCCAGGTCTTCACCACGACACAAATAGCCTATATGCTGAGAAAGAGTTTCTCTGTTATTCTCTGCTAAAATGACATTGAGGTTCAGCTTGTATGTGAGCTATAAGTTCTTATTTTATTCCATTGACTTCCTCCTGGCAAATTACTCTATTCTACTCTACATCCAGACAGTGATGGTCGTATCTACAGGAGTGATTTTTCAAAGATAGCTGTGGTCACTAGGCAAAACCCAATACAATCATGTGAGACACGTCTGGGTGTGAATTACACCAATTCATTCTGATGACAGACTTTGGCTCAGGCATTTCAAAACGATCAGACTAACATTTGAGATGCTGTGCAATGAAATTGGTTTGCTGGTTAATCCAATCCCATCCAATGTTGGGGCAAAGTCACGGAACTTTCTTTGTTTCGCATCAAGAAAATTATTCAGTAAATTTGTTTCCATTGCAATTTATGCGATTTTATTATTATCGGATAAAAATGTATCCACCTCACTTAAGCGCGTTATGTGCATTTTTAGAATTTATACCCATCTTGGCGTTTTCATCCAGCTTTTTTAAATGAAATATCCCAAAATGTGCATAAAAATATGTGGATGGAAACATAGCTTTTGTTTCACCAAATTCTTTGAGAGTTTGCTGCATAAGCCCAAAAATATGTAGTGCAATCAATGAAGTCCAATTGACCCTTTCCCGGCAGTTTTATTGACAGCCGATCTAACCAATCATAACCCCGAATCCGCCATTTTGTCCGACAAAGCAGTCAGGGGAGTTAGTAGATTAACGTTGGTGAACTTGAACTTCAAAAATTGTGTGTACTCACGTCTTTCCGCGCTTGAAACAACATTCCTTCTGATGTTCATTCATGTTTATTTGATGCTATAAATGAACTAGTATGAAGAGATGATCGGTTCACGAGTCGCTTGAAGGAGCTACAGCGATCTGCCACGACACTTTAAAGAGACACTAGACGCTATTTAGTGTTTAAACTTCTTTAAAAATTACAATATTTTAAATATTAAACTGTTTCATATCAAAAGTAACCTGCTCTGTCTTGTCTGTCGACGCGTTGTCAGTGTCCTCTTTCCTGTATTTTTCACTGCGTGAGAACATGATGTGTGGCATGAGAGCGGCATGGCTTATAGGACATAGCAACAGTAACTAAAGGGGGCGGGACTTTGCGAAGGGTCAACTCACAAATGAATGACTCTTATGCTCCAGTCATTCTTAGTGAATCAAAAGCATACAGCACGACAAGTTAAGTCCGATTCCTGTGCGAATGATCTTATGATCTGGTTCTTTTAGTAAATCACAAACACTAGTTGGACATGTTTCTTAAGTAATCTAAAATATGTTGGCACTTTTTTAGACAATAAAATTTATTTATTTTATCTATTCATAAAATCTGTATGTTTCCCATCCCTAAGGTTCAAAATTGTTCTTAAAGACCAATAGAAATGCACATATTACTGCAATTTTCAAAAATTGCACAGCCACAAATCAATGCTAAATTCATTGATAATGTCGGTAACCCTAGAACACTGTTTCGTCATTAATGAATAACTATGAACAAATGAGTAATGCAATATGAATATTCTAGTAACTGCTATTAACAAGAAACTCAACAAATTAGTAAGTAATAGTGCTCAGATGAACGAGTTAGTTCACTAATGGCTAATCAATTAACATTATATTTTTCATACCTTCCAAAGGACTACTAAGAACTATAAGTTCATAATTAATGTGAATGCATAATGAATACTTAATTCTAAAGTAAAGGTCATGGTAACCCACAAGTAATTACTCCTAAACCTAACCCTGAGTGTAAGTAGAAAATGAATGTGATCGTACAAATTCATATGAATTAGCGTAAAAACGTAAAATAGTTACGAACTGCCTTAAGAGTTTATTGATTTGCTTTCAAGTATTTGTATACTGTAAGTGTGGCGGTGTGTTTTAAAATACCTAAAGTGTGTATGTACGGCTTCCTTGTTGTATGTATTTGTATAGCAACATTGTTTACTCCGGTAATGTCTGCGTATTCTTGGCTTCTGTGAGTGGAGTGTACAGGGAAAACCCCAGGTGCTAAAACTGGCCACGTACAGTAGGCAGGACAGAGGCTTTAAGTCCTACTGTTACCATAATGGTTGCCCCTACAAGGTCTGCAAGACAGAAATAAAGTCTGATTGAGACAGTACCGTTGTGACAGCAGCTGTGGACTGGAAGTGTAAATGTGGATAGAAAGTACAAGGGGGCGTGTAAGTGGAGCTGTGAAGCATGACCATGCAACCGCCAGAGGAAGAGTGTCTGATTTCATAGGGCACTCTAGGCCTTTCCACCTGACCGTACAGACACAGAAGGAGAACAAGAACAATGCAAGGACAGACAAGGATAATACTTAAAAGCAAGCCAGAGGAAGCTATAGCCTCGAATTATTTCACCAACAGTAAACTACTGAGAGAAAAGCAAGCCGCCAACTGTTTCCCTTTCAGTTCACTGCAATTTTGACCAACAGATTCCATTCCAACTATCATGAATTCAATAGGAATTTTAGAAAACAAGATATAAGAATTTAGGGTATGTTTACAGACGACAATGTTGTCAAAACGATCTACGTTCACAGGGATCCGCGACTAAAAACGCTGCATTATTCATGCCAGGCCAGTAGTTGGCGATGTCACTGTGTAAAGAAACCGCGACTATAGACTGAACACGTAATACACATGCGCCGTGTATTTGTAGTTTACAATGAGACAATAACTTGCACTTTAAAACTTTTTCTTTTTCTTTTTAAAGTTAGCGTTTTCAGGCCCACAAAACGTGTGTAAATGAACGGCCAAAACGTACACATTTTTTTTTTTTGCTTTTAGTTGAAAACAGTGTTGTGTAAACAGGCCAAAATATTTACATTTGTAAGAATTAATAATAAGAATTAGTTTTGTTACTGCAGACTGGCTTTGCGGCAATAGCGTCTCTGATGCATCAAAAATACAAACAAAACTGTTGTGCTGCTTATTAATATTTGAAAAATATTTGTTTAAAGTTGCGTGTGACCAAAAGTAATGTGGTGCAACCAACATGCAGAAAAAAATAAGTGAATACTTTTCTTAAAAAATATTTTGTTTATATTTATTTTAGAGTCCTGTTGACCTGTTCCCTATAGTAATACTGGGTAATAACTAGGTACTAACCCTAAACTTACCCCTAAACCTAACCTTAACCCACGTACATACCTTATATTACCAGTACTTTCTTAGGTAAGTACACTGTAAGTACACTTACAGTAAAATAAAAGTGCAACCAATATTTTTACAAGGCAAGATTAGTTCATGTTATAAACTGTCATGTGGTGCAACTCTGGGTATTTATGAATAAATAACAGGGTTTTTTTCCTTTTAAAAGCATTATTATTAAATCTTTCAAAATCATATGTGACCATCATAAATAAGAAGAGTATATTTCATCTTAGTATGCGTTTTAAACTGCATTTTTAAAAGATTTTTACTTTTCTTTATCATTGACAGTTGGACGCTCTGATCTGTCATTGACCCATAAGAGTGTGTTAATATTTAATATGTATGAATTGAAAGAGTGTGTTCACGCTCTTCGCACTTTGGTGTCATGCCTCACAACAGATGGCATCTCCCATTTCCTATAAAACCGAGTGCATGTGGTATCTAAGCACCTCAAGTTGCATAATTCAACTGAGTAAAAAAGAATCTGTTTTTCAGGGCTTTGTGTGTTGATACAAACTAAGTGTCCACTAAACACTTCACATACAGTACATGACATCCAGAATTCAGAACACACTCGCACTGAACATACTGTACTTGTGTGAACAACTTAGTGAACAACTCACACTTGAGCTCAAAGAACAATACATTAACCACATATTCAAGTTAATAAAGACAAAAATTAGAAGAAATGACACTAGCAAGAAACCACAAATTGTACTGTACATTCCGTAAAACACTTTATATAAGTGAATATGAGCATGCAACAGATGCAGCTCTCATCTTCACCAAGGACAAGTCTGATCTAGGATTACACTTCAGATGACATTTTTGTCTCAAGCTAAAACCGTGGCCCATTTCTCCCAGACAAAACTGCAGTCGCTCTTAACATACAGAAGTCAGCTGCAGCTCTTTGTTCAGCAGCGCACCTGTGTTCAAATTCCAGCTCTTCTTACCTGCAGTGGTGAGTGCCAGTAAAGACAGCAGGCAGCAGAAGGGGAGGAAAAGCCTCATTTTGACTGCCAGGACCGTCCAGTTCTCTTCTCAGTCTATATATACCCCCGGAGAGAGGCAAGAGGGTCCGCGTAGGGTCTGGGGGTGGGGCGGCGCTCATGGACATCGAAGCATTTGCACAAGCGTCAGCACTGGGAGCAGCTGCCTTCTCCAATCAGATGGCCTATAACCTTTGCCTACTTTCTGACTAATAATCTGTGGAGTTGTAAAGTAAAATTCACTCGAGGAGACCACTTTGGTGCTCTTTTATTGACTAGACACTAACAAAATAAAAAAGTCTGACCATGTTTTTCATGGTAATAAAGACTCAGGGCTCTATAGTGGGACCATTTAAGTTGCATTTGCGATTGAAAATTATTGCGTACAAAGTATTTCGGAGCACCAGGGCGACTGACCCGATCAGGCCCGGTTCTATGGGGGTGCTAGAGGGTACAAAACAGACCAAACGGGTTTCGCAAACGCGGCATATTTGTGTTTCCAGTCAGGATAGCGTGGAGAGAGATTGTATTGTTGAACGTTAAGCAATGGAGCCAATCACTGATGATTTCTTGAACACAATGGCCAATCAGAGGTGTTTAAGTTACACTGTTCAAAACGCTGGGGTTTGTACAGTGCTGAGTTATGCAAGCTCGCGAATCCTTCATTATAACAAAGTAAAGTAAAGTAAAGAAAAGTAAAGAGATTCATTGTGCAGTATAGACAAATTCATTAATTATAACGAAAGCTTGAGAGATCACGATTGACGAGTGACAGATTTTTTAATGATTATAAAGGGAGTTTGCTTTTATACAATTCAATAAACATTAAGTTAATATTAAGTGACTTACATTTTAGGAACTTTACTGTCAGGTTTTTCTCTATTTCGTCAATAAAATAACAGTTGAACCACAGCGCATCTCAGAGCAAACACAGTCGTTTCGTTTATATGAATGAATCTGCATTTTGAAATAAATCTAGTGAGTGAATGATTCAATGACATATATTCAGTCGATTGCTTTGTTCCTGAAGGAATCAGCCATTTGATCGAATAGATTGAATGAATGATTCAATGACAGTGACTTGCCGCCCCCTACTGGCAGCTTTAGTTTAATTTTTAATTTTAACCATTTAATATTTCTATATTCAAAACTTTCTATTTAAAAGATTAATCTTGTAACATGGTTATGAATTTAAATGCATTCACGGCACATTCACGGTCTGTAAATATAAATGCCATCTTTTTGTTCTTCTGGCCATATCTGCAGTGCAAAGGTGAATTTTGTTGAAACATCATTTGATTGGTAACATATTCTTCCTGATTGTATCTTATTATTCTAACTCATTTTATAAATATAAATTTAATAAGGTTAGGGAAAATGTTATGGAAAAATTTAGTGCTCCTAAAAAGAAATGTAAGCGTAGCGCCCTGAAACTCCAATATTCCAAAAAAAAAAAAAAAAGAAAACAAAAGAAAAGAATGTTCAATTTTGGTTTCATGGTGACTTTAATTCTCCCCAGTACCTCATGTGACCACCAGATGGCGCTTTAATTGACTAGGAATGGGCAAACTTGGTTCTGGTGGAGGGCCACTCCAGAGTTTAGCTCCAAATCTAATCAAACACACCTCAACCAGCTAATCAATGTCTTCAGGATTACTAGCAGAGTTTTATCAGGGTTGAAGGACAGTGGCCCTCCACTAGACCATAGGACTTGACGTTTACACTAACAAAAAACCCATGTTTTTGGACTTTTTAATGGCTTTAAAGTAAGCAACCTCGATGTGTTTTTCTTTTTTTTTCTTTTACACAAGCAAAATGAGAGTTGAGTTGAGGATACAGCAACACACCGTCCTCGACCGAAGGCGAGAGTTTTCACGACGCGACGCGAGACAGGCGTCTTCACGCACGTCTCCACGGGGGGCGGGGTCACACACCAGGGCGGGATGGAGGGAGAATAATACAGTAATCTGCGACTGCGAAAGAGAGAGAGAGAGAGAGAGACCACATCTGGAGGAAAATAAAGAATCATCATTTTATGTCCTCCACCCTCTGTCTTATTCTCCTCCCTCTCCCTCCGTCTCTTTTTCAGATTGAGGAAGAAGCTGGGAGACAGTAGACAGGCGTCGTAAGCAAGCGATGCTCCTTTTAAATGTATTTATATAGGAACGATTTGACAATATTTCCCGACAATTTGATCCTTAAAAGAACAGTTCACGGTTTTTTTTTAGTCTAAACAATCTTACGTTGTGCGTGAGTTAGAAATGGTCAACTGGATCCAGGAGTGTTTTTGATGAAGACATCTGGCGTTTTAATCTAGGACCGCGCGCGTCAAGTCGTCTCAGCGGGTCACGTATTTCGGAATCCGACGGAACGTCATTATTGAGGTAAAACCGAGCGAGCCTGTCGCGCGCATCTGGACTGACACAATATGTATGCACGTCTAGGTTGTGTGTGTGTCTTATTTTGCTTAAGTTTTACCCATACAGTCTGACCCAGTTTCTTAAATGTTGTTCAGATATGAAGCTCAAATTGGTTTGGTAAACAGACTCATAAACAGAGACCACCTGGTGTTATATAACTAGTGACAAACATGTCAGGACAGCTACAGGTGTGAACGGAGGACACCTGAGCCTATTTGTGTTCCAGATGCTGCAATATTATGTTACTTTGTGCAGCTCTCTAGATTAGGCTACTTGATTCTGATTGGTCAGTCGTGACATTCCACTTCAAATGTTTTTGTATAATGTGTTTTTTATTTTACTGTCTCAAGCAAAGATATACTAGCAGTGCTAGTCTCTTTTTTTTGCACGTTAATATTTCATGTGCGTTTATTTTTTTGTTTTCGGTAGTTGTGCGAAAAGTTTTTTACAGTCTGCAGTTCAGTTCATTATTATGAAATAAACCCACTTTTTGTAGCACTCCTGATGTTCATTTATTTTTATGTGAGGGTCAACAAAGATCTTATCGTGCATGATTGTGATATTTTGTAGCATCAGAAGAACTTTTCTGAACCATTTCACGTTGTGCTAGTAGGCTAAGCTATTAGCTAATTTAAAAACATTTTTCTGATTACGAAAAAATACATAATTTACTTGTTTAATTGTCGGTGTGCCGGTGTTGTGCCGAATACCCCCCCCCCCCCCCCCGCCTAATTGACCTTTCGCAAAGACCCGCCCCCTTTAGTTACTGTTACTATGTCCGACAAGTCATGCGCTCTCACGCCACACATCATGTTCTCACGCAGTGAAAAATACATCCTGGAGCAAAGAGGACTCTGACAACGTATGAAACAGTTTCATATTTAAAATATTGTAATTTTTAAAGAAGTTTAAACAATAAATAGCGTCTAGTGTGTCTTTAATGTGTCGTGGCAGATCGCTGTAGCTCCTTCAAGCTCCTCGTGAACCGATCATCTCTTCATACTAGTTCATTTATAGCATCAAATAAACATGAATGAACATCAGAAGGAATGTTGTTTCAAGCGTGGAAAGACGTGAGTACACACAATTCTTCAAGTTCAAGTTCACCAACGTTAATCTACTAACTTCCCTGACTGCTTTGTCGGACAAAATGGCGGATTCTGGGTTATGATTGGTCAGATCGCCTGTCAATCAAACTGTTGTCAATTGTTTAACAGTAAACTTCTATAAATTTCTTTCGCTTCATTCGTGAAATACAACAATTTAAGTTAAGTGCATTTTCAAGTCTATGCTCAAAAAAGGGATGTTGTTAAAGGTGCGGTCTGTTGTATTGACAGCTAGTGGTTGAAATGGATACTGTAGACCAAATTCAAAATATTGGAGAGGGTTGTTTCCCCCGCCCCCTCCTCCTCAGACTCACTCAACAGGAATGAGTACAATGGACAATGGAAGGCGTCAAGCCTTTCACTGTAAGTCGATGAGTTGATTTATCCTCATTTTTAATTAACCTCTGGACATAGAGCTTTTTATACTGAGGCTTTTTAGGTCGGGTAGAATCTGCGATCTCTGATTTAGTCTGTTTGCTGGCTACAATATGCTGTTTTCCGCCAACTGGCAACCCAGGGTGTCGAAATACTATTGGGTAAATTGGCAGCGGGTGGAATCATGCAGACCAAAACAAAAACAGACGCACATTTCAAAGTAGAATAACTGGCTGTTGTATTGTTTTCTAAATCTGTGCAGACATATCATGGTATTTTATGCTTTAGTACAGTCAAAAAAAAAAATTACATTCAGCAACTTTAACAGATTAATTTTTCTTAATGACGATGTGAGGGATAGATGTCCAATAGTTTGAAGGTCCTATAATCAAATTTTTGCAAGCCATGTTTACTATACTAGAGTTTATATATATTTCATTCACAAACTAGTTTATATGGTGTCTACCCTTTCTGAGGTCCATTAAGTTTGACGTTTAGCGCAGATGTATGGAAATGTTCAAGATCGGGGGCTGCCAAATGTGCGTCTAAGAATCGGTCATTGAAAAACCCATATTGACGATTGCTAATCCGAATATGTGGGTGTTTTTCGAGTCCAGCTCAGTGTTTATGGTGGATATGGCAGTACTTTGGGAGGCTCTCGGTGCAACGCCAAGCCCAGTCCTGATGCAACAAACTGCAACATTAACAGAGTCTGAGGAATGGAATGAGAGACAGATTGTGGCTGAATGTGTGTGGCTGGGGGTGTATGAATGTTTCAGTGGGTCGTGAGACATTGTTCACTGTGATTTTTCAGGGATGTGCTCTTAATACTTCTGTTTTGACTTATAATGTGGTTTTCACTCGCATCGGAGTTCGTTAGGTTCAGTGGAGAGAATGGGTGAGGAAAGCAGAAAGGAGAGATGAAACCACACATTTTTGTCCTGTGAAACGCCAACCACTAATGGCTGCTTCTGAAATTCTTTGTCTCCAGTAGTTCCTCATGACATTGTCCTAAACTTTACCTATACAAGAACGCATTGTGTACACAGTAAACTCGCGCTATTGAGAAATATGTGTTCATTTCCAAAAGAAACACTGAGAATTCCTGCGCTCCCTCCCTTTCTCTTCATCACGCCTTATGTCTCATTCTATTTTCTCAATCTCTCCCCCCTTTGGCTTGAGTTTGAGGTTGGACAGAGTTCCTGGAGGCCATCATGAGCAATCCAAGGGGAGGAGGAAAGGCATGGAAAATCGGAGCGAGCAAGAGAGAGAGAAATATGAGAGCGCGAGAGGAGAGAAAATGATGTCTGAAGAATTTCGAATTGCACTTAATCCACACCGTCCATTTGATTCGCGGCCGCGTCGTTGTCCCAGACTTCCTCTCTTCTCCAGTCGCAGGAGAAGCTGCGCACGCTCGGGCCGCAGCTGGTTCTTGTTATTGTTTATGAGCTTGGCTCTCCCTTTGCATTTCTAATGTACACTTAAAAGCACAGTGGAAACAAATTGGGTGAATCTGCTGTGGCCAGAGGAATGTGTGTGTGTGTGTGTGTGTCTGGATGACAGACTATAAGGAGAGAGTGAGAGAAGGAGAGAAGAAGAAACGAGAATGTTAGAGGAGGGGAGGCTATGTTGACCTTGTCCTGTTGCCAGACGCAGGGGGTGGAAAGTGAAGAAGGAGTGATGAAGAAAGAGAGAGAGGGAGCAATGTGGTGCTCATTGCCTTCTTTAGGATGTTGTTGTTTCTTCCTCATCAGTGATTCATTATTTAGCTGTGTTTTGCTCTCCACCCTTATCCTGTTATGGATGAATGGCAGAGAGTGTTTTTTTAAACAGGGTCTTCAGCGTAATCAGCTCAATCTGTGTCCTAATATCAAACTACTGTATATCGATATAAATGTTATTGCCTCTTCCAATATCGTTTATTAAAAATATGCGAAGATATCATATAGGGCAGCCCCCGAATAGTCCACTAAACTTTAGTCGACGAGAAGAGGCTTACTCGACCAAAATTTTATTAGTTAGTCACTCCACAGGAAGTGGCAAAGTCACGCAGATATGGCTTATTTGAAATATGTGAGTGGCCAATTTTACATGGCCAGTTCAACATTAACCTACATGAATGGGCAATATAATTAGGCTAATGATTACTGCGTTCGATGTTTAACTTAATAACAGTCCTAATAACCGTCGGAAAACATTTTTGGTCATACAGATAAGAGTAATGCATCAGTCAAAACTGTCTAATTTTATTTGTGTACACACACAATAACAATAAAACATTGGGCTTTTGTAAAATAAAGAAAACAAATCAGATGAACTTATGAAAACCGAAACTTAGTGTATACTACGTTGCACACTATATGAAATGTTAGGTCTGGGGCAGGGTGGGCGCATTAAATGCTTTATTCATTTTAGTGTTATTTTTTCCATAATTAAAGGGGTACTTGATTATGATTTAAATTTTTTAACTTTAGTTAGTGTGTAATGTTGCAACATCTGCACAGTTACGATGCAGAATACTGTCCCTCTCCCGTCCGCAACATTCATGTTGTGTCCTGCTCCCGCCCACAAAATCCAGCATAAAAGTAGCCTATATAGATTTTTGTCAACATCCATGAAATTTCATGAAATATTAAGTTATGTTTCGCCACAACATCCCAGCACAAACGCTGCATCAATATTCAAGCAAGCTGCTCCACAGCAACTACATAAATTCATCCGCATAACCGTTCAGAAACGTCCAATTTCATTCTAAAAGTTTAAACTTCTTCCTGAGTCTCTCCATCAGTGTCGACTCAGGTTTGAACAAGGCTGAACACCGTTTGCTGCGTGAGATTCTCCAGCTTTGTTTTGGTTGAGCAACCGAAGCGCCAGCTGTTAAAGCTCCGCCCACTTTTGAAAGCGGGGCGGGAGCAGAAGCTCATTTGCATTTTTAGGGACACACAAAAATTGCTCACATCCAAAAAGGGCCAAATTTGACAAGCTATAATAAATTATCTGTAAGGTATTTTGAGCTGAAACTTCACAGACACATTCTGGGGACACCAGAGACTTCTTGTAAAAGGGACAAAATAGGTCCTTTAATTAATTAATTTAACTTGTTAAACTGTCAGCCCTAATATATATATATATATATATATATATATATATATATATATATATATATATATATTCATGTCATTAAAAAGTTTAAAAAACCCTCCTAGAAAGGCACTAACACTCCAACCTCATTCTTTCTTTTCTGTCACTCTTCCTCATGCCAGACACTGAGATTGCAGGCTAAATAATGGGATTGCATCACTGAGATTTGGAAAGAGGGAGTGAAAAAGAGAAGTAGGAAAGGAATGATCACCCACAGCTTTTTCGGTGTGAGTCAACAAAAGGGAAAGGGCCACTTGCAGATGTAGAGGAATGAGAAACAGAACCTTCAGTGTGTCCGTCTGGAGATTACAATCATAAAAGTTGATATTAAAAAGATATTTCTGGGTGGCATTTCACTCCAAAATTAAAATAAATAATGCAGTTTAAATATATTAAAATGCATTTTTAAATAAAAAATAAGATAGCTCAAATGGACATTTGGCTATGAGTCTGTCTCTGTTGTCCTCACAAACCCTCCACCTCATTGTTGTTGCACATTAGTTATGTTTCATCTAAAGTTACGAATCTTAACTTATGTGCAAAATTGGAATATCGCATTAAACATTTGCGAATAAAGCAGCGTTTGGCGTTTCCGCCCAGCGTTTTTATGCAATATCCCAAAATTTACATAAAAATAGGTGGATGGAAACATACCTATTGTAAGGCAGCTGCTCAAAATCCATTTTAAAACTTACAGAAAATGCAGTATATCTCAGTGTTAGTGTGCCTATAAAGCCCAGAAAGTAAGGGTGGAGCTCAAGGAAGAAGTTAGATTGAAAACAACCCCTATGCCAGTGACTGAGAGCGAACGAGGGAGGAGACGAGGGGAAGTGTTCAGCACTCAAGCCTTTTGCAATACTGTGTAATATCACAGAGAGAGAGCGAATCGGAGAAAAGAGGAAAAGAATGCAGGAGTTCATGAAAAGCCAGAAGTGTTTGCAGGGAGATCAACATTTCAGCAATTAAGGCAGTTCTCTGCAAGAAAAAGACAACTTTGGGCAATGATGAATGTGGGGGTCTGTTAAAGGGGACATATTATGGCGCTTTTTACAACATGTTATATAAGTCTCAGGTGTCTCCAGAATGTGTCTGTGAAGTTTCACCCCTCAGATAATTTATTATACCATGCTGTAAACGCCCATTTTTGAGTGAGAGGAAAAACATGTTGTTTTTGTATATGTATCTTTAAATGCAAATGAGCTGCTGCTCCCCACCCCACTTTCCAGAAGAGGGCGGAGCCTGTACAGCTCATGCCTCAGATACTCTGCCAAAAACTAAAACATCTGTTTGGTTTTGAGTATTATCTCTATCACATCCACACTCATGTGACATTGCAGTTCTTCGTCATCATGAAAGTTAATTATTTACATGCGTTTTAAAGCAATATCAGTCAGATATATGGTGCACGCGCACAGAAAGCTGGCTGTCAGACGGCGCATCCTGTGAGTAATAAATTAATTTCTCTTACACATGTTTCTCTCACACATCTCTTATTGCACTTAAACTGTCACAAAAGGTTATGTCAAAAACAAAGTTCGCAAACACAGATGGTTATGTCTGTGGACATACTACTGCTGTATATTCTGCTAATATGAACCAACAACAGAAAACAGAAAACCACTCACTGCTCTTGATAATAAGAATAACTTTAGTAGCTTTAATAAGAAACTTTGTTTACTTGAATGCTCTGGCGAGGAGATACTGCTCACTCAGGGGAGGAGCTAAGCTAATCAACATTCATGGGCGGGGCTTACATAGTAGTAGGGGGAAATCTGGAACTGCTAGTTTGGAGAGACTGTTTATGGTTTATGGCCATTATAAAAAATAATTGGGTGGATTTTTACCATTTTAGGCTGGTTGTTTACACACATCTGTGTTCAAACACCTTATAAAGTGAATTTTGCATAATAGGTTCCCTTTAAAGGGGCTGTATTTCCTCATTCCTGTACAAGTGAAGAAAATAATTATATGGTTAGATGAATATTTATGTCATGCACATCAAGGCAGGAGAGAAGTCATTCAGCAGGGTCCAAAATTTTTTTTTTTCATATGGAAATAAACAATAGAAAGTCACCTTTTCACTTCTCACATAAATTATTCACATATTTTATGATGGAAAAAATAAATAAAATAATGAAAATACCTAGGGATGCATAATATATATATTTTATTTTATTTTTTTTCATTTTTATTGGCCAGAATTGGATATTTCATTTTTACTCTATCGCTTTATTTTAACTAAAATATAATTTTTGGCAAATCTAAAAATTATGTTTAAAATGATATATACTGTATATATAAAAATATATAAAATATTATATATTACATTTTGATTTTAATGTAAAGCATTTAAAATGATTGATTTAAGTTTTAAGTATTTATTTATGTATTCATTCACTCATTTTATTTACACAACAGAGCACAGAATTTTTATATCTACCACAACATGAAAATAATTATCGGCCAGAATTTTAATATCAGCACATTCCTAATTTTAACTCATCATCTTAGAATATGATTGATTTAAGCTTTATTTATTTTATATACACAAAATAGTACTGAATTTTAACATTGATCGTAACATGAAAATGATTATTGACCACAATTTTAATAACGGCACATTCCTAATTTTATCTAGAGGTCTTCAGTTTTTGCACCCCCTTGTACAAATACACACATAGCCCACGGATGTGGAGCCAGAGGCCCACTCTTCATCAACTTTTCCTCTACATCACAGAAAGAAACTGAGAAAAGAATGAAGAAAAGCAAAGAACTCGGATCTATATATCTCTGTAATGTGTTCTGCATGTTGTGACTGCAGTGGGGCTGCTGGTGTGATGAACTGCTTGTGTGTGTGTGTGTGTGTGTGTGTGTGTGTGCGTGACCGGTCTGGCAGAAAGAAATGTAAATGACTTACAGTTGCTGAAGTGGAGCTGCACGTGTGTGGGAGTGTGAGAGAGAGAGAGGGTATTTCCTTCTAAAAAAAACAAACTGCAAAATCACTGCTGTCAGTGTTGGTGCCACTGTGAAGTTGGTAACATAATAATATGCTTTGATTTTCTCAGCATCAAAGCCATGCTGTCGCTGGACGAGCCCCTGGACTTGAAGATTCCCTCTGGCCCTGACAGGACGCTCAGAACGTCCATCTGTGCCCCGCTGCACTTTGCTCGTGCCCGAATATCCCGGGCACTGCACAAGTCCACAAGCCCTGGTTAGTCAAACACACAAACCGCTACATAACTAGACTATGTAGATGCAACTAGGGGTGTAAATCTTTAGGTAGACGGCGAATCAATTCATAGGCTTTTGATTCCATTCAAGAACTATTTTTGCAAATTCAAAATGATTCTACACAATTGAGCATTGTTAGATCATTTTAGTTCTTAATGAAACCACATGACTTTATTTTAATAATCGTCTATTAAAAGGTGGTATACTGTATGTGTAAATTTACATAAGCAAAGGCTTAGTTCATATCAAAGGGTTAGTTCACCCAAAAATGAAAATTCTGTCATCATTTACTCACCCTCATGTTGTTCATGTTGTTTATCTTCGAAACACAAATGAAGAACTGATTTTTTTTCTTATATTGACAGCCCACGCAACTGAAACTTTGAAAAGTTCATAAAGAGATTGTAAAACTAATCCATATGAATTGAGTGGTTTAGTCCAAATTTTCTGAAACGACTCGATCGATCTATATTATGAACAGATTGAATTTAGGCTTTTATTCATATAAAAGTCCCGTTGGTGGATCTGGCTTGAGACTCAGCGGCCCAACTGTTTGAGTTGATTAATAAAGCTTTGTTGATTTGAATTCTTCGTTTCTGGGTCCTCAGTCACTAAACCTGACTTAAACTCGCTTAAGTCATGGGAGTTTATAGTGCTGTGCCGGGACCGCTCCGTCAATTTTTCACCCAAATTAAGCCAATTGAAAAACATGGGGTGATTATTCCAGCCCACCCACACATTTAGAGGCATACCCATCATCCACTCTCTGAACCCATCAAAAATGTTTCAAGATCGATGTGTGTTCATCATCAGGATTTGTAATCACTACATTGAGAAAATGAGTGAATCGTTATACCCCTAGTCAGTACCTTGTGAAATCCTAAAAAATGCTGCCTTTGGAGGATGGTTTCAAGGTATAGGGCAATAAAGAGACCGAATCAAATGTTAGCTCCACTGTCTCATGAGATACTTTCATCTGATCAATTTTTGAAGGTAGCATAGATGTATCCTTGTCTACCTTTGATGTCCCACAATCCTGTGCTTTCTATTCTGTGAAGAAACATGGCTTCTAAAAGCTGTGGTTGGTGGTCAGTTGTGTGTGTTTTTGAACAACGTTTTGATGTCATATCTAGCGAGGAATCACTAATTAAATATTTACTTAGTTTTTACTCTGTCTATTTTACTTCTCTCGCTATTACTTCTCAGAAGTCCGAAATCAGAAATCTTCGAATGCAAGCGCTGCCTGCAAATTTTGCCTGATAGGACAGTGAGGAAACAATTCAGCTGCCTACTTTTTTGAACACAGCCGATTAGAAAGAGAGTCATTTGGCCACCTACTAGTGTAAAAATGTAACTGCAGAAAGTCTAACTAACCTCCTCTCTTCTTCTCTGCAGATGCAGCTGATAAGGACATGTCAGACTCTTCATCGTCCACAGCTGTGGATCTGAGTCTGTCTCCATCCTCGTCTCCCTCACCACCCTCTCCCATTGACAGCGGTGCCAGCTGGAGCCCCAGAGCACCTCTGCTGGTCTCAGTGAGTAACTCTCCCACAGCTTTATTGCTTTTGAACAAAACTGTTAGGTGAATAATACAATATTCTAAAACTAGGATGGGCAAACTCGGTCCTGAAAGGCCACTGTCCTTCAGAGTTTAGCTCCAACCCTGATAAAACTCACCTGCCTGTAACCTACTTCAAAGCCCCTTGAAGGCAAGCCTGCAACCTTAGCCAAAAAAGCATAATGCCTATTAATGTTATGGAGACAAGAGGCTGTTTTTTTAATGAATGTCAATGGGAGAGGCTTCACTACACTGAATAAAATGAAATTCAATGACATCACGGCTGTAATGTGATTGGTTATCAAGGCACACGTGATCATAGTTAACCGTTTTCCAAAGGTAGAGCCACAGACCCTCACATCTCCCAAGAAAATAGCTGCGTCCAAATTCAGAAGCTGCATCTTTCGAAGGTGCATTTGAAGACTAATCGCATCACAGCGGCTCGACGAAGTCTGTTCCAATTCGAAGGCTCCTTCATATGCGGCCTGCAAATGCTTCCTTCGTTTCCCATGCAATGAGGTAACAACAGCTGGATCGCGGCCTTGCCTATCCCAAAATTCTTTGTGGACCGATTACGACAGGATTCTTTTTTTGAGAGAGAGAGAAATTGGCGAATTACACTTTTAAACAAGCATTGGTTTTCAACTCACTCAAATATCTAATGATACAAATGTAAAAATGTCCAGCTGATAGGTGACAAGGACAATCCTCCATAGGCTAGTCACATTTAACAACGCTCATTCCGACCTCCGTGGCCTTCAAAGGTGTGGCCTCTGAAGTCTGTGTCCTTCGAAGGATGCAGCCTCTGAATGGGGCCTTCTAGTAATCCTCAACACATTGACTAGCTGGTTGAGGTGTGTTTGATTAGAGTCGGAGCTAAACTCTGCAGGACAGTGACCCTCCAGGACTGAGTTTGGCCATCATTGCTCTAAAACTTGGATCAAAAACTTTTTTGTCTCAAATCAGTAAATGAATCTTAACATTTTTGTCTTGAGTCTTTGTGGTGAACAGATCACTGGAAAGAATCAAAGTCTGCGGTGTAGAGTAGAGCATTCTGCTGGAAGAAAGACTGCCTTATACACCACTCCCATAATTCAATTCACCTTCACACTAATTCATTTCAGTCCATTTCAGTCCAAATAGTGTCCTGATCTGAACCCTTTCTTCGGGAACAAGCTCGGGCTTGTTCGGGCATGAGGTCGTCTCCTACTCCCCAACCAAGATGAGTCGGACATGATTCAGAAATAAATAACTGACACATACGCTCTTCTACTCACAGGAATCCGAGAGTACCATGTATCACGAGGACAGCGCCTCTCCTCCTCCAGGTTTCCAGTTCTTTCTGCCGATTGGTGCGGAGGGTCGCCTGCGCCTTCCCTCCTCGATGCTCATTGGTCGGCACTCCCCTGAGCCCTCAAGTGACGAACAGCTGGCCTGCCGCTGGCTAAAGGTTAGTGAGAGAGCGCTGTATTAATGATCATGAGGTTGAAGACTAAATGAAATGTCATCTTAGGTTTCCAAGTGAAACTAGGAAATTGTAAATATTTAATAAAACAGGAAATAATGGGCACGAGTCATACCTATAGAGCCAGTCACACCAAGGACAATAACTACAACTATAAAGTTTTAATAATCATTCTAATTCTATGAGTATATTGAAGATCACACCACAACTATAATGATAACGACACAGAGGAACGATATCATGTAGGAATCACTTTCAGATCAATGTTTTCCAGCTAAAAACAGTGATGCACTAATATAGTTATTGTTATAGTTAACATGTTAAAGGGTTATTTCACCCAAAAATTCTGCCACACTCATGCCGTTCCTCATCCGTAAAACCTTCGTTCATCTTCGGAACACAAATTAAGATTTTTTTGATGATATCCGAGAGTTCTCTGACCCAAGACGGCAATTTAACCAGCACTTTCCAGGCTCAGAAAGGTACTAAAGATATCGTTAAAACAGTCCAAGTGACTACAGTGGTTCAACCTTAAAGGGATAGTTCACCCAAAAATTCTGTCATCCTTTACTCACCCTCATGTTGTTCCAAACATGTATTAATTTCTTTGTTCTGCAGAACACAAAGGAAGATATTTGCAACAACATTTGTAACCAAGCAGATCTCTCCGCCCATTGACTACCATAGTATTTAATTTTCCTACGATGATAGTAAATGGGGGGCGAGATCTTTTTGGTTACAAACATTCTTCCAAATATCTTCCTTTGTGTTCAGCAGAACAAAGAATTTAATACAGGTTTGGAACTACATGAGGATGAGTAAATGATGGCAGAACTTTAATTTTTGCGTGAACTATCCCTTTAACATAACATGGTTATCGCTCTTGGTCTGAACCGGCCTTTACACTGAAGGAAAAATCCAAGAATCCAAAAATCCAAATCCAAAGCCGTATATATAATAGGTATAAAAACATGCTGGCAGACAACTTTTCAGATGCATAAAAATTCTTTATAAATAGTATAAAAATAAACATTGTTTAGAATATCATCTACAGTAAGTAAGCAGTGCCAACTTCAATAAAATTGAGTATTCCTAAACCCACTTGACATATTAAGTGCATAATAATTAAATATTAAAAGAGTATAGAGTTCTGTGCTTCTAATCTTCCTCTCTGCTCCTCCTGCGCTCTCTGTCTTGACTCTGTAGTGCCATCTGCTGTTCGAGAGCCTGCAGGATCTGGTGGACCATGTGAATGACTCACATGTGAAACCAGAGAAGAATTTCGGATACTGCTGCCACTGGGAAGGCTGTGCACGCAAGGGAAGAGGCTTTAATGCCAGGTCAGACGCATTCAACGCGCATTCTTGGGATTTAAGCATTTTTTCTTAACAAAATTATGTGAGCTTGCTTAAAACAAGAAAAAAAGTAGGGTAAGAAAAGAAAGAATTTGAGATAAAATCTTCAAAAAGAACATCTGTTGTCTTACACAGTTTTGTATTTTTCTCATATTAAGAATGCTTACATACTTTTATTGGAAAATTTAATAGATTAATGTATATTTGCATTTATTCGTTTATACAGTGCTGTTTGAAAGTTTGTGAACCGCTTGCAGAATCTGCAAAATATATTTATTTAGGACTGTCCTGAATAAGATATTTTACATAAAAGAAGTTTACGTATAGTCCACAAGACAAAAAGTAGCTGAATTTATAAAAATGACCCCGTGCAAAAGTTTATGAACCCTTGATTCGTATTGTGTGTCATCACCTGGATGATTTTCTTTGTTTTGTGATGGTTTTTCTTGAGTTCCTTGTTTGTCCAGAGCAGTTAAACTGCTTAACGTTCTTCAGAAAACTCCTACAACTCAAACACAAATTAAAAAAAAAAAAACGTCAAACATTCAGTGATGCTTCGGGGGTGAAAACTTTTGAACAGAATATCCAAATATTTCTCATTTTGTTTAAATACAACTTTTTTCATTTAGCAACAGAAGATGCTTACAGGTTTCCTGGAAGACAAATTAAGTACAATTTACCTTGATCTTTAAATTCAAAAGGTTTTCACCCCCTGGTTCTTAATGCACAGTGTTTCCTTCTGGAGCATCAGTGAATGTTTTCATCTTTTGTAACAGTTGTGTATGAGTCCCTCAATTGCCCTCACTGTGAAAAGATGGATCTCACTGTTGGAAAGGGTTAAAATATGCAAAAGATTCACACAAAGTATGAAGAATCAAGGCTTCATTAACTTTTGAACAGGGTCATTTTTGTCTTGTGGACTATATGTAAACATCTTTTATGTAAAATATCTTATTCAGCACTAATATATATCCATTGATTAATTTTTCTCTTGGTTATGAAGTTGCATCTAAAGTTGTCACTCTGAGATATTGAGAAACAAAGCATCTGGATTGTTTGCTCTCGGATGTGTGTGTACTCTAAGTGAGCACTAATCCGGGATCCATTTGTTTAACGCAGGTACAAGATGCTGATTCATATCCGGACTCACACCAACGAGAAACCTCATCACTGCCCCACCTGCCACAAGAGCTTCTCACGTCTGGAGAACCTGAAAATACACACGCGCTCACACACAGGTGAGATCCACACATTTGCAATATGAATCATCTTCTGTGTGTGAAACATCAAAAAATGCACATTTAAATAAGATATGCCCAACAGGGTTTCCACAATACTGAAATTTCAGTAGAAATGTTGAGATACCATTATCAGTGTAATTTGAATATTCGAGACACTCCTTTATTTAAAAAGCTAAAATATTAATGCAAATATTTGTGCTTCAGATAAGAAGTCAAGCATCAAGTCATTAGAACAAATAAAGATAAAACAAATAAAGTACATGGTGCTTGATGTTTAGTCTTTAAGTACTTAAGAAAACATTGAGATATTAAAAATTATAATACAAAAGTAATCAATGTTAAAAGTGATTTTATTTAACAAATATTCTTAATAATAATATTAGTAATGTGTAATTATCACAGTTAAATCAATAATTAATTGTATAAATGTATATTTTTATGTTTATAAATCTATGATTTTATTTTATAAAAAACTAAATGGTATCTTATTTATTTTTATTATCAGACTATCGCATACAATAGATTTTTCTTTTGTTTTTTGTTTTTTAAAGGTACACGAATATTTTAACCAGCGCTCTGGGAACCACTTTTTTAGTCTGTAGAATTAGATTTGTATTGTTTATTTTTTTCCTTTCAAAAAACCTTAAATTCACACGAATCAAGATTTTCCCACACAAAATGACAAGTCTCTACAGGCCTGTGCCGTCTGGTTGTCACTGACGGACGTCAGTTGTCTCGACCCCTGCATTCCTCCAGTACAGCCTTTGATTATCTCTCGCTCTTCTGCCCTCTCAGGAGAGAAGCCGTACATCTGTCCTTACGAAGGCTGCAACAAGCGCTACTCAAACTCCAGTGACCGCTTCAAACACACACGCACGCACTACGTGGACAAACCCTACTGCTGTAAAATGGTGGGCTGTCTGAAGCGCTACACCGACCCCAGTTCTCTGCGCAAACACATCAAGGCGCACGGCCACGCTGTGGTGCAGGAACGCGCCACCTCTCCCAGAATCAACAGGCTGGAATCGGATGGTGCATCATCGGTTGATGGCCGACGTTTGGATCGATCTTACCCGGGGGCGGCTCATTTCATCTTGCCGGGTGCAGCGTCAAGCTTATTTGGGGCGCACGCCTTTACCGGGCCCCTTAGCGGTCACCCCTTAGATCTGTCCAGGCTCACCCCGCTTTTAGGAGCGGGACCTATGCTGTATCCCAGTTCTGGTGCTCTTGGGCTTGGGAAGGTGCCGATCTTGCATCCCTTGTTGTTGCCGCCATTCGGCCTCAGTGGAGGTCAGTCTGAAAGAGGAGTTGAGGAAGAGGAGGATGTTGATGATGAAGATGAAGGCAGGATGGGAGCTGGACGGGGCCCTCACTCATGGATCGTGATCCCTCCGGGAATGCTGTTCTTGAAACAGGTGGCGACCACGTAAAGAGAGTCATATTGCCTTGTTCACACTGACAACAAATCCGATTCGGATTTCACTCCTGATCGAAACTGAACGACATGAAATTCTCGTAAAAAAAAAAAAAACTACTTGGAAATATGATCTAACTGTTGGGAGTTCAGATTTAAATTGAATTTTGAATTGTTCATGAATGTGATGTGAATCCGGTTTGTTTGTTTTTCTGTTCACACTACAAAAACTAAACTGGTTTGTGTCAGATACGCCAAAAAATGCTTCTGAACAAGGCCTTAAGGGCTGTTTGCACCAAGGACAATAACGATAACTGTAAAAGGTTTTAATAATTGTTCGAACTCTATGAGAATATCGCAGTCCACATCACAACTATAACGATAATGACAGAGGAACGATGTCATTGGAATCACATTCAGAACTATTTTTTAAAACAATTATCAAGCATTGGTGTGGACACTAATATAGTTATAGTGACCTTTATATTACAGTGCAAACCGAAACACAGAATATTTGGATGTCAGTTGTTAAGATGCTGCCTTTTAGGAGAATCATGTGGGAGAGTTTACATACGGAGTGTTTAAATACACAGTATTATGTGGTAAAATTCCAATATTGATTTTTCAGTACTTCCTGACACAAAGACTAATATTGCTGCACCATTCTGTGCACATTTGTCATCAAAGACGTCAGAATGTACGTAATGTGATGTCTGATGAGATATGGCTAGTGGGCGGAGCTTCATAATTCGCACCTTGATTTGTCCAGATTAGACTCTTGGAGAATACTGACAGCTGATTTGACTCACAGTGGCCAAACAAAGTGAACAGGATGTGATATAAAAAGCACATACATCTTTCTATTACGCACATCTTTAGAACTATACTATTTAAACACTGCGGTGAGCTAACAAAGAATTGTGTACTAAATTGTGTCCACATCAGTAAAATGAGCAAGCCAGATATGTTCAATTAAAAATACATTACGTGAAAAATAAAACCCTAAAATCAATCAAGGGACTTTACAACATTATAATGTACAGTATGAAAAATAAACTCATCACTCATTCTTACTTTTTAAAATGATCAGCGCTGTTAACATTAAAACGTTAAATAAGCGTCATAGTAGACTCTAAACTGAAAAATTGGGCTGTAATGAGCATTCACAATTAAATGTCTTTTAAAAAGATTACTTTTATTAATTAAAATCAATTACAAATGTCTCATAAACGACATGCTCCCGATTACAGTCTGTGGTTCAAACCTTATTTACAGATTTTGATACCAGTATGTCTCTCTAATCCAAAAATGAACCAATTCGGGACAAATAGGAATACGTTTGTCAGTCAGAATACGTGATTGCTATAAGTGATCATCAGCTTGTTATTTTCATGATCAGCCATTTAATGGTGCGACTGTGTTTATGTTTTGTAAGTTTTCGAAGACGAGACATTGACTATGACAAATCTGTCATGTGATGACATGAGTCCACTTGGACTCCACTATTTTTATTCATTATTAAGTTCTGTGGCTAGTGGATTGTTAAACCTTTATGCATGGCTGACCTTTTTCACTTAAATGTAATTTGATCATTTCAAACGCTGATTTGATATCTGCCATGCACAATGGATAAATGCTAAGACTATGGCCTGTCACGGCCTGCGCGAGTATTTTAATGAAATGTATTTGCACAGGATATTTTATCGAACATATTTTTACCAGTACCAAGTGCCTTCTATTGTAAGGTCGTTATTGACGAAATACAATGTATTAAATACATTTGGATGTATATTATATTGTCAAGTTCATTTATGTGTATTTTACCAAATTTAGTTCAATAGGCTTCGAATCGTAAATGTTGTTTTTTTTACGTTTTCTTGACGTTGAGGCTAATGTCTCATGAAGTCTTACCCTACCACAGGACGTATGTCAATGTGACTGGAATGAGATTTATGAAATCAAGGACTATGACGCATAAGTCCAATAAAGAGTGCAATGAGCAAAGTGTGTACAGTGTATTTATTTAAGAGGGATTGGAGGGTTTGTTCACCCCAAAATGAAAATTCTGTCATTAATCACTCACCCTCAAATTTATGTTAAATCGGCATCTATTAAAAAATTTAGACTAAACCACTCGATTCATATGGATTCGTTTCGTCAGAGACCAAGTTGCAAAGGCAAAAAGATCTTCATTTGTGTTTTGAAGATGAACGGAAGTGATTTTTCATTTTGGGGTGAACTAACCCTTTAAAGATTTTACATTTACTGAGACAAGGGTGTATGTTTGGTTAGTTTAAAGTGAGGTTTATACACATCCATCAGCGGAAGCATATTCAGCATATTTATCTGAAAAAGAACTGTTTTGCATTAACAAACGAATGGAAAATTTTGAAAATAACCATAACACTCTAGCCCATCCCCCTTCCTCAGTGTCAGTGAACACCTGTATGAGGTGGGAGGGGGCGGGGCCACCTGTAATTCTAAGGCAGCTTTAACTCTCAGGTTTTCGGTTAAATGGGCCATTGATTGCCCTGAATCCAGATGAACACGCACCAAGACATGGAGGTGAAACTCTCCAACAGAAATGGCTGGAAGAGGTGAGCTCACTCTTGCTTTTGTCTTTCTTTTAAACTTGTGTCTTTTTAATACTGTAGGCAATTTATGGTCATCTGATATTTTAACAATGCAGTGGGTGTGGTGGGTTTTTTTTGTAATGCTGATTTAAAGATATATCTATACTACCGTAAATCTGTAAATGTAAAGCCTGAACCAACGTATGGTAACAGTTGAGAAGTGACTAGCTAACATATAACATATAAAAAGAAAACACATTTCAGTTAAAAGTTCTTAAAAGAACTAGTTTTTTCTTAGTGTGAAGAAAATAATTATAAAAAGAGCCTTTTGTGCAATGGAAAGGGTCCATGAACGTTAAAGTTCCCTCATGAAAGCAGTGATGTCACTGAAAAAACTTTTTTACACGACAGAGATCACGTCACCAAAAATTCTTTGAAATTTCGAAACAAAAAGGTTCAATGTCTATTGTCAATAGTGTCGCAGAAGCACAGCTCACTCAGAAATCACTTTAAAACAAACTACCTTTCTGCTTGTCAACTGCGTGTGGGAATATTTTTCCCTCACGCGACATTTCCGTTTCCTTTAAAATGACTGGATTTCAAACGCGAAAATCTGTCCTTACTTACGTTACGAGTTGTGCCATTATTATTCAAGTCGCTTCATCCTGCCCTGTCTCATTTGTGGTGTTGAAAAGCCTTCTATTGCGACGGTTGTCATGTAAATAACAGTTTAAAAACGATTTGATTTCCGGCTTGGTCACGGGCCGTTCACATATTTTGTCTTAAAACGTTGCTATGCAACCATGAACCGCGCACTCTCTTCTAACCTCCTCATCTTCGTGGAGAGCGCGGTTCATGGTTGCATAGCAACGACAGGCGCCAAGGGAGCGCACGAGCTTTTTTTTTTTTACTGTTTTTTAATAGCCTACTTAGTATAAATGTACAGTAGGCCTACCTGTCAAAAGTTACATTTTTTAATGGTTTTGAAATAAGTCTCTTATGCTCACCAAGGCTGTATTTTTTTAATCAAAAATACTGTAAAACAGCAATATTGTAAAATATTAATACAGTTGAAAATAATTGCTTTCTATTTACGGTAAATAAATGTACAAATGTAATTTATTCCAATGAGTTTTTAGCATCATTACTCCAGTCTTACTTCAGTCACGATCCTTCAGAAATCATTCTAATGTGATGATAAACATTATTATTATTATTATTATTATTATTATTATTAATATCAATGTTGAAAACAGTTTTTGTTGCTTAACATTTTCGTGGAAACATTTCAAACATTGTGGTAAGATTAAAGAGAGAAGAAGGAATACTTTCATTGATCGCGGATGCATTAAATTGATCAAAAGTGACAGGGAAGACATTTATGATGTTACAAAATATATTTAATAAATATTTTAATAATTGTAATAGACACATTTAAATTTAATGTAATTGAACTTTCTAATCATCAAAGAATCCTAAAAAAAGTATCACAGAAAGAAGAAAATGACTCGCGTCTTTCCGCGCTTGAAACAACCTTCCTTCTGATGTTCATTCATGTTTATTTGATGCTATAAATGAACTAGTATGAAGAGATGATCGGTTCACGAGGAGCTACAGCGATCTGTCACGACACATTAAAGACACACTAGACGCTATTTATTGTTTAAACTTCTTTAAAAAATTGCGATATATTAAATATGAAACCGTTTCATTCGTTGTCAGTGTCCTCTTTGCTCCAGGATGTATTTTTCACTGCGTGAGAACATGATGTGTGGCGTGAGAGCGCATGACTTGGGGCGGGACTTTGCGAACGGTCAATTGTCCTTTGATTCATTCACATCTCCTCTCTGTTGTTGTGTCAATATACTGCCTCTTATAAAATTATAAGCCTTAATTAAATCATTGGAATTTATTCCATTGAATACCTTTACTAATTTTTGTCTCTCTTAGATGCAGTTTGGCACAGGATCGAGCTTCACACTGGTGTCACATTAAAACAGGATTCATTCTGCTGCTCACATTGACATTCTTATTGTCTGCCATTTATTACTTCTCTGATTTCTCTCTCAAGTCCTCTGTGCCTCCTCACACCTTGTATAAAAATGTGGTAAATCAGATACGATCATATTACATGGTTCTTGAGTTCCCTTCTGGCCGTGATAACCAAACAATATTTTTAGCACCGGCACCCGCACCCAAAGCTAATCAACAAGTCCAGCAACCACAAGTGTCTACACAAACCACAGACATTCCAGTACATTATCACATAGCTCATCCAAGCAACTATCATTTCATTCTGGATGAACCTGATAAATGTAATCAGAATCCATTCCTGGTCTTGATGGTCCCTGTGGCGCCCAATCAGGTAGACGCTCGTAACGCCATCCGGAGCACGTGGGGGAATGAGAGCACAGTCCAGGGAAAAGCAGTGATTACTCTGTTCTTGGTGGGTTTGACTGAAGGATCCGACTCGCAGCAGCTGGAGGAAGAGAGCCGACAACACAGAGACTTGCTGCAGAGCGACTTTGTGGACTCGTACTTCAACCTGACCATAAAGACGATGGTGATCATGGACTGGCTGGCCACTCGTTGCCCTCAAGCGACTTTCAGCATGAAGGTTGATTCTGACATGTTCTTAAACCTGGAAAACCTGATGACGCTCCTATTGGCACCCAACACACCCAGACAGAACTACATCACTGGGATGGTGATGTGGAACCGGCCCGTCGTGAGAGACAAAAACTCAAAATGGTACGTGTCAGAGGAGCTGTACCCTGAACCCAACTACCCCACGTACCTGCTGGGAATGGGATACGTTTTCTCCAATGACCTGCCAGGAAAAATAGTGGAGGCTTCCAAGGTCATAAAACCCTTTAACATAGAAGACGCATATGTGGGTGCTTGTCTGAAACAGTTTGGCGTTGAACCCTCATCCCCCCCAAACCCTTCACAGTTTAGAGCCTATCTGGGACAATATATACGAGAGGACTTTTTCAAGGTCATTACGACAATCCTGGGATCCCCACAGCAGCTAATAGACATCTGGAAGGATGTAAAGAAGCCCACATAAAAGAAATAAAATTTGAGTGTTTATTGGTTGCCTGAATTTGATTTATATATGTCTTATGTAAAAGACTATGATGATGCACAGGTTTTGGAAAAATTCTTTCATTATTTTTTGTAACATTTCTTTTTATGGGAGACACAATCAGTGAACTCAAAAATGTTTTTAAAATACTATTTGTATATACAGGTCATGAAGTAAAAAGGTATTTATAAATATATTTTAACTTAACTTTTTCCTTTTAGATTGTAATTTATATATATATATATATATATATACACATATATATATATGTGTGTGTGTGTGTGTATGACATATATATGTATGTCTGTGTGTGTGCATGTGAGATATACATTCTAGAATATTTCATATGTTGGATGTAAAATGGCATCAAGGTACAAAAATTGTGTTTGCAGTAATGTACTTCCTTATAACAGAGGCAGTCATACCGGCTTTACATTTATATTTATTTAAGTAAATAAAATAATTTTGTAAACGTTGTCAATTTTTTGTGGTATATGTGAATGTCTCCACTAAAATTTAAAGCTGCTAGTCAACGGATAAAATCCAAAAGCAGGCTTTTATTGGTAAACAGAATGGTCAGATTATGGTAGAACATCGGCAGACAGGGTTGTAGGAGACGAAACAGCAACGAGGTAATATGGCAGGCAAGGATCAGGGCAGGCAGATAACATTCACAGACGATAATCCAGACAGACAGGTCAGTAGGGCAGGCACGGAGAATCCAGACAGGGTAATAACAAGAAGGCAAAACACAGGAAAATAACGTTTGGAATTGTACCAGAAAGGAAAACAATACTTTGCGAGGTGGAAGTGGGTGAGTGGTGCATTTATAGTGGAGTGATGAGACTAAAGTGTGACGATAATGAGAAACAGCTGGCGGGTGATCAGTGACTGGGTGAGGGGTTTATGGGAAGTGTAGTGTGGTGTAGGGAGACCATAGTGTGAGCGGGTGACCTCTGGTGGTGAGTGGATGTAAAATGATGGACCTGCAGTCCATAAGTTTTGCCTCTTTGTCGCCATCTCTGTTTGAATCCTGCAATTGCAGTTATTTGAGGAAGTGTCGTCTTTACGTGGGTTGTGCATCTGCATGCCTCCTCAACGCGCATGAATCTAATGTTTGCTGTCATTTACCACATCAGTGTAGATACTGTACTTCAGAATCACACATTCTACATCTTGGAAGTATGAGCAAAATAAGAATTTTCACTTGAAAATGTCATCTGAACAAGAAAGTAACCAATCTATTACATTTGTTCTGACCAACTGAGAAAAAAGCATTTCATTAAATCACGCTAACAATGGTGATTAAATCTAACGATCGCTTAGCTCGGCTCAAACTCTGCAAATTATTATTATTTTTATACTTTGTTCTCAAATTGTTAATGATAACATTATCAGCATTGCGTGACTATGTGGGTTTAGTGTGTATTAGCGTTACCTGGGGTACATTGGGGTATGTTGGGGTAGTCGTGGCTTAATGGTGAGAGAGTCGGGCTTGTAACCTGAAGGTTGCTGGTTCGATTCCCATGCTGGCAGGAATTGAAGGTGGGGATTGTGAATGAACACCTTATCTATAAAAAAACATCTCTCTCCACCTTCGATATCATGACTAAGGTGCCCTTGAGCAAGGCCGAAACCCCTAATTGCTCCCCTTGTAAGTTGCTTTGGATAAAAGCGTCTGGTAAATGTTACCTGTAGATTTCAATTTCTCTAGCCACTCCGCAGTCCGAATTTTCAATATTTTGAAAATGACAAGTTTAATTATTCCAGCTGCTGTGAGAAAAGGCTATAAATGATCCGCCACCAGCAGTATCTCACATGGCCTACTAGCTGGGACTCGTTCTTTATGTAAACAGACATGATCTAATGACGCAAAGACAAGTGGCTTCATGCTCGAATTTCTCACAGAAACACCAGTTTTATTATAAAATACTATTTCAAGCTTACCGTCGTGAATCAGGCTAAGGTAAGAAGATCACTTTGAACTCTGGCTGGTTATGTACTTGCTCAAAAATTGATTTTGGATCATTTTTAAACAAAAAAAAGTTACGGACTGCAGCTTTAAATAAAATAATACTGATGTTACAACTATTTAGGACCATCTGTCTGTCCACAAATCACACAGCAACAGTGATTTAAGAAAAATTAATTATTTGATGGTTGTTGCTTTAAGTACTTTAAAAGTCAAATGTTGACAAAGTCACATTGGAACCTTGTATCTTGTATTTTGAATGCCATGCAAATAATGGTGGTGAGGTGAGACAGCAGCTTCCAGACTATTATAACGCCATAGATCTTTAAGACATTAAAAAACACTAGAGCCATCTGAAATATTATGAGTTATTTTAAGATGCCTATTGGTATTTTTCAGTGTGAGTTGGTATCAGAAACACAACCACTTTCCGATGGAGGAGAATGTTTGAGAGACGGGTGTAACATGATCCTTTTGAGTATAGCAAAGTGATTCTTCACCAACTCACTGTGACACCTGACCGCCTCTCCAGATGGTTTTTAAAGAATCCAATAGATCAGGAAAAAAACAAAGAGGAGCAATCCGGATACAGCGACTCTGAGGACACATGTTCAGTATTTCTGTTTCTCTCAAGACAAGATAAGGTATGTGCAAACATTTTACAGATTTCATTTCGTATTTTGTAATGGGTTTAAGGATCTTATAGAAATTGCATCTCAGGTTTTTAGACAGGAGCGAATTTAAAATGATTTTGTTGAAAAGAACCTCGAAGCACAGTGGTCAAAATCATTTGCTTGTTTAAGCACAGCGTTTTTGTATTTTATGGACTGCGCAACAATGACCCACTTTTAAAAAAAACACCTAAAAACATTCTGTCATGATGTACTCACCCTCATGTTTGTAAGAACTTGATTAAAACCTTTATTTGTATATATATATATATATATATATATATATATATATATATATTTTCATGATTTGTTAACATATTTTTTTCTTTTGCCAAATCAACTTCAGTAATTAATGTGATTCATATAACATCATATTTTGAGTTTCTGTTGATTAAACGAATCGCCCTTATTGTGTTAACTCAAATTTGTCATTTTTAATGAACTCAAAATTTTAAGGCAAGCAGGTAACTTACTTTTTTTAAGTTAAGCTAACAATTGTTTTTTACAGTGCAGGCTCGTTCAGATGTTCTGCAAGAGTTGGCTGCTGGTTATTCTCCTCATCCTACTTAATATTTTATTGCTGTATTTCACTGCTACTACCCTCGAAAGAAGAAAGTGGCAAAAGGAGATGAAAACACTTGGGGACTACCATGTTGCGTACCCTCAAAATTATAAATTTATCCTCGACCAACCAGAGAAATGTGAACAACAAAAGCCCTTTGTTGTGGTTATCGTTCCTGTGGCTCCGGAGAACTTCGAGGCACGAAATGCCATCAGGAGAACGTGGGGCAGCGAGAAGCTCGTCCGGGACAGTGTGGTGCTGGTTCTGTTTCTTCTGGGCTCGCGAAATGGAAACGAAACACTTCAGGAGAAACTACAGAATGAGAGCCAGCAGTACCAAGACCTTCTGCAGAGCAACTTTCACGATTCCTATAGGAATCTGACCATTAAAACCATGGTGATGATGGAATGGCTCAGCAGAAAGTGTCAACAGGCGTCCTACGCGGTGAAAGTGGACACTGACGTGCTGCTCAACATGAACAACCTAATAAAAATGCTTGTGAATCTGAAAAAACTACAACACAGCTACATTACCGGTCAAGTTTTGTCTGGAAACACTGTCATGAGAGATCCATCCAGCAAGTTTTATGTCCCTCACGATGTGTATCATAATTCCAGGTATCCTCCGTATCCTTCGGGAATGTGTTATATCTTTTCTATGGACTTGCCGGAGAAGATCCTACAAATATCTATGCATATCAGACCTATTTTTATCGAGGATGCATATTTGGGCATGTGCTTGAAGCGTTTGGGAATCACCCCTAAGAAACCACCAAATATCGGGCAGTTTGTAGTCAATCCGCCGCCACAATTCAATCGCTGTTACTATTCCAGACGGATAGCAATACTTACAGACAGCCTGACTCAGCTGATTTCCTTTTGGATGGATAGCCACTCATCCAGCAAACCTTGCTGAGATGCAAATATAGCTTATGTTTATAAACACCATTTCATTCAGGAATTTTTTTAAGTTCATAAAAATATATATGTTCGAAATGTAAATATGCCAATTTCTTCAAAGCTGATCAAATATTTAAAAAAAAAATAAATAAATAAAAACATCTGATCACTTTTGAGCCCCAGAAAGGTAGTAAAGACACCATTAAAGTAAGACTGCAGTGGTATAACCTCAATTTTATGCGCAAATAACATAATTTACCACTTTATTTTCAAAATATTAATCCACAACACACATTCACGCAATGCTTGCTCTCATGAAAGCGCATTGGAGATTAATATTTTGTGGTAAATTGTTATTTTTGTGCAAAAAAGAAAAAAAAGAACTTGCATCACTTCATAACATTGAGGTTATACCACTGGAGTCACATGGATTACTTTAATGATGTCTTTCTGGGACTTGAAAGTGGTAATTGGTTAAACTATCAATGGAGGGACAAAAATCTCTCAGACTTCATTAAAAAAATCTTCATTTGTGTTCTGAAGATGAACGAAAGGTACAAAAATCACTCTCCAGGACATTTTCATTCACTGTTCCGTGCATGATCTCCCTGCCTTCATCAGGAATGCAGAATCCCTGGCAACATTCAAAAGACAGCTGAAAACCCATCTCTTTCATGAGCACTTAACCTCATCTTAAAAAACAAACAAACAAACAAAAACAATCCTTTCATTTCCTCTATTCCCTCGCTGAATGTCTGAAACTTGTATTGTGAGCACTTCCTGTGTCTATTTGCCTCTTCATGATGAATCGCTTGTTGTATTCCTCACTTGTAAGTCGCTTTGGATAAAAGTGAAAGTAAATGAATAAATGTAAATTTAAACGAAAGTCTTACGGGTTTGGAACGACATGAAGGTGAGTAATCAGAATTTTCACTTTTGGGTGCACCTGGTAACACCTGACATATGAAATATATAATCATTTGAAATAGTACAGTTTATTAAAGCTTTAAACACACACACACAAACACATAAGAACAGCACACTACCTTCAAGAGTCAGAACAGGATCTTGACTGGTTTTCTATCAACTTATAAAGCCACTAGAAGGCAGCAAAGCTCTTCTAAACAAACAGGACGTTATCTAATCTCGACAAGTGCCTGCTCACAAAGAAAAATAAACTCTGATAAAACTGTCACCGTAGAGATTGCGTTAATAATAATAATAATTATAACGATAATGATCATCATTTTTTGTAAAATCATATTTATGCCACACTACAGATTTTAAATTAATTTAAATGATATACCAGCTGTCTTTTTTATGGTTTAAATGAAATGTAAAAATTAATTAAAATCAGGCCTAATGATTTTTAAGGGCACAAAGTGATTGAAGGATACAATGAA
The DNA here is from genome assembly GCA_038088235.1 of Zacco platypus. NCBI lineage: Eukaryota > Metazoa > Chordata > Actinopteri > Cypriniformes > Xenocyprididae > Zacco > Zacco platypus. The sequence continues at coordinate 41,320,457 of CM076086.1, read as the reverse complement.
ATGATGTATTTTAAAGAACCAGCCAGCCAGGTGGAAGAGATATTCGATCGCGGGTGTGGCTAGAGGTGAGGGAACACCTGTTGCGTCGTTTTACACAGACAAACCTGTTGGCTTGCACACCTTGTATTTGTGTTAATGTGCTGTTGGCTGTCGAAACCGCAGCCATCAGGTCTCATCCGTGATTCAGGGCTGTCGTCACTGATGTAAGTAGACAAGTTTATTTCCTCATTTTGATACTTTGATTGACATGTAATTTTCCTTAGACCTAATTTACATTGTGCATCAGTAAGAACGAATGTGGTCTGGTTTAAGTGGCGGGGTTGTCCAGATTACTGCGCTCTGAACTATTGTCGCGAAAAATGAGCGAATTTACGGAAAATGGCGGATTTTGCGGACATAGCCTACGTCAGAATTTGGGTAAAAATACGAAAAAGTCTTAGTTCTAAGTTAGTTTACGGGGTTAGTTCCTTGTTTAATGTAATTTTGCTCTTAAAATAGCTTGTTCCCTAATTGTATTGACCCATTCCTATAATAGATAAAGCATTATAGATAAGAAAGACAATATAGGGCCAGCAATTAGGGAAGATGGTAAATCAGTCTAAGATAAATGAATATATTTTAGAAAGAGTTTACTTTTTTGTGTAATGGGTTCTAAATATATTGATCTTTTACAAATAAACAATTTATTATAACTAATACCTAAAAAAAAACTAGATGTCCCACTTTGACAGTAAAGCTTAAAGGTGTCCCAGTTTGCACAAAATGCTTGGAAAATTGGACGTATAGATCTGTGTCAACTCAACCTGAGTGTGCAGAGTCAAATTTTTGATTTTGTCAATATTGTTTCTGTAGAAAGACGTTTTAAATAGTGATGAAAGCCGAAATGACAATCAAAATGACAATTTTCACCTGTGATTTGGAGCCAACTTACTGGGGTGTAAAAATTCCTTTACCGCATCATTACTTCATTATTAACACAATGATGGGTATGTTAGTAAAATCTGTTGACTTTTTAGCAATAGTTTTCATTATAAAACGGTTCGTTCCTGTCCTTGATTCTGATTGGTCAATAGCTGTGTTTTATTCATGATGTCTGAGTGCCTGAAATATTCCTTTTCTAAAGTTTTCATGCATGTAACTCTAAATGTATTCAAGATATATTAAAGTTCTTATAGATTCTCATTATAAAAAGACTCTTCTTTTGGAATCTTTTAAGGCTCTATCAGGGGTGTCCAGACTTTGCCCTGAGGGCGAATGTCTTGCAGAGTTTCTCTCCAACCAGTTCAAAATCCCCTGCCTGTAAGTTTCCAGTATGTCTAGGTTGACCTGGAGTAGCTGGTTCAGGTGTGTTTAATCAGGATTGGAGCTAAACTGTGCAGGACAGTGGTCCTCCAGGGCCGAGTTTGGACACCCCTACTCTATATAATTTAGTCCTATACATATCGAGACCCCAATGTGAGTCCATGTCCAAAGTGTTGAATTTTATCCATTTTCAATGGTCAAGTACCAAATGTAGGTAACTTTTTAAACGGCTGTTAGTTGTTGTGTTTAAAGAAGAATGCCTGAAGAACAAATAACACTGAAACTAGAAATGTGCCTTGTTTTCCTCCATCAAAACAACTGCATACAACGCTTCTCTGAGAGCCAAAAACATTTTTCTGAAGTTTACATGTCTTTAATTCAAGAAGTCTTAAAGATATCTCTATCATTTTAGATTCTTGTTCTCGTGAAACGTTTCTTTTGGATTCTTATATGGTTGAACCCTTGTTCAATTTCATAGATATAGGGATGGTAGTATGTAGTTACGATACTGTTTATTTAAACTCTTAGTAGCTTCAAAAGCTGTTAAAATTAACAAAATCCCATCTTCCAAATATCCCTAAAGATTCTTATAAATACATGTTTGAGAACAAGTTAATGTGCCTCAACTTTCAGTGGATTTTTGGTTCTCATAGAGTTATGTTTTATGCTTTTTTGATAGAGGTTTTCTATTTTATTCTTCAGACATTACTCTTTATATGCATTAAGTATCAGCTGTGTGCAAAGAGAACCATATTCGGTTTTCGATCACTGAAAATGGGTACAATTCAGCAATTTGAGATCTGCTTTGAGATCCCCATATCTGTGGGATTTATTATGTAGAGCTTGAAAACGAAGATTTCAAAAGTAAAGTTTATTAAGAATGTGAATCTAGAAGGATACTTTGAGTTACAGGCATGCACACTTAAAGGAATAGGCCTATTTATGGCACCCAGGTATGTTCTATGAAATTGAGTTGATAAAAAAAATACAAGATGTATTTCTTGTTTCAACATTATTTGTTCTCAATTTTCCTTTTTTAAAGATATCAGCTGAATGCAAACTTGTATGCAAAGTTTGCCATTTTTTGAACTGTCACCATGGTCATATAATGGACTTTTTGTACAAGTTGCACGTTAAATGGTTAGAGATCGGTTTGAGTCTCAGTACCAGCAGGAAATGTAGGTGAGGGAGTGAATGAACAGCGCTCTCTTCCACTCACATTGCCCACAACTGAGGTGCCCTTGAGCAAGGCACTTAACCCCCAATCACTCCCTGTGCGCTGCAGCAAAAATGGCTGCCCACTGCTTCTGGAGTGTGTGTGCACTTGAATGGGTGGAATGTAAAGCACAAATTCCAAGTATGTGACACCATACTTGGCTACACATCAAGTCATTTTTAGTTTCTTCTACATAATGCAACAAAGATTGCTGAAGTCGACAGAAAAATAGGCGGAGAAAAGAACACAACCCTGCAGACAACGGGTAATGCCATTATCGCTGTTTGCCATGTTAGTGAAGTAAATGTTTACACGGCTTTTTAAAAATGCCGGGTGCCAGTGTTTGACGTGCGTTTAACCAATTAGCGTGGACTTTCATCACTGATAGTTCCTATAGAGGTGATTTAGACCCTACTCTGAAGTAGGAGCTTAAGTTGGTTCCCCCAAAAGGAGTTTTTAAAACTAAAATCGTTCCTAGTTAATGCGGTGCGAACACTGCAAAATCCGGGGACTTTAGTCAATAGTTCTAGGAACTATGAAATGGTTCCTCCAGTGCAAAAGCCCCACATCCTTCACAGCTTCGCTTTCATTCCCATTAAAAATCAAAGATGGCACTGCTGTGTGAATAAGGTCTATGTCATACTCAACACCTTGGGTTTTTAATGAGGGGCGTTGAATTTCAGCCATCATCTCAAATCCAGGAGTAAGTTTACTGCTTAACACCTGGCAGTCTTATGTGTTCCTTCAGAAGATAAAGTTTCGGGAACATGACAAGGGTGTGATGCCTGCAGACCCACATGAATGTGTGTCAGGGTTAGTTGAGGTTGAAAAATATCATGTGGCACTTCCCCAAAACTTAATGGTATGTATGAATTAATAAGTAATGTTTTAAAATGTGTACATTCATGTTGTAACGACTCGTCACTCTGGTTGGGATCCATAAGCAAGCTTTATTATAAATAGGGTAGTCAAACAGGCAGAAGTCAAAACACAGCAGACCGATATGGCAGGGAATAGGCAGATACGTAAACGGGTCACAGTCCAGGGTCAGGGCGGGCAGAAAACGATCGTAAGAGGCATCCAGGCAGACAGTCCAAAGGGCAGGCAGCAAAGGGTCACAGACGGTAGACAATGGGTTCAGCAACGGGTAATCCAACAGGGTAGTAACGCTTAGTAATGTCATCAGAGAGAGCAAGACCTCGCACTGAGACACTGGCTAAATACTAAATACTAAAGCAAATGGGTATCAGCTGTCCGATGTGATCAGTGCCATGGTACGGGGCTTCTGGGATTGTAGTGAAATGAGAGTAAGTGTAAACAAGAGCTAGTATTCGGGGGAAGTTGCCCTCTGATGGTCAGAGGAGGGAATCACGGAGTTCGTTTCCGTGACACATGTATTCAAGGTGCAATATGCAAATAATTAGTTTGCTTTTTTACATGATGGTTACTCCACATGACCTTTGGAGTCATTAAATTTAACTTTTATTTCGTTAAATGAAAAAGTTGTCGTTGACCCAATGTCTCTTTGTGCTCTTTCAGCTGTACCTCATTCAGACAAATGTCCAGTAAGAAATGAGGAAAGGAACTTCTTTACTGTTCTTTCAAAATTTGAACCAGATCCAGCTCACATAGAGAGGAGCATCACAAAAAAAGAATGAACTTGCTACCATATTTCTTTCATTTTAAATTAGAAATGTATGAATTTTTCCCATTTATTTTTTTTTTGCTGTTTATTTGCAGTTTCTCAACATGAGAATGTCCAAATTTTATATATGTATATATAATTACATTTTTAAATTAAATTTTATATATATATATATATATATATATAAAAATTAATTTTTTTATTTAAAAATGTAAAAAGTTAACTTCCAAACAATACCCACCTTTTGACTCTCCTTGCTATAGTTTGAGTTTCGATTCTTTACATTTTTGTGTGTCACTCAGAAAAAAGAACTGCCTGAAGAACAAATAGGACTGAAACTAGAAATGTGTCTTGTTTCCCTCTATCAAAACAACTGCATTCAATGCTTCTCTGAGTGCCAAAAACATTTTTTCTGAAGTTTACAAGAATTTTAAAGATATCTTAATATCATTTGGCAAAGCAAGGTTAGTTGAGGTTGAAAAATATCATGTGGCAGTTCCCCAAAACTTAATGGTATGTATGAATTAATAAGTAATGTTTTAAAATGTGTACATTCATGTATTCAAGGTGCAATATGCAAATAATTAGTTTGTTTTTACATGATGGTTACTCCACATGACCTTTGGAGTCATTAAATTTAACTTTGATTTTGTGAAATGAAAAAGTTGTCATTGACCCGGTGTCTTTTTGTGTTCTTTCAGCTGTGCCTCATTCAGACAAATGTCCTGTAGGAAGTGTTTACTGGGTTGTCTCCTGGTTTCAGGAACTTTACTGCTCTATTTCACTTATAGTCCTCCAAAAAAGAGCTTGGAGAAAGAACCACAAAGGTACCCTGTTGCGACAAGACCAAGTACAGAAGCAACAACTGTGGAACCTTTTCAGGAAGAACCAGGAATGTACCATGTTGCTTACCCCAGAAAATACAAATTCATCATTGACCAACCAGAAATATGTGAACAACAAAAGCCCTATGTAGTGGTTATTGTCCCCGTGCCCCCTGGGGATGTTAATGGACGCAATGGCATCAGGAAAACGTGGGGTGAACAAAAACTTTTTGGGGACAAAGTGGTGCTGGTTCTGTTTCTTTTGGGCTTACACAGTGGAAACGATGAAGAAATGTTGCAGGAGCAACTCCGGAATGAGAGTCAACAATACAAAGACATTCTGCAGAGCAACTTTCAGGATTCCTACAGGAATCTGACCATTAAAACCATGGTGATGATGGAATGGCTGAGCAGAAAGTGTCAACAGGCGTCCTACGCGGCGAAAGTGGACGCTGACGTGCTGCTCAACATGAACAACCTAATAAATATGCTTGTGAGTCTGAACACAATACAAAACGACTATATGACTGGATTAGTGTGGTATGAAAGCCCTGTCATACGAGACCCGTCCAATAAGTTTTTCCTCCCATATGATGTGTACTCCAAATACGCATATCCTCCATATCCTCTGGGCATGTGTTACATCATTTCTATGGACCTCCCACAAAAGTTTCTTCAGGAATCAACGCAAATTAAGCCCATATATATTGAGGATGCATATCTTGGAATGTGTTTGGAGCGTTTGGGTATCGTCCCTACCAAACCGCCAAATATGGAACAGTTTGTGGTGGCACCAACGGCGTACAATCGTTGTTACTATTCTGGACTGATAGCAATACTTACAGAAAACACAAATCGAATGACTTCTTATTGGATGGATATTCATTCATCCAACCAACCATGCTGAGGTACATCCCAACTAATAAAATATTCCTCTGAAGACATTTTACTATAGTGTACTGGTTGACTTTACATCAGTTTACAAAATTAAATTATTCATTTTGTGTGTGTGTGTGTGTGTGAGAGAAGGAGAGAATTTATTTGTTTCAAGTGAAACCATTTGCATAATGAACATATCCTACTCTGGAACAACGGTGCAAGAATTACATGTGAAGACATCTAAAAATATCTCCGGTTAGACTTTATTTTATGGTGTCAGTGTTACAGTGTAATTATACATCTACTTGTACTTACTATAGGGTTAGGGTGAAGCTTTGGTTTAGGGTTAATAGCATGAAATTATGCATAATTTCCAGTTATTACTACAGTAACTATATGTAACGTGTAACAATGACGCTCTAAAATAAAGTGTTACCGAATTTCCTGCATAAGGAAATAAGAGTATTTTCAACCTCACCTTAGTAAGCATGCACATACCCGTGACATGCTTGAGAGAAAAATATGAAAAAATTACTCTATGTACGTTTAATATTTGAACTTTTTTGTTTGTAATTCCAATTATTCTCAATGGTAATGTTTGATTTTTCAATGCAGTAATACAATTGTTTTTACCTAAAAGTAAAAAAAAAATAAAATGGAATTTTATTTAATTAAGCATTAATCATAATTTTTCCCCTCATTTGGAAAAAACAAAACTACTTTTTTGTAAACTGTAGTTTACAGTAAGACCTCAATTGTAGAGTGCATATCTCGCAATTGAAAACACTAGTTAAAAAGATGAAACTGAGTTGCTATTTTGAACAAATAGCCATTAATGTGGGAAGTTGCAATTAGTGTTTTCTTCCAAATGACCCTTCGAAAAGACCCGCCCCCTTTAGTTTCTGTTGCTACGTCCGACAAGCCATGCGCTCTCACGCCACACATCATGTTCTATAAAAAAAATGTGTCGACAGACATATTAAATATGAAGCTGTTTCATATGTCGTAATTTTTATTTAAAGAAGTTTAAACAATAAATAGCGTATAGAGTCTCTTTAATGTGTCGTGACAGATCGCTGTAGCTCCTTCAAGCTCCTCGTGAACCGATCATCTCTTCATACTAGTTCATTTATAGCATCAAATAAACATGAATGAACATCAGAAGGAATGTTGTTTCAAGCACGGAAAGACGTGAGTTCACACAATTTTAGAAGTTCAAGTTAATCTACTAACTCCCCTGACTGCTTTGTCGGACAAAATGGCAGCTTAGGGGTTATGATTGGTCCGATCGCCTGTCAATCAAACTGTTTGCGAAGGGTCAATTGTGACGTAATGGTGAAACGGCTTATCGAGCAAGAACAAATGTAGAGCGATGTAGGCTTGTTCGACTTCATGCGGCACTGCAAAGATCAGCTGCCGCCTGACAAAAGCTATGCATTCTGGTTAGAAAATGTGTCCAACTTTGTGTTGCAGCCGCCTTATGATCACGTGCCGTCAAAGTACAGCGAGAGCAAAATTTTAAATATGAAGTGTTAACTCAAATGATCAAATCACTTGCATAGCCTGTACTAATTTGTATGTCCTTCAACTCATGGGCCATATAAACCTACATGGAAACTCCCACTAGATTTATATAACCAGACGTTCATCCACCTATAGAACAATGGCTGACTGAAGGATAACGGTAGTGTTCACACATACTAAACATTTTTACTAAATAATTAAACCTTTAAAAAAAATGACCTTTTAAGGTGTTTTAGACTACTTATATTTCTTCATGGCTGTCATTTAACTGATGAAGAAAGTAAATGTTTGCTATTAAGCTATCTAGACTCTTTGATTCTGATTGAATTCTCCACCCTGTTTCAGGTTTGTATGGGCCTCGTTTGGTTTTGGGTTCACGTTTATGTTTTCCTGTCCTTTATTTTGTAGTTTGCATAGTCATGGTTCCTGTTTGTCATGTGATTCCCTTATCCTATCATGCACCCCTTTGCTCAATGTGTCATGTTCTGATTGGTTCCTTGTCTTGTCACGTTTTGATGGTTCATTGTTTGTGTTCAGGGGGGTTTTCCAGAAAGCAAGGTTAACTTACCGTCACTTATACCCTGAATTCTTGGTTGATTAACCCAAACCTTGCTTACTCGGTGTGCTGGTTCCAAAAAAGCTTCCGGGAGTAAGTTCGGCCAACCCAGAGCATGTTCCCGGTTAACACACAAGACATTCTCTACCGAGCAACGAATCGATGATTCACCATGGAAACTAAGAGAAAGCACGACATTCCACTTCCTCCTCCTTTTTTTGTTTAACGCATCTGAATACCTCTCCTCCAGAGCAGGTTATGTTCAGAGAGCAAGCCGCTATGCCTACTTCTCAACTAACAAAAACGAAAGTAACTTTCAGGGTATAGGTTAAACGGAAACATACTTGGGTATGTCACATAACCTGATTTCTGCAATACCACCCAGGTGTTCCTTTTTAGCTCATTCCTTGTATGTACTGCCGTCATGTTACCATTATCTTGTGTCTAGCTTTGTTTTGTGTAACTACAGTTTGGTTAGTTTTCTGCTTCATGCTCAATTCAAGTTTCATGTTTGCTCAGGTCATTGCTTAGTTCTAATTATTTTGTATTTGCTCACATTTTAAATAAACTGCACATGAGTTCTCAACTACTACTCGCCTCCTGTGGACTTGTAACAGCATGTTAGTTGATTGATCGGTACAATTATTCATGATAATACCAAATAATGGAGATTCGTTTAGCCTGATGATGGAAAGGCAGCTTTGTTTATAGTGTCAGCAGGAAAAACCAGAATTACCTCTTTGTGAGAGCAGCCAAGCAAAGATGATTGTGTGAGAAAGACCCGTCACCAGACCTGGAACATTTGTGAATTTGCATGCTCACATTTGGTCTAGAACTATAAAATAACCATCCTTTTTACTCTGCCTCTTACTCCCACTTTCAAAGAAAAGGTGTCTGTCAATAAATGGGAAAACAAAGTAACTTGTGTTAACCAACATGATCAAATCACTCTCTGAATAGCCTGTGCTAATTTGAAAGTCCTTCAACTCATGGGTCACATAAACCTACATGGAAACTCCCACTGGATTTATAAAATTGTCCAGTTTATAATTATTATAATTTAAGTTTTGATTTCATGATGATTTTAAATATGAAGTGTTGACTAATGTTCCAGAGCCCAACCAAAGCAAACACAGACCATAATGGTAACATAACAAAAAACAATATCTAAACCTCTGTTGATTCACAATGAGAACTTGTAACAAGTGGAATTGGATACTGTTCCTTTAAGGCGAACGTACTCTCTCTCACTATCTGATCTGCGGGCAGTTCATCTCTGTTGCTCTTGCCGTTTGCCGTTATATTTCTTTTTTTTTTGTTTTATTCAGTAATGCCGTTGTCAGGGAAGTGTTGTAACCTGCCCGTGTGTTCGTGGGAATGGCACTGATAATAAACCCCCCCCATGTGAAACGTCCGAGCCTATGTGAGTTTTGATGCACTTAGTAACAACCATTTGGTCCAGCTATCCGGACTCTCTGTACAACGCGTTACAAACTTCTGTTCATATTTGACAAAAATTAAGTCAGTCTGGTTAATAATAAGTGAAGCTGGTAATGCTGTTTGAGTAGTTTCAATCAGATCTTGAAACTTTTCATTTATTCTTTCAACTTTAGTTGATTTCATCCAAGGCTGTGGCTGAAGTCAGCTGTAGTTGTGTTTCTCTTCCCTTCACTTATTCTGCTTGTTAACAGCAGGTGTTCATCAGAGTAATACACTGTCCCAAGTGGACTATACCCAGATAGCAACTTTGTCTGCTCAGATTCTGCCCACATCTGGCACATGAGGAATGATGACCTGGGCCACATGTGGTGTGCTATGATGGCACTTGGGCGGATCGCACCTGTTTGCCAGATATGGGCCACAAGCAGGCCATAGAAATGCCACATGTCAGCCAAAAGCAAAGGAAAAAAAACTCCTCTTTTTTTCTGTTTTCTTCTTTCCTTCAGTGATTCTGCTTGTTAACAGGCTTGTTAATGCTGAGATGACTCTAAAAAATAATATATAAAGATTTTGTGGCTCAGATAAGGTCCAGGGGCCTCATGTACAAAGACTTGCGTTTAATTCATACTAAAACATTGCGTACGGACAAAGCTGTAAATATGCGTTCGCACAAAAAAAATCAAATGTATGAATCACTGCGTATGCAGGATCCCACGCATATTCTCTTTGTACATCCCAATTAGCGTAAAATTGAGCGCACATGCACGAGCACAACACCCCACCCAGTCTCCTCCCTTAATTAAATCAATTTTAATATAATGAGTCTGCTTTGGCAAATGCAAACAGCAAGAAAATGGCAGAATTAGAGGTGCTACTATCGGAGGTAGAAACGAGGAAAAATATTTTATTTGGAACTCTGTCCTCCGGAATTAATAACAAAAGGAAAAAAAATTGAATGGGAGAGTATGGCTGACGGCGTCAATGCGGTGGGATCGGATAGTAGCCTCTATTATGGGTGACACTTTACTCTCTGGAATAGTGTCTGTTGCTGTGGGAGACTCGGATTTACTACAGGACTGTCACGAAGGTAACTAATTTCTTATTTGTTTGCTTAAATTTGGTACATATAGCTTACCAGCCTGCATTTAATTTTAAAATACATGCAATGTAGCTGACCAAAAGCACACCAGAGATTTTTACGTATCCATTGCATTTATGGCAAATGCGTATACCCATTTATAAGGAACCGACTCAAATCACAATTAACATGTGCCCGTGTTTATTTGGACTTATATGGTACTACAGCAGGAACGTCCACTGGCACGCTTTCGAAGTCCGCCCCTCCTGAGCAGCCAATGCCCATTGTGTCCGGCATCTCCAGTGTCAACAGCGCTCCCTCCAGCGCTGAGGCCCGTTCGTCTGGCCGCGTCTTGACGCATGCTGTTCTGGAGTCACAACAGCAAATCGTTATGGCCATCGGAGAAATTAACAGTCACCTGAAAAATATCACTGATGCACTCACAGACATAAGCCACTCATTAAAGGAATTGGTCAAAAAATGAACTTTGTCTCTGATTACCATTTATATTGTCGCAATTACATGTTGGCGGGCCTGAATGACTTGTTGGTTGGGCTGCTCATACAGCTCATCATCTGGCGGTGCCGCCACCTCACCAAGTGGTATGCCGTGTCTGTGCGCAACATTGTGCAGCACACCACAGGCCAGCACGATGCGGCACACTTTGTCAGGGCGGTATAACAGCATCCCCCCGGTCCTGTCAAGGCAGCGCCACCGACATTTCACCTGCCCAATCGCCCGCACCACAAATGGGCATCATTGTATCTGCGCTCTCGGTCAGTTTGTGGGTTGGTGAGGGGGGTTAACAGTCACGTCTTTAGTGGATAACCGCGGTCTCCTGATGGGCAGTTGAATAATTAAACGAAAGAAAAAATAATAGAACCATAAGTTTAAATGAATCACTCACCAAGAAGCCACCCATCGCGCACCCTGCCAGCTTGGAGCCTCATCCCAACCATGCTGTTTGTAAGGATGTATGAATCATGGGTTGACCCAGGCCACCTTGCCACAATATTTGTTAAGCACATTTGTGCATCACATATTATCTGCACATTTATTGAATGGAAATGTTTCCGATTCACATATGCAAATTCTTCTTCAGATGGTGCCTTTATAGCAATGTGTGTGCAGTCGATCGCTCCGATTACATTAGGAAAACCGGCTATCGCTGCAAATTGCGTTTTAATGTTTGGCTGGTCAACTGCATCGTATGGGAACCTTATATACCTGGTAGACATGCGGATGATCCCGTTGCGCGGCTCAAAGATGACTGGCTTATTCCTGAGCGGTCTGCCAGTTCCCTTTGGAAAGAACCAGTTGCCAGGAAACCAAGTGTTGTCAGCACCTGTAAGGGAACGGGTATTGTGTGGCTCCTCGCTGTCTCTCTCTCCAAATTCGGACCCAACTCAGCACAGAGCTCCAGAAAATCATTGTGGTCCCTAAAAACTCGTTCTCTTCGGATTCTGCCATTAACAATGTCCTCTAATAAGGCCAACGCTGCCATTGCCATAGACTAAGGGTTGTATCAATTCGCACTTGCTTTTATATGTTCATACTTAATTGCATAATTGATCAAATATTCCCATAAAGCTAATGTGACAATAGTATGTCAATTATTTTATAAATTGCACAGGTGGTGGTGCAATAGACTTGTACAACAATTCGTAGTGTAATGTTTGCAACTTCACTTCATTGCCTGTAAGAGTCGCCAACGGACAAAAACCATGAGAAATGCACGTACGCCAGACATGAAGTTGGCGTGGAGGAACGCACATTCTCGCGTTAATTTCACTCTTAGTACATCTGACCGTGAGCGTGAAAACTGGCGTACGCAGCGTTGATACATGAGGCCCCAGTTGTTTTATTTCTTTGCTCTTGGCTGACATGTGGCATTTCTATGGCCTGCTTGTGGCCCAGATCTGGCAAACAGAAGCAGTCCGCCCAAGCGTCATCATCTGGGATCAATCAATTTTAGATCAATCATGGTCAAATCAATCATGGATGGCTTTTGTTACAATCAGTTGGAATTGGAATTGGCATTTAAGTTTTACAGTTTTTCCTCAGCAGGTTTGGTATATTTCTTGAATCATCCTTAAGATTTGCAAACCAGTAAGTGCCAGAGGTGGGAGTACGTCACACATGTACAAGTCACAGGTAAGTCATAAGCAAGTCCAAGTCAATTTTTGTGAGAATCAAGTCAAGTCACTGCTTAATCAGAATCAGAAATACTTTATTGATCCCCGAAGGGAAACTCTTTGTTACAGCAGCTCACCTTTACGTCAATGCACACAGGAAGTACTAGCAAAAAAAAAAGAAGAAAAAATGTCAAGCAAGTCACTGGCAAGTCATACAAATATTTTAATGAATTTATATATTAAAATAAGTTAAAAATACAGTAGTTACGGACTATGGGATTATATTTGCATCAAAAAATATATGCAATTCTACTCAAAGGGTGTCCACATACTGCTGAGTTGTTAATACAATAAAAATCTAAAAATAAAACTTCACAGCCTAAAATGTAAATGTAACTGAAATTAGGCCAAAATAAAAGCATGAAAAGTATTTAGGTACATTTTGATATGCCTCAAACATTGCAGAAAACCCCGAAAAAGTATTAAACAATTCAAGTATAATGGTTTCTATGTCACCAAATGGCATTCTTCAAACAGGCATCAACTTTATGGGACATGAAGGCATCCATAAGTTAGATCCTACGGAGCCACTAAAGGGATATGGTGGTGGAAAAAAAATGGGATGGGAGGAATTTAAAAAAAAAACAAAAAAACAATCTTTTGTGTTCCCACGCAAAGATATTATCGTTCCCTTGCAAAACCTGTTTGTGAGCTCGGACAAACACTTCCTGTTTAATGTCCGTCTGGCTGGGAGTAGAGTTTCAGTCAGCTCTGTACATTAATACACACAAATGATGCACGGCTCATTTAGAGTTTGAACTCAAATATAAAGAAATGCGGTCAGTGCTTTAGGAGTTCAGTAAAGTTGGCAATATATTCACACATTCAAACATCCCGGATCAATAACTTGTGAGCTAAACGTTGTTAAAACACAAATGCAGCTATTTCCAATCATAGAAACCTAGAGCTACAACAACCCAATTTTCCTCAAATGTGCTTTATAATATATACATTTGTCTTTGAGCCAGCCACGAAACAAGGGACCGTCTGAAAAGTGCACAACGCAAAACTCTTTTGCTCATTTTATATTATGAAAAATACTCAACAACTTCACTGTAACACACCAAATTCAGTTCATACCTCACTGCCCTCCTGCTGGTTGAACTGGAACACTTAGTTTGAAAATAATATATATCTAAATAAATTTTATGATTATTATGAAACAAAATCAATAACTTCACTGTTATTAGTAAAACATTTAATAAATTGTAATGCCATCAAATGCAGTAAGAAATTATCATGCAAAAGCTGGTTGTAAGTATGTAAGCTGCGTTTGTGTATAGGCCATGTGCCACTTGCCAAACTAAGTGTTGTAGTATAACCAGCATGAGAGCAGTGATGTTTTAACTGAGTTTTGTTACACTACAGTGTGTAACATTGAGGTTATTAATGAGTAGCATTTGTAGAAATGCTTTTCGGATTTTGCACTTTTCAGACGGTACCTTCAGACTTGTCTCACCACCGCCTGCTAATAGAGACCAATTTATGTTATAAAATTTGTTTGAGGAAAATCGGATTGTTGTAGCTCATTGTCTACGTTGGAAATATCTGTCATTTGTGTTATAACAACGTTTAGTTCACGAGTAATTGATCTGGGATGTTCGAATGTGTGAATATATAGCCAACTTTACTGATATTTATTCTGTAAGATCCTTCCTTAACAGAAGAATAACAACAAGAAAAAAACAATAATCGAATGACACAAACCTTGCACCAGTTTATCAGGTGGATTTACTATTGTACATTATTAATCTGTGTGTGAGTGAATGAGAGAGAGAGAGAATTTGAGTGTGATTCATTAATATTTTTGAGTGAATGTGTGTGCGCGTGTACGAGTGAAAAGTGTGTTGTTTGTTTGCATGTGCATGGTTGTGCTTGCAAGTTTGAGTTTTTTGTTTTATTTTGTTTGTGTATGCATGGTTGGGTTCGCCAATCTGTATAATTTTTTTTTTCTTTGTGTGTGTATACAATATATTTATGTGCGTCCCCAAAAACTATCCATACGCTTTTCACTCAATGTCTAACACTGAAGACCAATTATTAGACACTGAAGCTGACATTTCCTTATAAACAGTGAATAACCATCTACAATGCATTGCACTTACAAAAAAAATAAATGTGATTAATTTTCTGTTACTTTTGTTGTTTGATCATCTTCACTGACAAATTAGCCTACTTTAAGAGCTGCCACACGTGACGCGGATTTCACTGCCTCACAACTCTTTAAGACTTTATTTCTCATTCAAGGCTGCTCCAATGAGGATACTCGACAAAAAAAACTACATTTTTGGCATTATTGTGTGTGTAATTGTTCGTTCATGAGTGACAGAGAACTCGATACTGGCGCGCGTCTCTGCGCGTCTTGTGTGACATCCGCGCGCTCTTTTTCTCCTGGCGCGATTAAATGGTTTTGCCTGAATAAGAGCGAGATTATATGTAGTAATGTCAGGCAAAGGATGACAGGAAAAACGGATTGTGTTGATTGCGTTTAATATTTTTAACGCGTTAATGCATTAACATTGGCAGCACTGATTTAACCCAATTTTCTGTGATGAACGCAAAAACAATTCAAAGTCAACTCTTGACATGTCCAAAACGTTAAGTCTATCACAACTAGTATAACCTTTGACCTGCCAAGACAGGGTTATCTGAAAACAGCGGAAATGACTTCATCACTTACAATTTTTTGTGGGATTTCAATTGTCAAATGAAATTTGAAGTGGTGGTGGTTACATCACATATCTTTGTGTTGGAGGCCTTGTATACTGCTGTTCTTCTCTTCTTAGCACCGTCTTGCACATAATCCTGGTAAAGCTACCCGAACTTAATTTTTTTTTTTACCCGAATTTAATTATTCTTGGTCTGTTCAGTCACGACTGCGCATGCTCTTACGTTAGATATCTCTGCTTGTCTTCTGCATCACGTGGTTAGGGTTCAAAAACAGATATTTATTAAACAAAAGACTTTATTTCGAGTCATTTCACTCAAGTCCGAGTCAAGTCTCAAGTCACTAATATCAAGTCAAAGTCTTTTATTAATTTTTGTGATTCTTAACTTTTCCCAATTTGCGACTTAAATCTGACTCGAGTCTAGTCATGTGAGTCCCCGGTAAGTGCCTATCTCTTAACAATTCGTACAAACAGCACCACACATGAAGCCTGTAACTTGCTCAAAATCCTTAGTATTATATTAAAGTAATAATTTAAAGAAGTGTATAGACATAAGGAGAAAGAAAGAACACACATACCCGCAACTACTGTCATTAACAGTGTCCTTAAATTCAGACAATTAGTTTAGCCCATGATTACATATTTAGAAATATAAACACATAAAACAGTTGTTTGTTTTTATCTGTTCTTATGAAACCCTTCGATGAACTGTACAACAAAAAAAGCAATAACTAACTAACTAAATCACCAATATATGACTTCTATTTACTGCAATTTATTTAGCATATGAAGATGGTGATCAGTTTGGTTCATAGCATGATATGCTAATGTGTTTCATATTGTGACGCAAATAGCGACATCAGCTTTTCCTTTTCCCCCTGTCTCAGAGGAAATCCAGTAGATGTAAATGTAAGAAACTAATCAGATCTCCCTGCGGTCCAGTATTTGCGCCTTTTCCTCAAAGCATGGAGAAATTCAGCCACTAGAGGGAGACAAAATACATTTTTACAGTCAATCTACTGGGAAGGAAAAGCAAAGCATAATTTTCTAATGGTTGCTGCAGTATATTATACAGTATGTGGCCTATATTGGGCTCAGTATGGACATTAACAGTAGATGCATTGAATAGAAAGATGGATACTGTATCCCATGATGGAATGACCTCCCATTTCTAAACTCTTAAGGCATAATCACACCAAGAATGACAACTATAGTGATTAGCGATTAACTGATTGGCGTCCACACCAACGGAAGATATCGTTCTGTTTATTATAAGCATGCGCTGCAGTTTTGTCATCTGCCACTTTAAATGCTCAAGCTCTTAAAGGTGCAGTGTGTAAAATTTAGGAGCATCTATTGACAAATGCAGTATAATATTCATAACTGTTTTGAGTGGTGTATAAAAACCTTACATGAGCCATTATGTTTTTATTACCTAAGAATGAGCCATTTCTATCTACATTCATAGCGGGTCTCTTGTAAGTCGCCATTTTGCACCAGCATGTTTCTACAGTAGCCCTAAATGGACAAACTGCTCAACAGAGCGTGTTTGCTTTACTTTCTACTCTCTTTGTCTCAGATGTCAACACCTTTGTCCTGTGTTGGCCACCATAGCTTCTCTATATTGCAATTCGCAATCTCACCGCTAGATGCCGCTAAAATTTACACACAGTCAATGGCTGTCAATGATTTTAGCCCTCATCAGCTGTAGTAAAAAAATAAAAGTTTTGAAAGTGATTCCAACAATATCGTTTCTCTGTACATTTGTTTTGGGGACTCTTTTTTTTTTATATTTAGAATGTTTTTTAGAACTACATCTTAATTATCGTTATAGATATCGTGGTGTGAACAGGCCTTTAGAATAAAAGGTTCTAAATAGAATCTTAAAGGGTTCCATCATGAGATCATTGTATGGATTTAGTTTTAATTAATTTTGTTTTAACTCTTTTTATTTTGATTAAATTTTATGAATTAAGCTGCTCATAAACATACCAAATATAACCCATTAAACATGAAAGTATCATTTAAGACATTTCTCATTGTATAGAACCTTTTTGACATAAAGGGTTCTTTAAAATGGAGTCAAAAACCCTAGGGTGGTGAATCAGAATTGCAGTCATAAAGTTAAAAAAATAGTCCTTTTTGACTATTATTGAGAAAATTTGTTGAAATTAAAATTTGTTAGAACAAGTACAATTCAAAAATGAAAATGGAACAAAAAAGGTTTTCCTTCATAAACATGCCATTATCCGAGCTCAATCTAGAAGCTTTACTGTTGGTCACATGACTGACAACCTCGCTAAGACACTAACCTCCATCATGTTCAGCTCTATTGTCCCATTCTTGTCCTTGTCCAACATTTTAAATGTTTCTGCAAATGAGAATTTAGATATGTAAATGAACAATTTACATATCAGTCTTTATTCAAATGGCGTTCCATTTCGGACACTCACTGAACATGCATTCAAGACGCATGATACAGCCCACGAAGTTATCAAAGTCGATGGTGAAATTGGAGTCGCTGTAGCGCGCTACCAGTATCTGGTGTAGAGGGTTGCTCAGAGAGAAGCCTGTACAAAAAACAGACAAAACGTGAGGGTGATTAAATGATAAAGGTACAGTTTACTCAATTCTTTAAAGACACAAGATCTGACCTGCTTTCTCTACCGCTTCTCTCATCTCCATAGAGCTCATTGTGCCTGACTTGTCCTTATCAATTTTAGTGTAGATGTCCTGACAGAACACAAACACAGGTGCACTGCAACGTTATGACATTTTATAACCATCTACCACCTTCAAAGTTGGATTGTGCAAATGATGAAAATGATAGAAGCATGAAAACATACCAGGTACATCTCAATTTTAGTCCAGAGAATCTTAAATTCAAGCAGGCCCAGTTTTCCACTGCCGTCTTTCTGAGACGTCAATAAAGGAAAGAATAGAATATGGAGTGGAAATACATAGTTTAAATGTTCTTTGCGTCAGTATTTTTATAAAACTGATCTGGTCCGTCACATCTTGTGCATTTCTTCAAAAGGATACATCCAGTAAGTTGACAATGTTGCGGCAAGTATCCAAACTAAATCCATCAGTTTTAATGTCTTTACCTTTAAAAAAAAAAAGTTATAAAAGGTTAATAAGGAAATATAGATATTAATATTTCAGTCACGAAGCTCTAGAGCACAGGTTGATAGGTTGTTTACATATTATCTGCACAGTAAATTCTTCAGCATTAAATCAACACCGGTCAGTGTTCATATGGGAACCGCCAGCAGAGTGTTAAAAGTAATGCTGAAGCAGCGTTAGAGTTAATTACATTCTTAAGTGGTTAATTAAGCGATGATTGTTTAATTAATGAAGACACTTGATGATAACGAGCAGAATCACTGAAGAAAAGAGAAACACAACAACTACAACTGACTTCAGCCACAGCCTTAGATGAAATCAACTGAAAAGACATTAATTAGCTTATTACAAACTAGTGGTGGGAAGAATGAGGCTTCATAAAACACTGAAACAGTTGAAGCAAATGTGCCGTTTTGTGTCGAGGCTTCGAAACTACTACGCGTCTCCACGGTGACACCTAGTGGTCAATTGCACATGTTATCTGAAACAACTTTGACAAAAAGCCCTTTAAAAAAATAAAAATGTTGTGTTTTTGTTAATGTGGTGAGTTTTTAACATCCTCACTATATAACTATAATACATAATAATAATAACTAGGTTATTTTGGTCAAGAAAAATGGAAATTAATAAAACAAATCAATCCACAATGGTCTCATTTTTGTTTGTTTTTTTTTACAGATTTTTATTCAAAAATATTAATATTATTAATTATTATTAATATTTTGTTTTCTCCTCCGCCCCTGTCAATCAAAGGCAGACTGGGTGAGCATGCCTCCTGTCGAAACGCACAGAAGCTTCATTTAGCCATAGTCACGTGACAGGGATGTTTTGAATCACAGTTCGGAGCAGTATTTCGAAACATCTATGCTTCGGGATCTCGAAACGTTAGTTTCGCATCAGCCATCCCTATTACAAAACATACTGACTTTATTTCTGTATTTATATATTTCAGATATTTATCGAAAATGTTTGATCAACATTATATTTCTTTGATGGTGTAAACCAAATTACATGTGTCCGTACTGTTACAAGAACCACACGCTCACTTAAAAAATGTCAAACTAAAGGAAACACTGATCACCAAAATGTTGATCAAACATTTTCAATAAAACAACATCTAAACCTGTTCATTCTCATAAAGAACTGTAGATGAATGACAGAAATAAAGTCAGTCTGGTTTGTTATTAGAAAGATTTAATGTCTTTTTCAGTCAGTTGTAGTTCTTGTGTTTCTCTTTCCTTCAATGATTCTGCTCGTTATCATCAGGTGTCTTCATTAATCACGCCATCATCGATTGATAATATCTCAGATATTGATCATATCTCTAAATTATTTACTATATATTTTAAAAATGTATTCTGTGTGTGATATAAAAGAAAAACCCTTACGTTTAGATATCACTTTGTTCAGGATGTTTTGCAGTTCAAATGGTGAGATCTCACAGTCCTTGTGGAAGGAAAAGTGATTGCATATGGTTTATAGAAATTAATATGAACCAAAATGGCATGATTAAATCACTATCCTGTAATACTCACGGTCCCAGCAAGCTGTCCAAACAGATTCTTAAACCGGCTATCAATATCGCTCTCTTTCACATCAATCTGCAAGATTAAAATTAAAAAAATGAATGTTTATGTCATAATACAGTATTCTTAATGGACATGGTGGAGAAATATACCTCTGGAACCTTGCACTCGACAGGGTCATCAAGCTCTCTAAAAAACAAACACATTTCAGTGAGGAGAGATATAACTTCTCATTAGGATAATGAGAAGTGGGCCAGAATTTATCCAGGAACTCACTGGAACTCGGCCTGTTTTTCAGAGAAGACGCGCACACAGAAGTCTCCATCTTTGTTGGGCTCAAAGGTGGATGGTACGATGAGGTACTCGCCGGGGGGCAGACAGAAACGAGAGCACACCTCCCGCAGGTTGATGAAGGTCTCGGACCGGGCCGCTGAGGCATGTCGCACGAAGAAGTTACGATCCAGATGGACGTTCCTCTTCCCAACAAACTACAACAGAATTTTTCAATAGGAATTTGACTATTGGTGTTCATTTTGGGGCGAAATATCTCTTTAGGAGAAACAGATGAAGACACTAGTGGAATTTGCACTGTATTTCTAGACATTTTGTGCTTTAGTATGTCCAGTCCATACCTCTTGAGGAACCTGTGGATGACAATAAGAGAGATGTGGTTATTTATAATTTATTTATGTTTGGAAAATAATTCTTATCACTTCTTGGCCAGAATGAGATGGATTGTGATGAAAACCAGAAGTCTGGCTGTGTGAGTGTGCTTCAAGTGTGTAGACAGCGTTAGGCCGCTCACCTCGTAGACGGCAAAGCCAATGGTGTGCATGTCCTCTCCGACCTTTCTCATTTTGCGGCGGTTCTTCTGGATCAGACCCACAACAAAGCTGCATCCCACTTCATTATCAGCCGGGTCGTCATCCTCCTCCTCCAGCTTGACCAAAAACTGAGGGTTCATCCAGAATGAGTCTAAACGAAGGTCAAACAACATGGCTTTTGTTTTAGTAACTAGTAATATTAAACAAAAGAATTATGTTTTTGTTTAGAATTTTATTTTGCTTTTATTTTTTGTTTTTATTTAGTGTTCTTTTGTTTTGTGCTGTTGTTTTTGTTTAGTGTACTTCTGTTTTGTTTTGTGCTTTTGTTTTTGTTTAGTATCCTTTTGTTCTGTTTAGTATACTTTTGTTTAGATTTTTGCTATTCTTTTTGTTTAATAGTTTTGTTTTGTTCTATTATTTTTATTTAGTATACTTTTGTTTTGTCCTGTTGTTTTTGTTTAGTATACGTTGGTTTTGTTTTTTGCTATTGTTTTTGTTTAGTATACGTTTGTTTTGTCCTGTTGTTTTTGTTTAGTATACGTTGGTTTTGTTTTTTGCTATTGTTTTTGTTTAGTATACGTTTGTTTTGTGCTGTTGTTTTTGTTTAGTATACATTTGTTTTGTGCTTTTGTTTAGTATACTTTAGTTTTTTGCTTTTAGTTACTTTTGTTTAGATTTTTGCTATTCTTTTTGTTTAATAGTTTTGTTTTGTTCTATTATTTTTATTTAGTATACTTTTGTTTTGTCCTGTTGTTTTTGTTAAGTATAGTTTTGTTTTGTGCTATTGTTTTTATTTAGTGTACTTTTGTTTTGTCCTGTTTTTTGTTTAGTATACTTTTGTTTTGTGGTGCCGTTTTTGTTTAGTATACTTTTGTTTTGTGGTGCCGTTTTTGTTTAGTTTTTTTGTTACTGTTTTTGGTTAGCATCTGTTTTGTACTGTTGTTTTTCTTTGGTATCTTTGTTTAATAATATTTTGTTTAGATTTTTTTTATTACTTTTTGTTCTGCATTCTTAGTAAAATATTTACTTCAGTATAAGCATTTTTCACTTTAGTATAAGCATTTTTTAATGTAATATGATTATCAGGCAGTCGATTCAGTTAATTACTTGGAAAGTTCCTGCAGCCTCCAGCAGTAGATCCACTCCTCCAGTTGCCATCAAACTTGGACAGAGCCCACTTATTGACGCTCTCATCTGTGAGAGCATCAGGGGTCAGATTACAGATCTCCACCCGCGAGTAATGACGTAGGAAATCAGAGTATGACATCCTGGGATACACAGAAATATCTCGTCAATGATCTTAGATGGCAAAACACCTTAACTAAATGTAGGAAAAATGGTAAATAAAAAAATGCAGAAAAAAATGAATGAATAAAACATTCACAGATTACCAGAACTCTCCATCTTCTGCTTTGGTGTTCAGTTTTTCACGGTCACTGTCGCTGATCTGACGCCATTCTGTAGACCTATAGACCAATAACATGACATTCAGTGAATTTCCAGGTCATTATATAGCTAAATTGTTAAATTTGCTCTTATATACACTACTGTTTAAAGTTCTGGGGTCTGTAAGATTTATTTATTTATTTGAAAAAAAAAAAATCTCTTAATCTCACTGCAATTATATGAAAATAAATACAGTAAAAACAGCAATATTGTGACATATCATTGCAATTTAAAATAACTGTTTTCTATTTGAATATATTTTAAAATATAATTTATTCCTGTGATGCAAAGCTGAATTTTCAGCATCTTTATTCCAGTCTTCAGTGTCACATGATCCTTCAGAAATCATTCTAATATGCTGATTTGCTGCTCAAGAAACATTTTTTCAAAATTCTTTGATGAATAGAAAGTTATTTATTTTAAAATATAAAATAAATATCTTTACTGTCAACTGTGATGAATTTAATGCATCCTTGCTTAATTTCTTATGTATATGGCAATATATATTGCAGCATTATATATATTTATTATAATATGAATAAGTTAAGTGTGAATAGGTTAAGCAAGTTAAAAATCTGTCGTGAAACGAGCAAGAGGTTTATTGAGTTTGTTAGGCGTGCACTGTGTGACGAGGAGGATGGGCAGAACTGAACCTGTTCTTCCTACACCTGAGGGCACAAGGGCTTAAACAGACTTCCCATAGCAACTCAGGTCTCTCTCCCAGACAACATGTCTGAAAGGAGCCACAGGTGGGTGTGACCACTTCCTGCAACACCATCTGTGTGACCTCAAACCTTTCAGAACATCTTTAAACAATTTGCATACATGCAACAATGTGCATTTTGAAGCAAACAAAGGCTTACCCACCCATCACTCCAGGGTCCAGTCCACTCCACCTGCCCCCAGGGGTTCCTGATCCGGACTAGTTTGGTTAACTCGCCCCTGTACTCCACCTGTGCAGACACCAAGTAACATTTAATGATCTAAGCAAACCAAACAAATATAAAATACTAGTCAACACTGACCTCTTCAGCTCCCGTAAGCGAGTAGGCGTGTCCTTTCACCAGTTTCTGACTAGTAATCGCCTCTGAATCAGCTGAGCTTGTAATCTAATGCAAACCGAAATAAAACATTACACAACAGAACAGGTTATACATGACTATTAACTATAATTCACTGACGGTTAGGCAAACAGATCCGGTTACAAACAGCTATAACTGAACACACATAAATATGAAGTTTCTCACATCAATTGAGCAGCCCAGCAGTGAGCCCCAGCTCAAAGCCTTCTGGATGGTTTTGAAGAGATTTGGACCTGCTTTCGCCAATTCATGGACCTCAGCGATGCCTCCGGTGAAATCCTCAAAACCCTCTGTGGTGGTGCCACCCGAGAGAGCTTCATAGCAGCCGTTCAGCCTGAGGACAAGGAAGTAGTTGCTCACAAATATTTCAATAGGAAGTGTCTGAGGAGTTTTAATCTACCGGGATGATAAACTAACACTCACTTTGCATAAGCTTTTTCCAGCAGAGCGCTCCAAAACTCAGAGCCTTCGGCGGAGTGGACGAACAGCAACTCTCCTTTTCTTGCAGGCAGACGGTCGTCAATGACCACATCCACCCATTCACCAAACTGCCAGAACTGAAGAGACAGTGGATGTTTGTAAACATTAAAAGGGATAATCGACCCAAAAATGAAAATTCTGTCATCATTTACTCACCCAAACCAATTAGACTTTCGTTCATCTTCGAAACACAAATGAAGATATTTTTGATAAAATCCGAGAGATTTCTGTCCTTCGGTTGACAGTCCACGCAACTATACCATACAACTCAACAGATTGAATTTCGCCTTTTGTTCACATTTAAACATTCATTAATGCACACATCAGATCTGGTAAACAGAAGCTCAAGCGTGTTTGCTTGATGTGCGAGAACCAATGAGGTTCATTCTCGAGTTACGCAGCACGTTTGAGCTTTTCTTGCGTATCAAGCAAGTTCGGTTGAGCTTCGGTTTATGTCCGCTGATCAATGTTTATATGTGAATAAAAGACTAAATTCAATTATCAATCATATAAAGCGATCAAGTCTCTTCAGGAAATTTGTACTAAACCACTCAATTCATATGTATTAGTTTTATAATCTCTTTACTGAACTTTTTGAAGCTCCAATGTGGTAGTTGCATAGGCTGTCAACGGAGAGACAGAAATCTCTCCGGTTTCATTTAAAAGATCTTCATTTGTGTTTCAAAGATGAATGACAGTCTTACGGGTTTGGAATGACATAAGAGTAAGTGATGGCAATTTTTTTTTCATTTTCAGATGAACTAACCCTTTAATGGTTAATGTTTGACAAAATGCCAATTAGATATTACAGCAATGCTGTTTCTGAATGTAGAATGGTAATACATTTAATAATGAGCCCAAACTAACAATGAAAATAAACCTGACTTTTAGATCGGAAGACAACGTTGCATAATTAACAACAATAATAATACTGAAAATAAAAAAATAAATTATGCTTTTAATATTATGTCAAAACACAAAGTAAACAATCCATTAGCAGGCACTTAAACATTAATATATTCTGCATTGGTAGTGGCCATAAAAATACAATATCATTCATACTATTTGTAATCTTTTTAGTTGGTTGGCTTTTATGTGAACGAGAAGCTATTTACCTGGAAATGAAATATTCCAGCATAGTCACCATCAAAGCTCTGACCAGGTGGGACCACACGGGCGAACACGTCCTGGTTCAGGGTAAGAGAAGCAATGGCAGCAAGAAGCCAACAGTCACCTGGGAAACCAGTAGGAAAATGAGGTATAATTTTGTGTTCAAAACTAAATGAGCTGATTTGCTTCACTATATCATGTTACCTGCAACTTACTATTGTAAGTAAAACTTCAACAATGACATCTTACAATATCATTGGAAAAACTTTTCTTTTCAACCTAGGCTTTACAGTAAGTTGCTTTGCCATGCATCAGGACACCACCTATCCTAATATTCCTGCTCCTCACTTTGCAAACTCATTTGCATCACAAATGTTTTCTTTATAGCCAGTAAAGTCAATGGCATCCAAAACTCAACAAATAGTGAACCTGATCAGAGCTCGTACCAAACATTTTGGAAAACTGTAGACCCCTGGGTCATGTTTGCATGTCAGAAAACAGTTGTGTTTGATCCAAGACAGGATAAAAGCACACCAGTGTTTGGGTTGTATGGAGTAAATCAGGTTTCACAGGGTGTGTATATGTGTTTGGTTGGGATTTAGAGTTGGAACGTACACAAAAAGGTTTCCATATTCTATACAAAGGAATTCCATTCCATTCCACAGATTCTAAGGAGCCAGGTAGTTATTTTCAGACTAGTTTTTTTTTTTTTAAAGAACATACGCTATTAATAAACGAACAATCTATACATTTAAAAAATGGATCAGTGTGTTCGAACAGGGTGTTTCCCAGTACAAATTTGATGATTTTCAATGTCCTCTATCCGCCCTCCAAAGAAACTCCCTGAACCAGAAAAACTGCTGTTGTGTCTCAGTATTTCAATGGCTGACTTCTGATGGCCATTCTTTATGAGCCAGTTCTATACATCATCTTTTGTTATTGACATTTCTAAAGTTTCACCAGCTCAACAATGGGCTAATACTACAGGTAAATGGACTCACCCAAAGCACCCTGGCAGATGTCAGTTCTGGTCGCTCCTCCACTAATGAACGTTGGGTTGGACGTCAGTTGCTGGATGACAAAACACATTCCAAAGACATGAATCACAGGTTTACCTTAACAAGTGATGAGTTAATTGCTGAACCAACATGATCAAACGCATGGCTCTTTCCACACAATTGGATACAAAATAAGGCCAAGTAAAGGGGTTGGAAAATTTAGCTTAAATAACAGATAACTAAGTAGGAGCTAGATATTTAGTGGTTATTTTAATATTTGTCTCCTCATTTTTATTGCAATAACCTCAGTAACAGGGTTGAATGGTTGAGCAATCAACTCTGAAATTTGTGTGAAAATTAACAATGAAAATGAAGTTATCCGTAACAGGGAGGAAATGCAGTACAGGGTTGCAAAATTAGATTAAATAACACAGTAGGAACAACTCAGTAGGATCTAGAGATTTTGTGGTGATTTTGTTGGTTTGTAGTTGCTGTTTAACCTTCATTTACCATAAATTAAAAACATACATGTGTTTGATTTTTTTTTTTTGCTATAACCCGAGTAACAGGGATGAATGGTTGAGTCTTCAATTCTGAAATTTGTGTAAAAACTGACAATGAAAATAAAATATTTTGTCTTCCAGCCACTGGAAGTGTTCAAAACATTTTCCTTTTCGGGATCACATTTTTAAGTTACATTTTCTATAACGAGCGGAATCCAGTAACAGGGTTGCAAAACTTACTTAAATAACAAATAACTCAGTATGAGCTAAATATTTTATTGTTATTTTGTTGGTGTATAGTTATTGATTAACGTGTATTTACCTTAAAGAAAGATATTTACTTACTTCCTAATTTTTATTACTATAACCTGAGTAACAGAGTTGAATGGTTAAGTAGTCAACTCTGAAATTTGTGTAAAAACTGACAATGAAAATGAGATTATTTTGTCCTCCTAGCATGGGAAGGGTCCAAGTGATGTTTCTTCTTGGGTGTTCCGATTTTAATTTTAATGTTACATTTTCTATATTGGTGGCACATCATGTGATAACAGGGTTGAAAAATATTGGAAAATGTAAGTTTTTTGAGTTATTCAACTCATTGAATCTGAGACCAAATGTGCTATATTTTTGTTTGATTTTACTTGTTGCACACCATTAAGATCATGACCTTTGATGGACAATCTACCTTTTACACTAGGTTTGTTATATAATAGTTTATCTAATAAATTTTAATAGTTTTTACAACAAAAATATGGGAGATTTCTTCAATAGCCTATATGGACACAAAAGTTGTCCATATTGCATCTTGTTTCCTTAATAACCAGAGAGCTCAAGAAACCTCAAAGGTTTTCCTTACACCTTACAGTATATTTGTTTTAAAAATTGTCTAAATACAGCTATACCAGTAAAAAAAAAAGCTGTAAGTCCAACTGACACTTCTTGAATACTATAATCCCCATTCATCATACCAGCTGCAAGGATCATATTCACTCTAATTGACTCTAAAAGGTCTTCTGGTAAGCAGTAATGCATGATGGGGCTCACAAAGCATATGCGTAAGCAGCATTTAAAGTGATAATGCTCCTGGGGGAGTATATGTTCCTATAATTTCCTGATCGGTCTGGCACTGAAGCAGTGTGTCAGACTAGCATGCAATGGCTTTACAATCATTAGTATAGATTTTTTTGTTCTTTTTTGGCAGCCTGGATGGTGTATGAAAACACACACTTGTGTTACAACTATGGACAAGTGCAGCTTCCTGATCATAGTGCCTCAAATAAACAAATGATGAAGAACACACCCACATACAGGAAGCTTCAGTGTAATTACCGAACAACTAACCTAAGACAAGATGAGCAAAGTGAGATGCCCTAGAGCAAAAGAGTAGGAAAAGAAGAGAACTTGTTCTGTGAAGAATGTACAGTATGTGTCACTAATGGTATGAGTACTTCAAACAGGCAAATGAGAGAAACTGTAATTATACATATTCAGTAGCTAGATGGACTATTTCAGTGCTAAATTAAATATTTTAAATATAAAAAGATTGTATTACACCCACCTTTGGTCTCAGCCACTCAACTCCGCGCACTTTAGATGAGTTTGGTCCCAGTTCCTTGAACCCGAGAGCATATGTATTGGTTTCAAACGTGTCATCCTGAAATAAACGTCCAGATTCCAGACACTCGCGCTTGAGCGCTTCATAGTCCTGATTGAGGAATTTGACCGCTTGAGCGTTGGTGCCGAAACCCGCTGCTTTCGCCCTGTTTTGCTGGAGCTTCGCCGCTATTCCTGACATCTCTGCGCGTGTCCGTCACAACAAACAGCACACCTTACCTCACAACACATTAAATGGAGAGGGTGTGGCCAGGGGCGTTACTAGCCTAAAAAAAAGATTTCAAAAAACTTTTCTATAGGCCTATTTTGTCTTGCATTAATCTAACTATGGGATTTTTGCCTATACATTTCTTAATTAGCTACCTAAACATAATTTACAAGCTAACCGTCACCTTGTCATTGATGAACACATAATAATAATCCTTTTGATGTCATGACAACTATGTACACATAAGAGGAACTGGTACAAAGCATGGAAAATGCTAAACAAAGTTTGTATCAATAACAAAATTAAATCATATGATTTATCTAGTTAGGATTTTTTTTGATAACACTTTACAATAAGGTTTAGTTAACATTAGTTAACACGAACTAATAATGAACGGCACTTATACAGCATTTATTAATCTTTGTTAATGTTAGTTTAAACATTTACTTATACAATATTAACATCTTGTTAATATTTGTTAATGCATGTGAACTAACATGAACAAACTGTATGTTCATTAACTAACGTTAACGAAGATTAATAAATACAGTAACAAATGTACTGCTCATGTTAGTTAACAGATTAACTAATGTTTAATAATGAACCTTATTGTAAAGTGTTACCATTTTATTTTAATATAATGTTATGAAAATATTTTAATGTGGACAATTCTTCATGTTTTATCGTTATATTAACTCAATATTATTTTTGAAAGATTTAGAAGCCTATTACCAGAAAAATAAAAATGATAATAGAATATTAGATATTAGGTCTAATATTCTAATAGAAATTAGCATAAACATAAGAAGTGGGCTTTTTGCAAACCATAAGTCTTTTATAAATTATTTTAAATTATACATATATTTTTTTCGTAACAAACTAAAAACAAGCAACCAAGCGTTGAGCAACTCTGCCCTCTTCTGGAAAGAGGGAGCAGCTGCTATTGTGAGGGCAGGGATAGTGATTCTCAGGTCTGTATTATTTCCTTTAATAAATCAATTTTGCACTAGGTACACAAAATAGCTCCTCTCAAAATTTAAAAATTTACAATTTTTTACCAGATGGTGCCATTTTTTCAGGTTTGACCTATAAAGCAAATACTCACTTTATTCCTGTTTTCTGTTTATGCATATAATAGAGCAATTTGGATTCATTTATGCACCTATAATTAGGCCTGCACGATTTATCACATGATACAAAAATAACATTGAACTTGAACGCGATTAGTGTGATTATGAAATTGCAAAGGCTGTGATTATCTTTCATGCGCAGCTTGTCAGTGAAGTACGGCTCCAAATGCTAATCCATCTGAAAGCTCTGCAAGTTTGAGTCGCTTATAATGTACATTTGAAAAAGCAACTCGCGTCAAACATCTTACCAGACATGAGCAGCATTTATTAACATCTTTTCCAACAAAAGACAACATTTAATAACATGTTTTTACTTCAAACTCACTTCATAACGACAGTTGAGCATCTGTGAGATGATGTGGTTTCTTACACATAAAAATAAAGCAGTCTTGTGTTTATTAGTCAAAGTGTTTCAATCATCTGTTTATTCAGCTACAGTGACATAACGCGTTATCTTCTTCTGCTGCAGGACACATTTTGAGTTTATGCGTAAGAGCGCCCTCTAGCTTTCAGATGAAGCAACTACTACTGATCACAGAGACGTACAGCTCTGACAAGCTGTGCATTAAATAATCGAAGCCTTTGCCAAAGTGTGTGTGATTTAATCGTGATAAATCGTGCAGTCCTAGCTATAATTGTATGGGTGTGTTGGTATGGATGTCAGAGTGTGGTTTGTATGTGTGTAATAAAAAAAAATTGTGTGTGCGCGCATGTGGGTATTGTATTAGGTGAAAGAGAAGAACTCTACTGCAAATCACAAATCCAACCTCTGTGTGTACCGGTGGAGTTTTGCTGGCATCTAATGAGGAAAATTTGGTGCTGCACCCAAACAAAATCTTACTGAAAGCTAATTTTTTGAGAAATCAACATCAAACTCGGAACACA
Source organism: Zacco platypus (assembly GCA_038088235.1). Classification (NCBI taxonomy): domain Eukaryota; kingdom Metazoa; phylum Chordata; class Actinopteri; order Cypriniformes; family Xenocyprididae; genus Zacco; species Zacco platypus. The sequence goes on along the minus strand of CM076086.1, from coordinate 41,290,197 downwards.
ACTTGTTTGCTTTGATTTTCTAGCAGATTTAGAGTTCAACATGTTTCATTAAATATATATTTTATATAAAATAATGTTCATAAATCATTTTCATAAACCATAACTTTTATTGTTTCACTTTTAAAAGTTTTTTTACTTCAACAAGATTCTGCCAAGGGTCTTCTTTAAAATGAGACCAAACTTAAGTCTGTGCTCCAAAGTTATGACAATTTCGTCCTCTATGGACCTATGTGTAACTTTTTTTAATTGACGCACAATGACTGTGTAAATAAATACCATGCCATAATTCAATTTCATACCTGTTAGTTTAGAAACAACGTACTATGTTATTTTGGTGGAAACTATGGTAATTATTTGTAAACAGGACATCAAATCATCACTTTGTAAATATGAAAAATGTGAATTAGTCATCTTTATTACTGCAAATTGTTTATTTTTAGCAGATAAGCACCATAAACAAATTGCATTTTGAAAACAATTCAAAGTTTAGCTAATACCCATCTTTAGTTCATTTTACTCTAGCAACCCCTCTTTAAGGTGTTCCTGGTCTGCTGTGTCCTCCTCAGTTGAATTGCTGGAAATGGACATCTGATGCAATTATGGTAAGTGGATTTTCAACTGAGGGCCAAGCAGAGCCACTGCAACACACAAAACAAACATCTGTAAATGATAACGCTACATTGAGAAGATACTGAAATCAACATCCATGGTCACACTTGTGCATCACCTGCAAGATATCCAGCTCGATTTTCCCGGTGTTCTTCTTATCGAATGTTTGAAACATTTCTGTGTAGAGCACAAGTGAAAATGTCACCGCAAACCACTTATAAAAAAACTGTCATAATTCCATTTTTAGCTATTTATTTCCTTTCGAGATAATAAAACTTACTGAAGAGCATCTCCAGACGAATCAGGCAGCTGACGAAGCAATCAAAGTCAATGGCGTACTCCTGATTGGCATAACGTGCGATTATCACCTGAAGAACTTCGTTGTTCAGCTGGAACCCTGTAGAGGAAAACATATTACTTCACTCTATATTATGATCTATATACTATTATACACTATGTATTCCTAATTGACCTTTCGCAAAGCCCCGCCCCCTTTAGTTACTGTTGCTTTGTCCGTCAAGCCATGCGCTCTTACGCCACACATCATGTTCTCACGAAGTGAAAAACACATCGCGGAGCAAAGAGGACACTGACAATGTGTCGACAGACAGGTGACTTTTGATATGAAACAGTTTCATCTTTAAAATATTGTAATTTTTTAAAGAAGTTTAAACACTAAATAGCGTATAGTGTGTCTTTAATGTGTCGTGACAGATCGCTGTAGCTCCTTCAAGCGGCTCGTGAACTGATCATCTCTTCAAACTAGTTCATTTATAGCATCAAATAAACATGAATGAACATCAGAAGGAATGTTGTTTCAAGCGCGGAAAGACGTGAGTACACACAATTTTTCAAGTTCAAGTTCACCAACGTTAATCTGCTAACTCCTCTGACTGCTTTGTCAGACACAATGGCGGATTTGGGGTTACGATTGGTTAGATCGCCTGTCAATCAAACTGCCGGGAAAGGGTGAATTCATTATCTTCAATGAAATGTCTAACCATAGACTCATTACCTGCTTCTTTCACAGCATCTCTCATCTCAAGGGAACTCATAGTGCCTGAGTTGTCTGTATCGCGGTTCTTAAAAATTTCCTGTTGAGGTACGACAGAAAAATCCACATTGGATAATAAACATCACTAAAAATGAAGAGTTGTTGCTCTGTGGTAAAAGGGTTATTTGAGATTTTTATTTAATTGATATGAAATATTTTACTAAAATATATATTATACCAAATATTTCTGGATCTTTGTCCACAGTGTGTGAAACTCCACAAGGCCAAGTTTGCCGCTGCCATCTCTCTGGACTGAGGTCAAAGGTTATAGCAGGGTTATGATGATTAATTTGCTTGCTGTGGTCGTACAATGAAAGGACGCTTGTAACGGTCTTGCTCACGGTGAGTGCACGGAAGCACGGAGAAACAGGGCAGATTCAGGTTCAGATACAGATACACGATTTATTAAGACAGAACAGGTTACAGGACCGATAAAGCAAGCCATGAAACGTCAACGAAGAACAAGGACAGGACTGACACAGAGGGAATTTATACAGACTGGCACAAGAGGATAATGAGGGTTACACAGGTGTATGACATGACTGATTAACGAGCACAGGTGGAGACAATGAACTAATAATGACGAATGACAACAAAGAGCACATGACCGAACTGACAGGACAATAACAAAAGCACATGTGACAGCGACAGGACAGGGGAACAGAATAAACAAATGAACAGAGACACGATTATGACATTAAACAGACACGATCATGACAGTACTCCCCCCTCCCGGAAGGCGCGACCTCGCGCCGTGAAGGAACAGATTCGGGAGGGGGGGGTGGGCACCCTGGAGGCCGTGGTCAGGCTTAGACAGTTCAGGTGGCCTCCAGGGTGTCTCCTGGACCTCCTGGGGGTCAGGCGGCCATGGCGGAGTCCAGGGCCGCGTCACGGCAGATGCAAGGGGGTCAGGCGGCCATGGCGGAGTCCAGGGCCGCGTCACGGCAGATGCAAGGGGGTCAGGCGGCCATGGCGGAGTCCAGGGCCGCGTCACGGCAGATGCAAGGGGGTCAGGCGGCCATGGCGGAGTCCAGGGCCGCGTCAAGGCAGATGCAAGGGGGTCAGGCGGCCATGGCGGAGTCCAGGGCCGCGTCACGGCAGATGCAAGGGGGTCAGGCGGCCATGGCGGAGTCCAGGGCCGCGTCACGGCAGATGCAAGGGGGTCAGGTGGCCATGGCGGAGTCCCCCATATCAGCGGGCTGGATGGCTGAGGAATAGTCACAGGCCCCGGCGGAGGGAGGTCTGGGAGGTCTGGGAGGTCTGGCTGATCTTGGAGCTCAGGCGGAGGAAGGTCTGGGAGCTCAGGAGGAAGGTCTGGGAGGTCTGGGAGGTCTGGCTCTGGCGGGTCAGGAAGCCCAGGCGGCTCTGGCGGGTCAGGGAGCCCAGGCGGCTCTGGCGGGTCAGGGAGCCCAGGCGGCTCTGGCGGGTCAGGGAGCCCAGGAGGCTCTGGCGGGTCAGGGAGCCCAGGCGGCTCTGGCGGGTCAGGGAGCCCAGGAGGCTCTGGCGGGTCAGGGAGCCCAGGAGGCTCTGGCGGGTCAGGGAGCCCAGGAGGCTCTGGCGGGTCAGGGAGCCCAGGAGGCTCTGGCGGGTCAGGGAGCCCAGGAGGCTCTGGCGGGTCAGGGAGCCCAGGAGGCTCTGGCGGGTCAGGGAGCCCAGGTGGAGGAAAGTCTGGGAGCTCAGTGTCTGTGAGCTCAGGAGGAAGGTCTGGGAGCTCAGGTGGAGGAAAGTCTGGGAGCTCAATGTCTGTGAGCTCAGGCGGAGGAAAGTCTGGGAGCTCAGGCGGAGGAAAGTCTGGGAGCTCGGGCCAGTCGGGGAGCTCAGGAGGCTCGGGCCAGTCGGGGAGCTCAGGAGGCTCGGGCCAGTCGGGGAGCTCAGGAGGCTCGGGCCAGTCGGGGAGCTCAGGAGGCTCGGGCCAGTCGGGGAGCTCAGGAGGCTCGGGCCAGTCGGGGAGCTCAGGAGGCTCGGGCCAGTCGGGGAGCTCAGGAGGCTCGGGCCAGTCGGGGAGCTCAGGAGGCTCGGGCCAGTCGGGGAGCTCAGGAGGCTCGGGCCAGTCGGGGAGCTCAGGAGGCTCGGGCCAGTCGGGGAGCTCGGGCCAGTCGGGGAGCTCGGGCCAGTCGGGGAGCTCGGGCCAGTCGGGGAGCTCGGGCCAGTCGGGGAGCTCGGGCCAGTCGGGGAGCTCGGGCCAGTCGGGGAGCTCGGGCCAGTCGGGGAGCTCGGGCCAGTCGGGGAGCTCGGGCCAGTCGGGGAGCTCGGGCCAGTCGGGGAGCTCGGGAGGCTCTGCGAGCTCTGGAGGCTCTGCGAACTCAGGCGGCTCAGGGAACTCAGGCGGCTCAGGGAACTCAGGCGGCTCAGGGAACTCAGGCGGCTCAGGGAACTCAGGCGGCTCAGGGAACTCAGGCGGCTCAGGGAACTCAGGCGGCTCAGGGAACTCAGGCGGCTCAGGGAACTCAGGCGGCTCAGGGAACTCAGGCGGCTCAGGGAACTCAGGCGGCTCAGGGAACTCAGGCGGCTCAGGGAACTCAGGCGGCTCAGGGAACTCAGGCGGCTCAGGGAACTCAGGCGGCTCAGGGAACTCAGGCGGCTCAGGGAACTCAGGCGGCTCAGGGAACTCAGGCGGCTCAGGGAACTCAGGCGGCTCAGGGAACTCAGGCGGCTCAGGGAACTCAGGCGGCTCAGGGAACTCAGGCGGCTCAGGGAACTCAGGCGGCTCAGGGAACTCAGGCGGCTCAGGGAACTCAGGCGGCTCAGGGAACTCAGGCGGCTCAGGGAACTCAGGCGGCTCAGGGAACTCAGGCGGCTCAGGGAACTCAGGCGGCTCAGGGAACTCAGGCGGCCCAGGGAACTCAGGCGGCTCAGGGAACTCAGGCGGCTCAGGGAACTCAGGCGGCTCAGGGAACTCAGGCGGCTCAGGGAACTCAGGCGGCTCAGGGAACTCAGGCGGCTCAGCGGCGGCGCGCTGTGACAACGCCGATCTGACGGACAGCAGTGGGGAGTCCAACACCTTGGACCCCAAGATAGCGCTGCTGGTACCCCCACGGGGATCACGGGACTGGTTAGCCGGACAGACGGAGATCGCACCGTTGAAGGGATATGTGAGGGCAGTTGGCGTTAGGTGGACTGGCGGAGCGGGTGTTTTGATTGAGACTGGACAGGGAACACACTCTGAAACCTCGAACCCAGACCCATTCAATTCTAGGACTAAGTTGATAAAGTCAACTAGAGAATGGTCACACATGGGTCCGCTTGGCCGAATGGTGTCCCTGTCCAGCCCCAAACCAAACACGGCATTTAGTGGGGCATCCGGCCAGCCCACCAAATGAGAGAGCTCAATGAATTCCCTCACATACCTCTCCAACGGGCGTCCACACTGCCGGATGCTCCACAGATGGTTTTCAGGTGAGACATCCATGTTGTTTTGTCTCTTGTTGGGGTTCTTCGTTCTGTAACGGTCTTGCTCACGGTGAGTGCACGGAAGCACGGAGAAACAGGGCAGATTCAGGTTCAGATACAGATACACGATTTATTAAGACAGAACAGGTTACAGGACCGATAAAGCAAGCCATGAAACGTCAACGAAGAACAAGGACAGGACTGACACAGAGGGAATTTATACAGACTGGCACAAGAGGATAATGAGGGTTACACAGGTGTATGACATGACTGATTAACGAGCACAGGTGGAGACAATGAACTAATAATGACGAATGACAACAAAGAGCACATGACCGAACTGACAGGACAATAACAAAAGCACATGTGACAGCGACAGGACAGGGGAACAGAATAAACAAATGAACAGAGACACGATTATGACATTAAACAGACACGATCATGACAACGCTAGTGTTGAGAATCTTTTAGGTAATCTGTGTTTTAAATGCCAACAAGTTTGCAAATCGCAGGCAAATTGTAAGTTGATGGAAAGCTAATAATTAAATCATAAAATGTACAATGAAAATGAAAAAAAAAATAAAAACAAAAACTGATATATGAAAATAATCAGGGAAGCAAATAGTCATCCGACATCACAGAAATGTGACCATGCGAATGTGTTGAAATATAACTTAAAATCTCGAGGGGTACTTCAAGAAAATATTCAGGGTCAAAGAGGTTTGGCTGATAAAATAATTTATGAATCCATGCAGTATTCATATCATCCAGTGAGGTAAGGATACATCTAACAGGCTGATAATCTGGCGACAGGTTTCCATACTGAATCCATCTGTCTTCAGATCAGTTCCTGTGTGAAACACCACAAAACTTCATGAGAATGACCAACACAGAACAGATTGTCAAACTATTTCAAGGGGCTTCAAATGCCCATATATTCATGTGAATAAAAGCGGAAAAGTGTTTTTCCTACGTTTCGAGATAACACTGTCCAGGATCTGCTGCAGCTCGGTCACAGATACCTCTGAGTCCTGCAGAGGAAAGACAACATCATGCATACTGGCAAAAATAAACTGATAATGACTGAAAATGATGTCATTTGACTTACTTTTCCAGCAACCTTATTGAAAAGGTGTTTGAAATGTGGGTCCACATCACTCTCAGAAATGTATTGCTGGAAAAGAAAAAACCTGCATAAGCTTGGCCATATATGCATGCTATGTTTGTAAATGATAAATGAAATTCACCTTTTTTATATCTGCACTGATCTCTGCATCCATCGGGCTGCAGGGACGAGAGTCAGAATTACATCCATCATGCATTTAGGTGCAAATACAAGAATATTTAAGGAACAATTATGATTTATTTGTCAGAAAAACACAGAGCAAACAGATGTTTTAGAGAGACTATCAACTCTAGACAAAACACAACCTGTGCAACATCACCACCATGTGGTCTACCTATGTTTTGGGTTTAAACACTTGGAACTAACCTGCTAGCAGCCTCTTTCTCTGTGAACACGCGCAGTATGAAGCTTCCCTTTCGATGCGGCTCGAAAGTGGAGGGGACGATGACGTATTCACCAGGAAGCAGTTTGAAGCGCTCGCTGATCTCTCGCAGGTTGATGAAGGTGTTGCTCCCTGCAACGGACCGCTGACGCAGCAGTATGTCAGGACCGAGATGAATATTGCTGCGACCCTTGAGCTGGAACACAAGCACAGATGGATAAAACTGTATCTGAAAACTTGCAAAGGTTATTCCATATAAATGTATGGGATGAACGATTATATTTCAATGCTTTTGCGCTTGCTTACAAAAGCAAAAGCATTGCGTTCACCTGAGAAACTTTGCATTCTCTCTCAAAAGGAGAGAATGCAAAGGCATTGAAATAAAACTTTTCCTATCATTTAATTTTTTGTAGCAACAACATGTCTCCGTAGTATAAATGAAAAAACGACTGGTTACATTTGTGTTGTCCAGTTACTCTTTAGTAGAAAACATATAGAGCTCATACACACCTCATCTGGAACCTGAAAAACAAAGAACATTATATTATATTATATCTATGTTCGAATTCATAAATTTTCTCCTCAAAAAATATTCTGTGATAATGTTGTTGATGGTTATGTAAAATGTGTTGAATAATGTGTTTAGTCGGGTTCTGGAAGAAAAATCGGATTCTTTTTATTGTTTTGTTTTTTACATCTCCAGACAGTCCTACCATGAGTTCAGATGCTATTAATCAATATTTCAACATCATTTAAGAAAAAAAAGGAAATCTTTAGTGGTCAAACTCATGAATCCTGAAGAGAAAGATTCTTGATTTTCAGTTAGGCCTACTTTACTGCTTCAAATCAAATTTTGCGATCTTGGAGCAAGTTGGTTTGGTTCATGAATCTGAACTGAATTTGTTTTTAATCTTTATGGAGAAAATGAACTACAAAGTCACTTCTAGAACCAAGACCGCTTGCAACGTTGTTAGTTATGAAGTTGTTTTTGGTGTTGAGAGTGAAGTTGTTTCCAGTTTCAGTGGTGTTACTGATTTTATGTAACCAGTTACCTTATAGATAGCAAAGCCAATGGTGTTCAGGTCTCGTCCAAACCGCTTGTCTTTACGACCATCTTTCTGCATCAAACCCACAAGGAACGTGCATCCATCTTCACCATCATAGGGATCATCATCTGTATCCTCCAGCTTGATCACAAACTGAGGGTTTGAGCAGAATGTAGCTGGAGAGGAGAAACCAAATGGTGAGATGGAGGAACAAAAACAACTTTAAAACCAAATTTGGTTTCAAGCACTGATTTGATATACCCGGGTTGTTCCTGCAGCCCCCTGCGGTGGATCCCACCCTCCAGTTTCCTTCAAACTGGCTGTAGTTCCAGCGGCTCACATCGTCACTTGAAAGAGTGTCTGGAGTCAGATTACAGATCTCCAACTTCGAGAAATGCTGTATGAAGTCGGAATACGCCATCCTGACAGGACGAGGAAGATTAGTGAATCAAGTTATTTGTTAAAAGGTTAAAAGGTTAAAAAGCTCTCTTACCAGAACTCTCCATCTTCAGCTGAATAATCCAGTTTAGCTTTCTCCTCTGGTTGGACGCTATCCCATTCTTTGGAACTGAGGAAGAGATGGGAAACATTTTACAGGACCCTCAAGTCCGATGTTGAAGGAGTACGATCTGTTTAGGGAACTCACTCATCACTCCAAGCGCCCGTCCACTCCACCTGACCCCACGGGTTCCTGATACGCACCAGTTCAACCGGATGGCCTTTGAAGTGAACCTGCATGTAAGGTGACATTAATTAAAGCTCATTCTAATTATTCCCATCGGATCCATATTTCAGCATCAGTGGCGATGTCTGACCTCCTCTGCGGCCGTGACGGAGTAGGCATGACCCTTCACCAGCTTCAGACTCGTCACCGCCTCCGTCTCATACGAACTGGTAATCTGCTCGATAATTAAAATATGATTTCTATTGGCATTTTTAATGACAAAAACTGTCAGGATCAAACCTGTATTTCCCACATGAGAGCAATAGCGCTACCATAAGATTTTTTTTAATGAAATGAATACTTTTACTCAGCAAGAATGCATTAAATGAACATTTATAAAGTTAAAAATAAATGCTGTTCTTTTGAACTGTATATTCATCAAAGAATCCTGAAAAAACAGTCTAAAAACATCTAAACAAAAAGATTATGTCGTACAACAGTTTCAACGTTGATAACAATCAGAAATGTTTCTTCAGCATCAAATCAGCAGATTAAAATGATTTGTGAAGGATCATGTGACACTGAAGACGAGTAAAAATAACATTTTAAAGTCCCCCTGTAGTCAACAATTTTATCCCTTAAAACTCATCTTTGATCACCAAAATGACATATTTTTCTAGTGAAACATAAATTCTTCATGCCTTAAAAAGCTTGAAATTAACTCTACGCTCTTGCTTCATTGAGAATACGCGGGTCTATGAATATGCTAATTAGCCCCGCCTCCACTCACTTGTACGAGCTCAGAGATCCACTTGGTCAATTTACTGAGGTAAACGCTGCACAAAAGTAATAATAATGTGTTTGCTAATGCTAATGTTACACGACTCCCTTGCATCAGATAATGATATGCTAAAGCCTGCCAGTACATTGATGTGATTGGTTACAAGGTAGTTTGTGACATCAGAAACCGTGTTTTTGAAACTGTCTTTAGATCACTGCCGTTTTAAAGAGAAGATTATGGTGTTGATTTATTTGGACATGGTTTGTCGTAAGACATATTAAAAACACCACATAGACATATAACCAAAATTAAAAACTTGATTTTCACCACAGGGGGACTATATTATATATTCAAATAGAAAACAGTTATTTTACTGTTTTTTGATCAAATAAAAACAGCCTTCATGAGCATAAGAAACTTATGAGAGACTTTCAAAAATATTAAAAAAAAACTTAGAGAAATGTTGGCATAATCATCATTATCAGCCAAAATGTTCATATCAGTGTATCCTTAACTATTATTTATTACAGCAATGCTATCAGCTGTCACACTCCTGGTAACTCCTGGAAACTCCTAGTATTTAGTGTGAGCCACAAGTGAGCTAACATGTGATATTTCCACACACAAAATCCTCCTTTAAACATGGGTGGGACCAACCTATTTGCATATGTGTCAACTATTCTTAATAAGCTGCCCGTAAAACATCCCTGAAGCACATGAAAATTGTTCGGTCTAACAGGTAAATTAGTATCCTTAATCTGGATATTCGTAAATAAAAGCTTAGGTGTCTAAAGTGTGTTTGTTAAGTAGACCAAAGCTCCAACAAAACATTTATCTGTTACATATTAATCTCTTCTTGCCATAGAGAAGCTTTTGCTGCTCAAAATGCAATGAAACGAAAGCCAACAGAAGTGGAATAAGACTCACATCAATGGAGCAGCCCAGTAATGAGCCCAGCGCCAGTGCTTTCTGCATGAGCTTAAACAGGTACGGAGGAGCTTTGCTCAGCTCAAAGTTCTCAGCGATGCCTCCGGTGAAATCCTCAAAACCCTCAGTGGTCGAACCTCCAGTCAGAGCTTCATATGAGCCGTTTACCCTTCAGAATATGGATATGTGACATGTTGTATGAACATTGCCTGTTTAGTAGGCTGTGGTTGAAGACATAGTGTTTACCAAATGTTTTGGATGAGTCAGTATGATATTGTTCAGGTAAGTAGTAGCAGGAAATTAATGATGAATAAACACACACTCACTTTGCATAGGCCTTCTCCAGTAGAGCGCTCCAAAACTCAGAGCCCTCGGCGGAGTGAACAAACAGCAGCTTCCCATCTCTGGTGGGCAAACGGTCATCGATGACCACGTCCACCCATTCACCATACTGCCAGAACTGAAGAGACGACAACAACACCATCAGTCTGACAGTGTAGCTTTATCATTGAAATTATGATATGATCATATACTGCATCGAAGGAAATACTTGAATGAAGTCCAAAAGTCAGACTTTTCTAGCACTTTTTCTAAATTTAAATAAATTATTACATTTAATTACATTTTTGAATTCAATAAAGTTATTACATTGTGTTATTACCTAACAATTTGAATGAAAATTGGATTTTAAAATTAGTGATTCAAATTACTTAAAGTACTTTAAATGTTTGTTTTTTTAAGATTTTTCCCCCCAAGTTTAAATTTGATTTTAAATCCCAGATCTTCTATGCGGACTCGGTCACCTTCTGACCTGAAAGTGAAAGATGCCGGCATAGTCCTCCGTGAAACTCTGTCCAGGTGGAACTACACGTTCCAGAATCTCATTATCCAGAGTCAGAGATGCAATGGCTGCAAGCAACCAACAGTCACCTGCCAATGAATCAAACATAATTAGGTACTTATTTTGCCTTGAGCTGATGATTTTATGCAAATTAGTACACTTACTCAAGGAGTATCCTGGGTGTATGTGTCTTACTGAATGGTGTTGGTTCATGGATCAATCATTGTGGGGTTTGAACCTACAACCTTCAAGCTTGGCCACTCCCATGTTTTTCCACAACAGGAGTTGTGCACTTGTAGTGTGAGGTAACTTTAATTATCCGTTACTAAAGCTAGCATCACTCTTATTCTTGCTCATAATTTGTTGTTAACCACTTACCACTAAAACGTATGTATTTCCTCCCACATCACATTCTCCATATTTCAATGCTTTTGCATTTGTTCGCAAAACGTTTGCGTTCTCTTGCAGATTTTACGTTTTCCAAAGAAACTTTGCATTTGTTTTGCGCAACCTTTGTGTTCTCTTGCAAAAAGAGTGCATTCCCAGAGAAACTTCTCATTCGTTCTCGCAACTTTTGTGTTCTTTTGCAAAAATATCGCTTTCCCCGAAGAAACTTTTCATTCGCTCGCACAACTTTTGCGTTCTCCAGAGTAACTTCTCATTCACTAGCACAATAATAATAATCAATAATATTCGATAATGAAAATCTTTGACAACGAATGTCATTATCAATTAGTCGCATCTGCATACCGTGCCGCCAATCGCGTAAAATTGCAGCATTTCTATGAACAAAATGCATCTCAAAATTATGGAGCCCCGGACATGACATGCAAGAAAAAATAGTTGGCTAATCGATTGATTAATTCATTCCCTCGATTTGCTAAAACGTGCGCACGATTTACTATTGCGTTCCCTCGATTTATAAACCATGATTTATAAATCGAGGGAACGAAATAGTAAATCGTGTGCACGTTTACTTTTTTTTTCTTGCATGTCATGTCAACGACAGCACTGGGCAGGATGTGTGTTATCAATAAAAATGTAAAAAAAAGAGAACTGGGCTTTTTAATTAATCGAAGAAATAATAGTCCGAATAATCGATTATCTAAATAATCGTTAGTTGCAGCCCTACTTTTTGTGTTCTATTGCAAAAGTATTGTGTTCCCCAGAAAATCTTTTGCGTTCTTTTGCAAAGAGGCATCTATTGCGAAAAGAGTTCTGTTGCCTTAATTTACTGTGAATTTCTTGGGGGAACAAAAAAGTTTTGTAAATGCATTGAAATATAATTTTTTTCCCACCTCATATTTCTTCCATGACTGTGTCCTCAAATTTTACATCTCTTTTTGTTTGAACAAACAAAATAACTCTATGGTGTTTAATTTATCATATTAATATTTTTGAATATCATTGTGTCCCATCTTTTCTGATATACCATAGTTTTTATATTTGTGTGTCCTGTTGGTTAGCTTCGCACAGTACGATTCTGTGTGAGTTTGGGGTGGAGGACAGTGTACTCATGTCAACAAAGCAGACACACCAGCAGATACAAGTAACTAAACACCTCAATTCATATCATAATAGATCATTAAACCAGTCCTGAAATGCCATATTCAGCAGTTTTTTGATGCTGAAATCAGTAACAATATCTTCACCTATACTGTCCACCATGTTAGCGAAAATCATAAAAGATTCATTGTGTTTCTCTACAGGCCACACCCGAACACTAATGTGACCAAAAGGATCTTTTCTCACCTAAAGCTCCCTGGCAGATGTCCGTCCGCTTGGCGCCGTCCACAATGAACTCAGGGTTTGAGCACAGCTCCTTTAAAAATAGAGTATTTGAGCACAATTAGAGCTGATATTATTACATTATGCAAGGGTACACATGAATAACAATACGTTTTATTTGTTCTTAACAAACAGCGCATGTAAAAGGTTCATTTGAACAATTGTGTGGTGGCTACTAGTGTAAACACAAAGGAAAAATACAGATACCAATGAGCAGAGAGTATGCTTGTTGTAAGTATCAACACACACACATATACACACACAAACACACACCTAGATCCTCCTCACACCTGAGAGTAACCCGAGCTGCCGTCGGTTACCATAGTGAGCATATCTATGCACACACACACGTACAGAACAATACGTTTTGCATCTCAGATCAACTGTAAAAAATGTTTCATGTCACATCAGCATTGTTCTTTTTATTATTCTGTTATTAAGTAGTTATGATCTTTTTACTTCAGGTTATTGGAATTTTTGTTCCACTTTGGGTTTATTAAAATTTAAATGCAGCAATTAAGCATGCAATTTTACCATTTTTTATTTAATAGTATTATTGATTATTAAATCACTTCCCATTGTTCCTTGTGAATGGAAATATCACCCAAAAGACTACAAAAATATGTAATTTAAAAAAAATAACTGGTTTTATTATTTTTTAATTATTTACAATATATCATATTGAATTAACTTTAATACATTATTTTTTTTCATTACATTTAGGTAATTGGGTGAAACTAAAGTAATGTTTAAAAGTCTAGATTCTATAAAACAAAAAACATGAAACATGTTATTAATATTTAATATTATTTAAAACTAATTTCAATTAACCTTAATACTCATGAATTAACCTGACTACTTTTTTATTTTACTTTTTCTTTTTTTTTAATGAGGTAACTGGGTATAACAAAACTATTTTTTAAGATTCTATAATAATAAAAATAATTCTTTAAAACAAACAAAGATCACAAAAACACGCCTTTATATTTAGGCCTACCTAAACGCCACCTGTGCAAAGAAAGCACACACACACACACGCATTGGATTTTCATGTTTTATGGGGACTTTCCATAGACATAATGATTTTTATACTGTACAAACTGTTTATTCTATCCCCTAAATCTCACAGAAAACATTCTGCATGTTTACATTTTCCAAAAACCATCATTCTGTATGATTTACAAGCTGTTTTACTCATGGGGACCAAAAAATGTTCCCACAAAGACAAGTATTTCTGATATTTCCATCTTCATGGAGATATTTATAGCTCGTATAACGGAAGGTTTACCAGAACCACACACACACAGGGGACATCACAGTACCTTGGGTCTCTTCCACTGCACTCCTTTGGTCTTGAAGGAGTACCGCCCGAGTTCATTGTATCCCAGAGAGTCGGATTCAGCAGGGAAGGTCGGGTCACAGAACAGGGTTTTTTTCGCCAGACATTCCTGCTTCAGGCTCTGATAGTCCTGCTTGTTGAAGGGAATCGCATTCTCGTTTGTTCCCACTCCTTCTCCTCTGTCCTGCCTCCTCGAAAGAACCTTTGCAATATTAGACATGCTGCCCCGTAGTCGTCCTCAAGTGTCTCTGAAGCTTGTCTCTAATGTGTGAGTGTTTGTGTGAGACTGATGCTTTTAAACAGAGAGCAGATGAACGCTAAACACGAGGGTGGAGTCACACTCACCTGTCGGCACATCGGGGCAGGTGTTGCTTTCTCACTGGTTTAGCATCATGTAACCATGTGAAGAAAACTTAAGCAATTTAAGTATATGCTTTTCATTACTTTATTGCTTCATATGTTTTTCAAAGTATGTTGATTTCACCACTTTAGTACTCACCAGTGTAACTGCACTGTAACATGAGTCCTGTAAAGTGTGACTCAATACACTCCTACAACTAACTGCAGACCTCTTTTGTTTCTATTGTTCTTTTTTTGTTCTTTGGAGAGATCAGAGCTGGCTTTCACAATTTTTGTCTGGTGAATATTTCTCGGAGTTGGTTTCTTATTGAAATGCAGTTTCTATACATACCTTAAAGACTTGGCTACAAAAAAACAAAACAAAAAAAAATGCTTTGTTTCCTCCTCCTCCTCAAAAAAAAAAAGTTTATTGAATACACATTAACCTGTTGTGATGGTATCCCCTATATTGTCACATTGGAAGCCTGTTGCTTATTGTCACTAATTATAAAAATATTTTTGAGATAAATTCAAACTCAATGACACAGGCTTATAGGTCCTTAACTCTTGCATCATTGTCTATTGGACACAGCTGATTGGTTCCTGCTGTATCAGTAGCCAATGAGTTCACTGCTCAACCTTCAAATACTGGGGTGCGTTTCCTGTACGACATAACTCGCTATTTCGCTACCATAGTACGATGCATCATTGAACAAATCAACTAGCTAGTCATGACTGTTTCCCAAAATCTTATTGTCGCAAACTTGTCATTAATGAATGTCACGCAGGTGGTGAAGTAATAACTTCTTTAAATGAATCCGCTTGAGATCGAATTAATGCTAGATTTTTTGCGATAAATTACAAACATGGCATCTGAGGTCCAATTCTCATTTTTCTCAGTTACTTTGCTTTATTTCCAGACTCAATCATAGGCTCCTTCTTACGTACTAAAGCACGTATACGCACATGCACACTCTTCAGAAACAGTGTTTAAAATCTCTTGACAAAATAAAATATGTAAATAACATTTGTATATATTAAAAAATATACATTGCACTTATTGTCAGCTTACTTATTTTGCTCAAGATAATAATTTATTAAGTCCACATCTCATAAAAATAAGAAACTATGCTTCTAACCACAGCTCGAGAGCTATCGTTCAAACCACACAAGTTGCAGTTTGCGAATGTTTGTTTGAACTATGGTTTCGGGAAACACCAAATCGTTGAACTATGTTAGTAACGACTGAACTTGCGATGTTAGTTGGCTAACGATGCTTTTGGG
Source organism: Zacco platypus (assembly GCA_038088235.1). NCBI lineage: Eukaryota > Metazoa > Chordata > Actinopteri > Cypriniformes > Xenocyprididae > Zacco > Zacco platypus. The sequence continues at coordinate 41,274,627 of CM076086.1, read as the reverse complement.
GAATGCATCCATGGTCAGCATTTGCTGTAGCAGTTGCAGCACGCTTTCAGAAACCCTCCACCTCCCCAGCTCCACCTGTATAGATCTGCTATGGGTAATTCATGTATGCAATATTGTACAACAGCAGCAGAGGCAGCAGTGTAGCAAAGACAAATCATATCAACACTGTCATAACCATTACCATGCCAAATAATTCCAAGAGTTGTCATGACCGAAATGTATTTAATGTATTAATTAAATATATATTAAAATTTATTTTATTAATTAAAGATAAATATTGAAATATTTCCTTAAAGGCTATCCCAGTTAAAACCATTAAATAAAATATATTAAACACAAGAATTCATGATAGTAACTATATATTGTAATTGAGTTGTAATATGTGAAATTGCCTTTAATAAAACATTGTCATTTTAGAATTAAAACCTTTGGTTTAATACATTAACTAACATGAACTAACCATGAGTAATACATTTGTTTCTGTATTTACTAATCTTTGTTGACGTTAGTTAATGAAAATACAGTTGTTCATTATTTGTTCATGTTTGTTCACAGTGCATTAACTAACGTTAACAAGATTTTAATAATGTATTAGTAAATGGTGAAATTAACATTAACAAAGATTAATAAATGCTGTATAAGTGCAGTTCATTATTAGTTAATGTTAACCGTAATGTTACCAAACCTTCATTATATTGTTGACTGGAATGCCATCATGGCTTGTTTACCCAACTACTACAGCAAAAAATTATGGATGGAACTATGTTTGGATCTACACTATAGCCAGACACCCAAACATCACACCCATATTTGTTTGTGAAATATTCAAAACCACAGGCATGAGAGAAACCCTTCCTAACAGCTTCTACTTCCTGTTCAGTGGCATCATTTCACCAATCTTAGTCCCACTTTCATAAACAACATCAATTTGTAATAACTTTAATTTAACTTAAATATGAATTAATTTCTTACCCTCATGTTTTTTCTCTCCATTTACTCTTTTTTTCTTTATCTTTCTTATTTAGCAGTTATTGTTTTTTTCTGTTCTGTATGTTCAGATGACATTGGACATATTGTTTTTACGTTACATTTTGTGTATTCTATGCAAAATTGTATATCATTAATGTCATCTTTGTAATGTTTGCAATGATAATAAAAAGTCATAAAAAATGAAAAAAAGACAGTCCCACTTTCCTCACACATTTTTTCCCAGCACTTCAAAGCTCAAAAGTCTGAATATTATACAATTTAAGTGGTATCTTTCATATGATATCCAAAAACATTTTTGTTCATCCATGGCCATACCCTCCCATACCCAATTGATGCCCCTGTTCATCCTAAAGGTATTTGGAGGGATTCAGGTCTGGGCTTTGTGTAGGTCTATCTTTTTTATTTTTTTATTTTTTTTTTCTTGACTCCAGACTCAGTGACCATTTCTATATAAACCTTGATTTGTGGATTGACAGAGAAGGAAACTAGATTTGTCTTCAATGGAATTAAACGGCGCGGTCAAAACCATTAAAAGGGTGTGCATAGACATAGCCAAGCGTTTTTTGTATGCAGATTCTAAACAACAAACTGATATCCTAACAAATTTTAAATGCTTAATTATATGCTTAAATTACATCACCAAACGTTTTTTTTGCAATTGGGAATTCCAATTTTCTGGATTGTTTTATTGTTTTATCTATAGTACTTTATTTTATGTATATTGCATTTTTGTTGGCATAGGGTTAACTATTTTCACAGCTGAAACACTAACTCTCACATTGATACATTGTGTTGCTGAAGCGGCACTCACTCAGTGCAGGTTGCCAGGTTTTGACAACAAAACCCGCCAAATTTCCACTCAAAACTATCACAATCGTGTTTCAAGGGCGTCCCACGATAAAATTCTAAATATCAGGTTATTTATATATTTATATATATAAAAACAACCAGCGGCAACAGTGTAAAAGTATCCCAATTCCGCGGGAAAACCGCGGACTTGGCAACACTGATGCAGAGCCAAAAAACGTCTAGCTCCACCTCTGTCGACCTAATGGGCGGAGTTATGTTTAGTAATAGGGTTATGGGTAGGGTTAGGGTGAGGTTGGAAAGTCTAGTCCCACCCATTGCATCCAGCGAGGGGGAGCTGGACGTCAAGCTCGACGCAAGGGAAAGCAAAACTTCATTTGGGAATTTTCCCAGTAAGGCAACTTGCTGCAGAGCCATAACCTCCAACCATCTTGACATGATGGGTGGAGCTGCATCCACCAACCACACCTTAACCTTATCTCTCCACCCATTAAACAGATAAGCTCCACCCTTGAGCTCCAGAGAGGTGGAGCTGGAGGTTATTATGCTCTGCAGCGAGCTTGGATTTTCATGGTCTATCCAGGAGTGCTATATTTAAAAAATATAATTCGGTGCTCACGCAATAAAAGAAATATGCTTGATTGGCATACAATTTTATAAGCATTAATATTTATTTTACAGTGTCATTGTTACACATGTTACATGTAGTTACTACTAGAAATAAAGCATACTTGCATGCAATTAACCCTCATCCTAACCCTAAATCTATAGTATGTACATGCAGTTCTGTAAATGCATTATTACACAGTAATACTTGACACCTTTAAATAAAGTGTAACCTAAACATTTGTGCAGTTACATCTGATCATCAACGCCCTGGCTGCACCGCCTTTAAAATCCGACAGGTGGCGCTGTTGTGCAGATAAACGAGCTTTCATCTCCACCGTTACAACAGAATGTCAGAATGAACATGTATGAACAAATAGGCTTGTGTGCGCACGAGTTGCTCATTTGAACACAATAATCCTTTAATAATATTATTAACGCACTGCCAACAAAAAGTAGCCATGTAAACAATACGATATTTTTTTAAACGGAGCCTAAAGAGTCGTTTATATTTAATGTGTAGTATACTAAATACAGCAACAGTAACTGGTGATCAGTCAGATATGATATGGTCATTGTTGTCGCAGCGAGCCGGTAGCTGTCAGTGTATTTATGTAGTTTTTATACTCTTCCTGTTCTTCATGTGTGCGTAAAAACGCGCAATAACTCGCTTATGACAGCCTGACCACGCCTGGAAAGTTTGGGGCGGAGAGTCACAGTAAACTAAGAGGAAAGATCAAGACTTTTTCACATTTCTCATATTTTTTTTTGGGCTCTTCAGAAGTGGAAAATGTCAGGAGTCGCCTCTACCCTGGCCAAGAAGAGGGCGCAGGCTGCAGGGTTTGGAACTAACGCAAATGCCACTAAATACCTCAACCAGGACTTTGAGGCGCTCAGGAGCCAGTGTCTCAGCAGAGGGTCCCTGTTCTCAGACCCGTCTTTCCCAGCCGCACCCGAATCCCTGGGCTTTAAAGAACTCGGCCCCAACACGTCCAAAACCAGAGGGATAGTATGGAAAAGACCCGGGGTATGGTTTCAGAATGAGAAGTTTTAATATTAAGGGCATACTTTGAGCATTGTTAAACGGAAAATCGTGCATTTTTAAAATTCTTGTTAGCTGCGTTTTTGGTGGGCCGTTATAATCCGTTTCACTTCGAGTTTTCATACATAGGCTACTTTTTTAAGTCGCGTCGTGTCGTTATGTCTGCGCTGTTTTTACAACATACGCATCCGACTGACGTCTCGGCTGTTGCGTTTTAAAGCTGCGCCTTGTTCTCAAAACAGCTGTTTCTCAACTGGAGAACGGTGTGGGATTATATACCCAGCTAACAAAAAATATTTTCTAAGAACGTTTTGCTAATATTCATCTGAAGCTATGAAAACGTTATTTCTGAATATTCGCTGAACGTTCGAAACGTCCTGTTCTGTTATGTTGTTTTAAAACTTTTTTTTTTTAATTGGTTATGCGAACGTTTAGGAAACATTCTATTTTTTTCATCCTGCAAACATTATGGGAACGTTATTTTTGAATGTTTTTGAATAGTAAGATGTAGGCCTGACATTTAAAACGGTACTGATGGGAATGATATAGGCTACCCAGCAAACAAAAATATTTCCTAAGAACGTTTTGCTAATATTCATTATGAAAACGTAAAACGTCCCGTTTTGTTCTAAAACGTTTTTTCATGGTTATGCGAACGTTAAGGTAACATTCAATTTCTTCCATTTTGGAATGTTACTTTTGAATGTTTTTGAACATTCTTAATCAAGTAACATTTAAAAATGTTTGATGAACGTCCATCTAAAATGTTTCAGGAAAAAACTTCTTTGAATAATGTCTTTGTGCTAATAACGTTTTGAGAACAGATAACTTTGAACAAACGTTATTTTAACGTTACTGGAAGCACAAAGAGCCAAAAGTCTTAACGGCTTAACTTTTTTTGGGCATATATTTGTGTTATGTAAATCTGTATAATGTTTTGCCTATGTCACATTCGATACTGTCGCTATGGTTACTCTGGGCTATTTTGCTTTGCAAGCGTCTGAACAACTTTTGTAGTTAAACACATAGTTTAAACTGACATGTATTTTATGACTTCTTATGGCCAGACCCAAATAAATCCCATAGTGCATTCAGTTCATTCTACTTAATTGAGTTCCATTGTTCTCATAGATGGTCCGATAAATGCAGAACAGCTGTGATTATAATCACTAAATGCATTTTATTTATTATCTTGGAATACAGACCTCAATATGAAATGTAAATAAATACAATCTTATTGTTTCCTATATGCTTTCCTTTTCACTTTGATTCCGTTATTACAATGTTTCATTAGCGCAAATTTCAGGTAACTTAACTTGTCACACAATAATAATATCGATCCTGCATTTTAAACTTGGCTGCTCTTGATGTCGTTTGCAGGAGCTGTGCTCGAAACCACAATTCATCATCGGTGGAGCGACACGGACGGATATCTGTCAAGGAGCTTTGGGTAAAAGGACTCTCATTCTCACTCTCCTCTCCTCATTGTAATTGTTTTCAACATAGGATACCTGCAAGTCAATACTCCGTGTTAAACGCTTTAACAGCCTCAACCAGTAATTCAGCATATATTATTGTGCTTCATGCGATAAAAGTACAGTGTGATTTATTATAAAAGTTAACATTACAGTTGTTTACAGTATTACTTGCAACGGGCAGTAAAAAATTAATTACTTTTGTGCTACTTTTTTCATCATCAGTACAAGTAACGTGAGCTATGTAATCAGATTACTTTTTTCAAGTAACTAGAAAAGTTACTTTTTCAAATAAGTAATGCAAGTTAGTTTTCCCATTCATTGACTGACAGATCTCCTGTTCTCAAGTTGAGAGCGCCGTGTGAACATGATGGTTATTGTAGTTCTAGACTAAATGTGAATATGCATCTACTCATCTCACTTCCACAACAACAAAATGAATAAAAACAGTGAAACAGTGCAAACTCAGAATATTACACAAATGTAACGCATTACTTTCCATAAAAAGTTAGGGAGTATCGAAGTATTTAAATTCATTACTTTGAAAAGTAACTTTCCCTAACACAGTTCACCATCATCTGACTGGGACTCTCTTCTTTCTTAGCTTAAAGGTATTTTTACTGCAGAAGCACTGTTTCGTGCTCTGAACCTGTATTTATGCCACAACATAGTTTTCATGCAACAACAAATAGGCTGTGCTACAAAAATGTGCTTTTTAATGTAACATGAGTGCATTTACACATATAAATCCCGTGTGGGGCACATAAATGTTACATTTTTGATATGAATTGACTGAAAAAAACAACTAAAACTGGAGTCCACTGAGGGTTGGTTTACCTAAAAATTGACCGTTCGCAAAGATCCGTCCCCTTTAGTTATTGTTGATATACCTGACAAGCCATGCGCTCTCACGCCACACATCATGTTTAAGAAGTTTAAACAATAAATAGCGTCTAGTGTCTCTTTAATGTGTCGTGACAGATCGCTGTAGCTCCTTTAAGCGGCTCGTGAACCGATCATCTCTTCATACTAGTTCATTTATAGCATCAAATAAACATGAATGAACATCAGAAGGAATGTTGTTTCAAGCGCGGAAAGACGTGAGTTCACACAATTTGAAAAGTTCAAGTTCACCAAAGTTACTCCCTTGATGCTTTGTTGGACAAAATGGCGGATTTTGTTTATGGGTTATGATTGGTCAGATCGCCTGTCAATCAAACTGCCAGCGAAGGGTCAATTATGTACTAAAAATTACGGTGTTTTTTCACGTACAGACGAAAATGTTGTCAAAATGATCCCGTTCACACGGATCAGCAAAAACTAAACTAAAATCAACTGTATTATTCATGCCAGGCCAGTAGTTGGCGATGTTGCTTTGTAAAGAAACTCTACGTGCCTATAGGCTGAACATGTGATTTGCATGCGCATGACGTCAACGTTTTAACAAATTTGTGTTTTTGTAGTTTACATGGAGACGATAACAGTATCGTTTTTAAAAAACTTCGAATCCAGTTTTCAAAAGTTTGCATTTTCATGTCCCCAAAATGCTGTTGTTGTGTAAATGAAAGGCTCAAACGCTTTAAAAAATATTTTTGTTGTTGAAAGCAGTGTAAACGCTCCTTAATTTAGCCGGTATGCTCGTAAATCCAGTGAAGCCTGTTGATAATTCTACAAAGCTTCAGCAATGAATCAGGTTAATTGTGAACTTCGCAAGCAAACGCTCACACACAGTGTAATTCCTAGAATAAGGGCGGGTCGGTATTTGAAGGATGCTTTTAACCTAGAGCTCACACCTTTGTTATTATTGTTAACGAAGACTTAGAAATGTTGCCTTTGCAACTAGCAGAAAGAAAAAAGTTTAAGTAAAATTACTAATGCAAAAACTAAAATAAAAACAAATTAAAGCTAAATAGAAATGACAAAAGCTCAACAAAACAACTGAAACAAACTAAAATTAAAATAAATATGTAAAATGAAAATATAAAAATATATATAACCAAATTTAAAATATTAATAAATACTATAGCAGTATATAAATAATCCTAAAATAGCACTTGAAGGCTCATACCGTTTACATCTCTCATGTAGCTTCACACTGGTAACATCACACTCCCTTTCTGCAAAAAAACTCTCTTTCTTTTGCCTCATTCCTGACTGAATTACTGTCACATAATGCAAAACCACCCAAATGTTGAAACTAGCCAGAGGGATTTTGAACAGAACCGCTTTTGTTATTAAAAGCTGCAGTTAAAGAGAGGAAAACCTGGTTTTATTTATCCTGTAAAGTCTTGCATTAAAAACATGCATGCTTAATGCGGCACATGTGCCAGACTGCTGGAAAAGCAGCCTATTGTGTTTTGAGGAGGATGGATTCAAGTCTCTGCATTTTTTTCTACATGCATCTGCTTTCTCAGACTTGCAGCTCACCACTTGCGTGACATGAAAACCACAATGGCCCTCATTGGCTGCTCCGATTCGATCATGAGTTTAATGTGCCTACCTCAAAATGTGCCTGTTCTTGTTTGCCTGTAGATGTTTAAATGGCATTAAAGTTACATTCCAAATGCATATATATATATATATATATATACACACCATATACTGTATATTTATAAATAAAAAAAAAAAACTTTAGTGAATTCACGTCTTCATGTGGCTTTTTTGCAACTCCAGACCGCAGAACAGTTGTAAACAGTCTCACTTCCTGTGTCTCTGTCTCTCAGGTGACTGCTGGCTGCTAGCAGCCATTGCCTCCCTGACCCTGAATGAAGACGTTCTGGCCCGAGTGGTGCCCGGTGGACAGGGTTTTGGTGACAATTATGCTGGAATCTTCCATTTCCAGGTATCTGCAGTGTTACTGTAAATGTGTCACTTATGCATTGTGTTCATGGTACAATATAAATTATTTAGTATGATAATGAACAGTTCACCCAAAAATAAACATCTGTCATTATTTACTCACCCTCAGGTTGTTCTACACATGTGTGAGTTTCTTTTTTCTGCTGAACACAAAAGATGATATTTTGAACAATGTCAGTAACCAAAGAGTTTCTGGACCCTATTGATTTCTATAGAATTTTCCAGAAAAGTCAGAAACTCTTTGGTTCCCGACATTCTTCAATATACATATATATATAGTATATATATATATATATATATATATATATATATATATATATTTATTTATTTATTTATTTATTTATTTATTATTTATTTATTTATTTATGAAACGATTTACTATTTCGTTCCCTTGATTTATTAAAAAGTGTGCACGATTTACTATTTCGTTCCCTTGATTTACTAAAAAGTGTGCACGATTTACTATTTAATTCCCTCGATTTACTAAAAAGTGTGCACGATTTACTATTTCGTTCCCTCGATTTACTAAAAAGTGTGCACGATTTACTATTTCGTTCCCTCGATTTACTAAAAAGTGTGCACGATTTACTATTTCGTTCCCTCGATTTACTAAAAAGTGTGCACGATTTACTATTTCGTTCACGCGATTTACTAAAAAGTGTGCGCGATTTACTATTTCGTTCACGCGATTTACTATTTAATTCTCTCGATTTACTAAAAAGTGTGCACGATTTACTATTTTGTTCCCTCAATTTATTAAAAATTGTACACGATTTACTATTTCGTTCCCTTGATTTACTAAAAAGTGTGCACGATTTACTATTTCGTTCCCTCAATTTACTAAAAAGTGTGCACGATTTACTATTTTGTTCCCTCGATTTTCTAAAAAGTGCGCACGATTTACTATTTCATTCCCTTGATTTACTAAAAAGTGTGCATGATTTAATATTTTGTTCCATCGATTTTCTATGTCGTTCACTCGATTTATAAATCATGTGCATGACTTAGTGAATCGAGGGAACGAATTAGTAAATTGTGTGCACGATTGAATTTTTTTTCTTGCATGTCATGTGCAGGTCTCCGTAGTTTTCAACATTGATCAGAAATGTTTCTTGAGCGGCAAATCATCATATTAGAATGATTTCTGAAGGATCATGTGACACTGAAGACTGCATGATGTTGAAAATCAGCTTTGCATCACAGGAATAAATTACATTTTAATGTATAACAAATTTATTTATTTATTTTAAATAAATATTCTATTGTTAAAAAATATATATTTCACAATATATCAGTTTTTGCTATATATTTGATCAAATAAACCCAGTCTTGTTGAACTTTTAAATGGTAGTGTTTATGGTAATACCACAATACATGACTAAAACCAAGATAATACATAGTTCATGTCTAAAAGTGTGCATTTTTTGATACATGCCTTTTAATGCAGAGTTTGACTGTAAGTTTATATATTGGTGTCTCATTTTGAGAATGAACAGATAAACCTGAGTCTGCACGCTCTCTCCTTTAGTTCTGGCAGTTTGGCGAGTGGGTGGATGTCGTCATCGACGATCGGCTGCCAGTGAAAGATGGTGAGCTGGTGTTCGTTCACTCCGCCGAGGGAAACGAGTTCTGGAGCGCCCTGCTGGAGAAGGCCTATGCTAAGTTAGTTTGTGTGTTTTGTTTCTTGTGTTCTTGAGTTTGGAAGAGCATTACTGACGGCAGTTATGTTAGAACTGCCTGAACCAGAAACTCAACTTATTTGTGGAACTTACTTTCTAAGAAAAAGAACAACAGGATTATCAATCATTTTCTTTTAGGGTTGTCAATTGATTTGATGACTCACAATTGTTTCATGTGGCAAAACTAAATTAATTATTTACATTTTTAAAGAATTTTAATTTAATATATTAAAATATTTAACACATTTACCACATGGACGATTCTATGCAAATGAATAATCTTAAAAATTGGTTGTTGAACTTTGCATACAAATACCTGGAATAAGGGTGTGGCATGTTTTTAACCTCATGTTCACAGTCTAGCTTTTCACTCCCTTGCTATATTTCTCTTATTCTTTGCTGTTTATCATTGCTAGCCGAACACATAATGTTAACACCTGTTGTTTGTTGCATGTGGCCGACTAATTTTGGAACCCCCATGTGAACTATGGGAATTGTCCCGCCCAAAATGTCATCCGTGAGCTTTTATAATAAGGATGAATAGAGTGCAGCGCTGATGATGTATTTTTGTAGGCAAACCCAGAAGTTAGCATCACCCTGGTTCCTCGACAAAAACCCAAGAAGATTGTCTTTTGGATTATCCTAGAAAATAAGCTCTGTGACCAAGAAAAGTTTATGATTCTTGCACATTTGTTCATCACAATAAACTTTCCATATAAATTTTGAAGCCTAAACAATCTTCACTAAACGTTGGCTATAAACGAACTACACCACTTGTTTGCAACCACCTTTTTCAAAACAAGCAAAAAAAATCACAAGAGGGTTTTACTGATATATATTAGTTTTTCTTATATATATACAGGGTTGGGGAGTAACGAAATACAATTGAACAGAAATTGGTGATTCTCTGACTCTGACAGTCTGAAAAAGTGGAGTTAAGTTTCATCAACATTTTAATTCTTTTAAGAGAGATCATAAAAATGTTATTTTTATTTAGTACTGTCCTGAACGAGAAAAAATTGCCCAACTGTCAACTTAACTGTCCTGTCTTGACCTGATGATCCACGACTGTTTTCATGTTTTGTGATAGTTGTTTGAGAGTCATTTTATAATTCACTTGTCACTGCAACTTTTTCTCACAATTTGTTTTTTTTTTCCCTCACAATTGTGAGTTTGCATTTCACAGTTCTGACTTATTTATCGCAGAATTGCGAGATTTAAACTCACAATTGCAAGTTATAAAGTCAGAATTGGGAGATATAAACTTGCAATACTGACTTTTTTTCTTGCAATTGTGAATTTAGTATGTTAGTTTATATCTCATAATTCTGGCTTTTCTTAATATTGATAGTTTATATCTAATATTTTTGACTTTTCTCAATATTGCGAGTTTATATCTCATAATTCGGACTTTATAACTCGTAATTGCAACTTTATATCATGCAATTCTGAGGGAAAAAGTCAGAATTGTGAGATAAAAACTTGCAATGACCTTTTTTGTGTTTGTTCCACACTTATTAGTATTCCAAAGTATTCTAAAGTATTTAGATTAAGTTACTAAACTTGAGTAATGTAACGAAATACATTACAAATTACTTTTTAAAGCATGTATTTTGTAATCTGTAGTGAAATACATTTTAAAAGTAACCTACCCAGCCCTGTGTATATATATATATATATATATATATATATATATATATATATAATGTTGGCCGATATCGATACCTGATAACTGTATATTTGAAAGCCAATAACTGATATATTGGCTGATAAATCTAAATCAGTTTTAATTTTTGAGAGCCTGATTACAAAAGCAAAAACCCACCATTAAAAGCCATGTAACAAGCACACAATTATAATGTTCTCATTATAAATTAAGTAGATTATATGACAGATTTGCACTGCACATGTTGCACTTAACTGTATTTTCATATTTCAAGCAATTTAAATCCATCATGGTGGACAGTATAGATCTGAAGTGTCTCAGCTGATAGTAAGTTTATTGGCTTTAATATATCGGCCGATAACGGTAACTTTAAAAATCAATATAAATCGGCCGATACCAATATGGTGGACGATATATTATGCATCCCTCTTAACATGAACAAAGATTAATAAACACTGTAACAAATGTATTGCTTATTGTTAGTTTAATACATTAATGTTAACAAATGAGACCTTATTGTAAAGTGTTTCCAAAAAACAATTGACTTAAGAATAATGGAACCAGAAGAGCTAAAATGCTGATTTGTTTCTGTGTTTTGGCCTACAATCTTTATGACTATCTTAAATAGCTTCTCAAATGTGAGTAAAAGACATGTGTGTACATGTCGTTTCATAACTCTAACGGTGTTTTATGGTTTTTGGCAGGGTGAACGGCTGTTATGAAGCCCTATCTGGAGGATCCACCAGTGAGGGTTTTGAGGATTTCACCGGAGGCATCGCTGAGAACTACGACCTGCAAAAACCGCCTTCCAACATGTTTCAGATCATCCAGAAGTCCCTGGATGCTGGAGCATTGCTGGGCTGCTCCATCGATGTGAGATTCCTCATAAATTACTAGCGTTTTATGTAAATCTTTGTGCGTGTTCGTAGATGATTGGGCATCAAATAACTAGTTACAGAACAAATTTCATCAAAATAATGACACTAAAATGTTAAATAGTGCTTGAACTGAAGCGGGAAATAACTTCTGGGTCATAAGCTCCGCCCTTTGTGATGATGTAGATCACTAGTGCTGCTGATTCAGAAGCCGTGACCCGTCAGAAGCTGGTGAAAGGCCACGCCTACTCCCTCACGGGGGCGACAGAGGTATGAATAAAGTTATTGGCAGGCTCTTTTTTAATGACAGAATTATTACATTTTGTCATTACAGTACATGCTATTTTGCTTCAGGTGAACTATCGTGGCCGCAAGGAGAAGTTGGTTCGTATGCGCAACCCTTGGGGGCAGGTGGAGTGGACCGGAGCCTGGAGTGACAAGTACGGTTCGATTCCCGCCAGCAGATACAACTTAAAGGCTCACTGAAGTGCCTTGGAACGCACAGCGTTATTCAATGTGCTGACGTAATTTCAACTGAAACAGGAAGACATGGTGGAAGACAATCTCCTCCATATCGCTTTAAAATTTTGTGCATAATAGGTCCGATACGTTCTGTGTGCGAATCATTCCCTATCCCCTATATAGTGCACTAGTGCCATTCACTATGTAGAGAATAGTAAATGTGTGAACAAGTGACCTATTTCAGCCGCAGCTTCAGCGTCTAGTTATAATGAGGGGGGCGGGACACTTCTAGAGAGCATTTGATTGGACAGAAGATCTGATGAGAAGCTGAAGTCTGTGATGTCATGAAAATCAATAATCAATTTTAGCGGAAGTGAATAACTGTAAACTGTAAATCTCCTAAATGCGACTTTTGTCGTTGTTTTGGAACACACCAGCTTATTCGTAACCTTAAGACTAACTTATTCATTCTAAAAGCTAAAAAACATACATTTTGATTTCAGGGGGACTATAAGTTTGTCGGGATACTAATATAATTCGGTAAATGTAACTGAAATAGCAAATTGTTTACTAAAAATGTTGCATGTTGAAAAATTTGTTGTGTAAAATCTGTGTACAAATGGCTTCATGAACAAATCATTATTCCCCAATAACTTTCGAACTTAAATTCTACATTTACAAATTCTACAAATTCTACATTTATGAAAAATGTAGGACAACGGAAGCAACACATACGCAAAAATCGCATACTCTGAGTAACCTCATATGGAGCTCCTAAAGGGACATGGTGATGGAAAAATATGATCTGGGAGGACAAATTAAATTTAAATGCTTTTTTTCACAATATTTTGCAGCACCTCAAAAAATGTTTGGATTCCTTCAAGAAACTTGCAATTCGTTTGCAAAAAAAAAAGTGTGAATTCTTAGTGTTTTTGTTTTTCCATCATCATGTTCCTTTGGGATCACCTCATAAACACATCAGGATGATTGTTTTTTATACATAGAGAGTTAATCTTAAATATTTTTCATCATATACAGTCAAAGAGTACAATAACTATAAAGATAACTATATTAGCGTCCACACAGACGCATGATATTGTTTTGTTTATTGTAAGCATGTGATGCAGTTTTGTCATTTGACGTTTTATATGCGGATGCACTTGTTGTGAATTAGGGGAAATTTTCATGAGAAGTTCTCATGTGCGCACACATTTACAAATAATCCACATAAATTATTAGAGTGAGACCCAGAGTTTACTCTGTGTTATTTCAGATGACAGTGTTTGTTATATGTTGATGCTGTCATGTGGCGGCAAGGAAGAGAAGTGGATCCAACTGCAGTGAAGTTTAATTTAGTTGGAAGAAACAGAGTAAATGGAAGTAGGGGTGCGGATATGGGAAGTCCAAACAAGGAACATAAAACAAAACAAGGCAGAAGAAATTCAAGCAAAAACTAGTGATGTGACATTCGACACCGAAGCTTGGATTAAAAAAAAAAAAAAAAAAAAAAAACATCTCACAGTGAGGCACTGTACCGTAGCTTGATTCGTTTGCCATAATCATGTGATCTGGGATATCCAATGCTCTGTTTTCACACACAACCACATGACTGCTATTCAAATTTGAATTTGCTGTTCAGTTTGTATTTATTCCCAGTTTATAAGTACTTCAACTGAACATTCTATGATAATCTTCGTTTATTTTGAAAATACATGCCTATTTTTTCCCAAGAAATTTATTCACAGACTTATTTATTCAAATTGTAAAATGACATGTGAAAGACATTTTTAATATAAACTAATTATTTTCATTTTTTTATATGCTTTTTGTAGCACAAACTCATTTATTTCATGAAATAGTACAAAAATGGCTGGGTCGTCTGAGACGCAAAGGCCAATTTTTCCACCTTTTGACCACAAGATGTTGTTACCATGCACCCTTTTTAAAAACTTCGAGTAATGAATCTTTTTACAATACAGTTGAGGGGAAAGCATCAGTGCTTTGCAAAGCTTCATTTCACCACCACTGGCAAAAATACCACTCCAAACGAGACAGAAACAAACACAAATACAGTAAATACTAAATACAGAGGCACTAACAAGAGACAGGTGGGGGAAAACAATGGTAACAAACAAGGCAGCAATGGAAAGGTGAACAAATCACAGGAGTTGAAACACTCAAACAAGGGCAAAAATACATTTCAAAATAAAAGTCCCAAAACACAAAACCAGTGAAACGAGACAGGAATGTAACAGATAATTGTTGACTATTTGGGTTAAATTTGGACTTTGTAGTGCAGTTTTTTTAAAATTTATTTTCATGATTTAAAATTAGATGCTATTTAGACTAAAATTAATTAATGTGACATGGCAAAATACTGACTAAAACACTGCAACCATGAGATCATTAACAAATAACCATCCATATTTCCATATGTGGCCTATTCAGAATTCATGAGTCACCGCTGTTGAACAACAGAGTGAATTATGACAATATTTGGAAGTTACTCATTTATGACCCTTTATTTACACTGCCAGAGCTGATCCATGGCCACTCTAGTCAATGCTTGTGTTTACACGAGCCGCGCTGCAGCACGTTTCAGAAGCGTCCCAGAAGCGACCTTCGCTAAAGATAGGCGGCAAGTCTATTTTTGACGGACACCACGTCCAAGCCACGCAGCTTAAATACAAAATAAAGTCAAACCAATTACCCTGTGTAGACTACCACTCATATTTCACATCACTGGGAGGCCAAAAATTGACAAGAGAATCAAAGTTGAAAAAGTTGTCGTCCATCACTGGACTTTTAAGTGTATTCACTTCATCTGTAGACTACAGCAAAACAAAGTAGGGCATAACAATAAACACAATTAAACTGGACAAAAAATAACCATTTAGCCATTAAAAACACGAAAAATCAAGGAAAATAGCGTCGGACAGGCAGATCTCCTGCAGCCGCTTCACTTCTGAAATGTTTCTGATGCGAGTTGAAAACGCATAGAGGATGCCGAAGCCATAATGTGCACCAGACACGTACAGTATAAACAAGGCGTAAGAGGTTAGAAGTCTTAAAGGTACAGTGCAAAAAAACCCTGTTTAACTATAAGGGTCAACGAGAGTATGTAAAATGCACATAACTATTTGTGGTGCAAGAAATCTTGACAGAAGTGTAGATTATGGCCTCTGTTGAATTCATAGTTTGTTTGTTTTTTTGTGAAGTTTAGTGACACTATCATCTCCAAATGAGTTCCAAAGCATTCCATAGCACACTGAAGTGCTGATGACTATCTGAAGTGTTTATTTCTTATTTCCTTCAGCTCATCTGAATGGAACAGCGTTGCGGCTTCAGAGAGGCCGAACGTCAGCGCTGAGGATGGTGAATTCTGGTGCGTTTACAAACTTACTACAATATAGGTTATTAAAAAATTTTCATAACTATATTATATATCTTTAATATTTTTTCTGTTTGTTCAGGATGTCGTTCTCAGATTTCCTTAGCCATTATTCTCGTATAGAGATCTGCACTCTGACCCCAGACGCCATCATCAGCGATTCGATAAAACACTGGGCCGTGACCAACCACGACGGCTCTTGGAGGAAAGGCTCCACCGCTGGCGGCTGCAGAAACAACGCTTGTGAGCAAAAAAAAGAACCGCAAACACACCATAAAGCATCCTGAATCAGATTCAGATTTCAGTATAAAAGATGATTCACATAGACAAAGCTTGGTTGGTTTGGTTTGTTTAATATGGCTGAAGGCTGCTTTCATTCATTGAGTTTTTTGTGTGCCGCACTGAGTAATTTATTTGGTTAATGTGTTTCCATTGCAGTTTAAGCACTCTTCTTCTTAGCGGATAGAAAAACTATACAAATCAAATAAGTGCATATGTTCTTTTATGTGCTTTTTAAAGTCTTCATGATATAAGAAATCAAATTTGCCGTGATCTTTTGACATATAAGGGTCTTTGTACCATTTAAACACCCTGCAATTGCACTATATGCTCCGCCAACTGGCGTTCAGTCGCTTAATGGCTGACATTTGAGAGTCCGCAAAGAAACTTTTGTCTATAAATGACGCTTTTATATGAATAATATTTTCAAAACACTTGCAATAGCGAGTGGGCGGTAATATTGTTTCTTATGCAATGACGTTAACCAATCATAACGATGGTCTTTTACTGACAAGCCTTTGAAAACTGATCATTTCAGACATAGGGTCACAATGAAGGTTGAAAATAATAAATTTTTCTGCAAATATATGTTTTTTTGTGTGTGTGTGTGCAAAAATTGTTAATAACTTTATAAGTAGAGATGCACCGATACTAAATTTCTCTACCGAAAAAGATTATTCAGAATGATATTGGCCGATGCCAATAGTTCGATTTTTCTCAAGGCAAAAAAAATTATCTTCCAAATAATGCTGCAAACTATGTAGGGACTATACTATATATTTTTTTAAATTATTATTATAGCTAACTAAGGAACTGTGAACATGTGAAAACATTCCTGAGATAAATGTGACGCTCTGTGACATTTTGTTCTCAAGTTGTTATTGACGTCTTTCAGTGGTTGATAACACAGATTAAGTGATTACGTGAGACATGATACAGTTGTAGTTTATCTTTTAACATACCTATTGATGTTCATGCAGGTTTTTCGAGACATAATATATTAATGTGCAGTTTGAGCTGAGGCGCCACAGCGATCTGTCACGTAACATTTAGGAGCGTCAAAACGCCATTTATTGTTTGAATTTCATGATAAAATGGACAGAATTTGAAAACTGAAATTTTGGATTTTTTTATCAGAAGTGACAAGCACAAAGCTCTTAGCGATTATTGGATTGGAGGCGCTACTAATAATGTTTGATGTAGCAAAAAACAGCAGACCTGGCAACCCTAGGCTGAACTATGGGTGATTCAAAGGGTCAAAAAGAGGCTGATTTGGCGTTGCTGTTGTTAATTAAATTCATCATGAGATTTTCTGAACACACAGTATGAGTTGAAGTCTGAACACATTTTTCTGCTCCCTTTTGATTGACAGGATATAATTGGCCGTGATAATAATAGATTTTATCGGTCGATACCGATTATTAGCCAATACATCGGTGCATCTTTAAATTATAAGTGAACCTCAAGGAACATATTAAAATAATAAAAAAAAAAAATCCATGACTGCTTTAAGATTTTATCTGCATCTTAGTGTTGGAAAGTTCAGTTGGTTTGGTTTGTTTAATAATATTGCTGACGGCTGCATTTCTTCATTGCTCAGACACATTCTGGATGAATCCTCAGTATGTGATTAAGCTGGATGACGAAGATGACGATCCAAATGATAATGAGGTGGGCTGCAGTTTCGTGGTGGGTCTGATCCAGAAGAACCGGCGCCGCTTGAGGAAAATGGGAGAGGACATGCACACTATCGGCTTTGCTATTTATGAGGTGGGTGGAGACACAAAGAGCAGTCTAAACATTGTGATTATGATGGATGGAGAGGAAAGGAACATGAGTTCTTCAATAGAACTCCCAGATTACATTTGAGCAACATCAAATTAACGTTTTTTTGTTTTGTTTTGTTTGCCTCCACAGTTGCCTCCTCAGGTAAACATTAACTACTTTTCTCTTGTCCAATCATAACTGAGAGTTCACATTAGTCACAGTCTTTGTCTCCATCAGTTTCGGGGTCAGCGGGACGTGCACCTCGATAAGAACTTCTTCCTGACGCACGGACAGAAAGCTCGCTCTGAGACTTTCATTAACCTGAGGGAGGTCTGCACACGCTTCAAATTGCCACCAGGAGAGTACCTTGTTGTGCCGTCCACCTTCGAAGCTAACTTGGATGGAGACTTTTGCCTGCGTGTCTTTTCCGAAAAACAGACTGAAACACTGTAATGTATCAAATCTGTGTGAGGTTTCCCTACTTAAAGGCACAATATGTAAGATTTTTGGATTAAAATATCCAAAAACCACTAGAACAATGTTGTGCTTACATTGACCCAAATGTTTCCAAGAACGTTTAAAATAATCGTTCATAAAATAAACATAAATAATAAAATGAAAGGAGTTGCAGAGGCTGACCGCGGCAAATAAATACAATAAAATCAGCAATGTCCCGAGCTCTCGGCCCCGCCCTTCTTCATACCACAGTAACATTACCAAAACTTTAATATTTTGCTCGCCCATGAGCATGATTTCTGCCTGGATTGCTTTCCATTGGCTGTGGAGGTGAAGACGCCAACTCCCATGATTCCAAGCTCATTCGCGGATCATCAAGCTATGCCTTTTTTGTTGTTTTGAATAAGAGACCTTATTATAGCGGCGAAACTTACTTACTGTGCCTTTAATGTGAATATGCAAACATTATGTATTTTTATTTCAAATACTTGGTTCTGAATTTATCTGATTGGATAATCTTATCTTCTCCTAGACCATGTGATGACCCTGTCGATGCTGAATTGCCTGATGTAAGTAACTCAACAGATTTTTATGAAATTCTTTAAAAAGTTTTAACAGCATTACAAAAGCTAGGTTTACATCCAAAGCTGCTAATTCAGTTTATAGGAAAAAACGGAATATCACATAAAACATTTGCGAATAAAGCACTGATTCTTTCCCATGTGTTCATGAGAACAAAATCGTCACTTCTAGAGAACCCAGTTATCCAATCTTATGTTCTGGGTTAAAGGGTTAGTTCACCCAAAAATGAAAATTCTGTCATTAATTCCTCGCCCTCATGTCATTCCACACCCGTAAGACCTTCGTTCATCTTCAGAACACAAATGAAGATATTTTTGATGAAATCCAAT